>CM044102.1:12785281-12815009 GCA_024174645.1 Lemna minuta | reverse complement strand
CATAACATCCAATTGGTTGGCAACTCACCCAATTGATTGGATTAAATCAATTCTTGATTAATTATTATATATATTGATGTAGATAATTAATAAAGGTTGATCAATCAAGTGTTAGTAACAAATGAGATATATGAACCTAGAGGGTCACACACATTAGGTCTATGGATGTTGGTGGATATAGACATAATTTTAAAAGTTTTTGTGAAAATTTCACATACCCAATGTCTATAAATTGGGAGAGAATAATCACAACTCAAGGTGCCCATACAAGTCTTGTGAGAATTCTTATCTTTCTTCTCTTTCTTTCTTGGTGAAGAGCACTGAAGAGAAGATTCAACTATTTAGAGATCATGTAGATACTGCTAAAGGTTGAACACTTGAACATTTTCAAGAACTCCTTCCAGTGAATCGTGTATATTTTTTTCATACATATTAAATGATAAGATCATTGGTTCTTGGTGCGTCAATATTTTGATTATTTGATTCGTTATATTCCATTATGTTTAATATTTTGATCAAAATTTTGAAAGGCTTATCGACCTCAAATCCTAATATGTGCCCTAAGAGATATGGAGTGCATAATATATTTTGTATGGAATCTTGTAGTCATTGGTTAATGTGTACGTATAATCCTTCATTTGTGTGAGACTCATAAATGACTCATTATATGGTCAACTGGCAAACCCTGATCAATTACTCAAGTTAGTACTAATGCATAGAGGAAATCATTAAGAAGAGTGTCTCTTATATGTCCATAACCTTGGTTAAGGATTTTATTACATATCATTCCTTGAGTGAATCTCATGTTGCATCTAATATATGATATTTTGGAGATCTGTAGTTAGAGATTTGTTAGTCATAATCAATACTATCATCCATCCATGCGGTATCTTTGGTTTATCCAGTGAAAGGACCAAATACACAACCATAACATCAATTAACTAGATCAATAGTATAATAATTTTAGATGATTTATACGGATCAATTCAGTGAATTCTTTCTTTTAAGAGCACCCACTATCTATCCTTCTTGTCTCCACATTAATGGCTAAGAAATCAATCTCATCATATAAGTCAGAATAGATAATGTTATTCCTTCCATATAATAGATAATGTCCTTCTTTAATATTTCTCAAAAAATAATGTTAAAAATATATGTTTAAGGAATTGTGATTGCGATCTTATGATCTCATCATAATTTATTTACTCATTACATATGCTTATAGACTTCAATTTTAACATCACACAAGAATAAAAATGAAAAAAAAAATCATTTAAATAAATATGAACGAGATACGTGAAAATGTAGTTTGGCTTATAGGCTACATAGTATCTATCACTATTCATTGATGATCTTAGAAATATAAGGTAGTTTCATGTTTCAATGTAGAGGTTTAGTATCATGAGATGGCTGATATTGGCCATGAGATGGTGTGGCTTCAATCATTTTTCCATGACTTGGGCGTAACAACTCCAATGCCCATAGCTATGCATTAAAAAAAATCTAGTTTCTATCTTAATTGAGAAGAAGTCTATATTTTATAAATGTGCATAGCACGTCAAGATCATCTGATGTAGGATAATTTAGAAGATGTATCTAAATCCTACAATATGGGGAGGATCTATGAAATGATATCAATATGAAAGTGGATTATAAATCAGTGAGACTATGTGTGATATAATGTAGAAATATGAGAGAATAGAGAAGATAGATATTAGGGTGTTTTAAAGATATTTAAAACAGTGACTAATGTGAGAAGGATAATGGGAATAGATGAATGATAATGATAGATTATGAAGTTAGGGATATAAGAAAGAAGATGGTGTGGGTGAGAGTAGGGATATATGGAGAGGATAATTTAAATTTTATTATAGAAAATAGGATTGAAGTCGGTGAAGATGAGAAGGGTAATAAGGCAGAATATAGATATGAGAACGAGAAAATAGGGAGGACATGGAAAGATGGTAATAACGGACTGATGTGTAAGAAGAAGAATATATATAATATTTGATTATTAAAATGATAAGGTAAGAGAATAGTTAAAAAGTTTCTCGGATAATGGTCACGTGACAGAAAGGAATTGAAATTTGGAACAAGTCAACGCTGGACTTAAGATACTAGATACGAACTATTTTCACGGTCAACAGTTGTGAGGATGAATACCTGACGGAAGGAAGAAGCGATGCTCTCGAATCGCTCCACTAAGCCGGATATTCCTCGATAGGCTTCGGACGCGAAGTGGATAAAAAGTGACAGAAGAGGGGGAGAATAGAGAGGGAGATAGAACTCGGAGAAGGCATGCGGAAGGGGAATGGAGGAGGCACGGGAAGATACGATGAACACACATGGATAAAACGAACCAAGCAACCAATTTTATCAATAAACAACATACATTTCTTCTCTTACAAATCTCCTTTTATAGATTTCGGAGATGAGGAGTGAGATCGGGAGGACGCGTCGTTTTAAATTCCGCGTATGATAGTTACAATATTTTCTGAAATGCATGTGCTTTAACGTGGATTCCGTAATAACCATCGATTGAAAGATGGTTCTTTTCGGCGGTGATGAGATCATTGGTTGCGGAATCGGCGAGGTTATCTGGGCCTCCTTTGGCGGACAATCAGAATGAAGTCCCGATTGTGGAGTTTCATCGTTGTGAATATTGACAAAAGTCGTTGTCGAGAATTCTCTAATGATCTTCTCTATGACCTTCACCAGCTCCTTGGAAGGCTTCTTGCCAGTAATTAGTAAGAAGTCTCCGTGGACTTGAGAAACTATTGCCAGCTCTTCAGGAGCAAAGTCGCCAACCTTGAATTTTCCTGCGCGCCGCGAGCAAATCACCAGTTCGGTCTTGTAGGTTTTCAACCTTTTCATATTCGCCTGAAGTACTTCTAAAGAACGGTTTTTTTTGGGGTGATGGTCAACTGTAACGTCAATTGTTGGCGCCACTTCTTGGGAGTACCGGCACCCTTCAACTCTGTGAGAGAGAAACTTCTTTCGGCACGGGTTTTAGAGTTATATTTCAGTGTCTGATATGGACCAGTAGGACGGGGCGGGCCAAAAGTCGGCCGAGGAATATTGGTTCACTTGGAACCCTTGTGTTCATGTTTTGATAATATTCTCCATCATCATCTGTTACTTCATTTGTGATAATGTGTTCAAGGGAATCATTACAACACCATACATATCTTCATCTAATCAAATCAATGATAATATCATCAATAGCATTATTAGAAATTTAATGACTCCTTAATGACGACCTGTTCTAGGTTGAGGTGGAATTGGTCCCAAGTAGATTAGCCTAGCAGAGGACCTCAGTCCCACATGAGACATGTTTATGTTTATGTCATATTCTACTCTATGTATAGAGGCTTGTAATTTCTGCATAAATTTCCATTATCAAAGCTACTCCTACTCATAATTTTGGTATTACTTATTGGTATTTTTTAGCTTTATCGGTAAGGCAGTAAATATTATTATTTTGCTATAAGTTATGAAATATCAGGTTTTTCATCAGATTTATGGCAATGGATACAACTATAAATCTTTCTCCTTTGTCAATTACTGGTATTTTTTTGGGTATCTTATAGAAATTTTATCTTAGCAAGATATTTAATGTACCAGTTTCTTATAAGATATTTTTTTGATTAACTAATTATTTTTTATCCAGTTGAGTATCGGTTATGGAGGCCGGATAAAGAGTCATCGAATCCCAACAACGTTACGCGGCTGTCTCGTTCCCGCTTCAATTCCCAGAAGCATGGAGCTCAACGAGCGAAGGCCGTGGGCGGAGGATCCCGATCTCGGAATACTCAACGTAGATCCTGACGAGGCGCTGCCGTCGATGCCTCTGAAGAAAGTCCCCGTCGGCGACATCTACGAGGCGGCGAGAGCCGGAGATGTAGACCGATTATCCTACTTGATCGAATCAGGAGTCAACGTGAACGCCAGGGATAGGTGGGACTCGGTGGCGCTTTACTACGCCTGTCTAGCGGGGCATGCGGAGGCGGCGCGCATGCTGCTTCTCGCCGGGGCGATTTGCTCTGAGCGGACCTTTGATGGCGATCGGTGCCACTATGCGGCGCTCAATCTCCGGATCCGACGGCTCTTGAAGGCCTTTGAGACGAGGCCGCCTCCGATGGGACCGTTGCAGGCGGCTCTGAGGGATTCTTTCCTCGGATGCGAGGCTAATAGAGCTTACCTAAATCTGTGCGATAAAGCTGGAATTGGGATGGCAGGTTTGGCTGCACAAAGTTCAGATGTAAAAATCTTGTTTCTTCTCTTTCAGAATATTTCGGAATTAACGATTGTTTTTACCTCAATCGTTCTCTCTCAATTACCGTTGGCTTTTTGTCACGGGGGCGGAGATCGTCAAATTCATCTCTTGATCAGGGTATCTCTATGAATCGGGTGGAATTGGAATTTCTCCTTGGGTTATTTAACTGGCATTTGATTAGTATCTCGTTTTCATAAACGAGGCATTCGATTCACTGAATTGGTCTTCGATTATTTGATTCGTTGTATTTCTCTCTTCCTCATATGGGATTGACAGGCAGTTCTCCAGATGAAAAGAAGAACCTATTCCAATGACGCAGAAGTATTAGATTAAAACTTAACTATATCTTATCAAAATTATTTGCAGGTTCGACTTTAAGGTTTGGATGTTAATGAAGTAAATTAAGCTGCTAGCAACTTACTTCGGACTGACCTGGTGGAAAATTACATAACTAAAAAAGAAATTGTACAGTACAGAATAGCATAAAAACAGGCCGATTCTAAATGAATTTAGAGACTAGACTTTATGAACCTTCCTGCCTTATATTTCTTAATTTTTGTCCATGCCTCCTACTGATCCACATTCATGTTTACAGGCTACCACATATCGGATGATCGATCTGATGATAGCTCATACCCTCCAGATATAACATTCTTTATTGGTGGTCGACCACTTGAAGCTCATCGAGTAATTCTCACTTCCAGGTCACCATTCTTTGAGAGAAAATTCCTTTCAGACTGGAAGGACCGAACTGAAGTAAGATTTGGAGCTGGAAAGCTCTCATACTCGGCATTCTTTAGCCTCCTACACTTCTTTTACTCTGATAGGCTTGATGTTGGAGTCGACGATATGGAAGATCTTGTGCGTGTTTGTAAGGCTTGCGAGTGTGAAGAGCTTCAAAAGGTCATCAAATCTGAACTTAGACACCAGAAAAATGCAGATTATAAGGCCTTGAAGGAAGTCGATAACTCTCAGAAAAGGTTTATCTTGCAAGCATCTTCGCTCCCTGAAGAAGACAGGCTTCCTTCTTGCATGCATCGGGTTCTTCAAAGCTGCCTAGCTAACTCAGATAAATTGAACTTGAAGGATGATGAAATTCATGAGGATCTTGCAGATGTGTGTGTGAAAGTCGGGAGAAATTTTTTTCGCTGTCATCAGTTTATCCTGTCTTCGCGATCGGACTATTTCAAAGCTAGATTGTCTCGCATGGCGGGGTTCATGGAGGGAACTAGAGAATGTTCTTCTATTAATTCTCTTCCATTTTTCGAAGAACATGGGTTGAGCACTGAAGCATTTGAAAAAGTGATTGAGTACATGTGAGTTTATTCTAGGTTCGATGTTTTTCTACCATCATGTTATCAAAGAAAATTATTTGCTTTGCAGGTATACAGATTCTCTCAAGGAGGTGGATCCTGGTCAGGTGCGATCAGCACAACCTTTTTATTATTTATATTATCTTGATCAACTCGACTAGTGTTTCTTATTTCATATGTTCATTAGGCTGAAGAGCTATTTGATGCCGCTTCAAGATGCTTGATATTTCCACTGAAGCGTGTGGTGGCTGATGCTCTTTTGCCACATTTAGAGATGGCTTCTCCAGCAGAACTTTGCAACTGGCTTGTCCTATCAGACATGTATGCTGCCTGATCCACACTGCTTATTGAATTCGTCTTTTTAGTGTTTTAAAGTTCATGATATATGGTCTGCTGTATGTGTGACTGTTTTGTCATGTTTGAGAGAGAGAAAGTGGACGAGAGGGGCATGTGTGATGTATATATGTATATCTATATATATATATATATATTTATCTAGAGAGAGAGAGCTGAAATCGTCACGCTTCTAAGGCTAAAGTCAGAATGAGGGAGCATCTGAAAACTAAATGTGAAGGTTTTTCTCCCTCCCTTTATCTCATATCAGTATTGTATATACTTACAAGTTGCGGATGATCTAAACAATTTGGGTTGTTTGATCTGTCTGTAGATAGCTTGAGAAGATTAAAACGTACTCAGAAAAGCAAATGAATGAAGTTAAATTTTTCGTTCTGGCCGTTTGGCTGAAAACTCGAACTCAACAGAACATTGGAATGTTTTCTTTGAACTGTTACCTATTTCATTCTCATCACTATTTTGCCACATGCAATCTTCGCCTTCTCCTTGGTTCAGAAAATTCCATCATGCACGCCCAGTCTTTTTCCATAGACTTGTTCATTCAAATTTTTGTAAGCTTTTTTGCAACCTGACCTGGTTCAACATCAACGACAGGTACGGGGTTCTCAAGTTGAAGGAATACTGTCTGGACGCCATAGCCTGCAACTTTGAAACTTTCGCGGAAAGCAGAGAATTCAGGGCTCTTCTTCGCACTCTTCCACCGCCTTCAGGCGACTCTTCTTTAAGAACAACTCGCCCGAGTGCTCCTGGAACAGAAGTCAACGCTGATATGGCCAACATCTTAGATGATCTTCGTGAGAAGTGGTTGGAGGCGGAGGCTGCTGAGCTGGACCAGCGTGATGAAAGCGCCACCCAGTTCGACCGCTGGCTGGCGGAACTTGTGCTCGTGGCGGAGCAGGAAGCGCTTGAAAGCCCTCCGGACGTTGACTTTTAACTTGCTCTGACTTTTTCTCTAAGGCTTGACTTTTCAACTTGTGATGTCAGAGTCATTGTTTTTCCACGGGTTATTTGCCCCATCTAGCCCAACCTTTTCAACTTGTCACTAATCTAGCCCAACCTTTTTAATTCGCCCCATCTAGCCCAACCTTCTTTCTCTGTCCTCGATCTACCCCAGCTGCTGACGTGGATGTGAAAAAATTCCAGTTGGCGCCCGCGTCGTGTCCACGTCAGCCGCCAAAATTGGGTGGATCCTCGTGGCAGCCACGTCTGCGGGGAGAGAGAGAAATCGATGGAGAGAGCGAGAGAGAGAAATCGAGGGAGAGAGAGAGAGAGTTCAGGTGAGAGAGAGTTCCGTTGAGAGAGAGAGAGAAATCGAGGGAGAGAGCGAGAGAGAGAGTTCCGGTGAGAGAGAGAGTTCTGCTGAGAGAGAGAGAGAGGTATTTAGAGAGGGAGAGAGAGAAATCGAGGGAGAGAAATCGAGAGACAGAGGGAGATGTGGAAGCTGTGGAGGAAGGAGAAGAGGGCGGCGGCGGAGTCCTCGGCGACCGCAGTAGAGTCGTCGACGGCTGCGGCGGAGTCGGCAGGCGGCGCAGTCGACACGACGGATGCTTCGCATTTTTCCGATTACAGGTCAGCCCATTCGATCTTCAATGATCCGATTCGAAATCGATTCTCCTCCTAGTTTGGTTTTTCGATTTTAGTTTTCCGATTTTGGTTTCTGATTTTTCAAAAGGACTCTAATTAGAATTTTTCTGATGTCCGCTTTTGGTTTCTGATTTCCCCTTTTGGTTTTCAAAGTTCTTCAAAAGAACCGTTTCGATCATCTCACTACTGTGATGGAGTTTCAAAGTTTGAATATCTCTTGCTGAATGATAATCGCTCAACACTAACTGTAGGCTATTGTTTTTATTCAAATATTTGATTAGAGGTTTCTATTTGAGATTTCTCTCTCCCCCCTCCCTCTTTCTATTCGAGTTGGAATCGAATGATCGAACTCAAGTCCCGCCGCCGACGATCTTGCTCTTCCATATTAGTTAGGTCTATTGCGCTGAGATACATAATCAATCCTTTTTAGTTGCTCTTCCATATTAGTTGCCCTTCCATAAACTTTTTTCCTTAAAAAATTGACTATGTATCCTTAATATGCTAAATATGTAATTAATTTTAATCTGGCTATGAAATTAGGTTTTTGAGGACTTTTATCGTAAAATTCCAATGATATAATTTTATACAGTACATGTTAAAAGAAACATAATTTAGACTCTCAAGGAAAAATAACCTAGTCTATCAAGTCTAGGTGATGGTGTTTCTTACTTAATAGATTCTCAACTAGGAGGAGTTCAAATTGGTGGTAAAAAATGTTATTGAGAAAATAAAATTATAAGTGGAAATTAGTGAAACCCAAGTGTGCTGTGAACAAATTACAGTTTTGGATTCAAAACATATTCAGACTTGATAGATCTCGATATGATTCCCACTTGGACGATAGACGTCATCTACTTCAACACGTCGAAGCGACGTAGCTCACTGGAATCCCTGCATTGTTTGGCAGTACATGGTCATTCCGTTACGTTTAATAAAATTCAAAACATGCAAAGAAAGTTAAAATAAAATAAAATTCAATTCATACTTGGGGTGTCGCTTGTATCGATCTTTGGGTGCATGTCTTCCGATTATGGCCAACTTGGTGACAAATAGAGCACATGATCTGCATTCCTTTCCTGGACAGTCTTGGGCCTCTACCTTCTTTCTCACTGATGTCAATTCTTCTATTTCGCTTGGGCCTACCAGGTTGTCTCTTCGTGAGAGGAGGGAATACGTAGCTCCCTGTAACTTCATTCCACAAGTTTTTCCCATTCATTGGTGGTATACCATGACTATAAGCTAGCTGGTATGCGTCTTTCTTTAACCAGTCAGTGACAAAAGCGACAGGGTCTTGCTTGGTCCAATGAATGCAGGCAATCGCGTGTGAGCAGGGAATGCCTATTATATTCCAATGTCTACAACTACAAGCTCTATTTGGTAAGTTGACCACAAATCTATTTTCCAACTGCGTCACTTCAAATTTATACTCGCCTGCATGCTTAGGAGTGCATGTCCTAGATTGAAACTTGTTATTCTTGACCACCTCTCTAATTCGAGGGCAAAATTCATCAGTTCTCTCAGAAAATAGCTCCCTTTTCTGAGCTATCCTCTGCATGATTCCAACTCTGATGTCTTCTAGCATGTCTATGATGGGTTTCGCTCGATGTCGTAGGATATAATTATTGAAGGATTCACAAATGTTGTTATCAATCGCCTCACATTTTGGCCACTCACTAATATAAGCCCTGCAAAATTTCCTTACGTCGATAGCTTGAAAGTCATGCGCTGCTTGTGGATCAAATGTGCTCATCTCTTACATGATCTTCTTGAAATCATGGTGCGTTGTGCACTTCACAGCTTTCCAAAATAATATCTTAAATAATTCAGTGGAATGTCCCCTCTTCTTCTAATTAGCATAAACATGTCTGGCGCAATTCTTATGCTCCACATGTGGCAATAGATGTGCCACTGCATTCTGTAGTCCCTTTTGTTGATCACTCATAATGGTCCAACCAAGACCATCAGAAATTCCTAAATCTTGCATTAACAGTTCAATAAACCAAGTCCATGAAGCCTGATTCTCCCCTTCAACCACTGTCCACGTAATAGGAAACATTTGGTTATTACCGTCCTCTCCCATGGCACTCATCAGTTGTCCTTTCGTTTCAGTCTTTAGAAAATAAGCATCCAAACCAATGACTCTTCAACAGCCTTCGACGAAACCCCTTGCCAATGAATCGAAGCATATGTACAACCTCTTAAACCTAATTACACCATCCGGAGTGTCTCTGTCAAGCACCAACTCGAAAGTACTATTCCTACTAACCTTCTTTAACTCATAGACATAAGAAGGGAGCAAGTGATAATGGTCATCCAAAGATCCTTCAAGTTTCTTACGTGCCAAAGATCTAGCCTTATAACATGTAGTCCTTGAAACGGTGATTCCAAACTGTTCGTTGAGTTCCCACATCATATCGAGTACACTCCAATCCCTATTCATTCAAAATCTCTCTAAGAAGAGGTTCGCGATCCAATTCTGATTAGCTTGTCTATTCCTTACAACTCTACTGCACCTGTGATCATCAATTAGTGTCTTGACAACAAAAGCCTCCTTCTTCCCGTCAAAACTAGCATACATTCTCCATGGGCAGTCTTTCTCGCAGACGACGTCAACTTTATGCTTACTAGAATTTAAAAACCTAATGTTGAACCCATTCCATATAGCGTAGTTCTTAACAGCTGTCGTAAATTGAGAAGATGATTTAAACCTCATGCCCAATTGAAAAGTAGTCATCTCAATGGGACATCTTGGATCATACAATTGGCCCCTGTGTATGTTCCTTGTATTATCTCCCTCATCCTCAGTATCATTGGGCGTTACTACCTCATCCTCCGAATTAGCTTAGTCACTATAATATCCATCAACAGATACTTGCAATTGAACCTCTTCATTTTTAACTCTTCGGCTGTCTAAAAATTCGTCATTCCATTTTTCACTTGAATATTCCTCGGAATCACTTCTCTCATCTTCTTCACTTGAATGATATTCAGAATCAACATCACTATCATAGTGAGTATCAAGCCCTCCTCTGACATCACCATCCCTATTTAATAATTTAATGAGTGAGAGAACTGAAGACATCTTAAAACGTACCAATTAGCATAAAATTTTGAATTCCCCGACAGATATTTGATATGTGTTTTCTCAAACCATTGAGTGTTGGAAATTGTGGAGAGCGTTGGGAATCGGGCTGGGGCAGACTCTCGCCCCCTCGGATACCGGCCTCCGGCCGCCGTATCGACAACCAAGTGCCCAATTGGGCACTTGGTCCGCCGTGCAGAGGGCTGGGGCAGACCCCCGCCCCCCTCGGATGCCACCTACAACAGCCGTATCGGGAGCCAAGTGCCCAATTGGGCACTTGGTCCTCGGTGCAGAGGGCTGGGGCAGACCCTCGCCCCCCTCAAATGCCGCCTCCAGCCGCCGTATCGGCAACTAAGTGCCCAATTGGGCACTCGGTCCGCTGTGCAGAGGGCTGGGGCAGACCCCCCGCCCCCGTCCGATGCCGCCTCCGGCCGCCGTATCGGCAGCCAAGTGCCCAATTGGGCACTTGGTTCGCCGTGCAGAGGGCTGGGGCAGACCCCCGCCCCCCTCGGATGCCGCCTCCGGTCGCCGTATCGGCAGCCAAGTGCCTAATTGGGCACTTGGTCCGC
The DNA here is from genome assembly GCA_024174645.1 of Lemna minuta. NCBI lineage: Eukaryota > Viridiplantae > Streptophyta > Magnoliopsida > Alismatales > Araceae > Lemna > Lemna minuta. Next base: position 12,803,831 of record CM044102.1, on the reverse strand, counting down.
TGTGCAGAGGGCTGGGGCAGACCCCGCCCCCCGTTCGATGCCGCATTCGGTTGCCGTATCGGCAGCCAAGTTCCCAATTGGGCACTTGGTCCACTGTGCAGAGGGCTGGGGCAGACCCCCGCCCCCCTCGGATGCCGCCTCCGGCTGACATATCGGCAGCCAAGTGCCCAATTTGGCACTTGGTTCGCTGTGCAGAGGGCTGGGGCAGACCCCCCGCCCCCGTTCGATGCCGCCTCCGGCCGCCGTATTGGCAGCCAAGTGCCCAATTTGGCACTTGGTCCGTTGTGCAGAGGGTTGGGGCAGACCCCCGCCCCCGTCCGATGCCGCCTCCGGCCGCCGTATCGGTAGCCAAGTGCCCAATTGGGCACTTGGTCCGCCGTGTAGAGGGCTGGGGCAGACCCCCACCCCCCTCGGATGCCGCCTTTGACAGCCATATCGGGAGCCAAGTGCCCAACTGGGCACTTGGTCCTCCGTGCAGAGGGCTGGGACAGACCCCCGCCCCCCTCAGATGACGCCTCCGGCCGCCGTATCAGCAGCCAAGTGCCCAATTGGGCACTTGGTCCGCTGCGCAGAGGGCTGGGGCAGACCCCCGCCCCCGTCTAATGCCGCCTCCGACCGCCTTATTGGCAGCCAAGTGCCCATTTGGGCACCTGGTCTTCTTTTTTTTTTTTTTTTTTTTTTTGAAGAGTAAAAGAAGGGTCCTCTAAAATGAAGGCCCCCCCCGTTGTCATTGAAGGTATGACGAAATACAAAGTCATGCTACACGGTTCACAAAGTCAAGGGGCCTAAACCGCCTCGAATCCATAGTGTAATGAGCCCCCTCGCGTCGTGCTGTATGGCATCGACCGAAGGGGAGTGTCCCCGGAAGATGACTTCATTGCGGTGACTCCAAATGGACCATAGGTTGGCATATATGTGCTGCCATTCTACCTTTGACCGATACGGTCCGTCATTGATGGACCTCCAGAAGGCCTCCCGAGAAGATAGATCTATCGCGCCACCCTAGCAGATAACTAAACAGAAGAGGCAAAGGGACATGTAACAAAAAGATGCTCGCAGTCCTCCACCGCCCCCGCACATAAGGCACATTCAGTCGTAGACTCAGGTGCCATGCATTGTCGATAAGCCCTCGTCATTAGCCTTCGCCTGAGGAGAAGCCATACAAAGACCCGTATCTTCATAGGAATCCGACTTTTCCACGCCCGTCGCCACTGTCGTATAAATGCGGGGTCCTCTGCCGCTGCTTGCTCCCGAAGACGGCTATATACAACCCGAGCAGAGAAGCGCTGTTCGCTCCAAATCCATACATCATTCCCCTCCGAGGGTCGGCTGTCCGCAAGAAGCTCTTGCAGCCTGAGGAAATCGGCCACCCTTTGGTCGGACATAGCCTCCTGGAGAGCCGGGGTCCATGCATCTTGCCACGCCCGACTTACCGGTTCATCTCGATCGAGTGCGAGGGCGTACAGGCGAGGGAAGAGCTGGCTGAAACGCCCGTGTCCCGACCATTCATCCCTCCACAATCGGAAAGTCTCCCCCGCTCCCAGCCGAGGGCGGAAGAAAGGCTGCATCAGTGAGAAAATGGGCCGGAGGGATGTCATGAATGCGGAGTCACCTCGCCGGGGGTTCTGCCATGTCTGCCAATCGAGCGTGCCTCCATACTCATTGCGCAGCACGATTGGTATCAGGTCCCTCGAAGGATGTACTATTCGGTGGACCTACTTGGCTAGGAGGGCCGTATTTGTATGCTGCAGCTGGCGCACTCCCAGACCGCCTTGCTCAATAGGCCGGCATACGGTTTCCCAGGCTACAAGAGGAACTGCCCGAGTCTCCTCCGGTCGGGATCCGCACCAGAAAAACCTCATGAGCTGCTCAAGTCTCTTTCGAACCCCGCACGGCAGTCGGAAGATCGACATAAAACATGTAGGAATGGTGGCCAGTACAGCTTTAAGCAACACTAGGTGTCCCCCGCGAGACATAAACCGTGCCCGCCACCCTCCGAGCAGCGATTCCACCTTTTCCAGCACCGGCTGCCAATCAGAAATCCGAAGTCGCCTGTCCACCAGTGGGACTCCCAGATAACGGATAGGAAGGGTGTTGATTGGAGTGGCCAGCAGTCGAGAGCAACCCGTCATCTCCTCCGGTGATAGTCCAAAGCCAATGAATGATGATTTAGCTCTGTTTAGCCGGAGACCAGAGAAGTCCGAAAAAATATTCATCATGGTGGACAAAGTGTGTGCTGCCCCCCACGTTCCTTGAACAAAGAACGTTGTGTCGTCGGCGTACTGCAGTAAAGGTATACCGGTAGGAACACCTGGTGACTGAAATCCGATGAGGGAGCCTCTTCGGCACATCTGGAGCGTGCACACCGCTAAAGCATCCGCTGCCAAAATAAATAGCAGAGGGGCTAAAGGGCAGCCTTGTCGGATCCCGCTCTGGGGTGTATCCAGCCTCCTTGCGGTCGCCCATTTACTAGGGTGGCAAACGTGGGCGTCGTCACACATTGCTTCATCCACCTCACCCATGTATCTGGGAAGCCCCGTCGCCGCAGTGCGTTCCATAGGAATCGCCAGTCGAGAGTGTCATAAGCCTTTGAAAAGTCCACCTTCCACATAATACCCTTCGTGCCACTCCGCCGCCACGATGCAACAATCTCCTCAGCTAGAACAATGCTTTCCGGCATCTGTCGGCCGGGTAAGAAAGCTGACTGGAACGAGCTGATGATCGATGGGAGGACTGCCCGCAGGCGGTTTGCCATCACCTTGGCAATGATTAAGTAGATAGAATTGGATAAGGAGATTGGCCGAAAATCCCCGATCTGCTCTGCCCCTTGGACCTTGGGGATGAGGACAATGTAAGCCCTGTTGAGCCGGTCCATATTACATCTTCCAGCCCTGAACTCCTCAATTGTGGCCATAACATCGGGTCCGACCTTGGTCCAGCACTCGATGTAGAAGAAGACCGGGATGTCGTCCGGTCCGGGAGCGCCTTCACTGTTCAAACCTCGGATGGCCGTCTTGAACTCCTCATCGGAGAAAGGAGTGATCAGTTCCTGCTGCTGGGAGATCGAGAGGGTGTCGGCGCCCGTGGCGAGCCATCGCCACCGACTAGGAGGTCCACGACGGTAGAACTCTCGAAAATGATCTGACAAAGCTTGTCCAATAGCGGCTTGATCGGTTACTACTCGGTCCCCAATCATTAGTTGACGTATGTTGTTCTCTTGGCGTCTCCCATTTGCCACCGGATGAAAAAAAACGGGTGTTGGCATCCCCGACCGCCAGCCACCTCTGCCGAGATCGTTGGCGCCAATCCATCTCGATCCGGAGGTCCATTTCTGTCACCGCGTCTCGACAAGCCTTCCGCTCTTTAGCTTCCTCGAGTAATAAGGGCCTGGAGTCTTCAGTATCATCCAAAGCCCGGATGCGAGCCAGGGCAATGTCCCTTGTCTGTGTTCGCTCTAATCTGATTTGCCGCCGTCGGGTAAGAAGGTGGTGTTTGAGGTCCTTTAGCTTGGTGCACAATTGCTCCGACGAACCTCCAAACGTAAGACGGGATCCCCACCACTCACAAATTTTATTTTTCAACGCACCGTCACGCAACCAAGATCGATCTAATTTGAAGTAGGTCGGTTTAGTCGGGCCCGCCCTTGCTGCCCACATAATGGGTGTATGGTCCGATAGGGGGCGGGGGAGGGCCGATACCTCTGCCAGTGGATATGCAGTCAGGAGGTCCGTGGAGCAGAGGAATCAGTCCAGTCGAGATTGAGTGGTCGGTCCTTTCCATGTAAAGCGTCGATCTGAGGGTCCCATCTCTGCCATGCCCAGCTCTGTGATGACATCGCGGAATTGGCGTGAGCCCTGGTCCCGCCCTCCTTCGTCATTCGGACGGTCGCTCGCCATGAGGGTCACGTTAAAATCTCCGCCGATTAGAATAGGGCTCTCGGGGAAATCCCCGTGAAGCCGTGTCAAGTCCTCCCAAAGCTCGGATCGTAAAATAGCAAGCCACAGCCCGTAGACCGAGGCTATCACAGCGCTGAAGCCGTCCCTCCTGTTCACCAACCGGGCTGCCACCACATGGCATCTCGTCCATGTGCACGATCGATCAAATAGATCCTCCTTCCAGGCCAACAGGATGCCGCCCGACCGCCCTGAAGCGGCTATAACGACGTGCGTCTCGGCTCCTCCCAAACCAACTATAGTCCATGTTTGCTCATCAACTTGGAGTAGCATCGTCTCCTGCAGGCAAACAACTTCAGCCCCCCATTCCCGTAGGTAGCGCCCCACGGTGCCCCGTCTTCTGGCGTCACGGAGCCCACGCACATTCCAGCTGATGCACTTCATGGAGGACTAGGCAGGGCACCATTTCCTAACCCCATATCCTTCGGATAGCCTTATTGATCGCCCGTGCAGTCGTCGCCAGCTGGTTTTAAACAGGCCCCGTAAGAATATCTCGCCAGTTGCGAGCCAGTGGTACTCAGAATTGGCCAGTTCGGGACAGATGGCTTGTAATCCGGCTGATATCTGCGTCCATGCCATGTCGGCCCTGCTGCATTCTCCCACGAGGCAAGCGTAGAGCCCCGTGCTGGCTGGGTCCACTTCCTGCCTCCGCCGGAGAGGACAGTTAGCTTGACGGTGTCCCCCGTGGCGGCATAGACGGCATTTCAGTGGTTCTCTGCAGTCACGGGCCATATGCCCCCGTGCAAGGCAGCGAAGACATCGTCGTTCCTTCACGGGGTCCACAGGCCTGATATATGGATGTCGCGGTGGAGAATTCGCTGACGTAGCAGGCTTTGTGTCTCCCGTATTGCCCTGGGCAGTCACCTGGGCATACGTCATAGGGCCGCCTCCGTTGACTAACGTCTCGGCAGGGAATGAAGGTGACTCAGGCAGAGGCGGCACTGTAGCGACTTTGGCACCATTCGGATGCAGCAGTGGCGTCATGCGTCCTTTTTGGGAAACGCGCTGTGAGAATCGTGGCGATACGTGGCGCGCAGGTGAGAATCGTGGAACCCAAGGTGGCCCGGCGACCGCACCCTTTCTGCGATCCTCCCGCAGGCGAGGAGCCCTAGGTCGAGGGCGGACGAAGGCGTCATCTTCGAGCGGCCGCATGTCAAGCTGGGACCCCGCGGATGCTCGAAGCGGCGCGCGGGTTCATTTCGCGTACGCGGGAAGAAATCCGCGTGCGGAGGGAAACCTCCCGCGATCCGCAAGTGGGGCGGGTTGCGGGGGCGAAAATTTCCATTCTGAGGGTTTCGGTTAGTCGTCGGCGGTCGCCTCTCTGCGCGCGTCCGTTCCGTCGACTCACCCTGGTCTTCTGTGAAGAGGGCTGGGGCAGACCCCCACCCCCCGCCGATGCCGCCTCCGACGCTGCACAAAAAATTGTTTTCTTACATCAAGTTTTGGGGGGCTCATTCAAGACTTACATTAACAATCAACACAAAATGAGAACTTCAGTCACTTCTAACAGAGATAGAGATAAAAGAAATTCCACCAAATAGATGCAGCAACACACTGGAAATAGAATTTTCTGGTTACAGTAGATTGATACATAATCTATATGTGACAATTGCTTCTTCTCATAAACTGCTTGCCCCAATAGATATCTTGAATAACACATATTTTTCCATAATCTCCTCATAAGTCATTAAATAATATATTTTTCTATTAGGAATGGCTGGCGTAAAAAATTCTTCAGAGAATAAAGTCTTGGATCAAAGACTAAAAATATTAGAATAGGTAGTATTAAAACATGTTTCAATAGCAATAAATATTTGATTTATTCTTCCTCATATCGATTTATCCTGCAAAGCGAAAGAAGGGATTCGTTCACAAATCTCGCATCAGGACAAAAAATTCGACAGAATGATGTAACCTGAACAACGGTGATGGAGAAATTCAGATTGCCACACGCCAAGGCCGCCTATGGTGAATCGAAACGGTTCTTTTGAAGAACTTCGAAAACCAAAAGGGGAAATCAGAAACCAAAAGCGTACAACAGAAAAATTCTAATTAGAGTCCTTTTGAAAAACTTCGAAAACCAAAAGCGGAAATCAGAAACCAAAATCGGAAAACTAAAATCGAAAAACCAAACTAGGAAGAGAATCGATTTCGAATCGGATCATTGAAGATCGAATGGGCTGACCTGTAATCGGAAAAATGCGAAGCCTCCGTCGTGTCGACTCCACCGCGGCCGCCGACGACTTTGCTGCGGCCGCCGAGGACTCCGCCGCCGCCCTCTTCTCCTTCCTCCACAATTTCCACATCTCTCTCTGTCTCTCGATTTCTCTCCCTCGATTTCTCTCTCTCTAAATACCTCTCTCTCTCACCGGAACTCTCTCTCTCGCTCTCTCTCTCTCTAAATACCTCTCTCTCTCTCAGTGGAACTCTCTCTCACCTGAACTCTCTATCTCTCTCGCTCTCTCCCTCGATTTCTCTCTCTCGCTCTCTCCATCGATTTCTCTCTCTCCCCGCAGACGTGGGTGCCACGAGGATCCGCCCAATTTCGGCGGCTGACGTGGACACGACGCGGGCGCCAACTGGAATTTTTTCACATCCACGTCAGCAGCTGGGGGTAGATCGATGACAGAGAAAGAAGGTTGGGCTAGATGGGACAAATAACCCGTTTTTCCACAATAACTTCGAGTTTGGGGATGAGTTATATTTAAATTTAATTCAATCCGTGTTTTCTATACTTTTCCAACGTCTATTAATTAATGTAGAAAATATTCACGAGGAAGTTTTTTATGTCAGATGACGGCGGTGAGACGCCGCGTAGGCAATCCTGACGTTGACGTCTTTAATACCGAAAAACTCGGGTCACCTTTTGGTGAGAATACCGTGCTTTTATATCTGTCGTTTCCTTATGTTCCCACGATATCCAATGCAGAAGAGAGATTCGGAGTGTTAGAGAGAGAGACAGATACTGAGAGAGAGAGAGATCGGGGGAGAGGTCAAGGTCTGAGAGAGAGAGAGAGGGAGGGAGGAGAGAGACAGGGAAGGCGGGTAGTGCTGAGGATTTGATTTTAATTGTTTTCCCTCCTTGTAAAGTGCCGGGTCGTCCCGCCCTTGGATTTTGCGGAGAGAAGTTGGGCGCACAGTGATGGTGTCGGACCAGGAGATAGCGAGCTGCGTGGAGTCGCTGATCAGGCAGTCTGGGGTGATCAGCGGGGCCAGCTCCCCCAGCGTCAGCAGCGTGGTCCAACAGCTGGAGGCCAAACTAGGGTTAGATCTCTCCCACAAGGCGGGATTTATCCGAGATCAGATCAACCTTCATTTGCCTGTAACTTTTAAGGATAACCGTCAGCAATTCCTCGGGGGACAGCTTCTTCCGCAGCACCGCTTTCCTCCGTCGCCGTTTAGTCATCTTACTCCGCAGGACGAACTTACCTTTCGTAGTGCTCCCTCGGCGGCGATGCAGTCTCACCAGATTCTCCCGCAGAAGCCGGCGCAGGTTCAGGCGCATTCCGCAACGAGCGTTGCGCCTGTGGTGAAGCAAGAAGCGCATTTTGCCTCTGGTAACTTGGCGCCTCCTGCGGTGAAAGACAGGTGGTGCTTTATGATCGTCCTTTGTTTATATAATTTTCCATTGGCGTGAGGCATTTTTTACGCTTCTTGACAATCTTCAAATGAAAAAGATCGTCCGGATAATCATTCAGAAGGTTAATAGAGAAATTACTCCGGACACAGGGGAAAGACACCTTTACGATTCATACAGGAGCTTACTAAGTTGAATGGATTTAGGATGTTTGGATCAAATCCAGTTTGCATATTCTTTCAGTTTTTTTTTTCTTTCAATCCTGATTCACGAAATTCAACCTTTTATTAGTTGAGTTTTTTTATCGTATAGCATCGTATGATTGATTCCCATGTGTATGGTCAGTTCTCTTGGGTGCTTTGGCTAGCACCAGACCCATAGATCTCTGTTCATTCCTCACTGTCCGGATTATGTTCACTCATAATTTTTATTTCTTAATGGGCGTCTATTCGTAGTTATATCATCTATTATGTATTTTCGAAACCTTTGTGAAAACCCACCAAAATGAACTCGATTTTCGAGTTGTTAACTTTGATTTAACACTGCTTTAATAACTCAGTCCTTCAGTTGGAACCAAAAGAAAAGGAGGCTCTGGGGGACTTAGTAAAGTCTGTGGGGTTTCTCCTCTTCTTCAAGCTATTGTCGGTGAGCCAGCCCTCCCAAGAACTCAGGTTAGTGATGTTTGAGATTATTCATTGCTTTCTGCTAACCTAGTCTGTAAACTCTTATGATATATCTGGATAATGATTTTCTCAGATCGTGAAGGAACTTTGGGCTTATATACGAAAGAACAATCTCCAAGATCCAAACAACAAAAGGAAGATCATTTGCAATGAAGAGCTACGGTTGGTTTTTGAGACTGACTGCACAGACATGTTTCAGATGAATAAGCTTCTTGCTAAGCATATACTGCCCCTCGAACCATCAAGTAAGAAACTGTTTCATGATTTCAATGAAACCTTAATTGATTTCAATCTCTATTTTTAAATAATTTCTTCTGGCAGAAGAACCAAACAAGAAAAAGCAAAAGCCGGTGGAGGCAGTGTCTGCTCCCGAACCTCTGGTTATGATTTCTGATGAGCTGGCAAAATTTTTTGGCTCTGGTGAGAGAGAAATGCTACAGTCAGATGCCTTAAAACGCCTCTGGGAATACATAGATACCAATCAGTTGAAGGTTTTTAGCTATACACTCACATATTCTTTTTTTGTCAGTGCATGATTAACGAGGGTTATTAGAAAAAAATATGCCACTGATTTGCAAATGGTATTCCTTAAAGGATCCGCTGAATTCAAAGATGGTAATGTGTGATGCGAAACTTCAACAGCTATTTGGATGTGAAAATCTCTCGGCACTTGGTGTATCCGAGATGCTGGCAAGTCATTTATACAAGCAGTCTTGACACTTTACTTAACAGGTCGGTGCCCTTGAATGCTTAAAAATGGAATATCAATTGATTATTTTCTTATTTGGATGTTAATTCTCCAACGGCTTGAGCTTGGTGATAATTAAGGTCCCTCCAATGACCGATAATTGACTGAGCTGCCGTCCGATGACTCTCCGATTGAGACAACCATTAATGTCGATGGTTTTTTCTTTTCAATTTATCTGAAAGATCATCTTTCTCGTTGCAAACCATGATTTAAGAAGCATGTCCTCAATGATTTATTATGTTATGTTCTTAATGGTCATTATCATCAACAATTACTTCCCCAATGATTCATTAATGATTTGATTATTTATTTTACCTGCAGATATCCACAGCTCATGCCCAAGAAGATCACAGTTTTTAGCCGTTCACTAACCCGTGACTGCGATTCCTGTAGACAAGTCCTGTTCTTCCATCGTTTTCTTTCTTGTAGGGCTCTTCCGCACTCTGGAAAATTGTTTGCGTTTTCTTTTACTGGACAAATCTAAAGGTTCGCCTTGGACGATTATTTAGTCTAACAGTATAGTGCTTCTACAAAGCTTTGCTCCCATTTTCACTGAAGCTCGAGAAAATTCAAGAGCACTTGTTTATTTTAACGTGGAAGCACGCTCGTCTGCTTGTTCTTATCTGGTACGATCCCTCGTGGGAGATCTGTAGTCGGATTCTGAAATGCAGGCTACGAAATTAAAGCGTCTCTGAGAGAGAGAGAGAGAGAGAGAGAGAGTACATCGTCGAGTTTACATCTTTTAAAGCGCTCCTTAAAAGGTAAAGAACAAGTTCAAGGCGTGAAAAAAAACCCCCGCAAGGGTGTTAATCGGAAGAAATCTCCCATGAATAATAACCATTATGCATGAATAGGGAGGGTGGGGGGTCGGTTTAACAGTCGCATGGAGGAGTGGTTGGAAGGAGGCGAACTCCTCATTGGCATATCTTTCGACGAACTCTCCTCTCGTGAATTCCTCGAAAAGATTCAACTCTGTTACCACCTTCGATTTCCCAAATACTTCTCTGATTGAAGCTCATTGTTGGAGAAACCAGCCTCAAAACTACAATGACCCCCCAACTTATAAAAAATATGAGTCTTAACCTAAAACCCGTATCGAAATGAAAAATGTCTACATTCTCCTATTAAACATTTCAAATCTCTCAACTCCTTTTAGTGACTCAATAAATCACCTCCTAAAAATTAAAAATAGTAAGAATGCAACGTATAAAATGACTTAATAATGTTTCCCAATGTGCCCTCGATGAATTATAAATATCTTCTAAATTATTCATCCATGAATAAAAAAAACTATGGATTTCAGTATTCGTCATTCTAGATTTAAGGTTTAAATATTAAAGAAAATGGCTACGAAATTTAATACATTTTTTACTCACATTTAAATATTTTATTTTACTTTATTTTCAGAAGGTTTGATGAACTTGGTAATTATATATTTACATTTTGAACAGAATATTAAAATTTTAAATTTTTTTCTCATCTACACAAACTGTTATGAACTTTCAAAAAAGAGATATGCATTCAAACTTGCGGAGTTAAATTTCATTTAAAATTTTAATATGATTGGTGTTAAATAGATCAAAAAGAAAAATCAGTTCTAGAGTCACCATTTGGAGTCCACCTCCAATTCGACCCAAACAACCTGTTAGACACACTTCTGTAAGAAAAGAACATGGCATTCTTTTTCCATAATATGAAGGTAATGTAGACTTTTGGAAATTCCCCATAATATGAAGGTTTACTAGATTTTCCAAGGGTGAGCGGCACATTTTTTAGTCATTAGATCTATCAACATTTATCCTATTAATTATTTGTAACTTAGGTCTCTTATCATACATATGAGGCAATTTTTATAAGTATTTTACCATTTTATTTCATTTCTTCTAAATTAAATCCTAAATTTCAGTTTGTTCGAATATCGATTCATCGAATAAAGTGTTCGTAATATTTTGTTATTTCCCATATATACCAACCCTGAGGAGCTTATTTCAATACCATGAAGCTCATCAAAGAGAAAGATCCAATTTTTTTCAAGTCCATGCAGGCTGCAAAATTGAAGATGTCTCAAGTCCACGAGTCTTTAATTTTCATGGCTTTCGCATGTTCGGTCATTGATTGCAAGCAAACGTGTTATTCAGAAAAATTCCACATGATTTTCTTTCCATTAGCATTGATTTAAAAATTATGATCTGAATTGAATCTGCATCATTTGTCTAAATTTTTGGAAAAATAATTCTCGGTTTTTAATTTGGTCTGAGGATCGATGGGGCGTTATCTTAATCCATGATTAGGCTGGAGCTTCAAAAGGCGAATCCGTTGAAAATTTGAAAAATAGTACTATCATCCCCCATGGCCCTGCTCCTCGCCATGTGGCAGATAGATCTCCCCCATTATTGCGGCAATTGGATTAATGCGGCTGACGATGGGTCTACGCTGAGCTCCTACGCTTCCCCTCTGTTCTTTCCAGCATGCTCCTCCCCTCATCATCCCCGCCAAGTGCGACGCCTCAGAAATCTCCCCCTCATGCTTCCAGCCACCGTCATTTGCTAGAAATGCGGCGCGGCCGTAGTTATATACGAAACCGTAGCTTCCCACTTTTCACAGTCGAAAATCATGGAAGCAAAAAATGCTGCGCTTGTCGCTGCACTAGCAGTACTAGTGATGGTAGCAAGAGCAGAAATAATGGCGATGGAAATATGCAACATCGACGCGGACCAGCTGGCGAGCTGCATGCCGGCCATACGCGGTGGCGCGACGGAGGCGCCGAGCTCGGCGTGCTGTGCGGCGCTCAGCGCGGCGGACCTGCCGTGCCTGTGCCGGTATAAGGGCAACGTTATTCTCAAGTCCGTGGGGATTGATCCGGGTCTCGCGGCTGCGCTGCCCACCAAATGTGGCATGGCTGCGCCGCCGGAATGCAAGGGTAACGTCTGGTTCTCTCTCTCCCAGCCTCTCTTCCATATTCTCTCCGTTACTCTCTCTCTCCGTCCCCGTTTACTCTCTCTGTCTGCCCCCCTCCCACTGCGTCTCAATCTCGTACTCTTTACTTCACTCTTTCCCACTCCGTCTCACCCGCATACTTATATTTCACTCTCTCACCCTCTCCGCTGCCCTGCCTCTCGCTCTGTCTCACTCTCTAACTCAATTTCTAGCTCTCTCTCTCTCTCTCTCTCTCTCTCTTACTCTCTACCTCGATCTCTTACTTTCGATTACTCTCTTCGCTTTGTCTCATCTTCTAAATCTATTTCACACACTCTCTTACTCTCTATCTCCCTCTCTTATTCTCATTGTCTCACTCTCTAAATATATTTAACTCTCTCTCAGCATAAATATATGTATATGTTCTTCTCCTCATGCACATATTTCTCTCTTTGCCCGCTATTTATATCCTTTTTCCGATGGCCAGGGACTTGAGGAATGATGGAGATCTAGCTCGCTAGTTGCTCACATGGTTTTGTCTAGCAGGACTGTCCTCCCTCTCTCATCTCTCTACTGAGTTTTTCAGAATGTATCCGTCTCCACGCGTCCGCCTGTGTATGCACTAGCTTCTAATAAGTTAACCATGGCGAGCTTGCTCGTATTCCACTCATCAGGTTTTCTCCAGGCAAGCCAAACTCATTGCATCCTGCCAGTTTATTCGTCAGCTCTCATGCATGAACTGTCTCCATTTCCCAACTATATAAAAAAAATGCGATGGTGAGGATAGCGAAAATTATATCTCGATTTTGCTGGGCCGGAGCAATCAAAGTTTGGAGATGTGGTGATGATAATCTCACGAAATGCTATTGATCATTGCCACTTTAAACGACTAAAACCATGAATTTATGCTAAAAATTCACCACAAACACCTCATCTTTATGATCACAAGAACACAGCTTCATATTCATCTGCCTTTTTATCAGCATTTTGAGATATAATTTTGGTGAATTTTGGGAAAAAAACATCCCTCAACAATTCATCTGCGTCTCATTTATTTCCTTCTCCATGTGACCGAATATTATTTTCTCAAAGTACTTTTATGCTCCATAATTCCCCATTACCTTCAATTCATTTTGGTCAATGGGGATCGAAAAAATTCAACTTCTCAAAACTTTCCACTATTGCCCCATCAAAAGGTGAAATTTTGTGACTAATTTTTCTCAAATATGAAATTTAATATATTTCAAATAAATCTATGAAATCTTAAGTTCAACTTCTTGATCGATTGATATGAATTTTAGTGGTTAGAAAATGTGAAACATTGTCAGCTTGAATTGATGGAAGTGTGTTACAAATCTCGATAATATCAGAGGCATTTCTACTTCTATTTTGACTAATACTTCAATATGAAAGAATCGGATAATTCATACAATGAACGACTGATGAAACAATTTATAACATGTATTTCCCGGTTCCTCCTCAATTAATAATTTCTAGCCACTGGACATTGAAACTATAGAAATAAATCATAACAAAGAATATCAGACACAAAGGATAAATAGTACATCGAACACCAAGGATGGGTGACAAATCGAGACCGCGAGGTCGTTGAAAACATGCGGTTAAGAGTCAAAATTAATACCAAACTCACCAATTTTATGAAATTAATATGAATTGAGGGGTATAATGGTGAATAAGGGTCGAATCTACAAGGAATTAGGGTAATTTCTGAAGATATGTACGAATGGGATCAAATTGGACAATGAAATGGTGATATAAATTAGACAATTTGATATTTTTAGACAAAATACTCAAAGAAGAATCTACGGAATCAAAAATCACTCGATTTGGATCAGGATTTGTAGAGAAATCATCAAATGAATATGAGAGAAAATTTCCGAAATTGAAATTCGCGAAAAATCAAAATTGAAATTGAAATTGACTCAAATTATGATTCAAAAATGAAATCTAAAGCTATTCAAAGAAAGATTAGGATGAAATACAATCCCTAACTCAAGATTACACTCGAATTGATCCAATTTAGTCGTTGGATCAAGGCTTTTCATCAAAATTCAGAAAACGCGATCATTGATGTTCAATCGTCAATTTCTTCTTTGTCTCTCCACAAAATCTCACTCTCAAGCATTCCGTGGACGTGGAAATGAGTCTAGAAGCGATTGGAAGCAAGAGATTCAAGGGATTTGGTGTCTAAACAATTCGATTAAGTCGAATTTCCGTGAAATACTTTACAATGTTGAAGAACATCTTAATTTATAAGGCAAATTGGGCGTAACCGTCCAATCATTAATTAATCTTCGATCAACGGCTCTGATGAAACGCTCGGATGCGAATCATTACGATTAAGTCATGGCTGTTGGATCAAAGATGGACCGCTGAGATGATGTCGCGTCGCGTGTGTTATCAATAACACATCAAACGCTTGCTGTTGGATCTTGATTGAACGCTCAAATGCGTTTTCGTCGGTTTTAATCTCAGCTGTTATAACTCTTTTGATCAACGGCTGAGATTAAATCATTTTAAAATGATTTTCTGACGAATCAGATCGATCCACGTACCCCACGCCTTAAATGAAGATCGATGATCGGGATTTAATCGCGCGATCAGACGCTCCACGTGCTGCCACGTCATCTCCCGCCTTTGATTGTCGATTGCGATTGATCGGACGCTCCAGATTGCGCTACGTCACCTGTGCACTTATAAAAAATCTAAAAAAATTGATTTTTAATTATAAAAATCAATTTTGAATTCCAAAAAATCCTCAAAATTCATTAAAAATTCAAAAAAAATATGAAAATCCCTAAAAATCAGAAAAATCATTACTTTCAAAATATAACTCCAAATTAATCCAAATGTGTTTCATTTGATCAGAAATTAAATTATCTATAATTCTAAAGAAAAAATCTAATTTAATAAATAACAAGAGATTTAATTTCAATTTAAAAAATACATTCATTTTTTTAAGATTTGAAAATTTAGAAAATTAAATGAATGGATATAAAAAGATTTCTCTCATTATTTAATTTTAAAAACTAATTATAATCTCATGTATAGATGGGTTATCAAATTATTTATCTTTTAATTCATCATAATTAACCCTAAATTAATGTATTTTGAGATTATAATGATTTTTTCATAGAATGATAGATAAACACTCATAACTATGATAGCATGCATAGGAATGGAGGCTTTATGCCTTAATATGCATAATTAATCATGTATTATAATGTCTATTTTGGATGTTATCAATGGGCTTTAAAAATCCTATGGTAAGCTCGTAGTATGAACCATGTGCTTGCATAAGTAGTCTGCAAGACGAGCTTGTTGATCCATTGCATGAGAATGGTAGAGTCAAAATTAATCCCCTGCAGGGAGATCTGGCTTCATCAAAGTAGAGGGTAAGAAGGCGTGATGATACGATCACATACATTGATGAGTTGATAATGACATGATATGCAACTATGTTATCCTATCAGATTCCAAAACATTGGTAATATGTGTATCCATAAATATTTATGATTGGTTGAGGCATATCATGCACATATTTTAGTGTTTATCTAGGTTTGGTGATGGATAAATGTCTATTGAAAAGGTTTGGTCTATAGAACTTTGAATTCTTTGAGTACGTAAGAACTTTGAAATGAAAAAAAATTCCTTACTTCCATGAAGTATATGCATATGATTATCATCCTTAATGCATAAAATAAGTATTCACTTGTTTGCATGTTTTGCAATTCCCACGTATCATCTTTTTATCAGAATATTGGATATGTAATTCTAGCATTAATATATTACATTATCTAGAAGAATTATTCAGGCGATGATATATTTTTATTCACATTTATAGTAAACTTTGATTTTCTTTTATTTTTAGTGATCATGTTTGTACCAAGTTCAACGAAGAGTAAAAAGCACGTCACAAATGTCATACATTTGATCTATGAAAAATTCTTTATTTAAAAAAAGATCATGCCCATCAAAATTTGATAGATTCAGATAGAAAAACTTTGGACAGAGATGACCTCTCTCTGCACCCAAAAATATGTATTGACATACCTTCAAGAAGAAATTTGTACAACTCGGCATATCAAATCAACGATATGAGTTCAGATCTAGAATGCCAGATTTCATATAGAAAACTAAAAATATATGATAATTTGATAGCCATAATGGTAATGAGAGGGACAACAGATCTAGTGATAAACGGATATGTACATGTAAAATAAGGGTGATATATCATCCTCCCATCACAGAGTACCTTCAAAGATATCAGAGCACGCCAAAACCATAGCCAGGATGCTCTTGTGTGAGTAAGAGTAGCCGCTTCCTGTCATAGAGAGAGAAGTATATGGAGGGAGTAAATCCGGTAGAAACAGGTGTGAGATGTTGGCAAATGATCAATTGAGGGCACTTTGGTATATACAAAAGTTTGGAGTCCAATCCACTGAACCCTTCAGCGGCAAGAACTTCACTGATGTCAGAAGAAAAGGAGAGCTCTTTGTTGATCTGTAGATCATTCCTCCTATGACCTGATAAGGGCAGAAAATTTTTCAGTTTCATCCCCAGAAGTTTAAATTTCTACATCCAAATAATGATAGCATCTTATAATAAACCTCAAAATTGTGTTCATTAGAGACGTGGATAAAGGGTAGGTGAGAGAGGGAAAAATATTGATAGGTCAACATTTTTCAGTTGACAAGTCAATGCATGAGTGCTGTGTGACGTGGTAAGAATCGCTGATGTGTTCTACCTTTTCTGCAAGCCCCTTCATATCAGAGGAACCAATATAAGTTAATAGAAATTAATAAGTTCAGACTAATTACGGACTAAATGAATGGTACAAACATTAAAGCTTTTGTATCCACTGATAGATATGATGATGGAAAGGAAAAAGTCTGACAGGATGATATTTACCTTCAAAACCAGATAATTAGATGATCAGATGTACATCCCTTGTATTCTGTATGTTTCTTCAATCCATTGTACATATATTTCATTGCTCCCCACCCAACATGCAATCTAAATCCTCGAGATCCAAACTCCTAAAACACCTGACCGACACATGTCATCCAAGAATGTCACTGAAACCTTGCAAGAAGTGCTTCACTAGTTTGGAGATGCTAGCGACAAAACAATGATGTACCATGAGATCGACATACTTCTGCCTATTTCTACTATTTACCGCCAAATCTTTCCCTCCATCACAGAGCTCAATTGTTTTCCGAAATCCCATATGTTCAACATCTCTTACAAATGTCAGTCCCAAGACATCAGAATCCAAAAGCTCTTCATCCATTTCCAATATCTTTTTGCAACTGTTGTACAGGATTGGATCTGTATCTTGGACATCCTCCAATGAGACACCCGTCCCAGACAGATTAAGGAAGAAGGTGCGTTCAAATGTGATTCCCAATTGCACCCTGTGCCTTAATGCTAAAGCAACAAACCTCCCACAGAAAACAAAGTAGTCCTTATGCAAAAGAAAGGATCCCCAACTGATGCTGCAGTGTAAAATGGATAGAAAATTTTATTGTGAAGGAAATTGTAATGAAATATGCATTCTAGAAAAAGAATATCACGAAAAGATAACAGCAAGAGATTCCCATCATGTTGGATTCTTATGATATAACCTCTGATCTAGGCATTTAGTGATGTTACACCTCACTAGAGAAAAGGTGTAAGGACACCCCCTTCATTGGGGAACGGGGATTGGTACGATGTTTGCTTTCTTTCCCTCAGAGTTTATCTATCTCTTCCTAGTCTGCCTGAGTCTCTCTCTCATCCCTAGGAGCTCCGACGGCGCTTCTTCTGTTCTTTCTGTCAACCTCTCACCTTATTCACCTCCCTAGACCACTCCTTGACTCTGATCACCTCTCATCTCTGGATTGACAGTGGAACTCAATACATAGATTACTTGGAATAGGATTTACAAGAGGAAACCCAATCGAATCTAGAGGGCTCTATCACTCAACAATCGTAATGTGTGGTTTCTCAAAACTAAATTGGAGACATCTGATATTTAAATAACTTGATGAGAAAATCGATGGGTCAGAGAGCTAGATGAACTGTCCTCTCATTTTCAAAACCTCCACCCATCTTGAGAAATGGGATAAGAAGGATACTATGACCCTCAAACCCAGATTAAAGTCTAGTTAGGAGAATTAGAGAAGTATTTTGACCTAGTAAATGCAAAATTCTAGGCCAAAGATGTACTCCAAATGACATGTTAAGATATATCAGTTCATGAACATCATCTCAGTGCATTCCCTAAGGTCTATGACTTGGTTGTACCACATTGCCCTTCCTCTAGATATCGATCAGGAATCATATCATTTCTACGCTATGCCAAAATTCTAGGTCTCTAGGCAGCCAAGGTTGGGTAGAATGTTGGTATTGGGGAGAAGCTATGGTCCAGCCTAGATAGAGGAAACATATTGCCTTCAAGGAGGAGAGATGTCATGAACGTGCGCAGTGATTGACAGGACATGGATAAATTGGATGAACGTGCTGCAGCAGAGCAGGCAGCTCTGCTGAGGGATAAATCGTCAACCAAAGAATCTGTCAGATGTGAGAAACTGTTAGGCTTAAGTTTTCCTAAGTAAGATAATGGTAAGTGTTGAAGAAAGGACATTTACAATTTTTGAACTTTATCTTT
>CM044102.1:12700428-12784781 GCA_024174645.1 Lemna minuta | reverse complement strand
GAAAGCCGGAAGATGCCTGGAGATGCCGGAAGAGCCCGGATGCTGCGAGCCTGCGACTAGGTAAGGCGAAAGCTTGGATTTTCGGATGCTTGGATTTTTGGATTTTCGGATTTTGGCCTTCGGTCCAAGACCGAAGGCCTGACTCAGACTGGACTGAATTTGGATCGAGACTGTTCCGGTCCATTTTCTGGGACTGACGGTCTTGGTTCGGTCCGGTCGACCGACCTTCGGTCGGTCTTTGGACTTCCCTACTACTCGGTAATCATATAGTTGTTTGTGGGCTCTAGTGAGCAACTTCGATCAGTCATCGAAAAGACAAGATCACGGATCAAAACAAAGTCAAACGCACTTGCTTCACAAGGAATTTAAGTATAATTATATAATGAGGGTCAAAATCCACACAAAAAATATAGTGGAAGTTGAGGTGCTTCAAATTTTAGTAAAATTAGATTGAAAAATGTAGGGTTGGGCGGTCCCGGTCACGGTCCCCTTTTTGGCACACTCTTCGGTCCAAATCTCAATTCGGTCTCAGTCATGGTCTCGGTCCACCTCGGTCACGGTTCGGTTCGGTGTTAACTTCGGTCTCTCTTTACCATGGATATATGTACCTGAAAAGAGATAAATATATCAATGTCTATTAATAAAAAAAATTCATAGTCAGAAACCAATGAAATTTAATACTTAGGAATAGAAACAAGATGCTGAATTGATCAATCATAATGATCACAACAGCAAAAAAAATAACATTATAAAATACTGAATTATTTAGAACAAAATGATAATCAGTGTTCTTGAAATAAAAAATCAGATTAAAGGAGGTCGAAATATGATTAGTCATGTCTTCCTTTCCTCCTAATAAAGGATAATCAGGGGTGACCAAAATACTAATTGATGTATCGATTTCCTTGTGAAATGCAATGTATGGTGGAAAATCAGGTGGGCCCACTTGTTTCTTTGTAAGCTAATGAAGACAAATACATTCTTCTTGGCATGGTGTTTGCAGAACATCCAGTGGAGTCCGCTACAGGGTCAAGAATCGTATGGATTGCAGAACATCCAGTGGATTATGAATTGAGCGAGTCGTATGTATTAACAAAAAGCTATTCGATCTCATCCATGACACATAAATAATTATCTGGTGATTAGGGACAAGAGCGGTAACCTCGAGATTTTTAATCAGGGATACATGTGGTGAGTTGAGGTCAGCTGCAGCATTCAAGAGGAAGTATAGCGAAAGATACCGAAAGGAATAATTGATGGGTGACTTTCACAGTCACTCACCCTCTCGCGTTACTTTTGATAACTCTTTCTCTACCAAACCCCGCAATTACTGCCACCCTATCCAGTCAACAACTCTCCCCCCTTAAATTTCAGCCCTCGATGCAAGATCTGTGAAGCATTTTTTTACATGTTGTGGCATTGATATGATCATTCTACTTCACGAGGGTGTCGAAAAGAGCTGACATACTCAGATATTCTTGCGGAAAATTCCCGCTTTGAATCGGAGGTTACCGAGGTGAATTCACGCTCAATTTTGTTCATAATGAAAGCTGGACAATCCAGATAACTGATGGATGCAGTGTCTTTAAAATCCACCTAGTTGATGAGATAATTCAAAGGGGGTGAACTAGTTTCCTACTTTCCTTATGTTTTCTTTTACATAATGAGCGGTAACCTAATTCAAAAACATATAGCATAACCAAAAGATCAACCTCGATGCAGAATGGATTTTGCCTTCTTCTTGCCTGAAGGGAAGACAAGAGAACTTAGAGGCCGAACGGTCCATGTGGCTCTCCTTCTGTCGGTCTTCTTTGAGAGAAAGATGTGAGATAAAACCTAGAGGCCGAATGGGATGTGAGACTGCGGGATGCGGGAATGCAGGATTTGAGAAGGAGAGAGAAGAGTCTGATTCGATCTAAGACCGAAGCACTCATAAGGACCGGACCAAAATTGGACTGGGACCGGTCCAGCCCATTTTGGTTCGGTTTGATCTTCGAACCTTCGGTCGGTCTTTGCCCTTCCCTAGAAAAATGCAAAGAGAAAATAGTAAAAAGATCTTTCGATGGAATAAAAAATTACCCAAACTAGAATTTAATCAAAGGAAAAGTCAAAGAAGGAATTTAGAGAGAGAAAAATAGCCTGCAAAGATAGAGAAAGTGATGAAATTTGATTAATATACTATTTAAAATTAATATATAATGCTAAATAATAATAGATAAGGGAAAATTTTGACCCAACTAATGCAAAATCATGAAGAGATTGATCCAATTAATCAATGTAGAAATAGACAAGACTTTGAGGTGTTCTTGTATTTAATAAAATGCGAAGAGAATTAAGGGGCAATAGTATAATGAGAAAGATAGCTCAGAGATCTCCCTAGTAGATCCAAAATAATGACAAGTAGACTTGAATCAAAGGAGAAATTAAGGACACAATTTTTAGAGAGAGAAAAAACCCTGTGAAGATAGAGAAAGTGATGAAAATAGATGGAATTTGATTAATATATTGTTCAAAATTGAAATCTAATTCTAAATGACCACAAAATAGAAAAATATGACCCAACTAACATAAAATTGCAAAGAAATTTATCCAAATATTCATCAAATCAAGGGCTTTTCATTTCAAGCTTTTAAGTTAGAAACTTGAAATTCAAGCAATAAATTCTCCCAAATTTTTTGTCAAAATCCCGATTTCAGTATTTAATCAACCCAAAAATGCATCTAAAGCACATTACAAACACGATATTTAAGATACAAACTTGTTCATAGAGTCCAATCAGTCAGAATTCACCAAAAATATCTTTTTTCTAGGAGAGAGAGAGAGTATTTATCGTAGAAATTCGGGCCTAACTGATAACATGTAATTTAGACATGAATTTACATGACTATTAATGTAATTTAAGGCATTAAATATTCTATTTGTATGCATCTTATCATATTTTGAGTGCATTTATATTGTTTTATGTAATTTTAGGTTATGATCTAAAAAATATATCTTTTTATGGATAATTATGCATAAATAAAAAATCTAATGCTAATCCTATTTATATTTGAGATCATAATTATATTTTTTTTACGATTAAATGATAAGGAAAAAAAATATTTACACTCATGTATTTTTCTAAATTTATTTTCTAAGAGGAATGAGTGTATTTTTTTAAATTAAAATATATTCTATTATTCTTAAAAATATTTTTTTGGCTTGTATAATGATAAATAATTCAATTTCTGATCCAAAAATAAATTTAGATTAATTTGGAGTTGTATTTTTGAAAGTTATGAATTTTATAATTTTTAGGAATTTTTTCAAAATTTCTAGAATTTATTTAAAGATATTTTTTATTTTTAAAAGAATAAAAATGAATAAAAAATTATTTACATTTCGCGAGCTGACGTGGCAGAATATCGCCATGTGGTGACGCGCGTACACACCACATGGCGGCGTCTACGTGTGACACATGTGCGTGTGCATGTGGGTGTGCGCGCATGTGCCTGTGTGAGAGTAATTAGTGGGTTAAGCATTCGTTAAGGACTTTACGCTAACCCATTAATATCATGTATCTTATATATGAGTCAAATTGAAATAATTTATACAATGCGGGACTATTTTGTTTTATTTTAATTTTCAGGTGACATGGCGCAATGAGAAGTGTCCGATCGCACAGTTAAATCGCGATCGTCAGATTTCACTTACTCACGAGGGGTACGTGGCAACACCTAATTAGGCGACGATTCGATTTAAAGCAATTTAATCTCACCCGTTCATCTAGGGAGTTATAACGGTTGAGATTAAATGCGCCCGATGGACACGCGGAACCATTGCGATCGTCTGTTGAAGATCGAACGAACAACATCAAACGACGCCTCTTCTTCACGCGCGACGTGCCGAAATCTGAACGCTTCGTCGTAGATCGAACATACGTGACTTAAAGACGAAGATTCATGAATCGACATTCAATCTGAGGCATTGATCACAGATGAAACGACATATCTGACAGTTACGCCCAAATTTGCCTATAAAATCAAAACGTTCTTTGACGAAAAGCATGTCCTTGGATTTTCGAGCAAATCGGACTGTTTAAACACCACAATCTAAGAATCATTTGATTTCTACTTCTTTTAGACTCATTTCTGCGTTCAAGGAGTGTTTGAAATAAAAAATTGGTTGAAAGAATATGAAGAAATCACATCTTGAACGCCGAACTTCATTTTCAAAATCGCGGAATGAAAAGCCTTGAATCCGGCGATTAATTTGATGATTTCAAGAGCGACTTTGGGTTAGATTGCATGTTTTCATCCTCATCTATCTTCCTTTAGCATTAGATTTATATTTTGAATCGTAGATTAGTTTAATTTAAGTTTTAATTTTAGTTTTTATCACTTTTCGCGATCGAATTTCTTTCTTAATTTTAAATCTCGATTTCTCTGCCAATTCTAATCCAAATTTAGTGATTTTTTATTCAGTGGATTCGTATGAGAGTTATATTTCTTAATATACAAAAATCCATAATTTCTCACCTCAATTAATTGTCTGATTTGATCAAAATTTAAAGATATCTCAAAATTTCCCTTATTTCTCTATGAATTCAACCCTTATTTACCACTATACTTTTTAATTAGTTATTTAATCTTTAAATTAGTGAGTTTGGAACTTTTTTTGATACAAGATTGTGTGTATTCAATGACCACGCGAAATTGTTTCATCACTAGCCATTTGATGGACCCCATAGTTACATTTAAGCGAGATGGAGAGCTTAGATTACGCCACATTGCTTCTTATCCTTCAAATAGTTACATTTAAGTCACGACTCTTGGATTAAAAAAATGTAAAGCTTAGATGATGATGCCACATCACCTACTTTATAAGTCCAAAAGGTCCATTTTGTTATATCCTTTATAATTATAGCAATCAATGACTCGGATTTTATCACGCAATAAGACCTAATGATGCTTCACACGATGTTGTCATGTACCCAATCCCCTTTTAGTGAAGAGGGATGGCCTTTGCTAAACCCAACGCTCTACAGCATGCCACGTTGCCTAAAATAATTAAAATATAAGAGGTAAGTTTATATCTTACATGATTGAGTTTATGTGTGCCATGCAAGTGTCTTGTGTATGCTCCATGCACATGCCATGATGAATGGTATGTTTTCGCATGGTGATGATGCCATGCCATCATGTCATGTCAACCCCCACTTATATGTACCTAGAAAATTGGTTTTCCGCTTTTAAAAATTATAGAAAATTGTGAAAAATCCTTATAACATAGAAAATTGATATCTTTCAAAAAATAACAAATTTTCTACATAAATTTTCTTCATTTTTGCCACAAATTTAATTATATATTCTTAAACCCATTTAAATTAATATATAGGAAAATAATAATAATTATGCATAAAGATTTATGTTTTCACTTTATAAAGTCAAACTAGATCAATTTCGAAGTTGATATATAAATGGAATCTATTATTATTCTATTTATTATACACAATTATATTCATATAAATATTAAAAACTCAAATTATCCATAAAGGCCAATATTCAAAAATTATCCTTTGAAAAGTTAAACATTTGTAAGAACTCCCAATAGGGCGGTGGTTAACTTAAGAGGGGGGGGGGGTGAATTAGGTTTTAAGTGTTATTTTAAAATTGTTAATCTCTAATTATCTGTTTACTATGATTCGTTGGTTAATCACTCCCTTCTTGTCCTCTCAATGCATCAAAAATTATTATACTTGTTGGGGGACCTAATGTCCCTTAATCCAGTCCGAGTACTATAGACTTGGAGCCTCCTCCTCACCAAATGAAAGCTAATCCTCTCACCCCTTAAATGGGTGAAGGACAATGTTCAAATACAAGGTTTTAGATTTGCCCCCTACGACAAACCTAACACTCACCTTTACCTGTCCCTACGACTCTACCCACTCGGCCTCGACCTCCTTGGCTCCCGGACGCCCTGACTCCCTCAGGCCGATTTTCACGCGATCGCTTGTCCCTTCACGCCCTGTCGTGCCTCTTCTGTTGGTACCGTCGACCATTGGTAAAATGACACCTCGTCTTCAGGCTTCACTCGGTCTTCTCGCTCTCGAGGTCTAGACTTCTCCTCGTCTCAACAAATGAGACATTCCCGTCCTCTGGATGTGTGTGAATGTAACTGTTGCTACCTAAATAAGTGACTTTTCTAACTAATGATGACTTTATGCTAAAGTTGACTTTTCTTACTTCTGTTGACTCTGGGTTGACTTTTGACATGGAGTTGACTTTCTCCTAAAGTTGACTTTTTCTTACTTCTGTTGACTTTGGGTTGACTTTTGACCTAGAGTTGACTTTCTACTAAAGTTGACTTTTTGATTTCTGTTGACTCTGGGTTGACTTTTATCCTAGAGTTGACTTTATGCTAAAGTTGACTTTTTGACTTTTGTTGACTATGGGTTGACTTTTGACCTAGAGTTGACTCTGGCGAATCCTCAATGAATAGAATAAACTTAAAAGGCTAAATACTTTAACTTGAGCTCAGTGAAGAAAATAGAGATAATGTTGCAGATATAACAAGGTTAGAAAATGACTAATATGAAATAATATAAGTGTGAATGATTACCTTGTTATTTAACTCAAGACTGGGTAACCGATGAGATGAGGTACTCTAATAAGATAGATAACATACCACTGCTCCTTGTCTTACTTTACCTCTGTTGATATCACTTTGACTGATACGACAGTTATCAAATGAGGTAGTAACAAGAACTCATGTTAAATAATATAGAATTATAGTGAAAAACCGAGATTTAGATTAATTTACCTTTGTTGAATGAGTGTTGCTGCAAGGATAATTTAGTAATGGTAACTCACTGTTATTGACAATGACGTGAACCTAACTGATATGAATTACTAGAGATTGATTTAAAAGGAAAACTGACTTCGAGTGTAACCTGATTTATAAAACTAACTCAGGAATAAATACTGATAGCAGAAATCCAGGTGTATACAATCTGTATTATATCTGAGAAACAAATCAGACAGCAGGAATTAGAAATACACAACATGTATATCTAATGATAAGCAAACTATACTCAAAATTAATTTACTGGGTAGAGTTGAAAAGAGATTAATACTCGACTAGTAATCAGAATGTATTAAATGGAAACGATAATGATCACGAAATACGTTTGGGAAGTGTGACAGTGATTTGGGAAAAAGAAACACGTGACGGATACTTAATAGTGTCAACAAACAGATAATGTATTCAATTTAAGTATCAAGGAAGATTGAGATATACGACTGCGTGAAAATGTGTTGAAATCGATTTCTTTGAAAGACTGTAATGTTAATAGAATCCGAAATATAACCAAGAACAAGGTAAAAGATTCAGATGATGAACGGATCGATATCAAACTTTTAAACACATTATGGAGTCTTGTACGATTAAAAAAAAATATTCCGACTGACAGACTGAGATCTAAGTCAATACGAGACGAAATCGTGTGAGATTGAAGTTTACCTAACGACAAATTTGAAGGAGACGTAAACCAAAAATAGATAATAACGTCAGAGATGATTTCTATTCATGGTAGTCACGATGGAAGAAGACCAGAATCAAATGCCAGATGAAGATTGCTCTTCGCATCGATCTTCCGTCTTCATACAGATTGTAGAGAGGAAAATGCCCTTTTTCGCCCAACAGTCGAACTTCACCTTTTTTTTCTTCTCTTCTCAGTCGCATAGCGTTTTCAAACCCTAACTTCCTTATATTATATCGGGTTAGAGAGCATGAAAAGAATAAAGGACAATAAAGCCTTGAATAGAGTTAGTATATAAAGACAAAACTATTTAACTATTGAATTAGTGACGATAAAGCCCTCAATAGAACAATTAACTTAATATTAGTAAAAACAAACTTAAACTAGATGGGATAAAAGAAATAATGACATGCCCTAAATCAACTTAGGTTTCCTGATAGTCTGCAATAGTATATTTAACGTTATAATCAGCTTTGCTTGAAATCAACCACACACATTAGCCTCAATAAATTCATAATTATAAATATGAAAGAGTAACGTTTATAATTAATATCATCCAGAATGAAGTTAAATCATCCAATCGATCAGTGGCAATTCAAGATTAGTATTTATGTCAAAACTAGCTCTCTAACAATTTGGATTCACACAAAATTAGCCTTCAAAAGACTTATCAAAGGACATAAATATTAATAGTTTAGAACTTATGAAAATGCACTAAAGATATTATAACAATCATCCAAAATTTCCGAACGCAAAGAGAGAGAAATCCTAAATTAAAAACAAAATTAACTAAATATACGATCATAAATTACAATCTAATGATATATGACAAAAGAGTAGAAGGAAAACACATAATCTAACCCGAGATAGCGGTCAAAATAATTCAATTAGTTGTTGGATTCAAGGCTATTCATTCCGAGATTTCAAAGACGATCATTGGTGTTCAAGAGGAGAATTCCCCCTATTCTATCGACAAAATCTCACTTTCAACCACTCTGTTGACGCGGAAATGAGTCTATAAGCGATTGGAAGCCAGAGATTCAAGGATGATGGTGTCTAGATAGTTCAATTACTAGAAAACATCCAATAATGCATTACAATGTCGAAGAACATCTTAACTTATAGCAAATTTAAGTGTAACCGTCCGATGAAGCATTTGATCTTCGTTCAACAACTCTAATGAAACGCATGAGTGCGAATCATTATGGTTAAGTCATGGCCGTTAGATCGGAAATTGACCGTCGAGATTTCACCACGTCACGCGTAAAGAAGAAACACATGAAACACTATCTGTCCGATCTTGATCTATTTTCGTATCTAACTCTCTAGATGTATTTTTGTCGATTTTAATCTTAGCAGTTACAACTCTTTTGATGACTGGCTGAGATTAAATCATTTTAAAAATAATTCGCAGACGAGTAGAAAATGCGCCACGTACCCTGCCTTAAGTGACGATAGATGATCGCGATTTAATCGCACGATCGGGCGTTCCACGCGCTGCCACGTCATATTTAAGTGACGATTGATGATCGCGATTGAATCATGTGATCGGACGCTCCACGTGCTGTCATGTCACCTGAACGAAAATAAAATTGAATTTAAGTAAAATAAATTAATTTTAAATTCAGAAAAATTTAGAAAATTCCAAAAAATCCCTAAAAATTAGAAAATTCATAACTTTCAAAATATAACTCCAAATTAATCAAAATTTGTTTCATTGGATCAACAATTAAATTATCTATCATTCTAAAAAGTCAAATTATTTAAATAACTAGAGAATACATTTATTTCAAAAATATACTCACTTCTCTTAAAAATTAAAACTTTAAAAAATAAATGAGTATATAAAAAGTATTTTCTCTTATTATTTAGCATTAAAACCCAATTATAATTTCAAATATATATGAGAATAATCTACTTTAAAAATATATTATTAAAATGCATACTTATCCCTAAAATAGTGCATTTTGATATTATAACTTAAATTTGCATAAAATTATAGATATACACTCAAATTATGATAACATGCGTAAAAATGAGATATTTAAAGCCATAATTTGTATTAATAATCATGTAATTATATGTGAAGATTGCATGTTATCATGATTTAGGTAAAGAGGTGGATCACAACAAATAACTTTTATTGGCAATATAATTTGTATTCTTTGGTAGAGTCGGCCGATCATAATAGATCATCTAATGATTAGTGATTTTCATCCACAAATTTCATAGGAATTGACCAATATGATTGATCTCAACCTATCAAAATCAAGCATCAATGTAGATAAATTTATAAGAATATTTGAATTGATGATAACATTAATATCGAGAGAAAATATGAAGATTAGTGTAGATGAAAACCTAGGGTTATGTGCTCACGACGTGCCTTTGACGCCACGTGGAAATGCTCCTCTTCGACACGCATATCCACGTGTCCCTCCTCAGACGCCGAAACAGAATGCTTCCTGACTTTAAAAGAGATAATCACTGACCAGGCAGTTACCGATATAGTGATGATATACAGAGCCGGTGATGGAGGTCGAAGGTTACCAAGTGGAAGGACTCTCGATCGGTGGACAGGAGACTTGCGTCATGTTTCCAAGCTTGAAAATCGCCTTCGACATTGGCCGCTGTCCTCATCGCGCCATCTCCCAGGACTTTCTCTTCATCTCTCACGGCCACATGGATCACATCGTAAACCTAGTTCTTCGTTCTGGACTTCAGTTTCAATAGAGAGATAGAGCAAGAGAGAGAGAGATGTAAAGTGACTTGACTTGTGGCAGGGAGGTCTCCCGATGTTCGTGGCTAGCCGAGCCACGTTCCGAATGAAGCCTCCAACCATCATTGTGCCATCGGCTATCAGCGAGATCGTTGACAAGCTCTTCAAGTTGTACCGAACAATGGATCAGACGGAATTAAAACTTAATCTTGTCTCTCTGAATGTCGGTAAAGCCTCGCTCCCTCTTTTGACCTAAATTTGAATAATCCCTAAATTTTCGCCATCTCCGAAACTATTACAGGGGAGGAGTTTGAGATTTCGAAGGATCTTAAGGTCAGAGCATTTAAGACCTATCACGTCGTACCAAGCCAGGTGAATAAATCTCGAAATCTTCTCTCAATCATGGAAAGACCTAATTTGAATTCCATCTTGCAGGGATACTTAGTTTACACGGTGAGGCAGAAACTTAAACACGAGTATTCGAAGCTCTCCGGAGACGAAATTAAGGATCTGAGACTCAGCGGCGTGGAGGTCAATGTCAATATAGCTGTCTTCCTTCCTTCCTTCCTACCTTCTTTCCCTCCTTGTTCAGCGAGTGAGACTAACAGGTCACCGGCGCAGTCGAATCCCCAGAAATCGCGTTCACTGGTGACACGAGATCCGATTTCATGCTCGATCCGGCGAATGCTGATGTGCTGAAGGCGCGCATCTTAGTAATGGAGGTTGATCAGCGCCTTTTTCTCTCTCGATCTCCGTTTCCTGCTAATTCTTCGTTTATTTTCAGTGCACATTCATCGACGAGACCATGACTGCCGAGGATTCGAGAAAGTGCGGCCATATCCACATTTCCGAGGTTCGATCCAACTAGTTTGCATCATTCTTTATCATCTTGTTAAGGAATCTGTCAAAATCTCATCAGTTCGTGATCTTAAATGTAGATAGCGAGCTGCGCGCAGACCTTCGAGAACAAATCCATCATCCTGATCCACTTCTCCGGCAGATACCTCCTGAACGTTCGTGATTCTCTCCACATCTGAATTCTTTTTTCTCTCCCTTTAGCTTCTGTGTCTGGCAGGAGATCGTGGATGCCGTTTCGAAGCTGCCACGTCATCTTTCCCGCCGAATCTCGGCGCTGACCGAGGGGTTCTTATCGTCGCACGGTCAACGCCACCGCATTCATAGTTCTTAAAAATAACGGAATTTTCTGAAAACAAAAGATAAAAAAACCTGTTTAATATATATTTCGCTTGCTAAAAGCCACTTCATGATGTCCACATCAGATTTTTACTGTTTATATTTTCGTCCTCGCTAAATTTAACATAAAGCCACGTTTGATGCTTATCGAATGGGAGCGAATTAAAAACTCATTGAATGCCACGTGTTGATAAAATATTGATTTATTCAAGGGCACTTTTGCGAAACCAACGGTCATACGATAAAGCAGTTCCTGCCCGCAAGAGCTCTCCCATCTAGAAAAGATGCTGACGACCGATCATCACTTCGATCAGGTGTAGAGTATCACTGCAACCACATCGTTGCCTCCAGGTTTTCGCGGATAGCGTCTGGGCGGCTTTGATCGATCTCAAGTTACGGGAATTGGACGCCCGAAGCCCTGACAGGCGATTATTCATCTCCAATTTGGAAATTCGGATGGCGGAATCTCTGTTACGGTGCGCGTCTTCGGTTGTCGGTCATCTCTCCGTTCCACAGGTAACTTCCATGGCACGTGTTCCTTCTCTTCCTGTCACGTGAAGGAACGGTAATCTGGAGCTGCGGACGGTGGAGAAGAGGCCGCGATGGGGCCTCCTTGAAGTGGGGAAGGGATTAGGACTTGGAAATAAAGGTAAAAGCGCAGATGTCAGCATCTGGCCTCAGCAGGAAAAAATCTCCACCCCACGTAAAAAGCTCCTGAATATCCTAACTCCTCGTATCCTCTTCCCGTTGGTTTTGATCAATAATTTCTCTTCCCTTTTTATTAGTTTCCGTGGCTCATTTTTGTTCTGATTTCTTCTCTGCGGCTTTCTCTCGGATCACCCCCGCATGTCGACGGTTCGGCTCGAGCCTTTGCTCCATCAGTCCGGACGGGAGAGTTTCAAGTTTATCTTTCCACGCGATCCCGGGAAGGGAGGGAGATTTTCCCGCTTTGGGTACAACCACAAGACATCATTGCTTACGGGAACTGCAAGGTGCCTTCACTGCCGGCATAATTCGCTGAGACTTCGTCCTATCAGAGCTGGAATCACGGAGGCTGAAATCGCTGAAGCTACCGACGCGCTTTTCCAGCAGACATTTCCGTTGACGCGAACGCAATCGGTGTGAGCTAGAATGAATCATCAATTTTTTTTGGCGTGGAGCGATGAAATTATGCCCTTGCTACAATTGTTCGTGCAATGACCTTCAATAGATTGAATACTTGAATGTTGTAGGTGGAGGGGAAGGTATCGGTGAAGTTGGATAGCAAGAGTGACAACGGAGAAGGAAACAGGCGGTTGACCGTTCAGTGCAACCTCGAAGGGAAGTGGATTCTTCATTGGGGCGTTACGTATATTGAGGAAGCTGCCAGGTGACTATTCCACATTTCGTCTAGTTGTTCTTTATTTATTTTATGCGAAATTGAAACTTGGGTTTTTCTTTTTACGGTTTTTTGCAGTGAATGGGATCAGCCTCCTATTGAAATGAGACCCCCTGGTTCTATTCCCATAAAGGTAATGTTAACACTTCATTCCACTCATTTAACACTCGTTCTACTGAATCTGTTCTTCACTTCGGTTTCTGGTTGATGAAGGATTATGCGATCGAGACACCCATGAAGAAGGCTTCTTCTGGGTCAGAAGGGGAGATACTACACGAATTGCAGATTGATGTGATACCCAGTCTTTCTATATCAGCTATTCATTTTGTTCTCAAGGTACCTTTTTTTTTGTATGCTCCGTACAATATAATGAAGCGAGGAGTACTGTTATTTTTGGATATTATAAAAATATAGGCAGAAATCAGGCCAGCAATTGTATCATTGATGCATTGGAATTTTTTTTTGACGAAGTTTTCATGAATATGTAGGATGAAGATACAGGAGCCTGGTTTCAGCATAGGGGTAGAGACTTCAAAGTTCCTCTTCTTGTTGGGGAAGACGATGAGATTGTTACTGGGGAAAAAAGCTTCGGCATTTGGCCAGGTTATTGATGTATAAAGAAAACCTTTTTAAAAATGAAATCATGTTACAAAAAAGTTGTTAATTTCTTTAGTCCTTGATAGTTGTTATAAAGAAGACACGAGTATTTTGATCACTGCTCAATGTCCATCATTAATAAGAAGCAATATGAACTATAGTTGTCAGAGAAATTGACTATCTATGCTTGTTGGAGAACGTTAATTAGCTTTTCTTAACTTCTCTGAAAAATAGTTAATTGGAATGGCTACAATTCGTGAATTGGCATGATCATCACAATTGGCAGAGGATCATGAGAATCACAATACCTGAGCCCCCTGACTGCTGTCAAGACATCGTCTGACTGCTGCTGGACAGAGGTGATTGGGATGATCACGTGTATACTGATGGGCTGTAAGGGGCCCAATTTATCTCCTTCTCCATCTTCGGCATATAAACCATGGCATGGCAGCCCAAAAGGTAGCAGCAAGCAGATCATGCCACTCTCAGCAAGCAAATGGCAGAAAAGAGGCACCTGAGATCACGGAAACAACTCTCTCTCTCTCTCCCCTCTTCCCCATCTCTCAACCCCAAAACATTTTTTTCATTCAGGCGTGTTTTTTATTCAAAGCTGTAAGATCCAGCTGCCTGATTGCATCTCCCTCTATCTCTCTTGATCCATCCGAACATGCGACCCCCTTCGGTAGGTTGCCAATTGTAAGAACCCAGCGGCAATTGAACTATCAATGAAACCTTTGATATCTTTTCTCTCATTCGATGATCAGTCAATTCCATGTCCTAGTGATGGATATTTTTGCATCAGCTGGAGATGATGCATTATCATTTAATGTACTGATGTTTGTTCAAGAATTACACCCAAAATAATCTATTGGTTCTTCTTTTCAGGGGCTTTTAACCAGATATCTAACATACTTTTGAAAGCTGATGAATCCATTATGAAGACAGATGAAAAAGAAAAAAATGAAGTCAGACGAGAAGTGAGACTTGTTGAACAGTACAATGAGGTGTTACCGATAGTGCGCGAGGATACATTTCAGAATTATCTCACAGTTTCTGTGAGAAGAAACAATGAATTGGATAGAAATGTTGTGCATTTTGACACTGATATACCAGGCCAAGTAATTGTTCACTGGGGAGTCTGTAGAGATGAAAACAAAAACTGGGAAATTCCCACACCTCCATATCCAATCGGTTCAAGAGTATTCAGGGGAAAGGCTTTGCAAACATTACTTCAGGTATGTCAACGGAAGTTTGTTATAATGTTTATCAGTATGAAGTGGCCGTTTGTTCTGTTTTTTTTTTTTTTTTTGATATATACAAAGCGGTAATAAAGACAAAGCTGAGATAAACAGCCGTATGATGTGTCCCCTTGATCTTTCCTTTCCATGCATTAGGGTTTGTGGATTAAGGTTTCAACTGTGAAGATCAGAGATGATAACACTTATAGCATTTAACTTGTATTTTAGTTGTAGATGAACCTTTCATGTTCTATCTCAGTCCATGGAAATTACGTTGATTTGGTTTATTGATTTTTGATGATTTATAATATCATCACCATTATGCATGGATATTTGATATATTTTTCATTGGTTAAATCTTTTCTCCAGCCTAAGGCAAATGGGAGTGGAAATTGGGGGGATTTTGCTGTGGACGATGACTTTGTTTGTCTCCATTTCGTTATAAAACTAAGTGAGTACAATTGGTTGAACAACGTGGGTGATGATTTTTATATCCCTCTTATGAGTGAGAGTAGCATAGTAGCTAAGTCCAAAATAGCCAAGGCACAAGATATTATGAAACAAGTTATTGATTCTCAGTCTCAGGCGATTTCAGCGACAGAAATAGAAACAACCCAAGAAGCAGAGGCTGTCTCCTACACTGATGACATCATCAGTGAGATAAGGAGTCTGGTAACTGACATATCTGCTGAGAAAGGCAACATTACCAAGAGTAAAGAAGCGCAAGAAAATATTCTTCAAGAAATCGAGAAACTGGCAGCTGAAGCCTATGGAATTTTCAGAAGCTCAATTCCAGTGTTTGTCGAGGAGCCTGTTTCTGATGCAGAATTACTAAAGCCATCAGTGCAAATATCATCAGGAACGGGAACTGGTTTTGAAATTCTTCTTCAGGGATTTAACTGGGAGTCGCATAGATCTGGAAAATGGTATGGTGAGCTCTTTGGGAAAGCTGAGGAGATAGCTGCAATGGGTTTCACCACAGTATGGTTGCCTCCTCCGACGGAATCTGTGTCCCCCGAAGGCTACATGCCCAAGGATTTATACAACTTGGATTCAAGGTAAGTTAAAATGTTTGTTTTGGTTCCATTGTATTTTTGTGTTGACGTACAAAAATTCTAAGGGGGATTCATTTTCTTTATTTACTTCTGAAGACAGGTATCACATTTGTGAATATTTTAAGTTCAATAGAGATGTCATTTGTGTGATTATTGAAACCTTGCGTCTGTAGTACATCAGTTGCCAACTTTTAGTTCTGGCTAGGATCATATGTCTGGTATCAATTGCCAACTGAGTTTTGGTGCTTCATCTGTGATGTTTTTCTTTCATGCAATGCACAATGCAATGTTTGGCTTCTAGATTGTTTGAATTTATTGTCGGAAGCTTTTTCAAAATACATATATGTATGCATATACATATGCATATAAGTAGCCATACATGTACTCATATAATCATATACATATACATCTACCAATATACATGTCAGTATACTTAGACATATGTATACCTATTCTTATACATATAATAATAGGTGAGTCTGTGCATGTATGTGTATAAAACTTTTGACACAGCTGCATATTCATACACGTACACAGACTCCTATAAACACATGCACATTACCATGTGCACATACACATACACAAATATGCACAAACTCCATTATACCACACACACATACACATATGCACAAACTTTTACATACACTTACCCACATACATACATTAAAATTGTGTTTGATTTTATTAGTATGAAATTAAGTTAATTTCCCTTTTTTTAGATGTATGTGGGCCACAGCTTATAAGTGACCCACTCTTCTCTTAATGTATTCACTTATATAATAGTAGGTCACAAATTATAAGTGGCCCAATATGACTCACTTATGTTGCCTATTTTTCATGTGGGTGAATTGGTGACTGAAGTGGCCTTTGGCCCATTTAAAGTAAATGACTTAGGCTGGTATTTAACCAGCCTCATATGTAATTTCGGATTAGGGTTTTTTAGTAGCACTTATCACTTGCATCTCATCTTAATAAGAACAAGGAGTATGAAGGCTTAAGGAGGGAAGCAAATCTTCTAACATGGTATCAGAGCAAGGTTTCTTCCTGTGATTCTCCCCTTCCTCCCAAGCAATGCTTCTATTTTTTCTCCTTTTTCAAACCCCCCTCCCTTGCTCGTTTTGTTTCCCTTTGGTTATTTCACCTTTCTTCTCGAGCGATTATGACAAAGTCAAGAGAGGTCCCAGAAATGGCTAAGGCTAATGAAAAAGTCAAGTTTGGTTTTTTTTTATGATAAAGGGGTAGGGCACCCCGAAGTGGTGCCCTCCCGATGTCATTAAAGCAATGATGAAGGATACAGATCATGTACTACAGGGATACAATAGTCGAGGGGCCTAGACCACCTCGGTGCCAAAAAGACACAAACCCCCTCGCGTCGTGCCAGATAGCATCAACGGAAGGGGTACGACCCCTGAATATGACCTCGTTCCTATGTATCCAGAGGGACCAAAGTGCGGCAAAAATAGTCTACCACTCAGCTTCGTGACAGAATATTCTGCCGCCGAGAGACCGCCAAAACGCCTCCTCCGAAGTCACCACGAGGCAGCCGAGGCCCCTCGCCTGCCACACTGCCTGGGCCAGGGGACATGCGAAGAACATGTGCGAGTAATCTTCCACTGCTCTTGCGCCCAACGGGCATTCCACGGGAGAGTCCAAGACCATGCGCTGCCGCAGGGACCTCGTTATCAAGCGCTGTCATAGCGGGAGCCAAGTAAACACCTTGATCTTCAAAGGGAGACAACGCTTCCACAACAAATGGCATCTCTGTAGGAGGAGCGGATCCTCCTAGTCCTCCTGGTCCGAAGCAGTCTATATGCACCCCAGGTGGTGAAGCTAGGGCCACTCGACACCCACGCGTCGTGGGCTGCTTCTGACAGGCGCCAGTCGGCAAGGAGCTCTTGCAGACTAAGCAGCTCAGCCACCTGCTGGTTGGGCAATGCCTCGGGCAAAGCCGGAACCCAGGCGTTGTGCTAGGCCCACCGCAAAACAAAGTCAAGTTTGATGGAATCAATATGCTGGAATGGAGCAAACTAGTGGAGCTGACCCTTGTGGGCAGAGAACTAGGAGATCACCTAAAAGAAAGTCCCATGGTTAGGAAAAATCTACAGTACAAGAAGTGGAAGGCCGAAGAAGCTATGAATCCATCAATGGATATTGAGCACTATGAATCCAGAAATGAGGACAAATTTTTTTTATGTAGACTCTATAAAAGAGCTATGGGATGAAGTAAGTAAATATAATGCCCAAAGTTATTATGACTGGCATTTTATGTTCTGAATGCCAAAGCAATTCAAGCTAGACAAGCAAGTGAAAAATATTTTGATGTAGTCCTCTAAGTTGAAGGGCATTTGGTGGGAGATAGACTATCTTTGGCCAAGTCAAAATCGTTAGTTAGTGGAAAGGGCATATATTCTTAACCAAAGACTATTTACTTTGTTTATGGGTGTCAATACTGAATATGGGAATGTTAAAAGCCGAATCTTTTGAAGAGAGAAAGTGCCTGATCTAGAGGAGGGAATAGGGGTTATAATGGAAGAGGAGAGTTGATTGAAGCTTTTGCCAGAAGCTCTTGCCAACCAATCTACTGCCTTTGTAGTCAAGAAATACGATTCAAGACTAGCCGAAGGTGATTCTTGGGTGAGTCGACAGAGTTCTAATCAATCTGCTGGAATAAACATGAGAAGAGACAAAGGACGACTTTGGGGGCGCTTACTACAAAAAGAAAAGACACACTAAAGACACTTGCTAGAAATTGGCCCAAAAGAATCAACAACAACCAAAGACAACATATGTGACAGTTTCCCAACATCAAGATAGTAGTAAAACTTTGGAGCTAAAGGGGAAGATGCCTGAAAATTTACAAGGTGACGCTAACGAGATTGGAAAGCTGAAAGAGTAAGTTAATTGACTTTAAGGTCTTTTGAGTTCAACTTCAATGGTGAAATCAGGTATGTTACAATCATGTCATTAACCTTGTCAAATCTAATAGATAGTTGATACTGGAGCAATAGACCATATGTCCCTGAGTAGTGGTCATTTTCAAATTTATTCAAATGTTAGTGAACTCCACAGAATTATTACAGTTGGAGGAGGGATTCTTTGTGTAGCAGTGGTAAGAGATATAAACTTAGATAAGCTTGGGACAATTAACAAGGTTTACATGTGCTAGATCTTAAAACACATCTTATATCCCTTAAGATATAAGATAGTAGTTGACTCTTGTTGGCAGTTTATTCTTAACAGTGTCTGGGAGAAAAATTTCATTATTTAAGAGAGAAGTTGGCTTGCTAGTTTTTATGATCTTGCAATAATGTCTCTTTGTCAATAGGACAAGGGGTTGTAGTTGAAAATAGAGCAATGATGCTGCATATGCGTGTGGATCACCCTCCTTTTGAGTCGTTAAAGACTTGTTATCCCTCCATGTTTGGAGGAATAGAGGTTTATAAGTTATCTTGTGAGGCGTGTCAATTGACAAAACACAAACACTATTCTTTTAAGAATCTGAATGATAGATGTTTGAATCCATTTGAATGTATACACAGTGATGTGTGGGGGCCATGTCCCATTCTTAGTATCTTTGGATACACGTGGTTGGTTATTTTTATGGATGATCACATACGAGTTATATGATTGTATTTATTAAAATCCAAAGCAGAGGTTTCTCAGGTTGTGCTCCAATTTTGTGAGATGATCACAACTCAAATTGCGTGGGTAGTCAAACACTTCCGCTCAGACAATGGCAAGGAGTTTTTTAATGCTATTGTGAACTCATATTTTATTAAAATAGGAGGGATACACGAGTCTTCTTGTATAAATACCTCTCAGCAAAATGAATTAGTTGAGAAGAGAATTAGCTGTATATTAGCAACAACAAAAGCTCTATTATTTTTAGCTCATGTGCAGAACATGTATTGGGGAGAAGCACTTCGCACTGCTGTGCATTTCATAAATCAAAGTCCATCAAAGTTATATGGACACCAGAGCCTAATCAATGTGTTAAATTCCAAATATCTAGCAGTTAAATTGACATTTGGTTTTGTTTAGAAAGAAGGAAGAAAGAGAGTTTTCCAGTAGAATGAGATTAGTACTTTACAATGGCTGTGGGACGTCCCTTATATAGGGACTCATAAGGGCATATGTCTAAAATATAAAAACAAAGAGGTACACTGGGATATTTATAATTCTGTAAAACTCCCCATCAAGCTGGGGAATGGATGTCATTCATCCCCAGATTGGACTGCATTTTCTCGAACACATTTGCAGGTAGGCCTTTGGTCAAAAGATTCGCCAGTTGACTTGATGATGCCACATACTCAATCTTGAGTAATCCCGACTCGAGCTTCTCTTTAATGAAATGTCGATCAACTTCAACGTGCTTTGTACAATTATGTTGGACGGGGTCGTGGGCGATGCTAATAGCAGATTTGTTGTCACAACATAATAAAATAGGAGTCTCTTCGATAACACCGAGATTTTGGAGTATACTTCGCACCCCGATACCTTCACAAATGCCAAGAGCCATAGCTCGAAATTCTGTTTCTGCTCTTGATCGAGCTACCACTTTTTGCTTTTGACTTCGCCATTTCACCAGATTACCGCCAATGAAGCATCCATATCCAGTTGTAGATCGGCGATCATCCACTGATCCTACGTAGTCAGCGTCGGTGTAGATCTGAAAGGGCAAGGACTTTTGCCTCTTATAGAGTATTCCCATGCCAGTGGTGCCCTTGAGATAGGCAAGGACTCTCTGTGCTGCTTGCCGATGAATCATTCGCGGATCATGCATAAATTGGCTTAAAATACCCACGACATACGAAATATCAGGTCCGTTGTGTGACAGGTATATCAACTTTCCCACACGACATTGATATTGGCCTTAGTCAACTTTCTCAGTATTAGGAGAGCTTCCAATACAATGCTTAGCATCAATCGGAGTACTAGCAAGTTTACAATCCTGCATACATGCATAATCCAACAAATCAGTTATATATTTCCTTTGTGAGAGGAAAAGTTCACCATCACGATGTGCAACTTCAATCCCAAGAAAATACTTTAATTGTCCTAGGGCCTTAATTTCAAACTCCTTTTTTAGTTGGTCCTGAAGTTGGTCAATACCCAGTAAATCGTTTCCTGTCACAATCATATCATCAACATAAACTAGTAGGATAGTGACTCCCCCTGAAGAGGATCTCTTGTAGAACAGGGTGTGATCACCTTGTGCTTGCAGAAAGCCCAACATCTTCATCGTTCTAGTCAAGCGACCGAACCACGCTCGGGGAGATTGTTTGAGGCCATATAGTGCCTTCTTCAACCGGATTATACCCAGGGGGACTGTCCATATATATTTCCTCTGTCAAATCACCATGTAGGAATGCATTTTTTACATCAAGTTGATGGAGAGGCCAACCCTTATTAACTGCTATCAAGAGTAAGATACGAACAGTCCCCATTCGAGCCACCGGTGCAAATGTCTTGAGGTAGTCAATACCATAACTTTGGCTTTAAAACAATCAACAGATCCATCAGAGTTGTGTTTAATAGTGTAAACCCACTTACAGCCAACAGTTCTCTTTCCATCAGGCACAGTGCCCAAATCCCACGTCTTGTTTTTTTCTAGTGCAGCCATTTCATCATCTATAGAAATCTTCCACTTTGGATCTTGAATAGCTTCACTCATTGTTGTTGGGACTTTATACTTGTCAATTTCAGCCAGAAAAGATTTATAGGCTGGTGAAAGACGGTGAAGAGAGACATACTTACAAAAAGGATATAACTTTTTCTTGGTACACTCACGTTTCCATTTGTGGAGAGCAATGGGATCTGTCCACGTAGAGTCTGGGGCATTTGGTTGCCTTTCATCATTAGGTTGACCCTCCTCGTGGACACTACAATCGTCGTCTGGATGAAGATCTTCTTCATCGATTGAGTTCTCATTGGGTTGAGTTTCTACATTCTCAAGTGGTAGTTCAATAGGAGGAATTACTTGATCTTGGGATTGCTCAACAAGTAGCAGACAAAACTCCAGAGTGGCAGAGCTTGATGGCATAATTTGGAATTGGTCTGGTGTGGTACTCTTGACGTCTTGTTTGAAGAAGAACTGTTTTTCATCGAAGGTGGCACTGAGTGTCACCAAAATTCTCCCCGAACTCTTGTCATAGAATTTGTACCCTTTTTGGGTATTGGAGTACTCAACAAACGATGTCTTCAATGCTCTGGGCTCTAGTTTAGAAATACCAGGCTGACTTTGATGGATAAAAGCGACACATCCAAATAAATGTAAGGGCACTTCGGGACCCAATTGAACATGTGGGTAGTGATGTAGAAATAAATCTTTAGGGGATTTAAATGCTAAAGCTTCAAATGGTAAACGGTTGATCAGTTATATAGCTGTAAGAACATTTTCATTCCACATAAAATTGGGAATATGAGCATTGAACATTAAGGATCTTGTGACCTCCATCAAGTGACCAATTTTCCTCTCTGCCACCTCATTTTGTTCTGGGGTATATGGACAATTGGATTCATGTACGATCCCAATGTTTTCAAAAAACGTAGTGACTTGAGAGTTAAAATAGTCACGTGCATTGTCTGATCTGAATCTCTTTGGAGTTAATTGATTCTGAATCAACTTAATAAATGATGAGATAATAACACTTGCTTCTT
Organism: Lemna minuta; assembly: GCA_024174645.1. NCBI lineage: Eukaryota > Viridiplantae > Streptophyta > Magnoliopsida > Alismatales > Araceae > Lemna > Lemna minuta. The sequence continues at coordinate 12,762,421 of CM044102.1, read as the reverse complement.
ACTTATTCTTCATAGTGTATACCCAAGTCAATCGAGTGCAATCATCAATGAAGACGATGAACCAACAAAACCCACGTAGACCTTTAGATGGAGAGGGCCCCCAGATGTCAGAGTGGATCCGATAGAGCGGTATCTCACTTCTAATTCCCCGAAACGAGAAAGATATCCGTCTCTGTTTAGCCAATTGATATGCTTCGCACACAAGGGAAGAGTCATTAAGCGTCTTGCAGAGATCAGGAAACATAACACGAAGTATTTTCATGGAAGGATGCCCTAACTGGCAGTGTTTCAAAAACAATTTATTCAATGTTTCACAAGTAGATGAGGCTGCTGAGAATGAGGTGATGCCCTGCTGTCCCTAAGATGCCCGAAGATCCACTTGATAAAGTCCTTCTCGAGCCTCAAACCGCCTAGTCTCCTTGCCCGAGATCTTCTCAATGAAAAAACAAATATCATCATCAAACAGAATTCGACATCTCAAATCAAGGCCAAGACGATGAAGAGAGATTAAGTTAGCAGTCAAATTGGGAACATAAAGCACCCCATAAAGAATGCCAATGTTTCCAAATCTGACACATCCAACTCCAAGAACAGGTAAAATATGACCGCCTGCGGTGATCACCCCCTTTTTCACTGTAATAGAAGAAAAATTCTCAAGACATGATATATCAGCCGTCATATGATCGGTTGCCCCAGAGTCTAATATCCAACCTGATTTGTACGTGGACATAGGGGTCACAGTAATAGACTTGCATCTAGCAAAGAACTTACTAGTGTTGGCGAAAGAGGAATGGCTCAAAGCATTCCTTAGAGTTTCAAGTTCCTTTTGCAGCTTGACATATTTTTCCTGGTTCAGATCAAATGGATGTATCAGAGGACCCGGAGGGTGAGGGTTCTTGGGGATTTTCTTTGCCCGTTCTTCACTATCACCAGATGTGGCTGCCACATTTGACCTCCCATAAGTCTTGGGTTTGCCATGGATATCCCAGCAGGTCTCTACTGTGTGTCAGTGTTTCTTGAAATTTGTACAAAATAAATGCGCTTTTGGGTCAGTGTTGGGGTCACCCTTCACATATCTCTACTTGCCTTCCTTTTGATCTTTTGAAACTGGTTGTCCTTGGAGCTCTTTCCCTCGTCTTGCAGCAAACACAGCTGATTCTGGGTTGACTTTTAGATCACTTCGCAAGTGCCAAGTGGATTCCTCCCATACAACCAGCTTTAGGGCTTCTTTGAAATTAGGTACTTTCTCTCTGGTCAAGATTTGACTCACCAGGGTTTCATACTCTGAATTCAAGCCCATTAAGTACTTGTACAAGCGATCTTTCAAGGTGTACTGGCGTTCTTCAGAGTCTGGATTCATGACTGGTCGGTAGTGATCAATCTCTCTCCACATACACTCGAGTTCACCGGCATATTCTGTTACCAATCTGCCACCTTGCATCAGCACAATAGATTTTTGTACAAGTTGGTAGATTTGAGATTCATCATGCTCCTTAGAATGAGCCTGATGCGCCATTTCCCATAGGGCCTTGATAGTAGGAAGGAATAGATATGTGTCACTGATCTTTTGAGACATGTTCTCCAAAAGCTAGTATTGTATTGTGCCTTCCTCTTCACGCCAACGTGGATAAGATGGATCCTGCTCACTGGGAGGAGCCTTTGTGAGATGGTGGTCCAACCTCCTCCCTTGTAATATCATATCGACATATGAGCTCCACTGAAGAAGGTTGAGCCCATCAAAACGATAGCGCTGCGCCAATCTAGGAAGATCTCCAACAATTTTAACAATTTCGGTGGAGTTGGTGGATGAATTTTGAGTAGAGTGGGGCGATTTTTCGGACTCTGCCATAAAAAATGATGATAATGCACAGAATTTCTTGCTGATTGCTCCACTTGTTGTGGAGTAATATAGAGTAATGTCATCTGGAATCACAAAGTCGACGCTGACAAATCAGAAAGATCTGTCAGGGAAAAAAGTTTTCGCTGATGTAGTCTTCCATGGAGATGTTTACGCTGATGAGTCAAAAAAGACTCGTCTGAAACTGTCAATTGGTCTCAACGGATCAGCTTGATCTGCCGGCTGATCGAAGAGATCAGTCTGAAACCGCGGGAATAAGGCAGATCAGGCAATCAAGCTGCTGAAGAGAAGAACAGTGCCACTGGATCAAATAGATCTAGCTCAAAATTGCTCCGTTGCCGTCTCAAATCAACCGCGGTCACCAGATCGGAAAGATCAAATAGAGAAGAAAAAAAAATGCTGCTGCCAATCTTCGTTGTCACCGGATTCAAGAAATCCAGAATCAGATGCCGTAGTCGCTAAGATCGCCGATTCCGGATTCAAGAAGTCTGGAATTGGATGTCGCCGTTGCCGCTAAAATCACCGTCACTGGATTTCAAGAAATCCGCCAGATTCAAGAAATCCGCCTATTTCAAGAAGTCCGCCTGTTTCAAGAAGTTTGACGGTTTTAAGAAATTCGCTGGATTCAAGAAATCCTCAGGATTCAAGAAATTTGGAATCAACTTTGATACCACCGGTAAGAGTTGCCCCCGTCGCTGTATCAAGAGTCGTCACCGCTGGTTACCGCCATAGATCAGTTACAATGGCTCTGATACTATGTTTATAAAGAAGGAAGAAAGAGAGTTTTCCACTAGAATGAGATTAGTACTTAACAATGGCTGGGGGATGTCCCTTATATTGGGACTCATAAGGGGATATGTCTAAAATATAAAAACAGAGAGGTTTTTTTTTTGAAGAGTAAAAGAAGGGTCCTCTAAAATGAAGGCCCCCCCATTGTCATTGAAGGTATGACGAAATACAAAGTCATGCTACACGGTTCACAAAGTCAAGGGGCCTAAACCGCCTCGAATCCATAGTGTAATGAGCCCCCTCGCGTCGTGCTGTATGGCGTCGACCGAAGGGGAGTGTCCCCGGAAGATGACTTCGTTGCGGTGACTCCAAATGGACCATAGGTTGGCATATATGTGCTGCCATTCTACCTTTGACCGATACGGTCCGTCATTGATGGACCTCTAGAAGGCCTCCCAGGAAGATAGATCTATCTGGGCCACCCTAGCAGATAACCAAACAGAGGAGGCAAAGGGACATGTAACAAAAAGATGCTGGCAGTCCTCCACCGCCCCCGCACATAAGGCACATTCAGTCGTAGACTCAGGTGCCATGCGTTGTCGATAAGCCCTCGTCATTAGCCTTCGCCGGAGGAGAAGCCATACAAAGACCCGTATCTTCATAGGAATCCGACTTTTCCACGCCCGTCGCCACTGTCGTATAAATGCGGGGTCCTCTGCCGCTGCTTGCTCCCGAAGACGGCTATACACAGCCCGAGCAGAGAAGCGCTGTTCGCTCCAAATCCATACATCATTCCCCTCCGAGGGTCGGCTGTCCGCAAGAAGCTCTTGCAGCCTGAGGAAATCGGCCAACCTTTGGTCGGACATAGCCTCCCGGAGAGCCGAGGTCCATGCATCTTGCCACGCCCGACTTACCGGTTCATTCGGATCGAGTGAGAGGGCGTACAGGCGAGGGAAGAGCTGGCTGAAACGCCCGTGTCCCGACCATTCATCCCTCCAGAATCGGAAAGTCTCCCCCGCTCCCAGCCAAGGGCGGAAGAAAGGCTGCATCAGTGAGAAAATGGGCCGGAGGGATGTCATGAATGCGGAGTCACCTCGCCGGGGGTTCTGCCATGTCTGCCAATCAAGCGTGCCTCCATACTCATCGCGCAACACGATTGATATCAGGTCCCTCGAAGGATGTACTATTCGGTGGACCCACTTGGCTAGGAGGGCCGTATTTGTATGCTGCAGCTGGCGCACTCCCAGACCGCCTTGCTCAATAGGCCGGCATACGGTTTCCCAGGCTACAAGAGGAACTGCCCGAGTCTCCTCCGGTCGGGATCCGCACCAGAAAAACCTCCTCATGAGTTGCTCAAGTCTCTTTCGAACCCCGCACGGTAGTCGGAAGATCGACATAAAATATGTAGGAATGGCGGCCAGTACAGCTTTAAGCAACACTAGGCGTCCCCCGCGAGACATAAACCGTGCCCGCCACCCTCCGAGCCGTGATTCCACCTGCTGCCAATCAGAAATTCGAAGTCGCCTGTCCACCAGTGGGACTCCCAGATAACGGATAGGAAGGGTGCTGATTGGAGTGGCCAGAAGTCGAGAGCAACCCGTCATCTCCTCCGGTGATAGTCCAAAGCCAATGAATGATGATTTAGCTCGTTTAGCCTGGAGACCGGAGAAGTCCGAAAAATATTCATCATGGTGGACAAAGTGTGTGCTGCCCCCCACGTTCCTTGAACAAAGAACGCCGTGTCGTCGCTGCATCGTAGTAAAGGTATACCGGTAGGGAACACTTGGTGACTGAAATCCGATGAGGGAGCCTCTTCGGCACATCTGGAGCGTGCACACCGCTAAAGCATCCGCTGCCAAAATAAATAGCGAGAGGGCTAAAGGGCAGCCTCCGTCGGATCCCGCGCTGGGGGTGTATCCAACCTCCTTGCGGTCGCCCATTTACCAGGGTGACAAACGTGGGCGTCGTCACACATTGCTTCATCCATCTCACCCATATATCTGGGAAGCCCCGTCGCCGCAGTGCGTTCCATAGGAATCGCCAGTCGAGAGTGTCATAAGCCTTTGAAAAGTCCACCTTCCACATAATACCCTTCGAGCCACTCCGCCGCCACGATGCAACGATCTCCTCAGCTAGAACAATGCTTTCCGACATCTGTCGGCCGGGTAAGAAAGCTGACTGGAACGAGCTGATGATCGATGAGAGGACCGCCCGCATGCGGTTTGCCAGCACCTTGGCAATGATTAAGTAGATAGAATTGGATAAGGAGATTGGCCGAAAATCCCCGATCTGCTCTGCCCCTTGGACCTTGGGGATGAGGACAATGTAAGCCCTGTTGAGCCGGTCCATATTACATCTTCCAGCCCTGAACTCCTCAATTGTGGCCATAACATCGGGTCCGACCTTGGTCCAGCACTCGATGTAGAAGAAGACCGGGATGCCGTCCGGTCCGGGAGCGCCTTCACTGTTCAAACCTCGGATGGCCGTCTTGATCTCCTCCTCGGAGAAAGGAGTGATCAGTTCCAGCTGCTGGGAGATCGAGAGGGCGTCGGCGCCCGTGGCGAGCCATCGCCACCGACTAGGAGGTCCACGGCGGTAGAACTCTCGAAAATGATCTGACAAAGCTTGTCCAATAGCGGCTTGATCGGTTACTACCCGGTCCCCGATCAGTAGTCGACGTATGCTGTTCTCTCGGCGTCTCCCATTCGCCACCTGATGAAAAAAACGGGTGTTGGCATCCCCGGCCGCCAGCCACCTCTGCCGAGATCGTTGACGCCAATCCATCTTGATCCGGAGGTCCATTTCTGCCACCGCGTCCCGACAATCCTTCCGCTCTTTAGCTTCCTCGAGTAATAAGGGCCTGGAGTCTTCAGTATCATCCAAAGCCCGGATGCGAGCCAGGGCAATGTCCCTTGTCTGTGTTCGCTCTAATTTGATTTGCCGCCGCCTGGTAAGAAGGTGGTGTTTGAGGTCCTTTAGCTTGGTGCACAATTGCTCTGACGAACCTCCAAACGTAAGACGGGATCCCCACCACTCACAAATTTCATTTTTCAGCGCACCGTCACGCAGCCAAGATCGATCTAATTTGAAGTAGGTCGGTTTAGCTGGGCCCGCCCTTGCTTCCCACATAATGGGTGTATGGTCCGATAGGGGGCGGGGGAGGGCTGATACCTCTGCCAATGGATATGCAGTCAGGAGGTCCGTGGAGCAGAGGAATCGGTCCAGTCGAGACTGAGTGGTCGGTCCTTTCCATGTAAAGCGGTGATCTGAGGGTCCCATCTCTGCCATGCCCAGCTCTGTGATGACATCGCGGAATTGGCGTGAGCCCTGGTCCCGCCCTCCTCCGTCATTCGGACGGTCGCTCGCCATGAGGGTCACATTAAAATCTCCGCCGATTAGAATAGGGCTCTCGGGGAAATCCCCGTGAAGCCGTGTCAAGTCCTCCCAAAGCTCGGATCGTAAAATAGCGGTCGCAGGCCCGTAGACCGAGGCTATCACTGCGCTGAAGTCGTCCCTCCTGTTCACCAACCGGGCTGCCACCACATGGCGTCCCGTCCATGTCCACGATCGATCAAAAAGATCCTCCTTCCAGGCCAACAAGATGCCGCCCGACCGCCCCGAAGCGGCTATAGCGACGTGCACCTCGGCTCCTCCCAAACCAAGTGCAGTCCATGTTTGCTGATCAACTTGGAGTAGCATCGTCTCCTGCAGGCAAACAACTTCAGCCCCCCATTCCCGTAGGTAGCGCCCCACGGTGCCCCGTCTTCTGGCGTCACGGAGCCCACGCACATTCCAGCTGATGCACTTCATGGAGGGCTAGGCAGGACACCATTTCCTAACCCCATAATCTGGGCAACCTCCGTGGGCGAGAACAGCCTGACAGATTCCGGGACGAAAGACTCTTCCGGAGAAGGATCTGGAGACGCCTGAGTGACTTCATGGCCGGCCTCCTCTCGGCCTTCCTCATGGTTCGGGTACCCGTCGCCTCGATGGACCCAGACGATGTCTGAAGCCGACGTTGGGATCGGTACAACAAGAGAGAGTCGAGAGGGCCCTCCGCCCGAAGCGTCAAGACGGTGTCTGGAGTGGAGGCGGGAATGTTCGTTATATGTTCATGTGCCTCCGTCTCGACGTTAATAATGGCTGGAGGGTTTTGCGGGTCGCTGGGATCCCGCAGAGGCAGATGCTGCTGTATATGAGGGGGGTCGCGGGTCAAAAGCATCTGATGGTCTTCCTCGTCACCGGCTCGAGATGACGCAGGCTGCGCTGCTTGTTCCGGGCATGACGCCACTTGCGGGCAGAGCGGTGGCAGATTTAGCGGAGGGGGAGGGGGCAGGGTCGCCAACATGATCACCATGCCTGCCCCTGCGCCTTCAGTCACCCGTAGGGACCTCGGGACCTCCAAAACCGTCTCCATTTCCACATCTAAATATAGGCAGTTAGGATCTCCAAAATTCAGCCCGTTGCATACGATTTCCCTCAGGATGCCGGCCGGTCGAATGATCTGCTGCAGCTGATGCCACTGGCGAAGCCCAAAAGGCACCCCTCGTACCTCTATTCTTCTGATTTCTTTCTGGGGTGCGAGAGCCCCGTCCATCGGTCGGGGTCGGCGCCAGGAGATGATCCCTCCTTCGTTAGCCTTATTGATCGCCCGTGCAGTTGCCGCCAGCTGGTTTTAGACAGGCCCCGTAAGAATATCTCGCCAGTTGCGAGCTAGTGGTACTCAGAATTGGCCAGTTCGGGACAGATGGCTTGTAATCCGGCTGATATCTGCGTCCATGCCACGTCGGCCCTGCTGCATTCTCCCACGAGGCAAGCGTAGAGCCCCTTGCTGGCTGGGTCCACTTCCTGCCTCCGCCGGAGAGGACAATTAGCTTGACGGTGTCCCCCGTGGCGGCATAGACGGCATTTCAGCAGTTCTCTGCAGTCACGGGCCATATTCCCCCGTGCCAGGCAGCGAAGACATCTTCCTTCCTTCACGGGGTCCACAGGCCTGATATATGGATGTCGCGGTGGAGGATTCGCTGACATAGCAGGCTTTGTGTCTCCCGTATTGCCCTGGGCAGTCACCTGGGCATACGTCTCGGCAGCGAATGAAGGTGACTCAGGCAGAGGCGGCACTGTTGCGACTTTGGCAACATTCGGATGCATCAGTGGCGTCATGCGTCCTTTTTGGGAAACGCGCTGAGGCGATATGTGGCGCGCAGGTGAGCATCGTGGAACCCTAGGTGGCCCGGCGATCGCACCCTTTCTGCGATCCTCCCGCAGGCGAGAAGCCCTAGGTCGAGGGCGGACTAAGGCGTCGTCTTCGAGCGGCGCCTTGCAGTCTGAATTCCGGCCGCAGGTCAAGCAGGGACCCCGCGGATGCTCGAAGCAGCGCGCGGGTTCATTTCGCGTACGCGGGAAGAAATCCGCGTGCGGAGGGAAACCTCCCGCGATCCGCAAGTGGGGCGGGTTGCGGGGGCGAAAATTTCCATTCTGAGGGTTGCGGGGGCGAAAATTTCCATTAGTCGTCGGCGGCGCCACCGGCGGAGAACGTCGGCGGTCGCCTCTCTGCGCGCGTCCGTTCCGTCGACTCATCCCCTCACCCAAAATATTATGCTTGTCATGGATCACAGCTTAATGATAATAGATAGCTAATTTTGCCAACATCTGTAATAAACAGAGAGGTACACTTGGATATTTATAATTCCGTAATAGGTTTAACTGTTAGGGTGCTTGAGTGTATTGCATATGTACATTTAAAGTTGGGAAAACTTGATTTAAAGACATTTGAGTGCATGTTTGTAGGATACTCTAGTACCCAGAAAGGATATCAGTGATATCATCTGCTAACAAGGCAATTTTATATTTTGGCCGATGTTACATTTGAGGAATACCCCAATATTTTTTTCAAAACAAATGAGAATTTTAGAGGAATTGAAGTCACTTCCTCGAGAGAGTATTTGATCGTATTGTGACAACAACTCTGCCATAGCCATTACTTAAAACCTAGTTAGCATGATAGAACCAAGCATGATTGTCACTTCAGCAAAGAGAACATCAAAGAGGGAATTATAATTCCATTATTTGTGAGATCTTCAGAGCAAGTAGGCATAACGAATATTCCAAGTTATCTTCCAAGTTAGGCTAGACAGAATGTTCACACCAACTTGCGATGTTAATCTGAAATTAAGTTTATTTCCCTTTTTTTAGATGTACATGTGCTACAGTTTGTAAGTGACCCACTCTTCTCTTAATGTATTCCCTTATATAATAGTGTGCCACAGATTATAAGTGGCCCAATATGATTCACTTAAGTTGCCTATTTCTCATGTGAGGAATAAGTGACTTAAGTGGGCTTTGGCCCATCTAGAGTAAGTGACTTAGGCTGGTATTTAACCAACCTCATGTGTAATTTTGAATTAGGGTTTTTAACTTGCAGCCGTCACTTGCACCTTGTCTCAAATGGAACAAGGAGTGTAAAGGCTTAAGGAGGAAAGCAAATCTTCAAACAGATATTGTTCCAATGATTCAGCTATTCCTTTTGTGATTCATTAGCAATGCTTAAATAGCTTTCTCAAATTAGAAAAAAACATAAGATTAACTTAGAATCACCGGTGCTTGAATACGAACTTGATCCCCTGACATAAGTGACATAGGTTCGGGTTATTCTGGATCATTCATATTGACTTCTTTGTTTGGTATTTATCAGATATGGAAATACTGAAGAGTTAAAGAGCCTTGTGAAGAAGTTCCATGAAGTTGGAATCAGAGTTCTTGGTGACGTCGTTCTGAATCATCGTTGTGCTCATGCACGAAATAAAAATGGCATCTGGAATGTCTTTGGCGGACGTTTGGCATGGGATGATCGTGCTATAGTGTCAGATGATCCCAATTTTCAGGTATCATAATCTGTTCAATTAGAATAATCCGATGAAACTAACGTCCAGTTATTATGTTTTCATGGCATGTTTGAATCCTTACGAGAGATGTGATTATTTTGGAGGCTTTCTGATGTCGGGTGATTTTGTTTTGATATTAAAAAAGAGAGATATGATTATCCCATGCATTTAAAAGTGGGTCATTTGGTGTCCCAATGGAGTTTTTCTGTCATCTTTTCCTTATGCTTCTTGGAGTTTTCATTCTTACATGATATACAAAGAAAGGTTGCTTTAGGACAAGCACAACTCTTTTTTTTATTTTAGTCAAATAAACAATGCATTCGCTTTTTATTTGAGTGACTGAAAGATGTGTTCGATGATGGTCCTTTCCTTATGTTTATTATAGCACTGTGTGCTTAATTTAATCTTTATTATTGCATTGGAGAAGATTATTCATCTATTCTCTCTTTCTCTCAGATATCTTTTTTGTTTCCTTTTTTATTCATCTTTTAAAAACTGAATTTTTGGTCAGGGTAGGGGCAACAAAAGCAGTGGAGATTTTTTTCATGCGGCTCCGAATATTGACCACTCGCAGGAATTCGTGCGGAAAGATATAAAAGAATGGCTTTGCTGGCTGAGGTTTATAATTTATCTTTAAAAATTTCATATTTTTTCTTGTTATAATTGTATAATGCCTAGAGTTGTTTAGTTTGTATATATTTTTTATGATTATTGAATTCTTATAAGGAGTTCTTCGAGAGCACTAAATTACATTTTGGTAATTGTTATGCCCATTGCATAATCCTTGTTCTAGACCTCACCATCAAATGGTGATGTAAGGCAATATACATTCCCCTTTACATTTGTAGTCTTGACGTAAGCATGATTCCAAGTAGCCCTCTAGTCCTTCCACTCGATTGTATAAACTAGTAGAAGCACACATATATGGAGTTGGAGCAACAGTAGCAGAAGAAAGCTGTCTTGCTAGTTACAAGATATGAGGTAAATAAGGTGCTTTGCCCACACTGCACAGCTAATTCTGGCTTGGTCATTTCTTCGACTTGGCATGCCTTCCCCGACTTGCATGGATGCAGATTTGGTCCAATTCCTTTACTCTTGGAATGTGTGTTGTGTCCTCTACCACCATAGTTGTGGCACAAGACTTGTTCTTGTACCAAGAGGTTGTATACCATAGCACTAACTTTCCTAGTTAGGTGGCTAGACCTGCTGACCAACAACCTACGATGTTACCTGTCATTACAATGTCAAATGGGCATTGCTACCCTATACAATTGATCAATACTTTGCCTTTACATTAGATATGGAGGCAATATTATGCTTTTGGACCACCATGGAAATAATATTTGGATGTGGAATTCATTCTACCATGGTCTTCAACACAACCTCTGCTAAAAGAAGCCTCAATCATAAAAAGACTATGTTGCTTACATATAAGTCACTTCCTTGGAGCTTTCCTGGGGAAGGCCGGAACTGGAAGTTAACCAGTCCAGTGAACCTGTCTAAGCTAGTTCATAAACCAGCTCAACAACCCAACGATGAAAGTGATATCTAGATAATTCACGGTTTCTAATTAGCCTTCTATTCTGCATAGCATCATCAAAAAAGGGTGAATCAATATCTCAAAAATTACTCTTGATTCCACCAATGATATTTCTTGTTTGTAGCCCACAAATCTTGTGTAGCAAGACTAGCAAGTATTTAGGATGAGATAGAAACATTATGTTTGACTTTTAAGCGACCTCAATACCTGAAAAGACCTTAGCTTCCCCGTGTTATTGTGAACAAATTGAGTTTGATGATAACTTTTCACTAGAGATATTTGGAACCATTAGAACCTCTCCATATAATATAAACTTATCTACAAGTCAGAATATTTGGACAATTAGGTCTTGGAATAAGCTCCCAAGTAATCCATGACAAAAATACCCCAATGTCACTGTTTGAAATTTTTTCTAATTTGATACCTCAAGGTGATTATTGTGAATCACCTCAGTGTCTAGTGACATGGTGAATTATAAAGATAGAAAAAGATGGTCATAGGTAATAAAATTAGATATCAGGTGTTGGGTACAAGAACAGTTAATTTTCAAAGGGTAATAAGAGCTTATAAACCTCTTGGGGCAATGGCAATGGCACTTGTAGAGACGACTCTAGAGGTCGTCTCTAGAGTATAAAAAACTTGTATGCCATGCTTGTCACTTGGCACTGCTAGAGTCGCCAATCAGACGACACTGAGAACAGGAGGGCTTGGGCACTGCATGCATGTCCCTCCCTGTAATATAGAACTGTATGAGGAATTCTCATCAAATGGATATACTACCGAGGACTCTTCATCACCCGGACTGCACAACTGTAGCCAGCAAGACGGTTGATACACTCTACCCCAAGAGTAGTACTGGCATTGTTGCCGCTTGCGTGAAATTCCCTATTTCTCTGGACCCCATCGAGAACATTGGCTTCACAATGTCAACCATTATTTTCGGAAAATTTCCCAACTGCCATGTCTTATATGGATGGTGATGCGGCCTACTGGTTCTGTTGACTTTTGAGGATCAACAAGCTGGAAGAGACGGAAAGCTTTGGACAGAGTTTGGAATAAGAGAAGATACTTTTAAAGCAGTAAGAAGAAAGATATGTTTCCTTAGTTAGAAAGTAGTAATTATACAGCTTCTTGAAGTGACTGTTTAGCAATGGTCACTTGGTCAGAATGGTTGGGTAAGATTTTTTAGTTATTTGAAACTTCTGGGTAAGATGTAATTAATAAATATAAATGGGCCTATTGGTGAAAATGCTAATTACTGATAAATAACAGTAATTATCCCTTGATCTTCTTAACTGGTTTGATTAGCATGACTATGTGGACTGGGACAAATTTTAAGGATCAGTTGATTGAGCACTTTGGTGTCAGACAGAATAAGGCACATCATCAGCTGAACAAGCTTGAGCAAACTGGCCCAGTAGCTGAACTGTGAATAGAGTTTGTCTGATTAGTGGGTAACCTTCCAGAAAAGATATCAAACACTCTGATGCAAGCATTTACCTTCACTCTCGCACATGGAATCCATGTTGAAAGTTGACAATTATCAACTTTCTACTGCTCAAGGGCTGCACAAGTATGCTGGTCAAGCCAAGCGCTGGCGTAATAAGATGTTCAAAGATCTTAAACAAAAACAGGACTTACCCCAAAGCAATTCTCAGCACCATTTTCCCTTACTGCTCCAAGCAATCAGACCTCTTCATCCAGTCAGCAATGCAATGGTAAGAGACTGTCTATTTCAGCGATCACTGTCAGGATATCAGTTGTCCCACAATTTCTTCAGGGGCCATGGACATCAGGGTTGCCAACGGGATTCTGGCACTACTACCCAGCAAGGATGATCCCTCACGCAGTTGCAAGATCAAGATGTGGCTATGCTAATTGAAGGTGTAAATGCCAGATGAGTGCAATGGAAGACAAGGTTTGAAGAACAATAATGAGATAGAAGTGTGGGCAGAAGTTCATCCTTTTGTGGAAAACATATTTGATTCCTAGTGGGTGGAAGAGGGCATATGGCTTGCATTTGGCTCATCTGATGCGCCAACTACTAAATGCTCCAACTTCTGGCTCCTTCACTTCATATTTCAAAATCCATGATGAAAGATCCGGTTTGTCCAGAAACCCCAATGCAAACATCCAGGCACTATGAATACTCCCATTCGAATCTCCTTTCTTAAATCCCTTTTGGAAGTAGTGTCTCCAGTTGGAAGCTCTGATATCATTTATCCTGAGGTTGAATGGGAAACACTAGGTTAGAGTAAGAATGAAAACAACAAAAGTCAATTCCTTCAGGCATGCAGACCTGTTAAATACCTGGTTATATTGGGGCATAAAAGAAAGGAGAGTACACAATATAGAGAAGGCCCACTCTTGCCTGCACATTGTAGCAACTAAAGAACTCATATGATAGTTTCTCATTCAGTCTCATTTGATCTCTTTCTGTCAGTAAGAGATGGGCATGTGCATTGACCTTGGTAGAAATATGATCAGTGATAAGATATTGTTGAAAGGCTTCGTTTACACTAGGGAAAGGTGATTAGTGATTGGATCAAGAGGATTGGATTGGATCGACATGATTGAATCCCTTGATCAATCTGCCAAAGTGATCAGCGATTTAGGTAATGATCGAATCAGTTAAAATGATCGATCACCAATCTCTCATTTTAACTCTTGATCTGATCGACAGTTGGATGGAAGTTTTTTTTTCAGTTTTTTTCCTTAGACTTTAATCATGTTTGCATGTTTATTTTAATTTTCTATGAATATTTAAGTGCAGATCATCTATCAGATGGACGATCACTTTCTTGATCATGCTATTGATCAGATCAAGGGGTCTCAGTCCAATCATTGATCAGATAGAGGAAGTGAACGAGGCCCCTTGATCCGCTAGTCTATCCTACCCAGCCTGATCAAGGGAATCAATCAATGTAAAATTGATCACGATCCCCCTGATTAGGTTGGATTGCAGTTCCCTAGTGTGCACACTTGGGTAGTTAATTAAACAAAGATATCCAGTTTTCCATCATAAATGATTAAATGAAAACCCAGCCTCTACTCACAACGGTAATAGAGATTCACATTTTCAAAGCGTGAATTATAAACTAGCCCGTGCGTTGACCAGGGAAGAAATTGGATACGACGGCTGGAGATTGGACTTCGTGAGGGGTTTCTGGGGAGGCTACGTAAAAGACTACCTGGAAGCGAGCGAACCCTATTTTGCAGTGGGGGAGTACTGGGACTCTCTGAGCTACACGTACGGCCAGATGGACCACAATCAGGATGCTCACAGGCAAAGAATCATCGATTGGATCAATGCTACAGGCGGGAACGCTAGTGCATTCGACGTGACCACCAAAGGGATCCTGCATGCTGTAAGATTCTTCATTTATTCACATGATTCATGGGGAGATATGACTTTAGTACCTGATGGTATGGAGTGCCTAAAGTAGAATATTGCGGTTAATTTTAGGCGCTGGAGAAATGCGAGTATTGGAGATTATCCGATGAAAAAGGAAAGCCGCCAGGAGTGATGGGATGGTGGCCATCGCGCGCTGTGACGTTCATAGAGAACCATGACACTGGCTCCACGCAGGTGCGCAGTCGGTGTTGTTGAACAGTATTTCTAGGTTTTAATATTTTTAAAAATTAATTTGCAATGAGAGATCTTTTTGTTTTTCTTATTGGATTTTGTCGCTTTTATTGCCGACGTGAGATGGTTGGCATTGAAGACAACGATAGCTACGTTGAAAAAGATGGAGATTTGTTTATTTTTGTGGGTTGGGTGGAGGAGAGAGAGAGAGAGAGAGAGAAGAGGGGGATAATTAGAATAAAGGTCTGAATCAAGGGGGTTTTCTTATTTTTTTGGGTGTTGTGCAGGGACATTGGAGATTCCCGTCCGGAAGGGAGATGCAGGGGTACGCGTACATCCTGACCCACTCGGGGACGCCGACAGTGTTCTACGACCACATCATCTCCCACTACCAGCAGGAGATCGCCGCCTTGATGTCTCTCAGGAACCGGAACATGATCCATTGCCGAAGCACAGTATGTCTCTCTCCTCTCTTTCTATATATAAATATAGATAAGCTATGCATATCTTATTCTTGCATGGATTGTCGTATACATATCTACATCCACACACATGCATGTTACAGAGAGAACTGGTGGGAGTGAGAGAGAGATTTCTTATTAAGGGGAGTCTATTTACTAATAAGAGGGACAGAGAAAACAGATGAGGAAGAGAGGTCAATCTTCGGCTGTTCTCTATATTTTTATAGAGAGAAGGGGCAGTATTACTCTTGGTGGGCTTTTCTATATTTTTAGAGAGAGAAGGGAAGTGTGTTCAAGAATATACTCTTGGTGGGTATTTTTTTCTCCTAGAAGAATGGAGAGCTGTCCGTAAAATAGAATATTCTACTCTTTTTTTCAGTCCTTGTTTAGTGAGAGGGCTACCCGATATTTCTAATCTTAGCGGAAAGGATTCTTAAACTTCCTTTCCTTGTCCTTTGGGACGTGTCTTTGTCAAAGATTCTATTTCAGCCCTCCAAAATTCTCCTTCGTATGAGAGAGAGTGAATTCAGTTGACGATTCTACCCTTGACGTGTCTTCCTCACGGGCTTTGTGCAGGTCAAAATAAAGAAGGCAGAGAGGGACGTGTACGCGGCAGAGATCGACGAGCGTGTCGTGATGAAGATGGGCCCCGGCCACTACGAGCCGGAGGGCCCGCAGTCGTGGTCTGTCGCCGCCGAGGGCCGAGATTACAAGATCTGGGAAGCCGCTTAACGCCGCGCCGAATCGGTCTTCCCCCATTCGGTAACGACGCGTACATTACTATTTTTGTGCTCGAGTCGGAATAAGGAAAGGAGTGGGGATTACAGTCTTTCATTAAATTAAATAAATACATGACCTGCCCGAATTGCAGGCCATTATGAAATCTAGAGAGAGAGAGAGAGATGATGAGCGTAGAATCACTGGTCCGTACAGGGGAGAGGCTCATCGGAGACCCAGGGGCGGTCGAAGCGCCTCACCGGTCTCCGCTGGGCTTTTTTCATCTCCTCGCCCTGGAGCAGCTTTGTGAACTGCACAGTAAAATGAACCTCAGGTATATAATACCGTCTAGACAGAGAGAGAACGCGAGGAAAGAGAGAGAGAGGGACCTGTGAAGCTTTCAACTCCACCTCTTCCCACTCGGAAGACGAGACGGTTCCCTCCACGATCCCCGCCCCCGCGTATATCAACGCCCCCAGCCCCTGAATATTTTTATTTTTCTTCATACATTTCCCAATAATAATTCGATTAACAGAAAAAAAAAAAAACCTTCCCCACGAGAGCCGATCTGATGCCGACGGCGAATTCGGCCTCATTTCCCCCAAACCAGCCCACTGGGCCGGCGTACATCCCCCGGTCAAATGCCTCTGCAAAAGTCAACGCCCTCGTCCAATACCGTCCGTATTTTTCACAAGAAGAAGAAATCTACCGACCATTTTCGGCGATGAATCTGCGCGCCTCTTCAGTCGGCAGCCCGCAAACCGCCGGAGTCGGATGGAGATGACTCAAAATATAAAACTGCAAAAATAAATACAAGAAAATAATATTATCCTACGAGATTAATAAATTAATACTGATTTTCTTCTCTACCTCGTCTTCTTCGCTCTTCAGTCTGCCAGACAATTCGGCGCGGAGATGTTGCACTCGCTGAAGCTTCCTGATCTTCTTGCTCGATTCCACGCGCACTTCATCACAGATGCTCTGTACCGACGAAGAGATCAAGAAACGAACAGATGCTCTTAGTCGTTCGCTGAAGCGTCAGCTAACCTCTAGTTTGGCTTTTATGCTCTCTCTCACTAGAGAAAACTCCACGTCATCTTTGCGGCTGCACGGGCGAGGAATAATTTAAATTATTTTTTAATAATCTAAATTAATGAGAATAATACGAGGACGACCTGTGAAGAAGATCTTGTCGAATTTTGAGATCTTCTAGCTTTGTTTTGCCTCTCGGACGGGTTCCGGCTAACGCCTCGCTCCATACGCTGAAGCTTTCTCTCCGAAATAGCTGTTCTGGCTGTTCACGGCAAGGATAAGATTTCTTTTTTTGGGGATTAAAATAGAATTTTCTCAGTTCTACGATTGATTACACGACGGCCCGATCAATTACAATGGAGGGTCTTACTGGGCCCCTATGTGCCACCAACTAATGGACCGATCACCTCGATCGCATCCATCAGACGGCTGCTCTACGCCAATCTCGGTGACCGCGATGGTCCCCATCTGATCGGTCTAAACGACGGGAGGGATGTTTTCACGGAGTAAAACAATGGCGCCTAACCGGGAATATCTTTCAAATTTTAAACGGAAAAAGAAGAGGACTGACCGTGTTCCCGATGAACGCGGGGCCTCCATCTGGCTGAATACAGAACTGATATGCCAGCTGTCCTTCCATCTATGCACACAAAAAAGGGAATCGCGTCAAATTTTTTCCAATTTAAAAAAGAAGAAAAAGAATTGAAAAAAAGAGGGAAAAAATGGGCAGGCGAAAAACTCAAACCTGTAAACATGCTAATAACGTTAAGGGGTTGATATCTATATCGGTTAGAATTCTTGTGCTCCGTGCAAGCACAACCTGCGAGAAAATGAGGTAAAAATATACCTTATAAATAAATAATTATTTTAAAAAAACTATTTTCCCAATTTTCAAACCTTCTGGAGTTCAGAGTTTTCCCGTTTTATCATTTCTAATGCCTTCTCAACAGAGGCGTCCCAGTATAATTTGCTAGGGGTGTGGCTGCGGGTGATAATGTTTGACCTCGGAACTTGTCTTTGTAGACTTGCCGCCGCAGGCAAAATCTGATAAAAATAAAATTCAATTGATAATATTTACGAAATACATTATTATAATTCACAAATCCAAAGTTTTATTTTTTCGTAAAAATTTTTTCCAAATTTTTTTACTTTTGAAATGCAATCTTTTCCAAAATTTTAGCACCTGATTTAATGGTGCTGTGCAGACCAGTCATTGCCCTCTCCCAGGACCACTGAAGATTATCATCCCATGCTACGTTGACGGCGAGCTTGGAGCTTTCTTCAAGCTCGTTAAATTCAACCTGTCATTTAAATCCTATGAATAAAAGGTACTTCAGCCTGGATATTCCACGTGGAAATAATGGAAAAGTGAAGTCACCTGAGGTATAGAGAAGTAGAACGAGCCGAAGTTTTTCCACTCAGACGACACCTTTGAAGTAGCATCGAAGCGTAAAGCCCCATAAGCGCGTATGAAGGGGCAGTCCTTTGATAGAAACCTTTTGTTCATTAAAAAAAAATTCAAGATCATGACTCACTAATGGATTAAAATGACGCTCTCCTTACCTTCTAATGGATTTCCAATCTTCGAAAGAGAAGGGATCAGATTGCCGGAAGTAAACCGCAGATCCGACGCCGGCGACGTTGACCACGTTAGATTCGTCGGATCTACCCGGCTCCGTCGATCCTCTACCAGAGAAGAAAACGTGAGGAAGCGCTCGCTGGGAATGCAGCCAGGCTACCGCCTCACTTCTCTGCTTAATGGGCACCTACAATCGCAAACCAAACAAACAAGTGAAAAGCTAGACTGGGAATCGAGTTAAAAAACGGAGTGAAGATTCAATCCCAACGGTCGCCACTTTTGTCCGCTTCCGTCGCAACGTGGTGGCCGAAACGGTAATAATTAGAAATTTCAGGGGTGAAAATTAGGGGAGACTAATCCTTCGTGCATTGGCGGCGGGAAAGACGATCAGGCTAGACTCTCCGCCGAGCGGCGGCGACGGTGAACCTCTCCGCCGGCTCACCGAACGAGCGGTGGAGGGAGAATCCACGAGTCAACGAACGTTGGATGGATAACAGAGTACAGCCAATAGAACCAGATCTCTACCACCCAATCGGCTGGTCTTGTAGTGGACACGTACCTCGAGACGGATGATTCCGGAGCTCGATTGGGGCGAATCGCGGGCGAGTGCGGTCACCGCCGATCTGATCTCCGCAACGGCCGACTCCGGCGACGTAACGGCCGGGAGATTTTTCGTCTTGCAGATTCCGACTGCGCGTCGCTCCCCGTCCGCGCTCCCGCCGCATCCGTTCATGTAAGGATGACAGCATCGGCACCTCTGAGGGATTGACATTGATATTCACGGTTAGAATCAGCTATCGAAATCACCCGTTCATCCAAAGAGACTAAGCCAATCAATGAATTCCGCCGGCGAAATTTAGCGGTCTGTTACGGGACTAAATCTCCGGACGAAATCCACCGCCAATTCCACCGGCGAACGACGACAAAAAAAGTCAACCGCTGTACTAGCGTTCAGTGAACGATTCCTACGCTGCGGAGAGGCGAAAAGGACACTTGCTGGCGGCGAAGGACGGCCGGCGACGGCTGCGAGAGGCGGGCCACGTCTGGACTCGAGAGGGATCTCATCAGTCGGGCTGCTCCATCCGCCATTGCCAGAATCGGTTGCGACGATTCTCACTCTCCCGCTCTCTTTTAATGACTGTGCCAGCGCGGCCACTACGCACTAGCTGACGTTGCCGTGTCTAATACTCTAATCTTTCACTACCCCACTAACGGTTGTTATATCCTTGCAGCCGGCCCATTAACACATACCATTATGTGGGGAGCACCAGGCACCCATCACCATAAATACCAGTACGTCCCCCTTCAATTGTCGACTCTTGTTCTTCGGGGACAGTCGTCCCTCTCAACTTCATCTCTCGTTCGGATACAAAGATCCAAGAAGTCTAGAAGATTCCCACCCTTTCTGTTACTGGAGCTTTTTTTACCAAGACGGCAAGTTCGTTGCTTCTGAGATACGTTAGACCGACGTGATGGATCGATCACTCGGGGTTTCCGGTTGCGCCTGCCATGTAGCCGGTCATCGCTGCCTTGTAGCGCTTCTGATCGGCTCGAGACATGGACTCGTATGGCTCCTTCTCCTCCGCTGAATGCCACGTAGCGGTTAGTAACACTGACTGAAAATGAGAATCAATGATTCTGATTGGACGACAATCACGACATTCAATACCTGTCATCTTCTTCCACCTCTCGCCTAGGGCCCTTCCCACGTCGGTGAAGGCCAAGGTGGGGTTTTCTTTCTTGATGTTCTAAAAATGCAAAATCCAGAGAATTTCTCGACTATTAAAATTTCTCGATCCTTGAGCGGAAGAACACTTATCCTTACATCTCTCTCGGAGTTGGAGAAGAACATGAAGCCAGACATTGCTCTCTTCGGCGCCTTCGGATCTTTCTTCTTCTTCATCGATTTCATCTTTTTCTTCCTCTTTTCTTCTGTATCCCCCTCCTTGATTCTTCTCTTTGAAGAAGACGGCGCTGATTTCGGAAGAACCGTAGGGACTTCCTTGCTCGGATCTCTCTGCAAATCGAGAACGAAGAACGCGTCGGACTTTAGGTAATTATGAAATTCGCCTGATCTGAAACCCTGACCTCTCTCTTTTCGCCGTCTTCGCTGGCATCGGATTCCTCCCCTCCTGAATCATCCGTCGGAGATCCTCCGTCGTCTTTCTCGGCGACGAAATCTTCGTCCTGAAATAATTACGGAGAATCCAGCGAGTAAATCGATCTCTTGAAGATGATCAAGATCTCTACCTCTTCGTCGCTCTCGTCACCGGCAGCCGCGCTCTGAATCCTCGCCAGATGCGGATCGAAGGCATCGTCGTCGTCCTCCTCGATCTCGTGCGATTGGCCGTTCGCGTGCTTCCCACCGAGATTCAAGATCTTCATCCCTTTCCCGCTAAAATTCGCAGGCAATCATAGGAATTCAGTTTTGGCGGGAAACTAAAGTCAAAGTCAAACCAGCCACGAGTCAAAGCCACCTGATGAAATTGAAGAGGTTGCTGTACTCGCTCTTCTGAATGTTCCTGAATAGGTAATCCTGCTCGCTCTTGAGCTTCACGAACAGGTCGAAGTAATGTACGCTGGTGGATCCCGCGCCGTGCCGCTCAAACTCCACGTAATCGATCTAAGGGATATCCAAGGCGAAGATCATCGATCAACTGATCAGGGCGGGGTTCACGAAGGGAGAGATACCTCGTCGTGGAGGATGAGCGTGGGAGGCTTCGGCAAGAAGAAGAATCCCTTCTCCAGAGGAAAGAGCAATCCGTCCTCAGCTTTGAGAGACGACTTCACAGCACATCCGTCATGATAGCTGCGGAATTTTCCAGGTCTCGTCACCTTTGCGCCGGATAGGCCGCGCAATACCATGGTGAAAACATCATGGATCAAACCCTGCATTTTTTCCCCAAATCAATTACTCTTAAAACATCACAAAATTGCCCCAAATTTACGCAATCACGTGTTAGGATTGATTAAACGCGAACAACAGACTTTCTTTTTCTCTGTTCTCTCTAAACTGATTTTCTCAATCCGGGCCGTTAGATTTGTCCAGAGACTGATCCGACGTTAGATATGCTCTTATACCAAGAAAACAATTTAAATTACATAACTACCCTCAGTTCCTAACATACCTTATATGAAGATTCTAGCCTGTCCTTGTACTTGGTGGCGAGAAGTTGCTTGCTCAGAGCTAAATTGCTCTCGATGGCGTCATCTGTCTCAAACTTCATGGATGGCATCACAGCGTGAGCACGATATCCATTACCCGTTTCAAGATTTGATCTTATGCATGAGTTTACCTGCATGACGATATGGGGGTACATGGTCTGCCCTTTCCGGATGGGAGGATCAAGGGTGGCGACGACTAGAGTATGAGGTTGATTTGACTGATAGAAAAAAATAGAGAATTTGAGGGGAGAACTTGAATGGGAATCGATGGGAAAGACCAAAGGTATGATTTTTATGCCTTTGGAAGGACAAAGATGCGGACGATGCTGCTGTACTGTATCTTGAAGTCGTTGGCCTGCCCTTGGAGCCGTAAGAATGAGAGGTGAAGATCGATGCTGTAGCGCCCCCTGAGGAGAGAGAAACTCAACTGTCAAAGCTTGAGAGAGAGAGAGAAAAGGGTCTTAGTTTAGGAGGATCTCCAGGCCTCGGAGTGAGAATCTTGATGCCCTCAAACGTGGCGACAGCTTCTTCGCTGGAGGATGCCACGTCAGCCATGGAGGAGATCCTCTCCATAAAAACCTGTTTCAGTTTTTTTTTTAAATTTTAAAATGGCTAATGAACCGAATTTCAGGGTAAACAGAGGGTTTGACTTGAGCAGCAGGGCGGGTCTCGTCTCCGATGAATTGAGCATTTGAATTTGGTATGTAGAAGCTCAAGTCCATCAATGAATCTTTCTGGAAAAAGCATCGATACAGAGATTAACAATCAATAATGGCAGATAGATAAATAAATAAATAAATAAATAAATAACACAAATTTCCCTGTTTATTTACAGATGCGTTAAGCTAATGAAATATCCACAGTCTACGGCCAATTTCTTCACCTCAGCCGCTCGGCACTGCTTCAGCCGCCGCTGTCACTCTGTCAGGCTTGATCACCTCGATCCGTTGATCGATCAACAATTAGCCTATATTGATTGAAACAATGATCTTGATCGACACATTTTGACATGATCACCAAATTGCTGCGATCGTCGCGACCACGATCATCATTTGATCCTGATGATCTGACTCGATCCCTGATGCCTACTTCTATCTCATTTATCGGAACCAACTGGGGTGGTCTCACTTACTTTAACGGAAGTAACTACCACTGGAAGGAAGCCAATAAATGTACAGTATGAAATTTAACGAATTTGAAAAGTCTTCTTCCTCCTCTTCCTCTTCCTCTTCCTCTTCTAGTTGTTGTTCTTCTTCTATAATCAATACGGATAAGTAGAAAGAAACACATGGATAACCTCATTAGCCCCAGTCGTGTCGTCCACATGAAACTCCATGTAGACATCTGTCTTGCCTTGTAGCTGAGTTTGAGCGACGTCTGCCACGCAGACCTCAAATGCCTGCTTTGACCCCACCATAAACGTAAGCATGTTTCCTGGAATGAGCCCAATTGATAAAAATTAAAAAATTCCCATCTTAGAAAAAAAAACTTGAGTTTGAAGATGGGATGACCATTTATATCAACGTCTCCCCAGTTTTGGCCGTTCACAGAGAGCTGCTTTTCCTCCGGTGTTATCCCCAGAGTCTTTTGAATGAAGTTTGTCAAATTACCCACATCCTTTCAAGGGAGGAGGAAGAAGATTAGATCTAAGAGAGACATTACCATCAGAAAATTTCAATGAAAAAGAGGGCAGTAGATTTCTTTATTGAATTACATAATGGGTCATCGAATCATGGAGATTAGAACACAGAGAGAGAAAGGAGGAGAGAGAAAGACCTGCTCTCGAAATCCAATGAATTTGTAAGAAATTCCATCTTTGACGCGGACACCGAACTGGTATCCTCTAGGGACCTTCATCCAGGACACTCCTGCAATCTCCTCCTTTCTGAGGTCAACCACTTTTCCTCCTCCCTGCTTCTTCCATGAGATTCCCCCTGAATGGACTTTGAGTTGCCCGGGGTTCTGAGATTGTAGCCAGAATTGAACACAAATAAGATTGCTAATCCTTGAAGATTGATTGAAACAGAACTTTGCATCTTAATTCTCAATTAGCGCGTGATTTTTACTAATCTCTTATAAAATGTCGCATTATATCGTCGTGTTTGAAAAAAAATGACGATCTGGACGCATTAGGTGAAGAGTAATCTGCAATTTCTAGAGCTTCGGATCCGAATAAGAATAATTGGGGCTCTTGCGGTTGTCATTATCCCTGTATCTTTCTAATTCAGGGGAAAAATAGGAAAGTGTAGACCCCCACGGTTTCCTCTTGCGGAAAGAATGAAACTCTAGAGTTGAGAACGAAAAGAGAAGAGAGGAAGAGATCGATGGACAGCGAATAAAAAGAGAGGACGAGAAAATATTGTGAATCACCGTTCCACCGCGACCTCCAAGTAGAATATTGTTGAACAGTTGGCCATCTGACATTGTCCGAAAGCAGGAGATTTGCTGGAAATTTACAGGATTCTCGATTTCGGTTTCAGAAATCAGATCCTTTGCCTGCTGTGAAGAGATATCTCTGGCAATATACTGTAAGCAGATCGGCAGTAAACCGATATTCGATCAAACTCATCGAACACTTTATCGGCCTGTTGAATTGCGGATAACAGTCAAGCGCCATCTCTCTGTCTCGTCGAGATAAATCTCTACCGAACTTATCTCGGTAATTTATTTTAACTTTTAATGAATATTCGGCTCTGAAATTCATCGTCATTTTAATTGAGATGTGATGGCCTTTTGGTCATTTAATGCTGTACATTTGGCAATTAACACCCTGTGCAGCCGGGTTAAGCAAGCCGGTTCGGTTAAAAACTGCCAGGCGCCAGCTCTTTACACTCGATCCTGACCGTCGATCTCTTGTACCCAGCGATATGGAATCATGGGCCACGTGTCACGCTTTGATATGCATCTAATTCTCATTTTCCTTCGTTATCACTCTTTGATACAAGAGAGCAGTACACACGGACAAACGCGATTAGACGGACTTTCGCTCTAGAAGGTGAGAGAGGCGCTCGTCCTCTGATTTCTCTTGTCATCCCGCTCGTCGTCACGATTCACGCCGTTTGATTGTAAGCCGTCTGATTGTGAAATTTGTTCGTCTCTCGAATTTTCTGTATTCGCAAACTGCAATTCGTTATTTCACACAATTTCTTCGCCATCTAGACTGGAAACGTCGTCCATGGCGCATTTTTAGGAAATTCTTCTTTCCGTTTTCCCCTATTTCGTGCTTATGATTACGAGCAGTTGCCTTATTTATTTCCGAGGTTTTATCTTTGAATCTTATTATTCAGCTTCTTTCGCTTCGAATTTCGAACTTCCCTCGGTGGTTGAAAACTCGGATCCTTCTGGTTGGAACTCGCATACTGATTCCAAGTCGGAATTGACTTTTATTTGCCGAAGGTATTGGTACTTCTCTTTGGAATAATATTTTTATTATACAGCACCTCAATTTATTATTATAATTTTTCTGTAGGTTTGAAAGCGGCTACGATTTTCAGCAAAGTCGCTTTCTATCCACCTGTCGAGAATTTACTAAATTTAAATTAAGGATCCTATTCCTGATTCGCTCAGATTTTTCCCTTGACTTTTCTCGATTTTTGTTGTGCGAAATATCTATTTTGAATCAACTCTGTTTTCTTTCTCACGCCACACGGCTATTTAAAACCGCTTATACCTGATCTCTTTTAGCGTCGTAAACAAGAGATGGGCAATTTGTTGTGCTGCGTGCAAGTAGATCAATCCAACGTAGCTATTAAGGAAACTTTTGGAAAATTCGAAGCCGTGCTGGAACCAGGATGTCACTTACTTCCTTGGTTCCTTGGGAGCCGAGTGGCCGGTGAGCTCACGCTCAGAGTACAGCAGCTTGATGTTCGATGTGAAACGAAAACAAAGGTTTCGTATGCTTTCTTAGAATCCCAAATTTATATCGAATTACTTATTTCACCTATTTTGGAAACGTTTCTATTTAGGATGATGTGTTTGTGATTGTCGTGGCCTCCATTCAATACCGGGCTTTGGCCGATCGGGCGAGCGACGCGTTCTACAGACTAAGCAACACCAAGGACCAGATCCAAGCTTACGTGTTCGACGGTATCCTCCCTTTTTTTCTCTCTTCTCGTTTCCTGATGCCTTCGGAGTTAGATTATACAACCACTCGATTTCAGTTTCAAGTTACAGAGGAGAGAGCCAGAGGAGACAGAGCTTCGGAGTTAAGAGTTACAGAGAGAGAGAGAGATAACATGGAGAGATGGAGCTTCAGAAAGGTTAAAGAGAGAAAGAGTCGGTGGGTGTGTTTGAGTTTGTGAGAAGAGAGAGGATGAGTACTCTTGAGAGAGTGTGTGAGAGATAGATAGAGAACGGAAGATTGAATTACAGAGAGAGAGAGAGTTTGGGGAGGAGAGATAGAATGAAAGAAATGGAGCTTGAGAGAGGTCAAAGAGAGAGAGTTTGTGTGAGTTTGAGTGTGAGTTTTGAGAGAGGGGAGAAGATGAGTAAGCTTGACAGATAGTGTGTGAGATATAGATGGGAAGGAGAGATGATGAGTGAGCTTTAGAGAGAGAGGCAGACACGTAGAACAGAGTGAAGAGCGCGAGTTTGAAAGAAGGGAGAGAACTTTAGAGAGCGAGAGAGAGAGAGATGAGAATACCAGAGTAATAAAATAGGAAAGAATTGCAAGTTACCTAGACTAAGTGGACCATCTTTAATGCAACGCAGTGATCAGAGCGAGCGTTCCCAAACTCAAACTCGACGACGCCTTCGAGCAGAAGAACGATATAGCAAGAGCTGTCGAAGAGGAGCTCGAGAAGGCCATGTCCAACTACGGCTACGAGATCGTCCAAACACTTATCGTAGACATTGAACCGGACGACCTCGTCAAGCGAGCCATGAACGAGATCAACGCCGGTCCGATGTCCCTGCACGCTAAACCTTCTCCCTCAACTCCCTGTAATTGACTTGAACTTTATTTCTCTTCGCAGCCCAGAGGATGAGGATGGCGGCGAACGAGAAGGCCGAGGCGGAGAAGATACTGCAGATAAAGAGGGCAGAAGGGGAAGCAGAAGCAAAGTACTTATCCGGGGTCGGGGTGGCGAGACAGAGGCAGGCGATAGTGGACGGGCTGAGAGATAGTGTACTGGGGTTTGCGGAGAACGTGCCGGGAACGACGGCGAAAGACGTGATGGATATGGTGCTGGTGACGCAGTACTTCGATACCATGAAGGAGATCGGAGCGTCGTCCAGGTCCTCCTCTGTCTTCATTCCACACGGCCCGGGTGCTGTCCGCGATGTCGCTACTCAGATCCGTGAGGGGCTCCTCCAGGCCTCTACCCCTCGCTGATTCCCTCTCTCTCTCTCTATAAAGGAGCACTCTCTTCTCTTATCTCTCCTCTGTCTGTAGATTCCTTGCAGTAACCTTCTTCTACTATGAACCCCCGAATAAGAAGACCGCTCGTCAGCTCGTGGGTCTTCAGAGTTTTCTCAAGTGTGGTGATGATGTAAGCTGCGACCTATTTCCGGGTTTCGGTTGACACGTTGACTTTTCTTTTTTCTGCTTTGGCGGATAGCGAGGAGGAATATTATGAGCCAATTGGACATCGGATTATTTTCTTTATCGAATTTTGTCGTATCCTGGAAAAGTTATTCGGGTAGGACCGCTCGGATCCTCAGATACTCGGATTAGTCGGGCAGGACTGCTCCGTTTAGGTACAGTTTCGCTCTCATTAAGGGTAAACATGTCATTTCCATGGTTTAATTTCATTATTTAAATTATTACACGATGGCTTCTGAAGTCGTTGTGTTCCGTGATCATATTCGAAGCGGTCTGATTGGCTGACTGGGAGGGAACGAGCAGTATCAGCGAGGTTTAAAATTGTCAAGAGAAGTCGCTTCTGCGACAAATGCGATTGACGCGTGGGAGAAATTGAGGGGCTAACGATGCCATACGAAGAAGCGGAGAAGAGTTTTGTTGAAGGGATTGATCAGAGGAAGGATCAATTGGAGCTTCCGCAGGCTCTTCTTCCGCCGTCGGACGTAATCGCCAGGGTTTTCTCTCAGCTTGACTGCGTCGATCTTCTCAGCTGTTCCCTCGTCTGCAAGTAAAGAGAATTGGAATTAGATAATTTATATTTCATTGTTATTAGATATAATCGGCAAATTCTTTTTCGGCTGTCGGTTTTGATTTTATTTACTGCTGAGATCGGTGGCGCAGGCGTCAGGGAATTCTAGTAACTCTCCTGGAAATCTTTGGCCAATAGAATGGGTGAATCATGTGAATCGTAATTCTGTCTTTTTGTTTAAACTTTTCTTGGCCGCGTAGTAGTTCGTTCATAGATTCAGCTTCTCATTTTGAGTCTCCTGCCCAGCTCTGACCTAATTGCTGTCCGACGCCGAGAAGAATTTTATGCTTTACAACACTCAACTTTTCGCTTTACACATACAATGAATCCTGAATTTAATGGGTTAATAGAGTTTGGTTTGGGTGCCTTTTTGCCACGGCGGCATGACTCTCTTCATACTTCAGTTTCTCTTTTCGACAATAACTGCAGAGCTGTGATCCTGGTGGTCTGCCCGCCTGTTTTCATCAATTAAATCCATAGATAAATATTTTACCGTACAAAGGCTAACAACTTATGCGTGCAACAAACAATAAAATTTACAGACAGTGGTATCGAGATTCTGCGGGACTCAGGGAGGACTGGAAGAATGAATACAGGGAAGCGTTGTACTTTTACGGGATATGCTTTCACAAAGTAAGCTACGCATCGACCATCATCCGCTCTAAGAGGTGGGCATATTCTAGATCCCTTGAATTATTCTTCTGTAATGCATTCTGTGCGCTGTAAATATTGAAAACCCTAATAATAGCTTGCGTAAATAATCATATCTTAAATGGAATGTGACAAAATGTCTTATTTTGAACGAATTGCACGAATTTATGGCATATTCTCGTTGGTTTCGCTCATCCAGATAGTTCTAGAAAAACTGCCAGAGATCTCTTGTACATCCAGCAGCTCAAATGAATATGCAAAGGCAAAAAGGACCCACCTTAGGAAATTCGCTGACCAAAGGGCTCCAGTGATTGGTGGTGGTAGGGCGAGGGAAGTCCCCCGTTGGACAGACTTCTCACATGCCGTTGACCATCTCTAGATAATGACGTCTGAGGGCTCAACCCCTTTCTAGAACTCAAGCCATTGACTGCACGCTGGGCCTGCACACTCTGGAAGAAGTAGGAAGAGCTAGCAGTGTCCTTGAGATTGACCAGGGGTTTGAGGGCTTCCACAACTTGGCTCATCAGGGGACGAGCCTTTGAGTCACGGCACAGGCACCGTTGAACCACTTGGGCAATCCTGTGAGCACCCTTGATGGAGAAATTACCTTCCAGTCTGGGGTCAACGATCTTGTAGAATGAGCGTCTTTCATTGAGGTGGGGTTTTGCCCATTCCACCAGATTGTGCTCTCCATTTGGACGGCTCTTATCCATGGATCTTCGCCCCGTAAGCATCTCCAAGAGAACCACCCCAAAGCTGTAGACATCGCTCTTCAATGTCAAGTGCCCTAGAAATTTAGTAATCGTAGTTATTATCTGGTGAAAGAGTTCACGTCAAAGAGATAGAGGAAATTAGAATGGCAAGTGCGTTTACCTGTCATCACATACTCTGGTGCCGCATACCCATAAGTCCCCATTACTCTTGTGGAGACGTGGGTTTTATCTCCTTCTGGGCCGTCTTTTGCAAGCCCAAAATCGGAGAGTTTCGCATTGTAATCCTGGAAAAATGTAGCTTGAGAACAAGTAGCTGGAAAACGTAGGCTCATGTGTATAAGGTATACCTAGTGAGAGAGAGAGAGAGGGACAGAGAGACAGAGAGAGAGACAAGAAGATAAAGCAAGAGAGGTGGGAGAGGTGGTGAGGTGGATAGAAAGATAAAGTAAACTGAGCGAGATTGAGGGAAGTCCGAAAGGTTGGAAATAAGGAAGTGAGATAAAAGAGTAGTAGATGTGGGAGAACTGGAGGAAGAGTGAGGTTTAAGAATTGAAGGAAGACCATCATTCGATTCTGCCAAATGAGACTGAATTTACCGCATCTAAGAGGATGTTGGATGTCTTGAAATCACGGTAAATGACAGGTCTCTCAGCTTCCTCGTGAAGAAATGCAAGCCCTTTTGCAGCACCAAGAGCAATCTTCATTCTTGTCAACCACGGAAGAGGGAGGGATCCTTTTGTATATAAACAAGGACATCAAAACCATTATTAAAAAAAGAAAAAAAAAGATGATCTTGGAAAAAATCAGCTCATATGAGATGATATCTTTGAGTAGTTAATATGTTGGGAGAGAAAGAAATTTGTTAAAGAGATAAAGGGAGATAACAAAGAGAAGATAGAGAGATAGAGAGTTGTTGAAAAGAACAGATGAGAGAGAGTGGGTGGAGAGAGAGAGAGTAAGAGGGACAGTGGCAGAGAATGGATGAGAGAGTTAGGGAGATGGAGAGAAGAGAGCGAGAGATATGAGAGAGAGTGAAAGAGAGTGTAAAAGTCCATGGGATAGAGTATGTGAGAAAGAGATGGTTTAACAAAAATACCACTTCCACGAGCAGGGAAGAATAGACAAAAATTGACAGACTCGAGTCAGGTAATTTGAAAATAAACAGGAGGGGGATAATCCCACGTACTTCTGAAGAGGTGATTTTCTAAACTCCCCCGCGGCATGAACTCATAAACCAACAATCTATGATCATCGTCGTTGCAATACCCAACAAGTTTGACCAAGTTCGGGTGGAGCAGATCTCCAAGAAAGTTGACTTCAGCCTGGAAATAGTCAAACCAACAATTGGAAATGACAATCCTGCCCATCCCAAAAAACCCTAGAGGAAGGAAAAGAAGAGAAGAGAGGGGAAGGGTACCATCCATTCCTTGTGTCCTTGAAGCCCGTCCTGGTTAAGCGTTTTCACAGCCACAGTAAGACCAGTACCAGGCTTCACAGGAGCAGTTCCATTCTCCTCGATCCACCCCTTGAAGACGCAACCGAAACCACCTTCACCAAGCAAGCTCTCTGGTCTGAAATTCCTCGTTGCCAGTCTCAGATCATTAAAGGTAAACTTTCGCAGCTGGCAAGCAACCTTCAGACTTTCGGAGATTTTTGGCGTCGAAGAGCTGCTGGTTTCCGTGTTACTCGCGCTGGTAGAACCAGAGGCAGCATTGACTGCTGCCTGATCTCTGCTCCCTTCGTTTTCCGTCTTGCCATCTAATATTACACATAAAGGAACAATATAAAGAACTCGCAAAATGGATCGGTTTTTGAAAAGAAATTAATTATTCCCCAACCCGACTCAACATAATTTTTATTTCAAAAATAAATTGCCAGGAATAGGGGCCCATCTGGAGAATAAAGGGATGAAAGGAAACTTGAAGAAATGCATTTTTACCGAAAGCTAAAAACCTTTGTATCTGGAAAGAAGGAAGAAATCGGGAATGGAAAAGAGAAGATATGACATCCAAACCAAATCATATGGAATTATATCAATACCAAGTAACATCTGAAGCGAAGAAAATAGAGGGAAAGTGGAGAAGCCATTACGGGTTACTTCCAAATCGGAGCAGCGTTCAAATCTGGGATGATGGAAAGGGAAAATGGAGAGGAAAAAAAAGTATTTTAACCCTAAAATTGAGCAGATTTCTCGACCTAGCATGAAGGAAAGAAAGAGAAATTGGAGGACCGAAAATGCAGAATTGCCGAAATTAAAACAGCGTTTTATTCCAGAACAAAGGAAAGAAAATAATAGAAAGAAACGGAGGAAAGAGGATGCATCATTACCGAAATTGGAGCAACCACTGCTGAGAGAAGAATCGACTTTGGATCTGGAAGAAATGCAACTACCCATGAAAATAAATTTGACCCAGCATCCAGTTTCCTCTTCCAAGGCACTGTCCTGTTTCTTCATGCTTCAAAAGTCTAAACCCTCCAAGCCATACACAGAGAGATCATTCAAAGCCTAAGTTACCGGCGGCGGGAAGAAGCTTCCGAGAAAGCGCAGGCAAGGAAAAATGAAGACGGCAACCGGACTGGATTTTAATTTCTGGTACCGCAAAAGAAAATATTCGGCCCGTAAGATCCCCAAGACCCAACTTTCTCGCTCCCGAAAGACACTTACCTAATTTACTTCTCTCTCTGTCTATCTCTATCAATCTCTACCTGTCTCTTTGTAGGGAGAGAGGTTCCGAGGACGGTGGCGGCGGATCGATTAGCCACAGTGATCTGTGTTTGCTCCAGGACAAATTTCTCCGGCCTTATCCCGCCAACCCGGCAGAGACTTTAATGACAGAAATACTTTATAAATAAGAGTTGGTGGGGACTTTTTGTAATTTTGATCAACTATTTCGAGGGTTAATTTGAAACGTGGGAAATTACGGGCTCACGAGATAACAAAAGAAATCGTTTCTGCATTACGCCGGTCAACGTGCTGTGCGGTCAACTGTTTTGATTATTGCTCGAAAAAATGTCAACTCTTTGAAATTTGGCGGTCAACTCTCCTGCCGTCGCTTGAATTCGGTTTTTTAATTCTACTGAAAGGTACAAACTACAAGGGGCAATTAAAGATTATGAACTAATCTTTTCAATCAATCATGATTGATTGATGTCAATCATTTCCTCATTCGGATTGAGGATCAGATCGAGACCCGTCAGTCTAATCAATAGAGCGTTTTTTATCTGATCGACGATCTACAACGAAAAAAATTCACTGAAAAAATCGAAATTATTCAGTTTTAAAAAATTGAAAGAAACCCATCGGTCTGATCTTAAATCAGATCAGTGATCCGATAGAGAGTTAAAAAGAGAGATCACTGATTGATCTCTCGTTCGATCATTGCTTTCAATTGATATACGGCCCTCAAGAGGCAGATCGTCATTTTCTTGGTTGGTCGATTCTTGATTTGCAATAATTCCCATTTTAAATCGATCGTAAATCAAGGGACTTTCAGAAGTTTCTCCATTACGAGTGAACGATCCGATCCGAACCTTCCTTATTTCTTGATTTCTTTAATCCAAATTTCCTATTTTTTTCTAGCCCTAAAAAGGACAGAATACGGGGGTTTTTACTATAAAAACCCCATTCCTTAATTTTTTATGGGAAAAGATCTACTGACCTCTATTCTCTCAAGATTTTCTTTTAAAAAAACCCTACGAGATAGTTTTCATGGAGAGTTGCCCCCGTCTCTCAGGGCTTTGGATGTTGAGAAACTCGTGACAAAGGACAAGAAGGCGGGGGCCTAGGGTTTACATCAAATCGACGCCGCGGTTTACATCTTCCGGCCCAGGAAAGCTACAGTACAAGAATATTAAAGAGAAGAGCTATCCTGTGACGTACTCTTCGAATGGAATCTCGACCCGATCGATTAAATTGGTAATGTCGGGATTTCAACAACTAACGATTTCATCAGGGTTTTGACACAGAATGAGTCAAAACCCTAGTTTCCCTCCGTCCTTCCATCTTTCTCTTTCTTGGATGGCGTTTCTTCTCCCTCCTCCCTGAAAGTGATTGACGCGTCGCCTGAGCCCTGTCGTCGGCAATTGACAGAGATGCGATTGGTATGGTTCTATTATTTTATTTTATTTTCTATTTTTTCGTCGTTGCTGCTCTCCCTCTTCTTCATTTTTCATATTTTTTGCGATCTTTATCTTTCATCTCTCTTTTTCCTCCTATTTCTTTGAATATTGTCCATTCCTTGTGTTTGATCTTTTAACATTTCCCTCTTCCTCGTTTTTCTATCATTTTAAATCTTCATCTTCCATCTTCCTTTCTCCCTCCTATGTTTGTTGAAATTTCTATATTCCTCGTATTATATCCTTTTAAGTCTTCATCTTCCTTCTCCCTTTATCCTCCAATAACTATCAGATCCTCTCTCTTCCTCATTTTCTATGGTTTATAGTCTCCCTCATCCTCATTTTGTATCCTTTAAAAATCTTCATCCTCATTTTTGATATTTTAAATTCTCCCTCTTCTTTAATTTTCATCTTCTTTAGCTTTTAAATGCTTTGTTCCTTCTTCTCCTTTGCTCCTATATCCTTGAAATTCTCCATATTCCTTGTCTATATCTCTTAAATCCTTCGTCCTCTTTCATTTTTTAATTCTCTGTGTTTTTTAATTAATTTGTATTTTCCTCGTTCTTTTCTTCTATTGATATGCTCATGATGATTTTGTGTAGCTGCACAGATTGCACAGAATGGACTCGTCACCTTCTCCAAATATGGAGGATGAACACGATGAACAACTTGTAAGTGGAGCATTGCCATCAAAGTTCGATAGCAAAACCTAGGAACTGTGGATATTCTTTAAAGAGGATGAACCTAGCCTATACACGTGTCAAATTTGCAAATAGAAGTTATGACCCACTCCCAAAGAGGACTGGTCCTCATATCATGGCCAACTTTTGGTGGTACTCAAGAGGTTCACCACATTGACCTCAATGACAAGCTTTTGTCTGAGGGGAAAATCCTAAAGTGGAAGGCAACAGGCTTTTGTTGATTTATTTCCATCATCATCAGCTAAGAAAGAATAGCAGACGATACTTTAGGAAGATATGTTTACAAGACCAATGCACCTTTGCTTGTCATTGAAGACTTGGATTGTCGAAAAGGATAGAAAGGTATCATCAAGGAAGACTGTGTAAACTAGGGTTTGCCCGTTTTTGCACGTTGTCGGTTGCCGTTGCCGGCAACGTTGTCGAAACGGCAATCGACAACGTATGGCAACCGGCAACCCGTAGAGAAGCAACGGCAATCGTGCAGGTTGCCGTTGCCGTTGTCGGTTGTCGGAAAGGGAGTTGCCGTTGTCGGAAATCCGACAACGGCAACGATTCCGTTTTTCCGACAATTGTCGGAAAAACGTTTAAAACGGAATTGCCGTTTAAAAAACGGATTGCCGTTAATGTTGATTTTTTCCTATCTTATAACTTATAAGTTATAAGTTAATATATTTCTTACTAATATATTTCTTATAAGTTAATATATTTCTTACTAATTAGTTTTATAAGAGTAACAATCTAAATATTTGCTAATAACTATCATTAAGCATAACAATAAGAAAATAATATCATTAACCATTAAAGAAACCATTATGTACCACTAGAACAATTGATAATTACAGAAATAGACAATAGAAGAAACTATTACAAAATAGTCAATACAAGCAAACGAAGGAGAAGTCAATCGTCGACTTCTACCTCTTCAGCTACGACTGCATCGTACCATGCCGTGTTGTGCCCCTTGATCCAAGCACTTCACAAGAACCAAAGTCTCGATGCTCTCGGCAGCTAGCCGATTTCGCTTGTAATTCACGACAGCACGAGCGGCAGAGAAGAGACGTTCGGCAGGGGGCACTTGTCGCACCGATGGATAGGAACTCGCGCACAATCGGGCGCAAGTGCGGGATAGAAATCCCGCCCTTGGCGAGCCCACCAAGAAATAACCGAACTTCCATCCTTCGTTGCTCTGTTCCCCCAAATATGCCTCGTAATTGCTCCTCTGGTGTATACGACTGGCTTTCCGGCGTCTCTGATGGCCTGATAAGACTACCATACCACTTGTCTTTATGCATCCTCAGACGTTTCGACGACGAGGGGCCATCACTCGATGCCACTCGGAGCCGGGGTGGGAAGGAGGGATCTCGATATACCCGAGTGTGTTGGCCTTCACTCTTCTCCGGGAGGTTCTTACCTTTGTTCATGGGATCCAAGATGACAACGGAAGTGATTGCCCTCGGTTCTCCATCAACGCTAGCCGAGTATGCTTCAAACTTCAGCCGCATTTGCTTGCACGCGACAGCCACTGACGATCGGTCTTCGAAATCAAGACTTTCGACACCTCTAAATAACGTTGACCTTCGATGCCTCGTCTCCACCTCGGCCAAGTGCTTCATGAGCACCTACAAATGAGGTAGGAGAATAAGATAACATATCGTAATAAAAAATTGTTTATAAGAAATAAAAATGGGGTTATTTATGTACCTCCACCATAGTCAACACGTCGCTAATGGTCTGGTGTCTGCTACTCTCGACATTCGCCGTCGCCATCGCGAATGGTTCGATGATCTCCAGAAAAATCTCCAGGAGTTTCCACTCCTCATCCGATAACTTCTGTCGCTTTCCCCGCCTTCTTGAAGTCATCACACCCATTGTCCAATACCGTCACGCTTCGATAGCGGCATCCAACATCGTATAGGTGCTGCTCCATCTGGTCCGGCAATCGAGTGGCAACTCCGGCGGTGTTCTCCATCTTCGCTTTACACACCAGGCCTTATACTTGCGTACTGCCGACCGCCCGGTCCGAGTTGCCCTGGATAATTGTCCTCAACTTCTCCACGGTAGCTCCCGAGGGTCAAGGATGATAGTGGGGGTGGAGAATACCGAAGGACTGGATCATAGAGTCTCGGAGGCTGAGTATCTTCGCAATCGACGGATGCGTCGCCGTCTCGCGCCGAGTTGATCATCATCGAGTGAACATCCTCGTTACGACGATCGTGCTCGGAGGACATGTCGACATTGAGAATCAATGGAGTGTCCTCTGAGCTTGCTCCGAGCAGCCACGGCCACCACTATCTCCGGCTCAACGTCGAATGTCTTCATGGCTGCTTGAACAACTAGGTTAAGGATATGAGCAAAACATAAGACCCGACGTCGAGGAGTGAAGTATCTATTCCGATGCCGCATCTTCTCCGCAAGTATCCTTATCATCTTTTTTGTTGTTGACCGCGTTGTCCGTCGTCACAAGCAACAACCTACAAAAAAAGGGAATAATTGTTTTTATTTCAAACATATAAAGTAGTCATCTAAATGGAAAAAAATGGTACTACCTTCGACATTAACTTAAAATCTACGATGATCTCATACAAAATGGTAGCCATGCCTTCTCCATCATGTTTCTCCTGGAGCTCGCGCAACGCAAGAACAGTCTCACGTGCACTGCCAAAGTACCATCCACCCAGAGGGCCGTCACACCTAGAAGGCCTAAGCCATTCTTCGATGTCCATGCATCGGCGGTCAACGACACGAAGCGAATTTCATGGAAGTACTTGCGATTTCTTCCTTCATGCCTTCGTGCATCTTGATCGCCCATGCCTTTATTACCTATTTAAAGAAAAAGACGGAATGAAAATTATGAGTTCTAAAAAAATTTTCGTAATAAAAATATATATATAAAAGTTCATGTCATGCAACCTTCGCCTGTAGGTGGATCGATGTTCCTCTCGTGTGGCATATCGCCACATATCCCTAAATGTCTCATGATCAACAATAGACCACTGGGACTGTCAGTGGCACAAACGAATCTCGTGATCACATTGTTGGTCTCCTCGCCGTGAAACCCTTGAACTCCCTCCTCTTCGGCTTCGGACCTCCATGCGTCCTTCCGCACCCCCCTGCCGAGATAGCTTTGGCGATTCACATCCTCTATTCCCTTCAAGGAATCATGGATCCTCGGATGTACTCGTTTGTAGTGATTCCAAAAAGGGTAAGTGCTTTGCCGTCGGGTGGTCGTTGGATTTGCCCTTGCTTGGTGTTCGGATATTTCTCCTTACAAATGATGCACACCCATGTGCGTTCGGACAAATATTCGAACTGTTCCACGATCGGCGACCGCGTTGCGCGTTTCCGTGAACTCGCATTCTCCTCAGGCTCGGTTGTTGGTCGCTCGAAGGACCAACCTCTTCATCTTCCATTGTCCCACGTTGGAAAAAAAGCTATCCAAAGTATGCATCTTCGATCGCAAAATACAATAAAATCAACCGATAACCGATAACCGAAATTGGGAAGATAACCGATATAGACATTGGGATTCTTCCCAAAATCTAAATCGATTACCGATTACCCGTCTGTAGGATCCTAGTCCGACCTCATCCCCTGTCGTCATTGTCGTTGTCGCATGCTGTCGTGCCGTCAGCCCACGGCCAGTGATCATCGGAAAGCTACTCTGGAGCTCGGGTTCGGATAAAAAAATGTCTCGCCGACGTTTTCGCGGCGTTTCACCGTTAAAAAGACAGTCGTAACGAGCGCACGGGCATGCTCGCGACACCCTTTCTCCGGTCGAAACCTCCCTCTTCCCTCACTCTGTTCTCCTAATCTTTTTTTCACCGACCTTCTCGCTGACTTTCTTTACCCGGTCTTTCCATTCTCCCCGCCTTCCGTTTCATTGGCTGCCCGCGTTTCATTCCTCCTCCTTTTACTTTCCTTTACCCTTCCCTCCGACCTGCAGTCAACGGTCGTCTTTCCCTGCAGGCTGCCAGTACATATATAGAAAGTTGATGGAGTAGAAGGGGGCGAACACCTTGATTGTCCTCGCTGGGCACTCGGACGTGCCAGCCGCTGCGCGGCTAGGCCGCGTCGGGGATCCCCGAGCGACACAGACAGCTCCCAGAGGTTAATTACGACGATCCCCAAGAGGCGCTATCCGCTACGGACTTTTCTTGTCGCAGTAGCGTGCCTCATT
Source organism: Lemna minuta (assembly GCA_024174645.1). Taxonomy (NCBI): domain Eukaryota; kingdom Viridiplantae; phylum Streptophyta; class Magnoliopsida; order Alismatales; family Araceae; genus Lemna; species Lemna minuta. The sequence continues at coordinate 12,724,402 of CM044102.1, read as the reverse complement.
TGAAAATCTTTACCATCTGAGCGTGAGCGTCTACGTACTTGTCCCCCTATTTATGTTCGTCTTCGTTGCTCGCCAGTTCATCGCTCGAGGAAGGACGAAGATCAAGAGAGAGAGATGTGAAATATCCATAAACCATCTATCCAGGTGAATCGTATTTTACAGCTGTTGGTGCTGTCAGTTTCTAACCCCCTCTCCCTTATATTATTCATCAAGCGCCCTGCAGTTATCATACTTTCTGGCCTCGTTCCTGAACTCTCTGACCAATTCGCTTCTCGCGGAATGGGGATTCTTCCCAATTTCTAATCGGTTATCATTAACCGATTAGAACCCCAATCGATTGGGGTTCTAATCAGTGAATGATAACCGATAGGGAATTGGGAAGAATCCCAATTTCTATATCGGTTATCATTAACCATAATCGGTAATCGATTACCATAATCGGTAATCGATTACCTTAATGAAAAGTGATTACTGAGTAATCGGTTACCATAAAATTTATGGTATAAATGGTATTAAATGCCACTGCATTTAATACCGATAAGATCCAATTAGGTTATTAAATGGTATTAAACAGAATCGATCCAATTAGGTTATTAAATGCACGAAAACGGTATTAAATGCAGTGTGCATTGAATATCGATAAGTAAACGAAAAAACCGAAAAAAAAAACAGAATCGATCCACTTAGGTTATGAATAAGGAAAGACAAAAAAAAAATAAAAAAAAAAGGACAAACCTTTGACTACCGAATCGCGCCTGCCGATCGCCGAGGAAGAGGACAACGGAGCAAGAAGACGAGCTGCAAACCCTAGGTACGCGTTCTTTTTTTTTTTAACTTTTGTCTTTTGTTTATTATTTTTTTTATACAAAAGTTATTCTATTTTTTGTATTTAAGTTTATATCCTTTTCGGCAATTATACCGGCCATCGCGGCAACTTCGACAACTCCGACAATTATTCGACAACTTTGACAACACGACAACGCTATCGTTTTCGTGTAAAAAGAGACAACCGACAATCGACAACGATTGCCGTTGTCGTTGTCGACTGTCGCTTACACGAAAACGGGCCACCCGTGTCGGTTGCCGTTGCCGACACGGGTTGCCGATAAGCGAACCCTAGTGTAAACACATACATTTAAAATGTTTCTACAAGAGAAGGCATGACGTCAAGAAATCTCATAAACATTATTCGAGTGTCGCTCACGGTCAATGCTTGAATGATAGAGAGCAAAAATGACTTTTGTTAATTACTGTATGATGAACGATGAAACTTACGGTTGTTGGTCAAATAATATTTATAATTTTGAATTCACGATGATTTAAAAAAAAATTAAGTACAGCGATAAGATCAAGTTGAATTCACTTAGAATACAGTTTACTTCTATCGAAGAATTGACTAGGTCAACTTAAATTTAATTAAGATTTTATGATAAATAAAAATGTTATATTATATATGGAAATAGTAATAATAAACAAAAGAAGATGTTTTTAAAATTTTAGAAAAATATTTGGAGTAGAAAAGTCAAAGTCCAAGTGTTAACTTTGACCTTCCTTTGACTATATGTAAAATTAGAAAAGAAAAAGTTGATATAATAATAGAAAAATTATATTTTTAAAAACTAGAGAGAAAAAAGAGAATTTTGATTTAAAGATTGTGAATTTTATAGAAGAATTAGATTTATTGTGATTATTCTAAAATCAATAGAAAGAAAAATCACCTAAATTAAGGTTCTGGTCAAAATTTTTAAATTGATTGATCATATAATATCTAAATCTAGCAATTCACCTATTCATATAAAGCTTGCGACCAGAGGATTACAAATAAACTAAAATTGACAAATTTAACCTTCTATATCTGTAATAATAGCCCTTGAAAGATAATGCACTAATTCGGATTGATTTTGATCAGTAGTTAGCCAAAAGACAAATTGAGGGGCCAACCTTGATGAAAATTTATTAATTAGATATCCACATAAAGTTGATTAAACAAGGAATCTATTGAAACCAAATTCGTTCGAATTGGAGTTAAGATCGGGGAGAAATCATTGTTTGGAAATCAACAAAAATCCGGTTCTTAAAACTCTAATTAACTATTTAAACTTAATCTAAACTATCTAGAATCTGAGGATTACGAAGGTATCACACTACTAACTTGATTGACGCAAAGATTGAGCTTCAAATTGCTTTGATTGCTATTAATTGCTCCAATTCTTTCTTCGACATAATTTCGGCATTCAAGGAGCGATTATCAAACATGTTCTCATAATGTTCGTGATTAACTTGTCTCAATCCATGTTTGATTGAGTCTAGAATGCAAAAGAATCACAAAGAACTCGAGATCTTCCTCTAAAAATGCTTAATTTCACGTTTAATAAAGAGTTACATTTCCGTAGGAGAACATCTATTTATAGAAGAAATTTCTCGACTTAAATCGGGTTGTCTGTTTCGCTTCAAGAGCATGGACGGCTGAGATGAAGCCGCGTCGCGCGTGATAAGTGGGCCACGATTTCATGACGCAGACTCCACTTTCTCCTTAATGTATGTCGTTCGATCGTCATCGGAGCGTCCATAAGTTGCCACGTGTCACGTTGTCATTAGCCGAGTGCAAGATTAAGTCGCATCCGTTAGATTTCACTAATGAGATCGACGGCTACCAATTTGATCACGTGCGTTTGATCGCAATCTGGTGGACTGAAATCTACTAGATCAACGCGCCCTTATTTGCGAGCTTTAATCTAACGCTCCACGCGTTGCCACGTTGCCTGCGAAAACAGAGAGATACATTTGTCCCACACAGAAGAAAAAGAGCGATTTAATCGCGTATATAAGGGAGAATGGCTTATAGCATTTGCGTCTCCTAATGGGTCTTATGACGTCCCCTTATGTTTACCCAATACTCGGGCCCACTTTCCCGTGGGCCCAATCCGCTTAGCCCACTTGTCCTTAGCTTGCGCACCACGTAGGCGCCTACGTGGGTCCGTGTCGGCCCAGTTGGCCCTGTCACGGGTTTGCATCGCCACGTCAACCCCGCGCGGGTCCCACGCTTAATAAACCCCCTTTTTGTGATTTTTTTATTTCTAAAAATTCTGAAAAATTCTTGAAAAATTTAGAAAAATGATTAATCTAAAAAAAATTTATAACTTCATTTCTAGAATTCCTTTTTGCATAAATTTTTTTTCATTGGATCAAGAATTTGATCCTCTTTAAATATATGCCTTGAAATAAAACATTAAATAGAAAATAAAATTATGAGTAAATTAATTCCTAGTTGACTTTCTAGAGTCAACTAAGTTAATTCCCTCTTTAACTCTTAACCCCTTTTTTCCTTCTTTTCTTCCTCTTCGTAAACCTTCATGCAATCACTTAAATCCTGAAATATTTAAAACCAAAAATTTTGAGATAAAATACAAGTGGTTTGACCCATGAAAGGGTCAAACATACTTAATACATATAAGAATGCTCAATTGATTAAAAATATGGAATTAAGTGATTTGGCCTTAAATTGAAGAAAGTTTAATTTTAAGATGATAACATACATTCAATAGACTGAAATTAAGCATTAATACCAGTTAATTACAATAAAAATCCAAGTTAAATATGCATGCTATCACTGTGCACTAAATTAATAATTCTTGAAGGCCAAGGGTATGCATATTATTACTTGCTAGTTTGGAAGATATGAGATTTGATAATTGATAAGTTCTCAATATTTTGATCAACATATCGAATGTAGAGGAAGACATTGAATCGAACATTTATAACATCGAAGTACCAAGAATCAATGATCTTATCATTGAATATTAATTAAATATATGCTTATAAGGTTTATTCAAAGAATTAATTAAATCTTAACAGTATTCGAGAATCCAATCTCTACTATTACAAATTGTTTTCACCAAAACCTTCAAAATTATGTTTATGTATCCCTTTAAGTCTTTATATGTCACTAGCTAATAGTGTCATAGACCCAATAACACTTATTAGTTAATCTTATTAATTATCGATATCAATTAATTAATTAATCAAAAATCAATTTAACATAGTCGACATGCAAAGTTGCCAATGCATTAGATGCCAAGTTATATAAGATGTTCTAAGAAATATGGAGTCTATCAAAACTCTTTTATAAAACTTTGCTTGCATTGGTTTATATATATATATATAATATTTCATTCATACGAGACTCATAAATTATTTAGAGTAGAATTAATTGTTAGACTAAATCAATCACTCAAGTTAGTACTGATACATAGAGGAAATAATTGAAAGCAATTTCTTTGATATTTCTATTTGGCTAAGGACTTAACTGTGTTTTCTTGAGTCAATTTCTTTTTATACTAAGGGGTAGATGATCCTATCTTGAGTACCAAATCATTTTCAAGGACTCATGCCATATCTAGTCCATGATATTTCCCAAAGGTGTTATCGGGCTCTCGGCGTATTAGGGTCCATTATATATATATATCCCTCTTTTTTATACTCTCAGTCTCTCTTATTTATATAAACCCATGTACCTTTTGAATCTTGAGTAAGTATTCTAGGGTTTTTTCTCATCAACATGGTATTAGAGTGCTAACCCTATATCTCGTGGTTGTTGTCATCCTATTTGGCTAGCTACCATTCTCCTCATCAGTGTCTCCTCTCTCTATCATGCCTACCATTGAGCTCTCCTCTCTTTGTAGCCACCTCTATGTTGGCATCACCATCGTTTCTCTCTTTTGCACTTGTCAACATTATCACCCTCGATGTTTGTTGCCTTCTCCCTGTAGGACACACTTCCTTCCTTCAAGAGGTGTCTCCTCTCTCTCAGATGTTCCTCCTCCCTCCAAGACACACTACCATTGCCCTTGGAATGCTTGCACTATCTCCCTCCCTCTTTGTTGGGTCGCCTACTGATAACATTCATATTTAACTTGAATTCTTATCATATTTAACTAATATTCATGCTTATTTTATATAATTATGATACATGTTATCATAGTTTTATGAATTTTCTCAATTGGTAAGCCATTTTACTAAAGTCTATATTTTTTCATTATTTATGGTTAATTATGTGTTTATTGATGTTTGACCTTTTGCAAAGTCAAACAAGTAGAAATTAACCATTTTTATTGATTTTATTTTGACTTTAGTGGATGATTAAAAAAAGAAATTAGAGGAAGAGAATGTTGAGATGAATCACTTTAAATAATCGAAGGGATTGATTTAAGATTATTTTGAATTCACCCTATTTTCTTTGCTTGAACTTATATTTTAGGCGGCAAGATATTAAAGATAAGAAATTTTTTATCCAATGGAGAAAATTGGAGTAAAAAAAGGAGTTATATAAATGAAGATATGAATTTATGAATTTTATAAAAATTTTATGGATTTTATTTTGATTTTTCAGGTATTTTCCAAATTTATTTCCTTATAAAATATCGCAAAAAGGGCTTAAGTATTCGCGTGGGACCCACGAAGCTGAAGTGGTGTGACACGGTCACGTGGTGGAGCCACGTGAGACCACGTGGACCCACGTGGACGCCTACATGGCGGATGAGACAGTTGGGCTGGCATTTGATGGGCCCACGAGTATAGTAGGCCCATGCTAGATGGGGGGCGAACTAGGCTCATGCGGGCGACGCATTGGCTAAAGGCGGTTCCACCTTTTACACCCGCTAAACACTCTTCTTTTCTTCCGTGTGGGACTAAGTTCCATCTAAAATTGTGATTTGCAGGCAACGTGACGTAGTATGATGCGTTGGATCAAAGCGCTCGGAAGATCGCTGATAAGAACATAAAATGTAGTTATAAGTACCCATGAATTGCTCTTATGTAACTCTATTAAACTCTTGAACAGACCATCTCCTCTATTATCTTATAACTTGACGTTTCTAGAATATTAGTGTATTGAGAAGAATTTATTTTACATGACTTTTGCCTTTTCATTTTCAGGAAGTTTACAAGAGGAAGGGCAGCAAGATCCTCCGATGGAAGTGTTTAAAAGGGCATAATGGGCTGTCCAAAGCAAGAAGGGTGTGCCTAGTCAAAGGAAATGTGAGCCCAACTGAAGTGGAGAATAAAAGTGGGAAAAAGCTATCTCGAGAGCTTCTTCTTCTTCCTCTTCTTTTGCTTCTTCTTCTTCCTTCTTCGCTGCTACTTCTCTCTCTTAGGGTTAACATTTTTTCTAATCGGGAGTTTTTCCGTCGCAATGTAGTATAGAATCAAGAAATGGTAGTTTTGTTTTATTTTAGCTTTGTTGTTCTCTAACTTCTTAATCACTCGTCCTCCGAACCCTGATCGATTTCTCTTCCCTGTCCTCCATCTTCTTGGTGATCCCTCTCTGATTCCCTCTCTCTCCATTCCGTTCTATTCCGCAATCGAGAAACTCCTCGTTTTTTTCTCTCTCTTTGATGTTCTCACTCGTGCTCTCCCCATCGTCTCTAGTTTCCGATTCTTCTCTCGCTCTAGATCTCTCTCCTCCACTCCCAGTTATCGACGCTCTATTTAAGTCTCTTAGTTCCTTTCTTAAGTTCTCTCTCCCTCTTCCTCGCGCTTATCCGCTCTCTCACCCTCTCTGCCGTTCTCTCTTCCTCCTGCTCTTCCAATGCACCTCTCACCCTCTCTCGTTCCGCCTTCTACATCATTTATTTTCCTCTCGTAATCTATTGATCTCGCTCCATCTCTGTCGCCTTATCTTTTGCGTCAGTGCGAACTCCTCTCTAAATTGATCTATCAATTTCTTACTTTAGATCCTCCTCCCTCCTCCGTTTCTCTTCCTCTCCTTTGCAATCACCGTCTCTCTCTCTCTCTCTCTCATCTCTCTCGCTACTTCCGGTTCCCTCCTGCTCTCTCCGATTTTCTCTTTCCCTCTTCTCACGCTGGTTCCCTCTCCCTCTTTTCTGATTTTGTCACTCTTCCTTCCCGCTCTTCCGTTCTTCCCGTTCGTCCTCTCATTTCCGTCCCGTTCTTCCGCTAAATCTCTTTCTCACAACCATTTTTCTTTCTTCTCTCTCCCTCAGTTTTTCTTTCTCTCTCTCACACGATCTCGCTCACTTCCTCACGTCTTCTCTCTCACCTGCACTCCTTTCTTCATGTCTTCCATTTTATTCTCTTCCGTTATGTATTTTTCTCACAACCTCTCTCTTTCCTCATCTCTATCTTCCATTGTCTCTCTCAATCTCATTTCTCTCTTCTGATCTTTCTCCTTCTCTCAATTCCGTCTCTTCCCCGATTTCTTTTTTTTTCATTTCGATCTCACGTTCTATCTTTTCCGCTATTCCCTTTGATTCTCTTCTCTTCCGGCGGTTCTCTCTCTCTCGCGCCGTCTCTCTCTCACTATCTAGCTCACGCCTTGCTTTGTCTCTTTCTATTCTTCTCCATCTCTTCTTCCTTTTGCTTTAATCCTTCTTTTTTCCTTTTTTAAAATTTCTCTCGCACATCTCGTGCGCTCTCTTTCTCTCTCTCAACCTTTCATTTTCTTTCGCCTAATCTCTTCAAAATTCTTCTTTTACGGTCAATTCTCTTCTCCCCTCATCTCTCTCCGTTCCGAATTCGTCTCCCATCATTTCCAAACTCCCCCTTCACCTCTCCCTCGTCTCTTTCTATTCCTCACGATCTCTCTACTCTCTCTCCCATTCTCTCTTTTACTTCCCCTCTTCTTGTGCATCTTTCTCTCTCTTCTATTCCGAATTCCTCTCATCTTGTCGATCTCTCTATTCTCTACTCTCCTCGGTCAATAGTCCATCTTTGTTTCTACCTCAGTCTCCTACTAATTACTCTCACTTCTGCCCCTTTCTATTCCTCTATTTTCTCACTCTCTCTCTATTTATTTTGCCTAAAAAGTCTTCCCTCTAGTTCTTTATTCTCTCCACTTCCCTCTCCCTCTTACTACCTTTCTCTCTCGATTGCCCAACTTCTCATCTCATTCTCTCTTTCTTCTTCCCCTTCTTACTTCTTTACTTTCTACATGGTTTAGATTTCCTTAGTAATTCATTCTAATACTTTTTGTACTCTGAATTTAGGATCTATGCATCTGTAGGTTTATGTAAATCATCCATTAAAATTCCTTCCTCTCATGGTAAACTCGAAGAGTTGACCACCAATCCTTCATCTTTACCCTCATCTCTACTCCTATTATTGATATTGTCATGCCCTAAAGTCCTTATGAATCGATGTAGGAAACCTATACATTCCAATTATCCCAGTTGCTTCATAGTTTCCTAGTTATAAATAGTAAGTTTGTCGGGCTTAAACACACGACGACTTTGAGCTCAACAATCGAGCGTTAATTTGGTGGATCTCAATCCACCAGATTGCCATCAAAGCACGTGCGCATTTCCCAGCCGTTGATCGTGTAAGTGAAATCCGATGGTCACGATTTAATCGCGCACTCGGTGAACCACGAATCGACACGTGGCAGCTCAAGGATATGCCGATGAAGATTGAGCGGATGAAATCAAGAGTGGAATCCGCGTCGTGGGATCGTGGCCACCGATTTTGCCCGATTGCAGCCGTCCAAAGTCTCTTCAGCGAATCAAATGGCGCGCATTTTTTGCGATAAAATATCTATAAATTGATGTTCTCTCTCTTTGCAAACTCAACTTTTGATTGAAACTTGAAGAAATTAAAGCATTTTGGGAGCAAAATCTTAAGTTCTTTGTGATCCCCTTGTGTTATAGACTCAAATTGAGACCATATTGTTGCAAGATTGATCACAAATCATTGCAAAAATCGATTAGAATCACTCTTTGAATGCCAAACGCACGTCGAAGAAGAAACCGAAAGAAATACTATTCAATCGAATCGATTTGAAGCCCAATCTTCACGTCAATCGGGTTATTAGTGTGATTCCTTCGTAATCCTTGCAATTTATGTAGTTTAAATTAAATTTAGATAGGTAATTAGAGTTTAGAAATCGTAAAATTCATCATTTAGCCCAAATTTGATCGCGGATTTTTGCTGATTTTTCGAATAAGGACTTCTCCCTGATCTTAAGTCAAAATCATTCGATTTTGGTTTCATTAGATTCTTTATTCTATCAGCTTTTCCATGGATATCTAATTCGTAAAATTTCATTAACATTTGACCCCTCAATTTAACGTTTGACCAATAGTTGTTCATTTTTCTATCCGAATTTGGGCATTGACTTTTGAGGGCAATTACTCCTAATTTACAAGGATGAAATTAGACAATTTTGGTCTCTCTGGAATCCTCTAGTTTTAATCTATTCATATGTGCATTGCAAGATTTTGGATATTATTTGGTCAGTCAATTTCATGATTTTAATCGAGATCTTCATCTCAGGATTTTTTTAATTATTGATTTTCAAAAAATTATAGTAAATCTAATTCTTCTCTAAAATCACATTTTTTTATCAAAATTCCCCATTTTTTCTCTAGTTTCTGAAAATCTAATTTTCATAATATTTTAACATCTTTTTCCTTTGTGATTTTTATAGAAAGTCAACATCTAGTCAAAGTCAGTGCTTTGACCTTGACTTTTGACTTTTCTTCGTCAAATAATTTTCTAAATTCTTAAAATATCTTTCCTCATATATTCATATAATTTCCATTAAAAATATATCACTTTCATTTCTTAAAAACCCTAATTAGACCTAAGTTTGACCAAGTCAACTTTTGGTGAAAAGTCAACTGTATTCTTTAGGGTTCGGTCCGATATTTTCATTTTACTTGATTTCATATATTTAAATGATTGTGAGTTCGGAATTATAAATTTTGTTTGACCGACGATCGTGTGTTTCAAGGACCGCATAAAACGTTTCGTCACCTTTTCTAGGCCTCAAATTCCTCTAGGACGCGCTACGCCTTGGTCATGTTGCCTCCTCGTCACGATATCTCCATGACCTCATTGTGCCCTTGTCCTAGACATCCCCCTTAGAATGCCCTCGCAGCATCTTTGCCCAAGTTGCCCTTGTCGTGCCCTCGTTGCGCCTTTGATCCCCTTGACTTCTAGGTGGCCATTAACCCCTACCCCCCGTCTCTCTATAGGCCTCCCTTCCTCCTCCAATGCTATTCTCCCTCTTATTGATTGCCCTTTCCCTTGCTCTAGCCTTGTCCTCACCCTCACCCTTGCACCCTCTCTCATCTTTGCCCTCACGCTGGCCTTGTATTCTCCTCACCCTCACTATATGTCCTCTCCTCAATTGTATGACTCCTCAACCATCTCCCTCTTTGGACGCCACCTCCTCCTCACCACCCACCACTACACCCCTTTGATAACATTCTAAATAAACATTATAAAACATGATTATTAATGCATATTAAGGCATAAATGATTTCATTTCCATGCATGTTATCATATTTATGTGTATTTTTCTATCATTCCATGAAAAGTCATTATAATCTCAAAAATACTTTAAATTAGGGTTAAATATGATGATTTAAAGATAAATAATTAATAACCCATCTTTACTTGAGATTATAGAGGTTTTAAAAGTTAAAATAATGAGAGAAAATGTTTTATAAACATGTATTTATATTTCCTTAAGTTAAAATCCTTAAAAAAATAAATGTATTTTTGAAATGGAAATTAAAACTCTCATTATTTATTAATTTTGAATTTTTAGAATGATAGATAATTAAATTTCGGATCAAATGAAAGAAATTTGGATTAATTTGGAGTTATACTTTAAAAGTTATGAATTTTCTAATTTTTAGGGATTTTTCTGGATTTTTCTGAATTAATTTTGTGATTTTTAAATGTTAATTATGATTTAAAAATAAGCAAAAAGGGGGGTTTATTCGCGCGGGGCCACGTGGATGCGACGTGGCACGCAAGGCCACGTGCAAGCGCCACGTGGGCCCACGCGAGCGCTTACGTGGCACAGGTGACACGTGTGCATATTTATATTTATCTTAAATATATAGGTTATAGTACATATAAGCATTCCGTATTCGGAATTTAAGCTAACCTCATATACCGTCGCCTCTTATATACCCATCCATTTCCATTAATTTTCTCCGTGGGGGACTAAGTTCCACACGGAATCTTAAGTGCAGGACACGTGGCAGAAGGAGGAACGCTGGATCAATTTAAGGACGATCGAGGCGCGTCGATTGGATGTACTCGCGGTCCACCGGATCACATCAAAAACACGTGCCTTTAAATCGGGAGTTATGACGGCTGTGATCTCATCGCGCGGGATGCATCCGAAGCATCGGATCGCGATGCAACGGCGGCGATCAAATGCGTTTTATAACGCATCTAAAATGGCTTCATCCGGATGCTCGATCAAGGATCCGACGGCTGCGACATTTTTGAAACGGTCCACGATGGACCGTTCCATCGTAATCGTTGATTAAAGCCATCGGACGGTCATGCCCAAACTTGTATAAATAGAGATGTTCGTCCGACTTTCTAAGCATTCAAGTTAGAAATCAATCCAATTGATCTGTTTAGACAGCTCCCTTCTCAAATCTCTCGTTCCATCCTCTTCTACACTCATTTCCACATCCACGAAGGGTTTGAAATCGAGATTTGGTTGAGAGACGAAGGAGAAATTGAAGCTTAAACTCCACGATCGCGTTCTTCCTGTTTTCGATGATTAAAGGTGATTAATCGTGTTAATTTGATCGCAATCTTGGGTTAGTGGAGTCAGTTTTTGCTAATCTATCATCTATTCACGTTTAATTTTGCTTAATTTTTGTCAATTTCGCTCTTCACGATTTCAGAAATCTCTCTCTACTTCGATCTTCAATTTCTCCACGAAATCAAAGTCAAATTTGATGATTTTTGATTCAGTGGATACAATTTGAAGTTCTCTTTCATAAATTACCATTTTCCCCAATTTCTATCATCAATTCATTGTCCGATTTGATCAATTTCAAAGAAATCATCATAAATTTCCTTATTTCCCTGTGGATTCGAGCCTTATTTACCATTATACCCCTCAATTCACTATTAAATCATCAAATTGGTAAGTTTGGAATTTTTTTGACACGTGACCATTGAAATCGACGACCTCGCGGTTTCGTCTCGTCACCCTTATCCTTGGATCAACATCTCTCTCGACTAACATGTTCATTGCTTTGGTGGTTCAATGACTTGACACATAATCATGACATAACTCACTCAGCTTGCCTACATGTCTAAAGGCAACAACTATGCATCGTGGCCTCTAGATTTGAGCTTTTCATCTAGTCGCATCACTGACGAGACGAGACCGCGAGGTCGTCAATTTCACGCGGTATCGCGTCAAAAATTAATCCGAACTTACCAATTTGGGGAATTAAGAGAGAATTGAGGGGTATAATGGTAAATAAGGGTCGAATCCACAGGGAATTTAGGTATTTTCGAGATATCTTTTAGAATTTGGTCAAATTGGACAATGAATTGAGGTGAGAAATTAGGGAAAATGGTGTTTTTAGAAAGATAACTTCAAAACGAATCCATGGAATCATGAATCATCGAATTTGGACTTGATTTCGTAGAGAAATCGAAATTTGAAGTGGAGAGAAAATTTCGGACGTTAAAAATCGTGATTTAAGCTAAAATTTGATAAAATTAAACTCTAAATCCTAATCTAAAAAGCAATTAAACATAAATGGTAGATTAGGAAGCAAAAACCGCTCCCACTAACCCCCGATTGCGATCAAATCACGGCGATTAAGCCTCTTAATCACGAAGAACGCGATCGGTGGATTCAAGCTGCGATTTCTCCTTCAATTCTCCACCAAATCTTGATTTCAACCCCTCCATGGATGCGGAATTGAAAGAGAAAGAGGATGGAATCAAGAGAAACGAGTGGATCGGTGTCTAGACAAGTCAATTTGATTGAAATCCAACTCGAATACATACATCGACGAAGAGCAAGTCTATTTAAACGAAATTTGGGCATAACCGTCCGATCGTTTCGATCGACCGTTACGATGAAACGTCCACGATGGACCGTTTCGAAAAATATCGTGGCCGTCGGATCTTGATCAACGGTCTGGATGATCTCGCGTAGGTGAACGTTATAAAACGCATAGAGTATCGTGACGTGTCGTTTTCGTGCGTCGTTAAAACACAAAGACGATGGTAAAAAAAATTTATAAAACCGAACTCACAAAGACAAGATATAATAATCAAGTATTGGGTAAGTATCGGGTCGATCCACAAAGAGCAGGGTTGACTTTAATCGCAGAATTGACTTGGTCAAACTTAGGTTTAAAAGGAGTTTTAAATAAGAGAAAATAAGATGTAAAAAAGGTAAATGAGAAGTTTTAAGAATTGAAATCTCGGTTTTGACAGAGAAAAGTCAAAAGTCAAAGTCAAAGCGTTGACTTTGACCAACAGTAGGTGTTCTGCAAAATCAGAGAATCAAACAGAGTCAGAAGATTACGAAAAAGTAGATATTTAGAAACTAGAGAGAAAATGAAATTTATTGATATATATTTCGTAATTTTTGGATAAGAAATGGATTTATTATGAATTATTGAAAATCAATGATCATAAAATCCCCGAAATTAACACCTCAGAGGAAATCTTCAAATTGAATGCCCAAATGAAATCCAAATATTACAATATATGTCAATGGAAAGCTAAGAACCAGAGGAATCCAACAAGACCAAAATTATCAAATTCTGATTTGTCAATAAAAAGTAATTGACCCCGAAAGTCAACATTTGACTTCTAATGAAAGATGAACAGTCCTTGGTCAAACGTCAAATTGAAGGGTCAAATGAACTCGGAATTTGATGAATTTGATATCCACGGAAACCTGATGAAAAGAGGAATCCAATAAACCAAAATCAAGTGATTTGGAATTATAATAAGAGATATATCCTATTTTCAAAATCAGCAAAATTTCAGACCGAAATTTGGTGAAAATGAAGAACACTATGAACTAATTTGCAAAATTAAACTTCTAAATCTAATAAAAACTCAAATTACCTCTTGATAATCGATCGAATCTCACTACTAACCCGATTGCGATGAGAATTAAGCTCCAATTTGCGCGAATTGGAGTGAATTTGCTTGGATCCTTTCTCACGGATTTTCGGAATTCAAGGGGAAAATTCGATGAAATCAAGGAGGAATTCGTGATCAATCCCGCTCCAATCCATTCGGAATTGAGTCTAAACGCGGGGGATCACGATGAACTAAAGATCTTCCTCGAAATTCGCTTAATTCCTTCACGAATCGATCAAAAGTTAAGAACAAAGAAGAGAGTACATGGCTTTTTAAAGGGAGAATTAGGCCGAAGATCGTGGGTAATTGGTGTGGATGTGGACGCGGATTTGCAGCGTCGAGGGAGCGGTTTCCTTGCGCGGCGTCGTAACTCCCGAATTTGTGGCGAATTTTCCTCAAAATTAGCCTCAATGAACGCCACGTTTGCACCACGATCGGGCCACGATCACGCCGTGATCGGGCCACAATCGTGGGTCGATCTATGATCGCTAGCTTCCAAGGCAACCTTCCGAAGCTTGGGGAGATGATTCCGCCCTCCAGGAATCACGATCGCGGCTCGATCGCGCCGCGATCGCGGTTCGATCGGACCGCGATCGTGGTGTTCTTCCACAGTGCATTTTCGCCGTCAGATTGAAATCTGACGCTCCAGATCTCCTCCGAAAAGAGAAGAACATCGGCCGTCGCGTGGCCGTTAGATCACGATCGTGCGATCTGATTTTTGATGAAGATGGGCTCTCCTCCTTTTGCCACGTGGCGATCGGTGAGCCCTCCGATCGTCCCACTTAAATCGCCATTTTCCGCACGTGATGCATTTGATGATCGCATGGACTTGGGTCCACGCGATCGACGCCCTGCGATCAGAGCCAGCTGGATCCGACGCCTATCGTGCCGCCACGCGTCCTGCAAGGTAAGAACCGTGTGGGAACATAGTCCCACACGGAGAAAATCAAGGAGAATGATGCGGTTAAATAGGGAGACGAATCAATGTAAATAGCCAGTTCTCAGAATAGGCTTATATGTACGATAACCTATGATATATACTATATGATATATTCGCACACGTGTCAGCCACGCGTCACGCGTGGGCCTCACGCGTCCTGCCACGTGGCCTCAGTGCCACGTCGTAACGGCGCGGTGGTCCCGTGCGCCACATCACCGCCTTGCCACGTCAGCTCGTCGCCACGTCAGCCGGTTGCCTGGGCCCGCTCGCCACGTCATCATCGCGGTAAGCCTACCCCCTTTTTCTGATTTTTTAATAGAAAAAGGCCTTAAAATTCATTTAAAAATCAAATAAAATTCAGAAAAAGAGTATAAAACTTCAGAAATTCATAAATTAAAATGTACAACTCCTTTTTAATCCAAATTTTCTCCATTGGATCACAAATTCTCTTCTTTTTAATATCATGTCAATTAAAATATATTTAGAATGAAGAAATCAAGATGAATTAAAATTTACTTAAATCATTTTTCATTAAACACTTTAAATCATAAATTCATCTTGAAATTATCTTTCTAAACATTTACTAAAGTGAAAAATCATTTAATAATAGAGATTAACTTCTATTAATTTAAACAAAAGATTAATCATCTATTTAACATGAAAGTATCCCTAATTTATGCATGAAAATCAATTTTAGTGAAATGACATGCAAATGGAGAAAATTCCTAAAAAGTATGATAACATGCATCATATTCACATAAAATAAGCATGAATATGAGTTAATTAGGGTAAGAATTCAAGTTATAATTGCATGTTATCATATCGCCCCTTGGATCGTGATCAAACGGTCGATATGCTTCCTGGGAGATTAAATCTCGTCCGTTATAACGCCTTAATTAAGGCACGTGCGTTGATGATCTCTGCTGGTCCGCGCGTCCACCGGATCAGCGCGTGTGATGCCGCCACGTTGCTTCAATCGTAGCCGTTTGATCCCTTTTAAATAGCACGTGTTTATATGGATCAGTGGTCCGCGTCCACGCGATCGACACGTGGATCTTCCGACGCGCCGCCGATCCGACGCTCCTCATCGCGCCACGTCACCTGAAAGGTAAGTACAGCGTGTGGATTAGTCCCACACGGTAATAATTCTAGAAAACCGTCGGGTTTATAAGACCCGACGGTTTAAAGGGTTAATAACCCTTCCCATCTAGGGAAGGCTGAAGACCCCTTTTACGTATATATGTAATAAATAAATACTATATAGATATAATGCGCCACGTAAGCGCTGCGCGGGTCCGCGTGGCTCTGCCACGTGGCCTTGCGTGCCACGTCGCACCCGCGTGGGACCCGCGTGCTTTTTGCATTTATTTATTTATTTTAAACGTTTTTAAATAGAAAATAAAATCATAAAAATCAGGAAAAATCCATAAAAAATCCCTAAAAATTGTAAAAATCATATCTTTTAAAATACAACTCCAAATTAATCCAAATTTCTTTCATTTGATCTGAAATTTAATTATCTATCATTCTAAAAAGTCAAATTATTTAAATAACAAGAGATTTAATTTTTATTTCAAAAATACATTCATTTCTTTAAGATTTTAACTTTAGAAAATTAAATGAATGTTTATAAAAATGATTTCTCTTATTATTTAAATTTAAAAACCACTTATAATCTCAAGTAAAGATGGGTTATAAAATCTTTAATCTTTAATTCATCATAATTAACCCTAAATTAACGCATTTTGAGATTATAACATAAAATTGCATAGAATGATAGAAATACACTCAAAATATGATAACATGCACATAAATGTAATGTTTTATGCCTTAATTTGCATTAATAATCATGTTTTATCATGTTAAGATTGCATGTTATCAATCACCTTCTTTCTCACTTGATAAATAATGCTCTCGCCCTCACCAACGCCTCTTATGCCTCTAACGAATCAAGACCGCGAGGTCGTGGAAAACACACGGTTAAGAGTCAAAATAATATCCAAACTTACCATTTTAAGATTAAATCACAAGTGGGGTATATTGGTTAATAAGGGTCGAATTGGTGGCGTACGACCCCCGTCGCCACCAAGGCATGACACTACGGCGCCGGTGGACCCGACACCTACGCGCGTCCAGCCCCCTCGACAGGCGAAGACGAAGGAGCCCGAGTTTCACTACACCAAGTGAGGCCCTCTTCTCGCCACGACACATTTCGTAGAGCTCGCGCGCGTGGAGCTATCTTTTCCGTTTTCTATTTTATTATGACTTTATTAGCCCGCACGTGTTTAAGCGGGCCTTTGCATGTCTCTCTCTCTCTCTTTAGGCCTTTGGGTGGGTTTCCCTCTGTTTCGGGACCCTAGCCTAAGGCCCTTTCCCTTTTGTGAACCTTTATTCTATTTCTATGAGTATGGGTGTGGGTTGTGGGCCTCAAGTGGGCCCTTTCCTCTCTTGGCCCACCAAGGGCTCTATAAGAGGGGAAGGGACCCCCCCACAAACCCTAGCCGTCATTTGAGAAAAGAAGAGTCTTCCTCTCGAGTGGCTGCTCAAGGAAGGTTAGGGAAGAAGTCCTACGCTCGACGCCGCCGCCGCACCCAGCTCGTGCCGCCGCTGCCGCCGCCGCTCCGCCACCACTTCTGCTCCTAGCCCCCGGATCCGCTCCACGCGCCGCCATCGCCGCCGCTCCAAGCCGCCGTTGTAGCCGCCGCAGAGGTCCGCCGCCGCGCGCACCCAGCTGCGCCGCGCCGCCGATCCCAGCCACCACCGCCGCCCAAGGCCGCCGCTCATCGCCGCCGCGCCAAACCGCATCCTCCGCCGACCACCAAGGCCTCGAGCGCGCCGCCGCCGCGCCTAGCGCCGCCGCCGCGCTCTCGCCGCTGCCGCCTTCGCGCTCCCTGCCGCGCTGACGCCACGCCCGGCGGCGAGATGTCGCCGCTGCCTGCGTTCGCCTCCCGCAACCCCCGCAAGACTCCGCGCCCCTATTCCGCCACGAGGACCGCCGCCCACCGCTTCCTCCCTCGAACTCGCCGCCCTCGGCGCTCCTCCTCCGCTCCGGATCGCGCCCGCTCCCTCGCCGCGCGCCGCCCGCCATCCGAAAGGAAGCCCTAGCCAGGGCCGAGAGGGAACTGACCGATTCCCCGCCGAGCTCGACTCGCCGGGAATCGCCCTTCCCACCTCTCCGAACCGATCCGGCCCCGACCATCCGCCTCACCCCGGATCGCTCCAAGGCAGGCCGGAGCCGCTCGAACCTGCCCGACCGCCCGTGACCTGGTCCGCCGTCCCATGCCGACTCCTCCAGCCGGGCCGGTCCAGACCGTCCCCTAGTGCCGGGTCCCGCCCAAACCGGTCCAGACTGTTCCGATCCCGACCGCCTGCACTCACTGTGGCCGCCCCAGCCCGGTCCAGAGCCGGTCCGGACCGCCCGAACCAGCCCGTAACAGCCTGCATCGGCCCAAAACGGCCTGCACGCCTGCTAACCGACCTGCACTCGCTCGACCCGGGCCCTGCACCGCCGTAACCGGCCCAGACGCCGCCTCCCGCCTTCACTGTGCTCGCCGCGACCCGTCCGGCTCGTTGCGACTCGTCATCGCCCCGCCCCGCGCCGACCGCTCCTCCGCGCTCCCTCGCCGACTCGCCCCGGCGACCGACATCGCTGCCGCGCCCGACGACCTCCCTCGCCCCGACCGACCGGGCTCGCGCCCCGCAGGTTAGCATTCATCCCCTTTCACTTACTTTGAAGTTCTATATTTCCTTCAGTACTTCCCGCACTTGTCTCCACCGCCCTCGGGCCTAGTTAGGCTGAGTGACGTCAGGGTACGGGATTGGGATCGTGGATCCGGCCGCTGGGTTGACGATCGAGCTTCCCCCCGACGACCCGAGGCTGCTCTCTCTCCTGCTGCGACTGATCTGGGAGGATTCCCGCTCCATCCTACTCGGCGTACCCCAGGAGCGCTGTGATGACGCGCAGGAAGGTTGGCTGCTTGAGGAGATCTTAGACATCATTACATCATTCAGAACACGTAGATCATCCCATACATAGTCCCCCCCTTAGAGGATATTAGCGCCGGACCGAGTCACCCCGTCGGTCCTGCATCACGAATCCACAAGGAATTAAGGTAATTTTTGAAGATCTGTTTGAATTTGATCAAATCAGACGACGAAATAGTGATAGAAATTATGCAATTTGATATTTTTAGAAAGAGGACTCGAAGACGAATCCACGAAATCAAAAATCACTAAATTTGGATCTTATTTCGTGGAGAAATCATTGAATGAACAGAGGAGAAATTTCTGAAAATAAAAATCATGAAAAACCAAAATTAAGGATGAAATTGACTCAAATTATGATTCAAAAATGAAATCTAAAGTTATACAAAGATAGATTAGGATGAAACATGATCCCTAACCATGGATTGCGCTCGAATTGATCCAATTACTCATCGGAATCAAGGCTATTCATCAAAATTCAGAAAAAAAACGCGATAGTGGAGTTCAAGCATTAATTTCTTTCTCGTCGATCGTCAAAATCTCACTCTCAAGCACTCCGTGGACACGAAAAATGAGTCTAGAAGCAATTGGGAGCAAGAGATTCAAGAGATTTGGTGTCTAAACAGTTCGATTTACTGGAGTTGCCCTCGAATACTTTATAATGTCGAAGAACATCTCAATTTTTAGGACCAATTGGGCATAACCGTCCGATTGGCATTTAATCTTCAATCAACAGCTTTGATGAAACGCACAGATGCAAATCGTTACTATTAAGTCGTGGCCGTTGGATCAAAGATGGACTGCCGAGATGATGCCATGTCGCGAGCATTATAAATAACACATGAAATGCCCGCGGTTGGATATTGATCGGACGCCCAGATGCGTTTTTCGTCGGTTTTAATCTCAGCCTTTATAACTCCTTTGATCAACGGCTGAGATTAAATCGATTCGCCGATGAATCAGATCATGTCATGTAGCTCACACCTTAAGTGAAGATCGATGACCCCGATTTAACCACGCGATCGGACGTCCCACGTTGCGCCACATCATATCTCACCTTTGATCATCGATCACGATTGATTGGATGCTCCAGATTGCGCCACGTCACTTGCGTGCTACTAATAATCCAAAAAATGATTTTTAATTACAAAAAATCCCGAACAATTCATTAAAAATTTTGAAAAATTCAGAAAAAATCCGTAAAAATTAGAAAATTTATAAATTTCAAAATATAACTCTAAATTAATTCAAATTATTTTCATTTGATCAGAAATTAAATTATCTATCATTCTTTAAAAATAAATCAAAGTTAATAAATAATCAAATTATTTTCTATTTCAAAAATACATTCATTTCTTTAAAATTTTAAAACTTAGAAAATTAAATGAATGTATATAAAATGATTTCTCTCATTATTTAACTTTAAAAACTACTTATAATCTCAAGTAAAGATGGGTTATAAAATTATTTATCTTTAATTCGTCATAACTTACCCTAAATTAATGTATTTTGAGATTATAATGATTTTTTCATATTTTAATAGATAAACACTGATAAAAATGATAACATGCATACTAATGGAATAAGTTATGCCTTAATATGCATAAATAATCATGTATAATCATGTCTAACTAGCATGTTATCGGCCTCCTAGTCGCTAATTGACTTTGTAGTTATCACATGGATGCTTCATAGTATTGACCAAAGTGTTGTCGAACCCCAATCTTGCATCGAGCTGGCTTGATTTCTATAGAAAAATCTAGAGATAATATACGCTAATTAGACATACATTAGTCGTGTCATAGAGTTCTTCAAGTCTCTTCTTACCCACAATTAGGGTGACCTCTCACTTCAAGCTCACTTCAGCCATCTTGAAGTTGTCATCGAGGAGGTTGATATCTATTAGCCACCTTTTATGGATATTTGGACGCTTCAATGCCGTCACTAGGAGTTCTAGCTGGAGTCTATCTTAGAGGACTACATCCTCCACTATCTCAGCTTAGATCTGTGGTTTTGTCCTCTCTAGTGATTGTATATCAGATCTCCCAGCACATTTTCTTTGCAGCACATGGGGTTAGTATTGGTACACCCTAGTCCTATGAGCCTTCTCCTTCTCCAAGTAGCCTTTCTACTCATCTACTATGGCAATCAATGTCCCTCACACTCAAGATGATGGCCAGCCCCTCAATTCGATAGTGCTCATCCTCCTCATGGGAAAAAGATGCAATTTCTTCGTCCCATGAATATATTGTCGCAAGAAAAATCACATAACGCCTAAGTGCTGAAAATAGTTTGAAAAGCCTACTTCTATGCAATCATTGATCATTGATGCTCCATCTCTCCTTTTGCCACTGCGAGGTCATTGAAAACACATGGTCAAGAGTCAAAATAAATACCAAACCCACCAATTTTAATGACGAATTGAGGGGTATATTGGTGAATAAGGGTCGAATCTACAAGGAATTATGATAATTTTTATGATCCTTTTGAATTGAATCAAATTGGGGGATGAAATGTGGATAAAAATTAGGAAATTTGATATTTTTTTGGAAAGAAGACTTGAAGACGAAATTCACGGAATAAAAAATCAATAAATTTGGATCAAGATTCGCGGAGAAATTATCAAATGAAAATGAGAGAAATTTTTGAAATTAAAATTCACGAAAAACTGAAATAGAAATTAAAATTTACTCAAAATACGATTCAAAAATGAAATCTAAATCTATACGAAGATAGATTAGGGATGAAACACGATCCTTAACCCAAGATTACGCTCTAGTTGATCTCATTAGTCGCCGGATCAAGGAATTTCATCCAAAATTTGGAAAACGCGATCATTAATGTTCATGCGTCAATTTCTTCCTCTACTCTCAACGAAATCTCACTCTCAAGCACTCAGTGGACGCGGAAATGGGTCTAGAAGTGATTGGAAGTAAGAGATTCAAGGGATTTTGTGTCTAAACAGTTTGATTTACTTGAATTGCTTTGGAATGCTTTACAATATCGAAGAACATCTCAATTTATAGGATAAATTGGGCATAACCGTCTGATCGGCATTCAATCTACGATCAACGGCTCTGATGAAACGCACAGATGCAAATCATTACAATTAAGTCATGGCCGTGGGATTGCAAATGGACCGCCGAGATGATGCCACGTCACACACGTTATAAATAACGCATCAAATGCCCGCCGTTAGATCTTGATCAGACGCTCAGATACGTTTCCGTCGATTTTAATCTCATGCATTGTAACCCCTTAGATCAACGGCTGAGATTAAATCATGTTAAAATGATTCGCGGACGAATCAGATTGCACCACGTTCCCCGCCTTAAGTGACGATCGACGATCGCGATTTAATTACGCGATCGGATGCTCCACGTGCTGCCACATCACCTCCCAACTTGATTGTCGATCGCGATTTGATCGGACGCTCCAGATTGTGCCACGTCGCCTGGACACTTATAAAATCGATTTTTAATTCAGAAAAATTTAGAAAAGGCCTGAAAAATTCATTTCAAATTCACAAAAAATCCCTAAAAATTATAAAAATTCATAACTTTCAAAATACAACTCCAAATTAATCCAAATTTGTTTCATTTGATCAGAAAGTAAATTTTCTATCATTCTAAAAACTCAAATTTAATAAATAAAAAGAG
The DNA here is from genome assembly GCA_024174645.1 of Lemna minuta. NCBI lineage: Eukaryota > Viridiplantae > Streptophyta > Magnoliopsida > Alismatales > Araceae > Lemna > Lemna minuta. The sequence continues at coordinate 12,701,926 of CM044102.1, read as the reverse complement.
AATAAATTTCTATTTAGAAAATATACTCATTCTTTTAGATTTTTAAACTTAGAAAAATATATTAGTGTATATAAAATGATTTCTCTTATTATTTAACCTTAAAAACAAATTATAATCTCAAGTAAAGATGGGTTATGAAATTATTTATCTTTAATTCATCATAATTAACCCTAAATTCATGTATTTTGAGATTATAATGATTTTTTCATAGAATGATAGATAAACACTAAAAAATATTACAACATGCATAGATAATTTATGCCTTAATATGCATAAATACTCATGTATTATCACGTCTAATTAGCATGTTATCAGCCACCTTTCAGTGTTTCATCACCACTAGTGCAAGTGACTTTGAGAGCAGCTGAGCATGAAGCACTTTGTCACTCTAGTGGCATCGACACTTCTTTAACTAGCATTGGCTTGCTTTTGCTTTCCTTCATTGTTGGTCCACATGTTCTCTTTTTTCCTCTTATTCTCTAAGGATTATTGACTCAGGGGACCTTTACTCACTTGATTGACATCCTCAACCTCTTATCATCCTACCAGCCTACCTTTACCCTTTTCTTAATCACCATTGTCGACAGATGGCCCTATCCGGTCAAAGGTCAATAACACAGTCACCACTCCTAGTTTTCCACTTACAATGGTCATCTGCATTCCTAATTTTCCTACCAATCTCTTATCCATTACTTCCATTACTCATTCCCTACTTTTATTTGTTGCCAGTTTTCTGTTTCATCATTCCTTTCAAGATCTACATCCAAGAAAGAGAATTGATTAGGGCTATGAGAAAATTCAAGGACCTACGAGTTGATTTTTTATGAACCCTCCTCATGCCTTTAGGCACTTTTTTAGCCTCTACAACCCTCTCCTCTCTTTTGTGAAATCGCAGATGAGGCCATCTTTGTTTTAAAAATTACAAAAAACTCTATTGTGGCATTCTTTAAAAGAATTTATGTGTGAATTGTGTCAATTGGGAAAATATCATCGCACCACCTACTTGAGTTGTGACAAGATTCCCTCTTGTGCCCCCTTTGTCCTCGTTCATTGCCATGTTTGGGGCCCCTCTCTCACTTGAGGGAAATTCACTTCATTGCCTTTCACTTGATTCTCCAATATTCTCTCTTCCCTATTGGGTTTTTTTGGTTGCACTGCCTTCATCCAAAACCTTCTCTCTCCAAATTGACCTCACAATATTTCAAAGGGGTCTTTTTTAGCTATCCGAGGATGCAAAAGGGCTATTGCACTTATTTCCCTGATATAAGTTGCTACATGATGTTAGTCGATGTTACTAGGGAAGGGCAAAGACCGACCGAGTATCAGTAAATTGAACCGGACCGAGACGGTCAATCTCCCAAAATGGGCTTTGATGGTCCCGGTCCAAAATCGGTTCGGTCCTCCATGTGCATTCGGTCCTGAACCAAATATAAAAAGGGCATTTTTAGATAAGGAAAAGCTTTCAACAATCTCGGTCCTATGACTTCAATGGTGATAT
>CM044102.1:12628049-12699928 GCA_024174645.1 Lemna minuta | reverse complement strand
GGTGGAAAATATGGTGAGAAAATAAAGGGTTAGAATGTTAAACTAGACCAAGCTGTTGAGTTTCATCATTTCTTCTCTTTATTATCTTTATTAATATTTTTTTACTGAAGTTCTGAAATGCTAAATAAAATAGCACATAAGACATTTGATCACAAAAATTGCAAACTTCTATATAACATTAACTTGAGCCTAAATAATGATATTCCATGAATTAAGGCTTAATTGCATGATATCGATAAAAAAATGCAATACCATGAGGATATTCATAATCATATCATCGATTTGGCATATAAATCCATTAATGTTTGTGTAAGTGAAAGACAATGGTTGGATAAGAGTTGAGTGTTCATGGGGAGACTTCTAGCCCTCTTTATATGCAGGGGAGGGTGGAAGGTAAAGAGATACAAAAGAAGGTGATTATGAGGAGATTAAGATATAGGTGCGTGCACCAATATAGAAAGGAGGAATCTTGAGAGTTCTTGTGTCTAGTGGGCTGAGAGCTTAGCGGGCTTTATCAAAGTTATTCAATTGCAAGTATCAAATGCATGTTATGAATAAGGACACTTGATTCGATTAAGTAATGTGACATTCCTGAGTCACAATGATAAAGTGTGCCAAGATACAATTCTTGATGTGTGATAACATGCTATTCATGCATGTAATTACATAGTTATTAATGCAATTTAATGCATTAATCATTATAAATGTATGCATGTTATCATCTTTTAAGCATATTTCTATCATTTTGTGTAAATTCATGATATGATCTTAAAATACATTAATTTATGAGTTATTATGCATAATTAGACATTATAATCTTTAATCCTAATTATGTTTATAATCATAATCATGTTTTAAAGATGAAAATATAAGAGAAAAGACTTTTATTTACATTTATGTATTTATATGAATTTATTTTATATAATACATAAATGTATAAAATTAATATAAATTAATTCTCTTATTATTTTTATAATTTGACTTTTTATAATGATAGATTATTCAATTCTGAATCCAAGAAAATAAATTTGAACTAATTTGGAGTTGTATTTTTGAAAGTTATGATTTTTCTGGAATTTTTCTGAATTGAATTTGATTTTTATTTCGATTTTTTAATATTTAATTTAATTAAAAAATGCAAAAATATGGTTTTATCGCGCGTGTACACGTGACATCGCCACGTGGACAGGCGCGAGCGCCTACGTGGCACGGAGGAGACGTGGCGCTGACGTGGACGCGCCGTATATATATGTTAATTAAATATATGGGTCTCCCGTGCATAAGGAGACAAATTTCTAATCTTATGTAACCGTCATACTTTATATACTGAAGCATTTCTTTGATTTTCGCCGTGTGGGACTAAAGTCCCGTCTTTTAATTGGATTTCAGGTGACGTGGCCGCTTCTCGCGCGTTGAATCCAACCGCGATCAACTTGTGAATTCTTTCCCTAATTTTAAAAACCAGTCTTTGGCTCTATCTCTAAGGGTAGCGGGAAAGAGTTTCATCTTCATAGTGTCGGCGGGGACATTTTGAAGGTGGTTGATCTCACAAACTTGGGAAAGCTCATCTACATGTCTATAGGGATCTTCGGAAGGCTTACCATGAAAGATAGGCAGCATGCTCATTACATGGGAGTCTATTCTAAAATTGGCCCCTCTTCCTAGGGGTGCGTGAATTCTGGTGACGGGTCGCTGGAGGACGGGCCTAGCATAGTCACTAAGGCGTTTCCTAGCATTTCCTTCATCATTCCGGGCCATTTCTACTGGTTCGGTAGGATCAAAAGTTGAGTCCACCGCATCAACAATCAAGCACGTGCAGAATTGGAGGAGTAAGTGAATTAATCCGCGCCGTTCATCAAGTTAATTATGACGGTCCAGATTAATCGAAGCGATGATCTCCGATCAAATCTCGATCTTACGATGAAGATCCGACGACCGAGATCAAACAACGGTTCGATCAAAAGGGCATCTCATCCGGATCGTCCATCGCGATAACTTCATCATCCAATGGTCCACATTTATTTCGGTTTTTATAAAAACCGTTCTTCGCGACGGAAGAAGGGTTCGCGTTCAATCTTTGAATACTCCTTGTATACAACTCCAAATCGCGTGCCGTTTGTTCGAGAGCATTCTTGACTCATTTCCTCTTCCAATGAATGCTTAAGATCAAGATTTGATCGAGAGAGAAGGAAGAATTTACATCTTGAACTCCATCTTTGTCTTCGAAAATTCGGAATGAATAGCCTTGCATCCGGCGATTAATTGGATCATTTCGAAGGCTACTTTGGGTTAGGTTGCGTGAATTCTTCATAATCTTTCATCATTTAGTGTTAATTTTAGTTTTAGAATAGTAGATTTAGTTTAATTTAGATTTAATTTTGGTTTTCAATCGTTTTTCGAAACAAAAATTTCTTCTATCTTCAAACTTCGATTTCTCTTCGAATTCTTGTCCAAATCACCTGATTTTTGATTCCGTGGATTCAATTTTGAGTTATCTTTCTTAATATACTAAAACGCCCAATTTCTAATCTCAATTCATCGTCCGGTTTGACCAAATTTCAAAGATATCTCTAATTCTCCATGGATTCGACCCTTAATTACCATTATACTAATTAATTACTTTGATTGATCATAAATTAGTAATATTAGGACTTTATTTTGACACTAAGTCGTGTGCATTCAACGACCATACGATTTAGTCTCGTCAATGTGTGCAATCTTGTGTGTGTATTTTTGGTTAATAAAAATATCATGCACATCAATCTCTAGGATAATATTTTGTGTCTTAATTTTTGCACAAAAGATTGATGGATCCATTGTACAAGACACATCGACTTGAAAATTCTGAAAGTATAAAATACGTTAAACCATGCCTCAAATTATGGACATCAAATTTGAGGTTTTATAATTTTGATCGCTCCCTCTAATTATTGTAGGCCATATGATGCATCATATTCACATGCTCACTTAGATTTACATAGAAAAAAGTATTGGAGATAATAATTTTGTAAAGTATCGATTCAATGTTGAGTCAAAATATAAAAGTGGAATTGAGTCAACCCATAGGGGCCACGGTCTCCATGTAGTCAATGTCAAGGGTTTTTTAAGGTTCATGGTGCCATGAACCTTCAAATACAATTACAGAGATTAGAAGGCCAAGAATTCAATCAATTTTTTTTACCATCAATGATACGATTGGGCCATGTGGTGCGATCTCATTTGCTATGGCATAGTGCAATTGCTTTTCACCATGATCCTATGCATGTTAAAGTTAAAATTGGGCGTTATGATTAAGCATCATTGATGGGACCTCAAGATGACATCGCATATCCTCTTAAGGTCTTTTGAATTGATGGGCAAACATAGTACGCTAAGATCTCTTGGGTCTTTAAGTGAAGATCAATGGGTGTGTTCAAGCTAATTTGATCAATGCCTCATGACACACCATCTATGTCTTCATAAAAATGTGGGATCAGCCCACAAAAAAGGCAAATAAGTAAACATGCTTATAATGATTTTGATAGTGAGCTTAGAGAAAATTACTTATGGGTAATTATGAATCTAATAATATCTATAATCTTGACTCCTATGTATCACCCTATGCAAATTCCACTTGGGTGATGTGATGCCCCTTGTGTGCCATGTGTGTGCACCATGCAAGATGGAGGTAGCTCCTTGCCTTGTCATCTGTCTCCCATGTGTGGGGAAATGTTGTGGCATTGCCATGTCAACAAGTAGTGGTATTTTAACAAAAATACCCTTTGATAGGAAATTTATTCAAGAAAATCTGGAAAAATTCAAATATTGATTATAAACTCATTCAAAAAAATTTAGAAACATCTATTGCAACATTCAATCTAGAAATTTGTTTTTAACCTTTTTATCAGATTTGCCTCTTTCATAAAATTCTACTTCCAATGTGGATATGAAAGGAAAATAGCTTGATCATAAAAAAATATGCTAGTTTGCTTTCAAAATACACAGTTGTTGGGTTTTGGGGTCGATAATCCTTCCAAAGTTCTGATAAAAGCATCGAATGCCGAGGAATACATTGAATCAAATATTCAAAATATTATGGCACCAAGAATAGATGATCCTATCATCTAGTATGTATGAGAAAACATACTTATAGGGTTCTCTTGAAGGAGTTCTTGAAGCGATTCAGCTCTCTGGCCTCTAGTGGTATCCACACGGTCTCTGAATGGTTGGATCTCCTCTTCAAAGCTCTTCACCAAGAGAGAAAGAAAAGAAAGGAGATAATTCTCACAAGGCTTGCATGGGAACCATCAGTTGTCGGATATTTGAAAATTTTTAAGATCTTACTCAACTTTAATTTACTATTGTGGTAAATTAGGGTTTGTTTTTTAGATGTTTTCGAATTTGATCAAATTGGATGATATATTTGGGTGAGAAATAGAAATCATATATTTAGAAACATGACTCAAATAACTTTCCACAGAACAAAAAAATCACTGAAATCAGTTCTAAGTCCATGGATAAATAGAGAAGTTAGAGAGAGAAAATTTCTCACAATAAGAGAGAAAATGAAGAAATTTTATGAAATTCTATATATCAAGGCTTTAAAATTAAAATATAATGCTAAATGAAAATAGATTAGGGAAATAAACCACAAACTAACTTCAAATTGCACTTGAAATTATCAAATTAATTACCCAATCAAGGGCTTTTCATTCCACGATTTCAAAGTGGAACTTTGGGGTTCAAGCGGCAATTTTTCCTCCATTTCTGGACGAAATCTTGATTTCAAAGGCTCTATGGACGCAGAAATGGGTTTAGAATATGATTTGATTAAAATATTTGATAACATGCTAATTAGACATGATTATTTATGCATATTAAGGAATAAAAGATTCCATTCCTATGCATGTTATCATATTTATGAGTGTTTATCTATCATTCTATGAAAAAATCATTATCATATCAAAATACACTAAGTTAGGGTTAATTATGATGAATTAAAGATAAATAATTTCATAACCCATCTTTACTTAAGATTATAATTAGTTTTAAAGTTAAATAGTGAGAGAAATTATTTTACCTACATTCATTTAATTTTCTAAGTTTTCAAATCTTAAAGAAATGAATGTATTTTTGAAATAGAAATTAAATCTCTTGTTATTTATTAAGTTTTATTTTTTAGAATGATAGATAATTTAATTTATGTTCAAATGAAACAAATTTGAATTAATTTGGAGTTACATTTTGAAAGTTATGAATTTTCTAATTTTTAGGGATTTTTTGGATTTTTTCTTAAACTTTAATGAATTTTTCAGGATTTTTCAGAATTAAAAATATATTTTTGTAATTAAAAAAATAGATTTTTGGATTTTCATAAGTGCGAAGGTGACGTGGCGCAAGCTGGAGCGTCCGATCAATCGCGATCGACGATCAAAGGCGGGAGATAACGTGGCAGCACGTGGAGTGTCCGATCGCGCGATTAAATCACGATCGTCGATCGTCACTTAAGGCGGGGGATACGTGGTGCAATCTGATTCGTCGAATCATTTTTAAAACGATTTAATCTCAGCACGTTGATTTAATCGATTGATAACGGCTGAGATTAAAACCGATGGAAGCGCATCTGAATGTCCGATCAAGATCCAACAACGAGCGTTTGATGCCTTATTTATAACGCATGCGACATGGGATCATCTCAACGGTGCATCTTCGATCCGACGACCACGACTTAATCGTAACGATTCACATCGGAGTGTTTCATCTGAGCCGTTGATCGAAGATTAAATATCGATAAGACGGTTACGCCCAATTTGCCTTATAAATGTAGATGTTCTTTAACATTGTAAATCATTCTAGGGCAATTCGACTTAACCGAACTGTTTAGACACCAAGTCCCTTGAATCTCTTGCTTCCAATTGCTTCTAGACTCATTTCCATGTCCACAGAGTGCTTGAGAGTGAGATATTGTGGAGAGACAAGGAAGAAATCTACGCTTGAACATCAACAATCGCGTTTTCTGAATTTTGATGAAAACCCTTGATTCGGTGACTAAATTGGATCAATTCGAGCACATTCTTGGGTTAGGGATTGTGTTTCATCCTAATCTATCTTCATATAGCTTTATATTACATTTTTGAATCGTAATTTGAGTCAATTTCAATTTCTATTTTTTGTGATTTTATTTTTCAAAAATTTCTCTTTTGTTCATTCGATGATTTCGCCACAAAATCGGATCCAAATTCAGTGATTCTTGATTTCGTGGATTTGTCTTCGAGTCCTCTTTCCAAAAATATCTAATTGCCTAATTGCTATCCACATTTCATCATCTGATTTGATCAAATTCGAAGAGATCTTCAGAAATTACCTTAATTTTATGTGGATTCGACCTTTATTCACCACTATACCCCTTAATTCGTGATTATTTTCTAAAATTGGTGAGTTTGGTATTTATTTTGACTCTTTTCTGTGTGTTTTCCACGACCTCGCGATTTCGTTCCGTCAATATTTAAGGAATAAACCATCCAAAAAGTTTTAATCAATCAGAAATTTAAAGAATATTCATAATACTAGAAGAGGGAGAATGACGATACTAATTCGTATGGTCGTTGAATGCACACGATTTAGTATCGTCAAATGGCGCCGCTGCCAGGGAATTAAGGCGTATTTTTGAGAAAAATCATCGATTTTGACTCGGTCAACTCTGATTTTTCTATTTCTCTTCTGATTTTAATTCAAATTAATCCTACACTGAGTTATTCGTAGCAGATATACATCGTTAGATACTCAATTTTAACGAGATTAAGTGATTAGTCTCTCTCTACGGACTACGGATGATCATTGCGTCATACTCGAATTGGGAGAGCGTAACCCTCATGAATAGCAACAATCAGGTACGATTAATTTGTCATTGTGGAATAATTTTATAGTATCTCTTATTATATTATATATATATAGTGCATATTTATGAGACGAGAGTCTGATTGGAGAACGAGGGATAATCCTTCGCACTTAGATCTTTTTGAACGTTCCTCACAATCACTTTCATCTTCTGTGTCATCATCGACCTTAGATATGGCCCTGAACGATGAGGGAAATGTTAGGAGACGCCTTAGTGACTATGCTAGGCATGTTCTTCAAAGACCCGTTACTCGTATTCATGCACCCTTAGCTAGAAATGCGAATTTTAGGATAGATTCGCATGTGATGAGTATGTTACCTATCTTCCATGGTAAACCTTCCGAGGATCCTTATAGACATGTCGACGAGCTTAGTCAAGTATTTGAGATCAATCAGATTCATAATGTGTCGGCAGATGTAATGAAGATAAAACTCTTTCCCGCCACCCTTAGAGATAGAGCTAAGGATTGGTTTCTTAAGTTAGGAAAGGAGTTCACTTCTTGGACCGAGATGGAGGAGGAATTTCTTAGGCAGTACTATTCCGTAGGAAAGACCACCCCTGTTAGGAAGGCGATGCGTGAGTTTACCCAATGACCGAGTGAAAAATTTCACGAAGCTTGGGAGAGACTTAGAGACCTTACTAGAGAGTGCCCTCACCATGGAGTGTCTAACCATGAGCTTACACAGATATTTTATGATGGGTTAGGCTCGCAAGATAGATATCTTTTAGATGCAGCTAGCGGCGGCACCTTCATGAGCAAGTTTGAAGATGAAGCAATGGAATTGATCGAGACTGTGGCGGAAAATAGCCACCACAACGCGGAAAAACCATTCGAAAGAGGTGCAACGCCGAAGGGAGGATTAATCGTCGCAAAGTCGGTAGAGACGGGCATGCTCCTAGAGAAGATCGACAAGATGATGAAGGTTCATAATCTTTTATTAGATTGGTTCCACATCCGCAACGGATCTGAAGGACTTGCACCCGTCGCTCTACAAGAAGCGTTGCCATGCGCCCATTGCTCACGCCTCGACCATGTCGAGATGGATTGTCCTATCATGGCAATTCAACGGCAGGGCATGTATAGACAAGGCCCACCAGGAGGGCAAAGTCAACAGGGACGACCGAACTATCAAGGTACATATCCAACTTATTTTAATAACCCTGTTTATAATAATCCTATGCAGCAGTAGCAAGGATTTATCCTCCATATAGCACTGGTCAGCAACAAAACTCGCAACAGCAACCCTACGCGAATGCAAGACAGTCGACGTATATCCTGCCACAGCAATCGTACAATCAAGCTCCACGACCAACCGCACCATCTGCAGATCCCATTCTGGGTGCGATCTCTCAGTTGATGGAGCAAATGAACAGGATGAACTCGCGTGCGGGCGAGATACAAGATTTCGTTAAGACGAACATCCCCACGTCGATTGATAATAAGAAGGGTAAGCAAGTTTCTTTTTCTGACCAATTACCATCGCAAGCCACTATCAACCCGAGGAATCAAGGGTCCTCATCGAGTCAAACGCACAATCTGAGTCATGTGCATGTTGACGAGGTGGAGGTGGAAGCTGCATAAGCGATATCGAGCCTTAGGAGCGGCAAGGACTTACCTGATCCTTATAAGGATCATCATTTACACAAGATCTCGATAGATGATGAGACACCGACAGTCGTAGTAGAGCAAGACAGTAGTTCTGATGATGAGGAAGAACGGGTGCGAGTTGAGCCAAATCCCGACACATACAAACCACCCTTGCCATATCCTCAAGCATTGAGCAAGCCTAAGGCTAAGGTTAGTGAATCTAATGATCATTTATTAGAAGCCTTCCAAAAGGTGACCATTACCATGCCTTTAGTAGATGCAATTAAGCATATACCTTCTTATGTTAAATTTCTTAAAGGCATATGCACACCCCATAGAATCCCCAAGAGGATCCAATTGAGTGAGAATATTAGTTCAATTATGATGAATTTTCTTCCGATTAAAAAGAGAGATCCAGGAGCTCCCATGATTAAGAGTGAGATTAGAGGAATGACTTTTACTAGATCCTTGTTAGATACCAGAGATAGTATCAATATCCTCCCTAAAGCCGTATTTGACCGTCATCATGTAGGGGAGTTGCAGCCTTTCCTTATAGAGTTATGTTTAGCGGATGGATCGGTAAGGAAGCCTCATGGAATAGTAGAAGATGTGATTGTTAGAATCGAAGGATGTTATTTTCTGGTAGACTTCCTAGTTGTAGATATGAAGATCACTAAGGAGCTTAGTCAAGTCCCAATTATCCTAGGAAGACCTTTCTTAGCTACTGCAAAAGCCATTACAGATTGGGAAAAAGGAGCAGTAATTCTTAAGGTGGGAGAGCACACGGTGAAGGTCAACAGCAACAAGTTGATGAAGTATCCTTCACAAGCTTTCGAGGATTTGGGCACCATCGACCTATTTGATGACCAAGACATAGAGACTTGCATTGAAGAAGTCATGACGATCAACGAGGAAGCTGATTTTAAGGAGCTACCGTTGGACGAGCCGACATGGGAGCTCAAGCCTATACAATCTACACTCAAGTACAATTTTCTTGACTTTCAGCAGGTTAAACCGGTGATAATTTCTTCCCAGCTCAATGAGGAGCACGAGAAACGATTACTCGATGTATTACGACGGAATGACAAGAAATCGGCTAGACTCTAGCAGATTTGAGGGGATTAGACCCTTCATTATGCACTCATCGCATATTTTTGGAGGACGAGTCCATACCCGTGAGGGAAGCCCAGCGACGACTTAACCCTAAGGTATGGGAAGCCGTAAAGGAAGAGATTCTAAAGTGGCTTAATGCAGAGATCATCTATCCCATATCGGATAGCCAGTGGGTAAGTCCAGTGCACATTGTTCCCAAGAAGGCAAGAGTTACGGTGACCGTGAACGACAAGGGCGAAGAGATCCAAATGTGCCTTCCGACGAAGTGGCGAGTTTGTATCGACTACCGGAAGTTGAACGACGAAGAAGGATCACTTTCCGTTGCCGTTCATCGATCAAATCCTTGATCGACTAGCAGGTCAGATTTACTTTTGTTTCTTGGATGGTTATTTAGGGTATAACCAGATTGCGATTCATCCGGATGATCAAGACAAGACGACGTTCACATGTCCCTTTGGCACGTTCGCTTTTAGGCGAATGCCATTCGAGTTGTGTAACGCCCCTGCGACATTCTAGAGATGTATGACGGCGATATTTTCCGATTTCCTTGGTGACAGTCTCAAAGTCTTCACGGAAGATTTCTCTGTCTTTGGAGATGATTTCGACAGCTGTCTAGCTCACCTGACAAAGATCCTTGATGTCTACGTCAGGAAACGACTGGTATTGAGTTAGGAGAAATCTCATTTTATGGTGCGAGAGGGAGTAGTGCTCGGGCATCTCGTATGGGGCAAAGGTTTGGAGGTTAATAAGGCCAAGATTGAGGTCATTCAAAACCTTCCTCTCCCCACTATATTAGGAGATTTACGGAGTTTTCTAGGACATGTTGGCTTCTACCGCAGGTTTATACGAGACTTTGCTAAAGTCTCCAAACCGCTAACCACTCTTCTTTGCAAGGATAAAGACCTTTTTATAGACAAAGAAGGGGAGCGCACATTCGAGATGTTGAAGCTCGCCTTGATCAAAGCACCAATTCTTCAAAGTCCTAATTGGGACTTACCTTTCGAGATCATGTGCGACGCTTCAGACTATGCAGTTGGAGCAGTGTTGGGGCAGCGAGTAGATAAGAAACCAAACGCCATTTGGTATGCGAGTTAGACCCTTGCTGAAGCTCAAATGAATTACACAAAGATAGAAAAGGAGCTGTTAGTGGTGGTCTATGATAACACATAAATCTATGACCTTTAACTCTGAATTTTCATGAACATTTGGCTTAAAAGGAATATATTTATGTGTTATTCTGATTAAATTGCTTAATTTTGCTTCATTATGCTTTTATGTTATTTCCTGGATTGGATAATATTTAAATATCTTTCTCAGATTATAAACTGACAAGGAAATGAAATTTGAAGGCAAAATATATCTTTTAGAATTTTAGAAATGATTAAAATGGATTTTAGGGCATCTTGAGGGCATATGTTTAATTAATCTAACCATTTCTTGCTTATTTATCAGCGACAGGGGCATTAAGGTAATTATATTTCATTTTTAGGTAGGTTTGTGAGCTATTCCTTTAGTTATCTGAGATTTAGACACAAATAAATCTTGTCGGGGGTTGAAATGCAATATTTAACTATCGCTGGGCATAAAGGCAATTATAAGTCGTTAAAAGGTAAAGCAGATAGAGCTCAGCAGATCGCGACACGTGTCTCGATCTGGCAGCTTCGATTTTTATTAGCCTAACGTTTTTTTATTTTTATTATTATATGTCCGTGCAGGTGACGTGGACAGCAGCCGTCGCAGTTGACTTGAAGGAGTGAACGAGAGAGCGACGTGGCGCTCTCTCATTCGCTTGTAAAAGAAAATCTGCGGTGCATTAATCGCCGCAGACAGAAGCCTCTTCTTCCTTGTTGTTTAGCCATGCTATTTTTTCGTTTCGTCCACCCGTGATTTGTCGTTTTGTCGAATCGCTCCTTCGCCGTTTTAGATTCCTAACCTGCACGTGACGTGGCGATTCCCTACTCGCGCGTCTGAACTAAACGGGGAGCTGGTTTTGTCATTTTGTTAGCTTGTTTTGTCGTTTTTCCTCTTAGTTGCTCAAATTCCTCTCGTCTGACTTTCGTTTTATTAAAATAATATTAACTTTTGCTTACCTGCGCAGGCGAGGCGCGCCGTTATTTTTTACTGCAAAGCGAGAATAAGAGAGCGACGTGGCGCTCTCTTATTCGCGCTAAGTGAGGAATCTGCGGCGAAAGTGAATCGCCGCAGATTCCGTCATTTACTTTTTTTGTGATTTATTTTAAAGTTACTTACCTTTAAGGTGATGTGGAAGAAATCTGACGGCCGGCGTGATGACGACGTGGCGCAATCACGGAAGCTCACTGATTAGGGCTGCTGACGCAAGAGATCACCGAATCAATGGCCAGAAATGATAGGGGAAGAAACGTTGATATCTTCTAATCCGACCGTCCGATTGGGCTGAAATTTTGAAGACGTGCTCATCTCATCGTGCTCTTCCATCTGTACGGTTGAGATTTCCATCTGATTCCCGAAGTTCCCGAAAATCAATCTCAATCGTCGGATTGAGAGGAAGCCCTAACTCCTAAAAGTGCTCCTCCTCCACTCCGAATTCTCTTGTCTTTTGGCTCTCTCTTGACACCAGGTCACCAGCAGGAAAGGGGGAGAAGCTTAGGCCCAAGCTAGGCATCATCGGATGCTTGAGTTTGTTCTGGAGAAGAAGAACAAGAGGAGATCATCGTCGTAGCGAGTCAAGCACCACCCGGCCTAGGATTGACACCAACACGGGGTTTGTGGGAAGATTCTGAGGAGGGATTCTCTTGTAAGCCTTTTCCATGGATAATGTAGGACCTTTTCTTCTATTTTAATTGTAGGTTATTACACTCGCTTCGCAAATCATACCTAAACCACATCATCTATCTCCATACGATTTCACCTCTCTTATCTCCCCTTCATTTCTCTTTTCTCACCTTCAACCAATCCCTACCCTTCCAATTCTAATCTCTTTTCCTCTAATTAGAACTACAGACATATAATCTCACCAATTACATCCATTACCTCTATATAATTCACCTTCTAACTTCTAATATCCTCCACTATAGGAATTCATCCCTTCTTCTACTTTCGTCTCAACCCTCATTACCTAGATTCCCTGAGGATCGACCCTTGCTTACTACTGTCCTAAGTGAGGAATTATAAATGTATTGCATGAATTAGAACACACAACAACGATATAATCAAACCGAGTTTTAGTTCATCAGTCTACGCGTTAGAGAATTTCAGGTCTTATATCTTAGGAAGCAAGATCGTCATTTATACAGATCATGCAGTGCTAAACTACTTATTTTCCAAGAAGGAGGCGAAGCCACGATTGATATGATGGGTGCTGCTTCTTCAAGAGTTTGACTTGGAGATTAGAGATAAGAAGGGCAGCGAAAACTCGGTGGCAGATCACCTATCTCGTCTCCACGTTTCAGGTACGGGAGAAATTAGTGATTCATTTCCTGATGAGCATCTTCTTGCAGTATCTAGTCACGCTCCTCGGTTCGCGCATATCATCAATTTTCTTGTTACTAGATTGATCCAAGAGCATTGGAATCGACATCGTAAAGATAAGTTCTTCCATGAACTCAAATATTATTATTGGAAAGAACCACTTCTATTCCATATAGGATACGATCAGATCATACGGCGATGTGTAGCAGAAGAAGAACAAGGAAGCATATTATCGATGTGTCACTCATCAACATGTGGAGGACATTTTGCCACACGAAAGACATCAGATAAGATTTTACAAAGCGGTTTTTATTGGCCCACCATCTTCAAGGATGCCCACCGTTTCTATACGGAGTGCTTACAATGCCAGGCAGCATTAAACATCTCCAAGCGAGATGAAATGCCAATGAGGCCTATCCTTGAAGTGAAGATATTTGATTTATGGGGGATCGACTTCATGGGACCTTTTCCACCTTCTGATGGTAAAGAGTATATTTTGGTAGCGGTCGATTATGTGTCTAAGTGGGTGGAAGCTATTCCCACTAGGACAAACACTCATTGGGAAGTACTCAGGTTTGTAACGAGGAACATCTTCTCCCGATATGGTTGTCCGAGGGCCATAATAAGTGACGGAGGCTCACACTTCAACAATGCACACTTTCGTGCATTATTGAAGAAATATGGAGTACATCATCGCGTCACTACACCGTATCACCCCCAAGCTAATGGGCAAGTTGAAGTGAGCAACCGAGAAGTCAAGAATATTTTAAAGAAGATCATTCGACCAGATGGTAAGGATTGGGCACACAAGCTTCCTGATCCTTTATGGACATATCGGACGGCCTACAAGACACCCATTGGGCGATCAAGGTGAGTCCACGCGTCGTTTAATCATTCGTCGAGAGGTTCACTTAAATCGCGATTTAAGCACGTGCACTGATTCTTGATCCGGTGGATCAAAGATCCACCGCATCGACGCGCGCTTTTCATCGCGATGTTGATCCGACGCTCCACGTCACTCCATGCGTCCTGCAATCAAATAAAACAAAGGAAACATAGTCCCACACGGAGAAAAAGACGAGAACATGTCGGGTATATAAGGTGAGTCATATATAATAGTCAGCGATATTCCTCTATGGAATGGCTTATATGTACTATAACCATATGTAATAAAAATATATATATATGTACACGTCACCTCAATGCCACGCAGGCACTCGCGCGGGTCCACGTGGCGCTGCCACGTGGCCTTGCGTGCCACGTCGCATCCATGTGGGCTTGCGTGAATATTACCCCTTTTTTGTGTTTATTTTAATTAATTTAACCCTTTAAAAATCGAAATAAATTCATATAAATTCTGGAAAAATTCCAGAAAATTCCTTAAATTTGTAAAAATCATAACTTTTAAAATACAACTCCAAATTAAGTCAAATTTGTTTTGTTGGATCAGAAATTGAATAATATATCATATAAAAAGTCAAATTATTAAAATAATAAGAGAATGAATTTTAATTAATTTAATATATTTATATATCTTATAAAATAACTTTATAAAAATACATAAATGTTAATAAAGATCTTTTTCTCTTATATTTTCATTCTCAAAACATGATTATGATCTCAATTATAATTAGGATTAAAGATTATAATATTTAATTATGTATAATAATCCATAAATTGGTGTATTTTAGATCATAACATGAAATGATACAAAATGATAGAAATATACTTAAAATATGATAACATGCATATATTTGGAATGATTAATGCCTTTAATTGCATTAATAATTATGTAATTTCATGCATAAATAGCATGTTATCAGAGAATTGAAAGTTTTTCTAGTAGATATGACCATCGGGTCTTCTATTTGATTCAATCAATGGTTATGATTAAATATTAGGATTCCAATCGATATCCTTAAACTCATAGGCATTAGATATTCAAAGGAGTGATCAAATTTGTCCATGTCATGACATGAAGATAAATCATCATTTAATTGCATCCATCATACCTTCATTGGACACTTCAGATCATGCAACCTATAAGCAAAGTTTGTCAAGTCCTCTTAATCTGGACAATGATAACTCCTTGGATGAATGACCAAGATTGATCAACGAGTAGAAAATGAATTGTCATCAAATAACATTGCACCATGCACCTCTCTTCAAGTGAGGCTCAAAGGTTTAGATTAAATCCACTAATTCGTGCTGATCCAACCCTCCAAATGATGCCACATCACTGGCAACATAAAAGACCACTCCCACATCAAAAGTAACTAAATCTTTGGGAAGTATAAATGGAGAATGATTTAATAACTTTATTTTAAGGCAAATTGAAGATTAATACTCCCCTTAAGTGGCGCCTTGCATGCGCAATCTGCATTCCATGTGGCGTTGAGTAGTGAAATCGCATGTTGCCATGCAAGCAGTGCACCACATAAGCTCACCACGTTAGCATACAATTAAATACCCTTATTTTTTATGATTTTAATTAAAATAAATTCAAAAAATTAGTTTTATCTCTTGGGAACTTTAGGTTGATTTGAACTATTTTTCTTTGTTCAATTCTTATCAATCCATTTATTTGCTTTTGGAAGCTTTGATTAATTAGATTTCATCGCTTTTCCTCATATTCCCTATCCTAATTTGTCATTTTCTTTTTCTAACTTCTCTCATTGATTTCTCTTTCCATTTTAAGTCTAACTCGTATGGAATTGATTAATGTGAAAGATCTTTGAATAATCTTTCCAAGTATCATTTTCCACAAATATGAACAACTTCATCATCCAAATAAATCAAAACTATCTCGTTGCCAATGATGTGTTCAATAGGCAGTTGTGCATGGATTCAATCCTAAATCACAATTATATTTACTAATCATGTATTTTAGGGAGTTATGGATTTTTCTCGACCTTTAATTATGTTTATTAATTTAAGAGATAATAGAGGAAGAAGAGGGGGCCATCACAAAACAGGATCGTGAGAAGAAGCTTAATAAGCGTAAAATCACAGTCATTGAAAACACAAAATATGTATAAGAAATTATACCTAAATTTTTTAATTTTCCTAGGCTTAGAAACTTGCATCCAACATGAGAAATGAATATAAAAGGGAAGAAAGTCACAAAAAATGATGTTTGATATCAGATGAATGATAGATTGATGCTCTATTTTGTTCGAGCATGCAATGTTAGAAGCCATAAAAGAAACAGTAGAAATCTTATTTTTTATGCCTTGGAATTTGAATCAACTATAGTGATGATGAAGAGCATGAAATGACAATCATGCTAAAAAAAATTCATTTCCAAACTTCATCGAGATTATGAGATATCATGATTTCAATTTGGAGCATTTCGGAAATTTGATTTTCATTAAAACTGTGAGATCAATCACTAGCCATTAGATTAATCTTGATCAAGATTGGGAGGCCTCTGATTGCAGGGTTGCGCGATCATGATCGATCGAGTTCGATCGTCAAAAGATCGACGCCTTGATCGATCAAAGGGGTTTGTGAGCCGATCGATCCGTCACCGATCGTCGATCGATCGAGGTTGATGATCAGTAAGAGAGAGAGAGAGAGGGAGAGAGAGAGAGAGAGAGGGAGAGAGAGAGAGGGAGAGAGAGAGGGAGAGAGAGATGGGCAAATTAGTTAACTTCCAGAAAACACGAAAATCATTTTGTAAATGAGTGGCGAATTTAATTTAATTTCGATCGAATGAGTGGTCCTGGCGAATTTAACTTATGCGAATTAAAGCTTGATCACGGCGATTTCATCGATCGATCACAAAATGAAAATTTCGCAGATCGCCGATCGTCGATCGATCGATCAATGAGCGACGATCAGATCGGCAACTCGATCATGATCGCGCAACCCTGTCTGATTGTACGACGTGTCATAATTCTTTTTTTTTTGCAAGGAGAGAAAAAATGAGGAAGAAGCGACAACCATTAAATCAATTTCATCAAGTGCGGAAGCTTCAAGATTGAGTCATGTGGCAATGTCTTATTTGCCACAAATAAATCTGAGCCACTCATTGTATGGTCCAAAATCCAACACTCCATGGAGCTCTAGGTTTCACAGGTTAAACAAGGAGATCTGGTGGACTCGGTGCACCAAATTAGGTGATTTGCATGTCGCCACGTATAACACATGTGACACAAAAAAACTATTAGAAATATATTTTGATATATTTTATCATGGCCTATTAGTGCTTCTATATGTAATTAGCACTAATACTTTTCTTGATAGCATAAAACAAGCGTTGATTGGGCACCACCTTATTATGCCACATGTCTGTTCTTTCACATCACTGCGCCACATAAGCAGGCACAAATAAACCCCTATTTTGAAGTTTAAACCCTAAAAAATTTAAATCAATAGAAACTCTTTAAAATTTACCAAAAATTAAAAATTAAAAAATTTCTAGAAAAACCCTTAAATTCAAAATTTCCATAAAACTCTTTTTTGAATAAAATTTTTGCCATTTTGTAATTTGTTGTCTTCTTTTTCATCATATCACCAGAAATAAAAATATTAACGAGCTAGAAAAATTAAATCTATATCAAAACCCACTTATTTTCTTCACATCTTTTTCTTGGTCATCCTCGTTTGTGATCGACTATCATGAAACTTATGCACAAATAATTAATTCATCCTTATTGTACCTTGAAAATCAAATGTCAATTAAGCATAGATTGAACCGCTATTGAATACAAATTCAAATTATGAATAATATGATATGATGAATGCAAAATTTTTATCAAAACATGATAACATGCGTAATACTAATGAGAATTATGCCTTAAAATCATTAAAGAATAATGAAGTAAAAATGCACGTTATCAAAACCCTATGAGAAAGAGAGGTAGAGAATTACAAAAATGACCCAAAGGGCACATATTCTCTCACATTAATAAAACATACAACTTTGATTGGTGAATGACCATTACAAAGAGCAATTAGAAATCGTGGTATAATACTTGTTGATGCAGAGGTCTAACAACAATTGACTCTAATTTATGAGGCATTATAAATCTTGAAAGATCACAATAATCATAGAGAATTTCAATGATGCCCAATTTGATGCACCACCATTTTGACTTTCTTTAAGTAGAAATCAATGATGTTGACCACCCATTCTCACCAACATTGTTGATTTTGATATCCAAGAAGGCTAGAAAAGGTCAAATGTGCTTTGATGATGATTGACACTAATTCTCAAAAGATAGGCGTAAAGTGGCAAGCATATAATTGTGTGGAAACTAGGAAACAATGAATGGGGGCTAAAAAAACCATTATTGGGGAGAATTAATAGTATTTAGAAAGGGATCAAAGGGATGATAAAAATGTTATTGGAAAAAGAGGAAAATATGGATGAAAAAAATGACTAATAGGAGAACCCTATTGCTTAAATACCATGCGGAACCTCAAATAGAGAAAGGTGTAGCTTTGGGAAGTAAAGGGAGTCTTATCCCTTGTACATAGAGGTAGAGACATTACACATGAGAGAAATTTGGGGATCCTAGTTGCTTAGTATAGATCCTCGACTCTAAGAGGAGATTGATGTATCAAGGCCTCCAAGAAAGATGTCAACAACAATCTCCTCTCAATTACGGTGTTGAGTCGTAAGATCAGTCGTATATGGCTGATACAACTCCAACTGAGTGAGAAGTCCTCGAATGTTGGCATAATAGTCTTAAAGGCGACGCCCTGACTATTTCACCTTGAACAACTGCTCATATACCTCAACAAATTTGAGAGATATTAGACTCATAGCCATACATGGAAGCCCATTCGTCCCAGTATAGCTTTGGACGGTGCAACTCGTAATGAGTTGCATAGGCTCACTAATCGAAGGAATCACCAGCTTGAGAAGCCATGTCGTGATGGCTTGATTCTCGATAAACCATGATATACGACTAGGATACCCAAATGGGGGAGGGTTGTCCGTTAGAAAAGAGAGACAACCATGAATCTATAGAAAACTTCAGAAGCTAGCAGACCAAGTGACATAGTTTGTCCCATCAATGATAGTACATGGACTTTGAAGATGGTGGACAAAATGTATTCATTGAAGAAGATGAGGAAGCAATGATTGGTTGCAGTGCTTGGCCAGGAGTAAAGATCAGCGATAAAAATGAAGTAGGGGGCAATGTTGGTTGCATTACCGGAGTAGAAGTAGGGACCGACTAATTTTTTGGGGGCCGACATCATAGCAGGAGAGGGACGAATGGTCAAAGATTTTCGATGGAAAGTCCTCGTTCACCATAATATTAAGGTAGTGTTCCCCAAAATCAATAATCTAGGGACCGATTAAGAAATCAATAAGCACGTATTGTGATGTGCTCTTAAAGTCAAATGGATAAATCATTTGTTTCTCCCTTGTATAGTCCTCAGATCAAAAACATTTTAAACTGAAACCTGTAGATCTCAAAATTTTGTATCCAATGATATATCAAAATTGATTTATTTCATTAAGTATAGATAGAGATAGGTCTGAAGAAAAATTTCACGTAATTTTTTGCAGATAGAACATATTATGTCCAAAAATATTGGATTTAGGTCGTCGAAACAGCTTCAAATCCACTTAGTTTTCAAACAAGGTTTGTAGATCATAAAAATCCACTACCAATGATACCTAATAAAAATATTTTC
This sequence comes from Lemna minuta, assembly GCA_024174645.1. NCBI lineage: Eukaryota > Viridiplantae > Streptophyta > Magnoliopsida > Alismatales > Araceae > Lemna > Lemna minuta. The sequence goes on along the minus strand of CM044102.1, from coordinate 12,680,246 downwards.
AAGAAAAGAATAAGAAGATATGACCTTTTGAAGATGACGCTTAGAAAACTAACAGGTTTCCAAGAAAAAGGCAAGATTAATAGCATTAGGCCACCATTTTTTATGTTTGTTGACTCGAAATAGATGTTTTTGATGTTTCTAAATCTATTGTAATACGTTTCAGGTTGATCCGACTTCAAATGAGAAAGATATGATAGATTTAAGCTGACTGTGCGGATAGATCTATCGAAGCAATGGAGAGTCGATGCGCATGCAATGAGGGGAAGATCTAGTGCCACCACAAGGAACCCTAGGTTAGGGCTCGATACCATGTGGAAAATGGAAAGAGATAATGATATTGATTAAGGAAAAAAAGAGATGAGAAGAGAGACATATTGGGGAGAGGAGAGATAGTAAAAAATCTATAATTACAAAAGTTCCATTATGGGCTATATACACTCACACTTATTTTAGCTATTTTTGGACTTATCAATGGGTTTGTGGATTTTTAGTAATTCCGATTTGAATTTCTTGATCTAATGACTTCTAACTCATGCTCATTTGAATCTATGTATGTTTAGATAGTGCCATGTACCCCCTGAATAAGTGGAGATCAATGTCTATTATATAATCATATCATTATACTCTCCAATTCATGTCAAGTGTTCTTAAATAAATAAGTTGATAAGATAGAACCATATAATATTTACCGTAATATGTGGTTGCAAAAGAGTGACTATGCTACATGTATTAGTGTGCTAGCTTGTGGCTGAATGTTGCATGATGATGCTGCCATGTCATGACGTACATGGGATGCTGCTTGAAAAATTCAACTTTTTGCCTTCTAAAAATAGTAAAAATATATAAAATACTAACATTCATATGTTCAAAATATAACTTTCAAAATCTAAGGCATTTTGCAATGTATTTCTTTCTAAATAGACCATAAATTTGATTTTTTAAATTATGAGTCAATACTTCAAACTACAAATAAAAATAGAAAAGGGCAAAGATTACTTTCTTTGAGTTAGGTTGCTTTAAGAAAATTTTTAAAAAAGTTAAAAGAAATAAAAGTTGTGTTAAATCTGTCTCTTCTTCTTTTTCATCTTTTTAGTTTTTAAGCCCTGCAATCATGAAAACTCAAAAATATATTTGTGTTTCAAAGTGTTTCAATATTGAGATAGGCGAAACACATAATCTAAATATTAACCATAAAACTATGTGAACACGATAACTTATATGAAAATGACAAGATAGCTTGGAAAATATGAATATCATGATAGAATGAATTGAAATGATATCAATTAAAACATTGTAATTAATTAATATTCATGTAATTATGTGCATGAAATGCAAAGATAATTCCATTGTAATTAGGGGTTGTTGTTCCCCTCCTTCCTATATGTTCTCGATGGAATGTTAAGTCCCTATGCATTCCCAATGGGTGTCCCTACTCCAAAGAATTCTCAAAAATTTTCCCAAGGAATTTAGAAGATACTCATAAAATACATGTGAGATTATGACAAGTGATAACACACGAATTTATGATTTTAAACTTTGCATATTACATGAATACTTTAGCTTAAAATGAACATATTTGTGTTATCATGATTTAATTGATTAATTTTGCCTTCATTGTGATTTTATGATGATTCCTAAATATTGTAATATTTGACTACTTCTTTGAGTTTTAAAGGCAAAAATATTTTTTTCTAGATTTTATAAATGTTTTAAATGAATTTTGGAGCACTTTGAGGTTATATTTCTAATTATTCTAATGATTTTTGGCATATTTATTGGCATCAGGGGAATAAATGCAATTTTCTGCTCTTAAAAGGTAAGTGAGACGACGGCCACCAAATTGCGACACATGTCGCAATCTGGTAGCGCAGCCTTATTTGACTTCTGAGATGGAATAAGAGAGCGACGTGGCGCTCTCTTATTCGCGCTTCGGAGGGAATCTGCGGCGTAGTTTTAATTTGTTATTTTTTTGTCGTTTTGCTATCTTACTACGCATGTGATGTGGAGCTCCCTTTCTCGCGCCGACTTTGTTGACTTCAAGTGGAATAAGAGAGCAACGTGGCACTCTCTTATTCGCACGAAGAAGAGAATGACCGATCGTAAATGTTGTTTTTATTTGTGTCATTTTGCTTTCGTGAGTTTTGTATTTTGTCAGTTTTGGGCTGCGTACGTTTTTGTCTTTTTTGTCATTTCGTTTGTCATTTTGGATTTAAAGAGGAGTAAGAGAGTGACGTGGCGCTCTCTTATTCGCACGAAGAAGAGGATCTGCGGCGAAATTAATCGCCGCAGATCGTCGCTTATTTTTTGTCGTTTTGTCACTTACCTGTGCAAGTGACATGGCGAGCATCTGGCGGTTGGCTTTCAAGCGACGTGGCAGGATAGTGTGGACTCACCGATTGAAGAGTCCATCAACTAGCTTCTGACACATCAAACCATCAGATCGACGACCAAAAATGCTCTAACTTGGAAATGCTGATATCTTCTGATCTAGCCGTCCAATTGGGTTGAAATTTTGATGGGAGACCAATCTCGCCGTGCTCTTTCCATCCGCATAGTCGGATTTTTCTGTCGATTCTTGGAAACCCCAAAAATCGATCTCATCCAAAAATTTTGTTGTAAACCCTAACTCGTAAAAGTCCTCCTCCTTCCATTTCAAATTTTCTTGTCTTTCGGCTCTCTCTTGACACCAAGTCACCAGAAAGAAGAGGGGAGAAGCTTAGGCCCAAGCTAGATGTCGTGGGATGCCCAAGTTTGCTCTGGAGAAGGAGATCAAGAGGAGCTCGACATCATAGCGGATCAAGCACCACCCGTCTAGGATTGGCACCAAAAACAGGGTTTGTGTGAAGGTTCTGATGAGAGATCTTCTTGTAGTCCTTTCCAAGAATACTGTAGTTCATTTTAATTTTCTTAAATCATAGGATAATCCATTTGTCTTTCATAAATTCTACCTAAATCACCAATTCTTCTCTACACTCCTATCCTTCTACTCCATTCCTCTCATCTCTTCATTTCATCATCACTCAATCTCTATTCTATCTAATCAGCATTCCTTCCCAAAGTAGCAATAACTCTAATTATTTCTTACTTCATATCCATCCTCTCATTTCTTCTTCTTCTTTTTTCTTCATAATTCTTACTCACCCAAAAGGTGTTCGAGGGAATGCTCCTATGGGGAAAACCCCTCTTTGACTCTTTAAAAACTCTTAAAACACTCTTCTTCTCCTCTAACTAAAACTATAGAAACCTAATCTATCCAATTCAATTCACTACATCTATAAATCTCTCTTCTAATTTCTAATTTTCCCTACTATAGGTTACCCTTCCTTCTTCCATCTTAGTCACTAAACCTCAATACCTAGGTTCCCTGAGGATCGACCCTTGCTTACTACTGTCCTAAGTGAGGTATTATAAATGTAATGCATGGATTAAAAGCACAACAAACGACATAAATTGACGCAAGTTTTAGTCCATCAAAAAGCTATTCATGCTCTCAACAAGACACCTATAAAACTACATCCCAAGGATTTTTTTCCCCCTTTTTCTTCTGAATATTTGTCCAAAGAGTCACAAAGACACAATATTTTAGTATTGAATTTTCCCAATGATTGAAGTGAACTTGAGGTGTCATAGATTCTTTCTCATATTAAGGGAACTTGGATTAGTGTTGAACTTATTGAGCCTTGAATTCTCAAAATGGTTTGGCAGTAATTTTATTAGAAAACTTGTCAAGCTCTTCACATCAATTGGATTGGTTAAATCTTGACTTGATTGACTAGAGTTTCTAAAGGACCATTAATGAGTGAAATGAATGTTGACTTATGCTACTTAATTGTTGCCTTGGTTTTTCTCCTTGTCTTGATGGAGTAAAAATATTGGGTGTAATTTTCATGAAACACCTTTTTAAGTTAGATCATGATAACATGATTAAGAGATTAAATTAACATGATAAAATTTTTGTTCTTAATTTTTTTAATCTTGGGATGATTGTAATGAAAGTATCTATTGAATAAGATATCTCTCTCTATTTTCCTTCTTATAGCCTCATCATGACCATGGAAAATAATCTTAAGGCCATATTAAAGTTATTATATCTTTGAATTTGTATATACACCTAAAATGAATCAAATCAGATGAGAAGGAAGAATGAATCCTTGAATTAAAAAAATGGTCGATTGATCATGATGATTTTTTTTGTGCTATCAAGATTGTAAGAAAAAACAATGATGTTTGAGTTTATTTAAATATATTGAACCTCTCCCTTGAATGTCTGGAGATGGTGTAAAATGTGAGGATTGCCTCAAGATGAATAAGGTGAAATTGATCTATATCTCATGTGATGTTTGAAAGAGGATTCGTTTACACTCCTATTCTAATATTCTTAGAAGATATTCAATACAATGAGAAAAATACCTTAAATCTCTTTTCAAACTGAATCCCACATATTTTTACTCTCATAAATCACGTTTCTATTTTTGAAATTTTATCAAATTTAATGGAATGTACCCCAATCTAATCATGGAATAAGATGCTTCCCTTGTCATTATTCAATATTAAATGAAACTTTGTCTCAAAAGTTTTTCCTTAAAAGATGTCTCTTTATGAACAAGAAAGATAGATAGAGATGAAAGTGGCTTATTTCAAATATGCTAATTACTGATAATTATACTCATGCATGTTGAAGGTTGATTTCATTCGTTTTTAATAGACCAATACATCTAGAGTTACGACTAATCAAGCATATTTAATCAACATTATAATTTTATGTCAATTCATGAATACAAGTATATCTATTTTTATATCCTAGTCCATACTTTGAAAGTGTGCAAGGCAAAAGATTATTGAAATAGTATTTACATGTATACTAGTTTGTCATAACCTTAAGCATGCCTATCTCATTGATATAGATGGAAAAATATAAGAGTATTTATATTTCTATCCCACTTTCTATTATGTTGAAAAGCTCTAATTCTTCCATTTATATTAATTGTGAAGTTTGACTTTGTTTTTGACATGAGATTGCATAAAGTAAAAAACTCTAACTTCCTCACCACATTGTGTTGAAATTCACTTCTATTAATATGTTTATGTGGTTGCATAATGGACTCACTTAAATTCTTGTGACCCGTAATGATGAGAGTTAGGCCCTCGAAACAAGCGGATTTACATTCCACATTGACTTTCACATAGGAACTACTAGAGTTCTAACTAGATCAGAGGAGCTCATCCCTTGATAGAAAGTAATTTACCAAAAATTACCTGAGTTGAATCGATGCTAATGTTGAACCTTGTAGGGGAATCTGACTAGCTTACGTCATAGGAGTTCAACTTTACAAAAAAAAATCTCCCTCAAAATGGGAGAGAAAGGGACTACATTTCGGAATTGAAATTGACGAAAGAAGTGGTTTAGATCAAAGCTTAATATGCAATAAATTTCACTCGTAAGTATTTAAGTTCATTTTAGGACACCAGTTCCAATTTGTGGAACTTGCAATCAACCATTATTTGATAAATCTATTATCAATCATGAAACTCTCATGATTCAACACGAAAGAAAATCATTTACAAAATTTATGGTTTTATTCAAAGTTTGCGAGAAGGAAAAGTACCCATATATAATCGCTTGGTTTCTCCACTTCCAAATTTTTGGACTTCCAAATTTCTAAAAGTTAATCTCAAGAGTTTCAGCTCTTGAGACCCACTTGAACCCAAAATAGTAGAAATATTTTATCTAAAAATGAGCTACATTGACATGTTCCAACTGGAAACCGGATATGTTTTAATGGATGAATTGTTTTCATCAAATTTTATTTGTTCTCTAAATTATTTGAAGATTTTTAGGGTTCCATTTTTTCCTTTATATGTGACCTCTGATTTTTGTTGAGTTTAATGGCCCATCATCTTTCATTCATTGTGATACTCTTCTTTTTCGTTTATTTTTATAAATTCTTATGTTGGATATTACTTTTATTATTTCCCTTTCCTATTTAAATTTCTTTAAATTATATTATTTCCCGACTGACAGGGATCCTTAGGCCAAAGTTTTCGGATCTGACTCGGATCCGGCTAGCAAAACATAAAGGCTAAAACCCCCGTAAAACCCTAGAAGCTGTAATTTTCTGTCCCTCGCGAATCGCCCATGGCTACTCCCGCGACTCAGAGCGCTTATCTCACGGGAACAACGCGGCTGGTTCCTTTCCGGGGAAGCTCTGCACTCTCTTGGCGGAGGGGCTCGAATAATGGAGCTGCTCGTTGCGCTTATTCATATTCAGTTCCCCCGATGGACTCGGCCAGGATCAAGGTGGTTGGTGTCGGTGGAGGAGGTAACAATGCTGTTAACCGTATGATCGGGAGCGGTTTACAGGTATTTTTTTGCCCTCATTTATCTATTTTTTTCGATCTATTTCTGGTTTTTTTTATCTAAGGTTTTCATATGTTGGAGGAACTTTAATTTGCTCTTATATCGTCTGAGTTTTTCCAGGGCATTGAGTTTTATGCTATTAACACGGATTCTCAAGCTCTGTTGCATTCTCAAGCGAAATATCCGCTGCAAATTGGCGAGCTTCTTACTAGAGGGCTTGGTCAGAAACTCTCTATATGACGAGATATTTCCTAGTTTCTGCATTTTTTTGAAGTTAAATGCTGCATGAAAAAGATTTCCAGCCAATGATTGTCTTGCATGACTAAGTATTGATTATATATCAATAGGTTAAACTGCTTCTGGTTTATGTTTCTGAAAATCAAGTTGATAGGTTGTTATTAATCCATAAGCATATGAGCTCCAATAGGTGACTGTGATGTGGAAACTTGAATTGGAAAGTTCGAGAGGTTGGATGACAGGAGAGGAGATCCCCACCTTATTAGGGAATGGAAGTTTGGATCCCCGGATCATCAGATTGATGATCATGATCAATGAAACCTGCCTTTCAAGAAGGATCGCCGATTGGATCATCCGAATCAAAGGGAGGGGATCATTACACGGTTGATTGGGGAAGGCAGCGCTTTTAGGGTGCCACTACAGTGCACTGCCACCCTGGGGTGGAGGCAGCGGCAGCAGGCGATGGGGGGCAGTTGCCAAAGCAGTCTGCGTCTGTAGGCAATGGTGATGGCAGCAGCAGGAGGCAACATTTCTCAATCTCTCTTTTTTCCCTCTCACTCTCTCTCAGAGTCACACTACTTGTTGTGAAGTTGTGATTCAGACGATAATGGTCAACAATCACCTGATCGTGGTTATCCAAATATTGACAAGCGTGATCATCTGAATGACAATGATCGAACTGACTCTGATCTAGATCAGAACGTTGAGTGATCCAGGTTGCTCTTTCCAGTATGCTTTTGGGTTAAGATTTGTACACCTTGTTGTGAAAATTACCTGAGTACTCTAGAATTTTGAATGAGCAAAATACTCTCAAGTCTAACATATGCCCATGGCTAACAAAAAAGAGGGCATGAAGGAAGAGATGTATAGCTCTTTGCCGAATTGGAAAGGGTTCATTTGAAAGAAATAAGAAAAAATAGACTATATTGTGTAAGTATCATCTTGTACTAACTGAAGTACCGGGCCAAGGATGTATCATCTTGTACTCAGCTAGTACTTCCAAATGTGATTTGACGAATGATATATCCAGAAACTAGCTGAGAAAGGAGTAAGAAGTAAATCCCAAGAGTGAGATGGACGGATGAAGCGTGAAGGAGTAGAGGAGAGCTGGCGCACACCACTGTCTGTGTGGAGGGGGAGAGAGAATCTGAGACAATTGAGGGTATGTGTTGATACAGCATGGAACTGTAATATGGCTAAAGAAGCTGCAATACCTTCAATGTGTTTTCTGGTTCTCAAGCTCCTCTCATCAATATTGATACCACACCCCTTAGTTAAATATTAGCAGAGGTGTTGTTCAAGGTCTCTCCTGCCACTATCATCCCCTAAGGACCAGAGGTCCTGGAGTCAGGTGCATCATGCTCTAAGGTCTTAGCGTACACCAGTGCATCTTACGACTGATGGCCCTGTGTGAACCGTTTGTTGCACTGGAAAAATGATCCTGTGGCTCTTCTGGTCTGAAATTCCTCGTCAGTGAGGGCTAATGTGGTTCATTGGATCCAATCCCAGAGATGCCAATTGTCCAGTTGCTGAGGGAATTTTATTTTTTTTTGAATAAGAAAGCAGTTCACCCATAATGGTGAACCGCCATACAATGGAGGTAGAGGGTAACGAGACCAAGAAAATGGCCCATCGTGCCCTCCATTACCCCCAACTCACATATTCTCAAACCAGAAACCAACAAACTTCTCCAAAGTTGCTGAGGGAATTATAGAGTTGTACTTTGATATTAAATCCAAAGTCTCCGGGAAAGGGCAGGAGCAGTAAATACCTGGCAAAGAAGGATCAAGAAGGGAGGCAAGGGCCAAGATCTATGGGTCTAGATAGAGACTTAGAGACATAGAGCAACAGAGAGATATATGTCAAACGATTTTCACTATCTATAAACATGGGCCCTACCCCCTTTTATAGGGATCTGGAGTTATAGGAAGATTCTAGAAACAAGCATTTCTAGAAGGTTATATAAAATACCAGTAGGCCCAGTAAACCTGGTCCAAAACTAGTAATAGGAGAGAGAGGAGATTAGTGTCTTTTACATAATATTTACAACATTTAAGAAGAGATTAGGTGAAGAGGTTATGTCAGCTGACAAGATAGATGACAGACCCAGCAAGAGTTTCCGGAAGCTGCTGCTGATCCTTAGGTAAAGGGAGACTCTAAATCTAGGTTATCAGATTCCACGCCATGTTTGTTCCTTTGTTTCTTTGAGCTTCATTTATAGTCCATATATAGAGTGTCTGAACTGGCACAAGATGTTTGAAGATGTGGAATTGGCTCAAAACCATATAAATTTGTACTATTTGTACTTACTGGAACCTTCTGCTCAGTGATTCAGGTACTGGGGGAAATCCTCTTCTAGGGGAGCAAGCTGCAGAGGAGTCTAGAGAAGCCATTGCTGAATCCCTGAAAGGCTCGGATCTTGTCTTTGTAACTGCTGGAATGGGTGGAGGGACTGGTTCAGGAGCCGCACCTGTTGTGGCACAGATTGCAAAAGAAGCAGGTTATCTTACTGTTGGTGTTGTCACATATCCCTTCAGTTTTGAAGGTCGTAAGAGGTCATATCAGGCAAGAGTTTTAATCCTGTTGATGTTTTTGTTTTAAATTTCATTGAATTGTTTGCTGGATTCATGTTTGTTTCAGTATTCCTTCTGTGTAATCTCATTTTACACGGCAATTTCTCTCTCAACAGGCACTGGAGGCTGTTGAGAAGTTACAAAAGAATGTTGACACGCTTATTGTAATTCCTAATGATCGATTGTTAGAGGCTGTTGATGAACAAACACCTCTCCAAGATGCATTCCTATTGGCTGATGATGTCTTGAGGCAGGGAGTCCAAGGAATATCTGACATCATAACAGTTAGTATTTCTGATCCTTGTTCTTCCTTAAAGAAATCATTTTGATATCCTCTCCCTCATTAGAAAACTCTGTAGTTTCTTTCTCTGCATTGGGATGGCTGATCATGCTCAATCAGAATCGTTTGGCTCAAAATTGACTTTGCAATCAGGATTTTATTATGTGCGCTGTCAAATCCTCGATTGATCAATCAAATTGAACAGCAGGGGGAAAGAGAAAAAAGGAGGAAAAGAGAGTGGGAGAGAAAGAGAAAGCTGGGAGACAGGGGAGAGTGGGAGAATGTGAGAGAGAGAGAGCTGGGGACAGGGGAGAGTGGTAGAATGAGAGAGAGAGAGCTGGGAGACCGGGAAGAGTGGGAGAATGAGAGAGGAGAGGGAATGAGAGCAAGAGCGGGAGAACCAGAGAGATGGGGAAAAAGGAAAATGAGAGAGGGGAAGACCAGATCAGATGCTATTATTGGGCCAATCTTGTCGATTGAGTTGATATTTTCAATTGATCGTTAACTCTATTAAAATTCTCGATTTTTCAAAATTGTGAATAGATTGATTGATCAACAATAAATAATCGACTTGATCCAAAATGCCCCACCCTATCTGAGTATAAAAATGCATCTCAGATCTTTGAATCATTATCTTTGAATCAGTCCCTCTTAAGTATAAAGAAGGGCATCGGGGTGGAAAAGAACTCCAGAGTTAAGCAAGCTTAGGTTTCTGCAGTGCAGGGTGGGTGATCTCTTGGAAAGAGGGGCACAGGGGTGGAGAAGGAGTTTGGAGTTAAGTATGCTCATGCTTGGGCATAGCAGGGATGGGTGACCCCCGTGGAAAAAGGATGCTGGGGTTATAAGAACTCCAGGGTTATGGTTGGTCAGGCTTACGCTGTCAACGGATGAGTGACCTCTTGGGTGGGTAGAAGAGTGTACTTGTACCGGTTGATCACTGACTTCAGGAGATCTTTCTTTGTAACTTTCAAAAAGAAATTCCGTGTAATTTTTTCATTGAAGATTAAGCCTAATTGATTCGTATTGTGATTTAAATAGATGTTGGAGCTCGAGCTTTTCTCATGAACCATTGATCATGTGTGGAACACTCAATTCTCCAGTCCTTGTGGTTGCGAACCTCTTAGAAAGGCTGTTCAATTGAGATGTTTGAGCTCTTCAGCCCATTTACTACCGTTTTTTAGGAATAGGTATAAAACATTATTTAATACGAAAAAGGTATTGCAATTTGAAAAAAGTATTTTTAGTGAGGGATGCTTACACTGGCGAGGAAATCCCTAATCTTGCATCTCTCTCCCTCGTTGTATAGATTTGATACCCAACTATGAAACTATCAACCGCATACAAACCCCCATAAACAAACTAGGGTCTTTTTGTAAGTTTGTTCTAGGGATGGTAGTGTTATTCGCATGTCCGATCTAGTTCTCTTAATCAAGTGAATGAGCCTATGCTGAAAACTTCTAACCCTAGTTTCCTAAAAAAAGTCCTTGTCTGTCACAGATTCCAGGTCTGGTGAATGTGGACTTCGCAGATGTGAAGGCAGTGATGAAGAATTCAGGAACAGCAATGCTGGGAGTAGGATCTTCTTCCAGCAAGAATAGAGCTCAGGAGGCAGCAGAGCAAGCAACTTTGGCCCCTCTAATCGGATCGTCAATTGAGTGTGCCACTGGCGTTGTCTATAATATCACTGGTGGAAAAGATATCACCCTCCAAGAAGTGAACAAAGTTTCACAGGTTTGATATCATCTACTTTTTTTCAGTTGGATTAAAAGCTTAATATCTATAAATTCTTTTATTAATTATAAGACTTTAAGGTTCAGAGGGGTATTAATATGTTGATGAAACTCTTAATTTGAATCGATCTGTTGATCTCTAGAGTGGTTGATCCCCAAAGACAGAAGAAGAAAAAAACTTAAACCATGTGAATTTCTCATGGTCTATTTACGAAAGTTACTGTCGTAGTGATTAATTTTTCTTCGGATCTAGCTATTTGATCCAATGATAACTGAGCTAGCTGGTGGCAACCGAGGGATCTTCAAATTTTTCGTTTACTAAGTTTTCATCTTCTTTTTTGATCTCAATGGTTTTTATCAAAATGTGCGGAATTCAAATTTTCTCTTGATTGATTCAGGTTGTGACCAGCCTGGCAGATCCATCAGCAAACATAATATTTGGTGCAGTGGTCGATGAGCGATACGCAGGGGAGATCCGTGTGACCATTATTGCCACTGGTTTTCCGCAATCGTTCCAAAAATCTCTACTTGGGGACCCGAAAAGCTGTCAATCTTGTAGAAAAGGCTCAAGAACCCAAATCTACGCAACCTTCAAAGAGCTTGTCCAAGTCCCCTGTGGCCACAGTTAGATCCTGGATCTTCTAACTGCATAGAATTGGCTAATTCTGTCTTTATTTGAGGTAACTGTCCTAACTCATTAATGAAGAAACCGGCATGAATAGATGATTTGGTATGTATAGAGGCTGTGTTGCTCGAGGTTTCTTGGTCTTTATGACTGGTGATGCATGGTAGTTGTATCATAGTCTATCAATTCATCTGATATCCAATAATCGATGTATATTTATCTATTTATCAAACACCCTAAATGTATTTATCGGATATGGTATGATCCAAGATCTTCAAGAAAATGATTATGAATCGGAACCTTGAATTATATATATCAAGATCTTGTCAGACATCTTACATGAGCTCCTACTAATAGCCTCACTAAGCATGTAGCATTGTCATGAATAGTGACTGATCAGCTCCCAATAATGCTTCCTGTTCTGGTGAAGTCTGCCACGAAATTTCCTTTCACTGCACTTTGAAACATCTTGGTTGTACCTGAAAGTGAAGACCCATTGGCCAGTGTCAAGGGGAGTCTTAAGCAAAAGTTGCAACAGCATGTAAAGTCAAGGTATCAAGCTCCAAGGTTGAACATCCGGGGAGCTCCTCTAAAAAAATCTTGAAATGGATTAGTGGTGGAAGGTAAGAAAAACGAGTAGTCATACCTGTAATGGTGGTGGGTGTTTCAAGAAGATTGATGGAGATGAATCTAGGCTCCTCAACCATGACTATGCTGAGATGATATATTTCTGTTGGTCTTGAAGATAAAGATGAAGCCTTTTGTGCATGATAGAGTAGTGATGAGACAAAATCTTGCAGTATTTTAAACATGCAATGACAGGTCAAAAATCATAAAGTCTTATTCAATTAATTGGATGATTAATCATGTATAATTATTATTATTCAAGGACCAAAATCCATGAAGAACTAGGTTTGACTTTGACATATCTCTGTATTCAATTAAAGTAGATAATGAAAGTAATATAGATTTTCGAGAAAATGATTTATTTATGAAGATAAATTAAAGAAATCTCACTCAATTAAGAATTAAAAAAGGGGGGAGCTCAAAGAGATAGAGATAAAATTGTGGATACAGAAATAAAATAGTGAAAAATTATGGAATCCACTTACTCTAAGCTACTCAAGTTAAATTCAAATCTAAATAACAATAATTCAGATATCTGACATGACAAGTCACCTAATCAAATGCTTTTCACTGAAAAATATTCTTGGCACGTTCTGGAGTTGGAAATTTTAATTTCTCATCAAAATCTTGATTCCTAGGGCATAAAAAAATAGAAAAATGAGTCTATAACACAAGGCTCAATTTTTGTGTATGTTCCCAGAAAAAAAATCATTCTAAGGGAGAAAGGGTTAGATAGACTATAAAATCTTGATTATTTTGAGCTGCCCAATTTCTTCAAATGAAAATCAGCTGCTCAAATTGTGCATCATCATTACGTGAAAAGAGATAGACACATGGCACTTGCACTATCTTATATGCTTGATGTAATAAGCCTCGATGGACCAAACCCATGTATGTGACAAAATACATGGATGAAGCTAGATGATGAAATAAATTTGCGCGACCATTGAAAACACACGAATGTGTATCAAAATAAATATCAAACTGACCAATTTTAAGATTGAACTACAAATTGATTAGTATAATGATGAATAAGGGTCGAATCCACATAGATTTAGGAAATTTGTTTGGTATCCTTAAAATTTGATCAAATCAGATAATGAAACGAGTTGAGTAATAAGAGATTTTATTTTTTGAAGTTGGTGAGCATATATAATGACTGTCTCAAATGTTTAATCATTTAATCTCAACCGTTAATCATTTTTATAATGAAGTCGGTGAGCATATATAATGACTTTGTGAATTATGATAAGATCATAATATAGTGATCACTACTCTTTAAACATGTGATCTAAATACTCTTATTCGTGAGATAGTCAAGAAGGACATCAAATTATATCAAAAGAATAACACTATCTGATCTGGCTCCTATGATGAGTATGGTTGATCATGTAGTCATCGGTGTGGAGACACTGATGATAGATTGTAAGTGCTCTTTGGAGGAAAAGTTCACTGAATTGATCCGTATGAATCCCTAAGTAATATTATACCAAACTGTCAATTGACGAAACAAATTTGTGTGGTCGTTGAATAAACCCAAATTTGTGCAAAAAATAATACCAAACTCACCAATTTTAATAAGTAATCATGAACAAAGGAGTATAGTGGTGAATAAGGGTCGAATCCAAGGAGAATTAAGGTATTTTCAAGGTACTCTTTAAAATTCGATCAATCAGAAAATAAATTGATGTGAGAAATTAGGGATTTTGATAGATTTGAAAAGAGAACTCAAAGACGAATCCACGGAATAAAAAATCACTCGATTTGGATCAAGATACGTGGAGAAATCATAGAGAGAATTAGGGAGAAGTTTTCGGACGCAAAGAGAGAGAAATTCGAAATAAAATCTAAAATTATCTAAATCTATGATTCTAAATTACAATCTAATGATACAAGGCGAAAGATTAATCATAATCTAACCCGAGATAGCGATCGAAATGATCCAATTAATCACTGAATTCAAGGCTTTTCATTCCATGATTTTGAAGACGATCATCCGAGTTCAAGAGGCAAATTCTCCCTATTCTGTCGATGAAATATCACTTTCAACCACTCCGTAGATGCGGAAATGAGCCTAGAAGTGATTGGAAGCAAGATATTCAAGGATGGTGGTATTTAAACAGTTTGATTACTAAAAAAATCCAAGAATGTTTTACATCATCGAAGAACATCTCAATTTATAAAAAAATTAGGCGTAACCATCGGATGGAACGTTTAATCTTCGATCAATGGCTCTAATGAAGCACAAGAGTGAGAATCGTTACAATTAAGTCATGGCCATTGGATTGGAGATCGCCGCCACGTTGCGCGTGAAGAAGAAACACATGAAACGCCATTTGTCCGATCTTGATCTAACGTTATGGATACGTTTTTGTCTGTTTTAATCTCAGCTATTATAACTCTTTTAATGAATAACTCAGGTTAAATCATTTTTAAAACGATTTGACAACGAGTAGAAATGCGCCGCATACCCCCCCTTTAAGATTGACGATTGCAATTTAATCGTGCAATCAAACGCTCCACGCGCTGCCACATCACCTGCGTACATTAAAACATAAAAATAGTCCCACATGAAAAAAATTAAGATAAATGTGTGTGTAGATAAGGAGAATGCGAATAAAGAGTTAGCAAAAATCCTTAACAGGATGCTTTCTCCTTATTTACACACGCGCACACACGCACACACACACTCATGCACATATACACGTGTGTGACACATGGCGGTCTCATATGCCGCCATGTGGCGCCATCATTTTTGTCCACGCCATGTCAGCTGTCATGTCATCACTCGATAAAAAAATAGTTTTTTATTCATTTTAATTCAAAATAAAGTGAATTAAATTCATAAAAAATTCAGAAAATTCTAGAAAAATTCATAAAAATTAAAAAATTCATAACTTTCAAAATACAACTCCAAATTAATCTAATTTTTTTTCATTATATCACAAATTAAATTATCTATCATTTTAAAAAGTCAAATTATTTAAATAACAAGTGAATAAATTTTTATTTAAAAAATACACTCATTTCTCTTAGAAATTAAAACTTAAAAAATAAATGAGTATATAAAATGTATTTTATCTTATTATTTAACATTGAAACCCAATTATACTCTAAAATATAGATGGTAATAATCTACTCTAAAATATATTATATAAAAATATATTATTATCCCTAAAATAGTGTATTTTGCTATTATAACTTAAAATTGCATGAAATGATATATATGCACTCGAAAGTACGATAAAATGCATAAAAATGGAATATTTAATGCCTTGATTTGGATTAGTGATCGTAAAATTGCATGTTATCATCAATCAGGTTGATTCAAGTCAGAGTTGTAAATGTGGTCCTTTGACTTGAGACACCAAAGACATCTTTGTGGATGGATGATTGTGTTTTGATTATGACTTATGAATCCCTATCCATGAGATCTCTAAAATATCATATATTGGACACATCATGAAGTCCTCAAATATGATTGTGTGGTCAAGATGAGATCATTCGCCCTCAGTATTTGAGGAGATTGACTTAAGGAATGAGATGCGATGAAATCCTTGGCCAAGGTAGTAGAAATATTAGAGGAGCTCCTAATAATTTCTTTCACGCAACAATACAAACTTGAGTGACCGATTAGGATTTGATAATTAGCTGATAACATGCTAATTAGACATGATAATACATGATTATTAATGCATATTAAGGCATAAAAGATTTCATTCCTATGCATGTTATCATATTTATGAGTATTTATCTATCATTTTATGAAAAAGTCATTATAATCTCAAAATACTTTAAATTAGGGTTAATTATGATGAATTAAAGATAAATAACTTTATAACATATCTTTACTTGAGATTATAAGTGGTTTTAATGTTAAATAATGAGAGAAATCATTTTTTATAAACATTCATTTAATTTTCTAAAGTTAAAATCTTAAATGAATGTATTTTTGAAATAGAAATTAAATCTCTTGTTATTTATTAATTTTGACTTTTCAGAATGATAGATAATTAAATTTCTCATCAAATGAAAGAAATTTTGATTAATTTAGAGTTATATTTTGAAGGTTATGAATTTTAGGATTTTTTGGAAATTTTTTTAAAAATTTTTTCTGAATTTTTAAATGAATTTCTAAGGATTTTCTGGAATTAAAAATTGATTTTTTTAATTAAAAATCTATGTTTCGAATATTTTATAACGCGCAGGTTACGTGGCGTGATCAGAGTCGTCCGATCGCATCGCAATCGAACTGTTGATGCAAGCAATGACGTGGCAGCGTAAGGGACGTCCGATCGTGCGGTGAATCGTGGTCCTTGATTTTCACTTAAAATCAATGGACACGTAGCTTAATCGAGGTTCACCGGATCGTGTCTAATCTCCACCGTTGATCCCGAGAGTTATAACATTCGAGATTAAATTGCGGAGAAACGCATCTGATGCGTTCGATCGCGATCCAACGACGACCGTTTTCAAGGCATTTTATAACGCGCGGCGGCGTGACTTCATCTCGAGCGTTCGATCGCGATCCAACGTACCGGACTTAACCGTAAAGATTCACATTAATGCGATCAATCAGAGCCGTTGATTGAAGGGGGAGCGTTTCATCGGACGGTTACACCCAAATATCATATAAATTGAGATGTTCTTCCGATTTATAATGCATTGCAGAGCGATTCAATCAAATTGAACTGTTTAGATACCAAATCTCTTGAATATCTTGATCCCAATCGCTTCTAGACTCAATTATGTATCCACTGAGTGCTTAAGATCAAGATTTGGGCGAAAGGCGAGGAACAAATCGACGCTTGAACTCCATGAATCGCGATTTTCGGATTTTGATGAATAGCCTTGATTCCGGAAATTAATTGGGTTAATCCAATTGCAATTGTGGGTTAGTGTAAGCGCATTTTCCTAATCTATCATCTATTAGTGTTTAATTTCAAGCTTATTTTCGGTTAATTCATGATTTTCAATTTCGAAAATTACCCTTCACTTTGATCTTCAATTTCTTCGCGAAAATCAAAGTCAAATTCGATGATTTTGATTCTGTGGAATCGTGTTGAAGTTCTCTTTCATAAAATATCATTTCCCCAATTTTTATCATCGATTCATTGTCCAATTTGATCAAATTCAAAGAGATCATAAAAAATTTCCCTAATTCCCTTTGGATTTGAGCCATATTTACTATTACACCCCTCAATTTGAGATATTTTTACTAAATTAGTAAGTTTGGACTTTATTTTGACACGAGACCGTGTGCAATTGACGACCGCATTCAATCGATCTGTCATTAGCCTTACCCTAAGTTATTCATGAGTCTCGTGCGAACAAAGGACTATACCTACATGGTAACCGATGACAGAAAGCTTCTATATGAGAGTTCTTATGTACTATATATCTCTTAAAGTACATGGAGTAGCTTGACACCAAATGGGCTGGCAATTCAACCTAACAATTGGGTTAAATTGATCCTTGATTAATTAATCTACATGTTGATGTGGATAATTAATTAACGCTGACCAATAAGGTGTTACTAGGCCTACAGAGTTATTAACCAGTGAGATATATAGACCTAAAGGTCACACACATAAGGTCTATGAATGTAGGTGGATACATACATAATTATGTCAATTTTTATGAAAAGTCTACATACCAAATATCTATAAATAGGGAGAGAACTATCACAAATTTAGGTGCCCATGCAAGCCTTGTGAGAATTCTCTCCTTTCTTCTCTTTCTCTCTTGGTGAAGAGCTTTGAAGAGGAGATCCAACCATCCAAAGACAGTGTGGATACTGTTAGAGGCTATACACTTAAATAGCTTCAAGTGAACCCTGTAAGTATGTTTTTTTCTTACATAATAGATGTTAGGATTACCTATTCTTGGTGCCTCAAGGTTTTGAATATCTGATTTAATATATTCCGCTACACTGAGATGTTTTGATCAAAATTTTAGAAGGTTTATTGACCTCAAATCCTAACATGACCTTGACTTGACCATAATCCTTGATCATGCTGCCAACTAGATCATTACTATAATAGTGATCAAACTCAAAGACAACAAAGCCATAGTGACACATATAGAGGGAGTTCCTAGGGTTAACTACTATTGAGGTTTAGCATCAAGACTTCTCAATCATTTTCTCATCTCTTTTCATTCTTATCCTCTAACTTGAGTTCGATCAATGTCTTTGAGTTTTCCATTCTTGAAATATTGCCTGAAAACTTCTCTTATTGCATGATCCACTCAATTCTTTGACTAGCCTTAGTTTTTTTCTCCAACAAGTCATCAATTCATGTGTTTCTCCTTTCAATACCATCCACAAGATGATCAAAATCTCTAATTACATGATCCATTCAATTCTTTGATTGGCCCTAAATTCCATGTTTCTAACCAAATCAGTTAAATTAGATAGTACGACCTTGACTTGACCTTCATCCTAGATCAAGTTGCCAACTCCATTTCTATCATAGTGATCGGCACCAAATACAACAAAGACAGCGACATAGACAGAGGGAGTTCTTAGGGTTAATTTTTAGATGAAAATTTTTAGATGGTATGTAAATTAAATTACTTCTTTCTCTCCCCTATTTCTTTTTCTTTCTTCAAAGTATCTACATTTTTCACGTATCTCATGGAAGACCCAAATAAGGGTCTTTTAAGACTGCTGCATATCGCATGAATCCCTTCCATCGTATTGAGGTTTAGAATGAGAACTCCTCAATTATTTTCTCATCTCTTTTCTTTCTTCTCCTATGATTAGAGTTCTCTGAAAGCCTTCGATTTTTCCATTCTTGAAATGTTTCATGGCAGCTTCTTTAATTGCATGATCCATTCAATTCTTCAACTAGCCCAAGATTTTTTTTTCGTCTCTGAAAAGTCATCCATTCATGTGTTTCTCCTTTCAATACTATCTACAAGATTATCAAAATCAGTTCAGGCTTTCAATCAAAATATCTATGATTTAAAGCGTTGGAATTGATTTTTCCAAGAATTTAGAGAGATATAGAAAAATGTTGTATATATATATATATATATATATAGCAGAATTATGTAGAGAGAAAGAGAGATGAAGCCTTGGTTTCTCTTGCCAACTTCTATGTCTTGCTTATTGACGTCCCATATGGCAAAAAAATTATCCATAATGTTCTTTCGAAACTCCATAGGTTGAACCATCGATTAGTCCTTCGTCTCTTGAGTTATTCAAAAGCTTTGTTTGGTAATTGCTTCTTATGCTAGTGTTAGTCAAGGAGGCTTCTCCTTTACTTATGATAGTGTACAGGAAAATACGATATGATCAAAAGCCTGTTTGATGGCTTAAATATTCAACAGTGAAGAGCAATCAAGTTGTTATGAGATAACACGTTCTTTGTGTGACAAGTTAATTTTGTCAAACCTCGCAGCATACTTGTATAAAAGAGTACTTGACATTGCAATAAAATCAAATTTATAAATTTATGAAGCTTAATCAGACTTAGCATGTTGGGTTCAAGATTGGATGCAACTTTTGACTTAAATAATTGGTTTAGATGGAGATGTAATTGTGAAATTCTAGAGAAAAAGCTCAGAGTCTAAGCTGGTTATTCTCCATTACGGAAATTATGTTTTGTGACTCACCTTTTGAGGGCAAATCAAATCCACATGCATGTTTACCCTTAATTGATAAACCAATGATTGAGTCAAGTGATGAAGATAAATTTCTCTATCTCTCAATGTCTATGTATCTCTAATTGCCATTTTACCCCAGTTCGCTCATTCGTATGTGTTTATTCATCTCTTCAAACAAATTATTTGTTTATAGATATATATATTATATCTCTTTTGTACAATAAATACCATCGGCTTTCAGCTCTATGGTTATAGATTATGATTTCTCATAGAAATGTCCCTCTCCTTGTGCTTGTCTCCTTGTTTGTGTGTCTAATATTTGCTTGTCTTTCTCTCTCAACCCCTTTTTCAAAGGATTCTATTTTTCCAACTGTCTATTTAAGTCTTTAGTTTTTCTTACACTAGATGCATATGATTTTGTGTCTTGCAGCGAATTCATCAAACTTTGGAAAATCTAGGCATTCTGATTATTTCTATACCTGGAGAAATTTACCCCATTTAAAATTTTTTACCAAACTTTACCCATTTTTCTTTCAAGAAATTGGAGTGTGGGGAAATAAATATCAATTTTGGGCCTGATAGCCCAGCCCAAGTCCAAAGAAAATGAACTTTACCAACGAGTTTGAGTGTAGTCCATAAAAGGGATAGGTTGTAAAATAATTTCTTTCAAGGGTTTTTATGAAATTTCAAGGGTTCATAAAATTTCTGCTTCGTCGGTTTAATAAATAGCGAGCTTGCTTTCATATTGTAGAATCGCATGGAATAATAAGTCCCTCTTGTTCTAAACCTGTCCTCGCCGGATCGGAGGATGTCTTCCTCCTCAATTGATCTTCTACTCAAGCCTTCTTGTGGCGGCTGTGGCTCCACCACTGATCTCTATGGCAGCAACTGCAAGCACATGACCCTCTGTCTGTCCTGTGGGAAGACTATGGCCGAGAACCGAGCAAGGTGTTACGAGTGTGGCGCCACCATTTCTAATCTCATCCGAGTGAGTTTTCCTCCAGTTCCTTCCTCTCTGGTCTTGTGAAATTGTGAAGATGCAGAAATTGGGCTTTGTAGGGCTTGTATAATTGACGGTTTCTCTTGGGGGCGCCTAAACTGTGTGATTTTTACTCATTGTATCGTGAAATTTCAGTCATCTGAATTTTTGGGGTTCAAAATCACTTTTCTTTTCACGTTCATTGATCCCAAGTAAATATGACTTTTAAAGTTGTTTTCATTTTTCCCGGTTGCTGCAGGAATACAACGTTCGGGCGAGCACTAGTGCTGACAAGTCTTTCTACATAGGCAGATTTGTCACGGGTCTACCACCTTTTTCCAGGAAAAAGAGTGCCGAAAATAAGTGGACACTCCAGAAGGAGGGACTTCAGGGTCGCCAGATGACCGATAGCCTAAAGGTTTCAAAAATTATTCTGTTGTGGAAATTTTGAAAGTTGTAATCTTGTCTTTTAATCTCAAAAGTGTTCTAGGTCTGTCCAAAATCTTTGTATAAAACTTTCGTCAGTCCTCTATTATAATTTTCAGATTATCTCCCTCCCCCATCCTTTTCTCCCCATTTGATTTCTTCATCAAGGTCCAGTTTTTGAAACAGCGAGATAAGTATGACATATCATTGTTAACGGAGTATATCATATTCTGTTTAAATTCATCTCATGGATATAAGTGGTACTAATTGTATAGATTTCATTGCATCTAACCGATTTTGGATTCTTTGCTTGATATCTTGTTGTTTTTTCTCTGTTAACGAACCATACCATTTGGCTTTCAAATCTCATTGAAACAAGGCTCTCCTTTGTTTGTCTGAACCTGAGCCTTGTCCAAAATTTGCTTTATCACGCGGAGGAGGTACACTTACGTGCTAATCACAAGAATACATATCTGAAGGATTTGTAGAGGCTTGTCTATTTTTCAATATTGTCTGCATGTCATGTTGCATGTTGAAGCAAATTCCCTCCCTTCCTCAACTAATTCCGCCGCAACTGAAGAAAGAAGTAGAACTTTAGCTTGAGTTTACTGAGTTTTCTTTGACAAAGACTAGGTTCTGAGCGACAGAACCAATCTTTTCATCCCTTGGGTCCTCTAGGAATGATGACAAAATTCATAAGCGTACATGTGACAGCAGGCATATCACAATCCAGAATCAAGAGACAAAACAATCCTATTAAGAGGTATTGGACTGATTATTGTGGATACCACTTTGACCAGAAGATCTTGTCAGCTTCTATAAGATTTGAGCCCAATAACATACTGGATCAATTAATAAAAATGGGTCTTTTCTTCATTGTGGTCCAATAAGATGATATGAACTGAATGATGTGGGCTCTTGTGCAACATCAGGCACTCGTTCTTGTGAAAAAACTGCACTAAAGCTATCTTGAATTTCTGAAAAAATATCATCTGCACCAATAAGATGATATTGAACTTAATGATGTGGGCTGCTGTGTTTTAAATAGTTGAGCAATTTTCTTGGTCTTATTATGTCTTCCATTTTCTGTTGAATAGGATAAGTACAAGAGCAAACCATGGATTCTGGAGGATGAAACTGGTCAGTATCAGTACTCTGGTCAACTTGAGGGTACACAAACAGCCACATATTATCTCCTAATGATGCAAGGAAAAGAGTTTGTTGCTACCCCTGCCGGATCATGGTATTTATCTACCGGTGATTGAAAAACTTTGTACCATTAAACTTTGTGTTGATGCCTCAGTTTCTTTACTTTGGCTTTGGTATTACATTTATTATACATGAGAGTTTTGCCGGATATGTTGGCCTGATAATATTGTAGAGATCTTGATACTCTTAATTATTTTTTCTTTTGTAAGGTATAACTTCAACAAGATAGCCCAGTACAAGCAACTCACGCTGGAAGAAGCTGAAGAGAAGATGAACAAAAGAAAGAGCAACGCAACAGGATATGAGAGATGGATGATGAAAGCTGCAACCAATGGGCCAGCTGCTTTTGGTGAACATGGTGGTGAGGCCTTAACTAGTGTCAAAACTGAAGCAAGTCGGCCGAGGAAAGGAAAACTTGATGAAGATGGAAACCTCTCAGATAAGGGTGAGGAAGATCAGGATGAAGAAGAGAGTAGGAAGAGTAGACTGAATCTCAATAAAAAGGATGAAGACGATGAAGATGCTACAAAAGGCGATTTTGACTTCGATGACGATGATATCGAAAGAGGTGCGTTTGTTCCCAAAATTATCATAAAATTCTGTGATTATTTCTCTGGGCAATCGTGTTGTCTACTTGGAAAAATCTACGTACAAATAAGTATTTTAAAACTAAATCAAGATTTCCATCATGAGGTGCAAGATAAATATCATGACATTCGATTACTATTTGTATCAGGTGATGACTGGGAGCATGAAGAGATCTTCACTGATGATGATGAGGCTGTTGGCAATGATCCAGAAGAGCGAGAAGAATTGGCTCCAGAAATTCCTGCACCCCCTGAAATCAAGCAGGTTAAATTCAATTCGGTTTATTGATCAAAGATATGGAAAATCTAGAAATCTTGGTCCATTTTTGGGACAAAGATAGTGTTGTTAACTTTCATGTTAACTCCTGAGAGTTCCATTTTCAGGATGATGATGATGAGGGTGAAGAGGAAGGTGGACTGAGTAAATCAGGAAAAGAGCTGAAGAAGTTGCTCGGGCGAACTTCTGGAATGGATGAGTCAGAGCCAGAGGATGAGGAAGATGAAGATGATGATGTCGCCCCTCCCTCTCTCTTTTGTCCTTTGTCTCTCTCTCTCTCTATATATATGTAGATATCCTTCTCCCTCTCTCTCTACGGATATACGCAGATATATACATATTATTTATATATATATCCATCTCTCTCCTGTTCTTTTTTATGCAAAATATTTATCTTTAATTGCACTGGACTGCAGGTGGAGGATGATGTGGTCTTGCCCTCTCCTGTGCTTGCTCCAAAACAGAAGGATCTCCCCAAGGAAGAACCCCTTGAAACCACCCCTTCCAAGACAACACTCTCAACGGCTCCCAAGGGAACCCCTCCCTCTTCTAAGCCATCCAAGTCAAAGAGAAAACTCAATGGCGACGAAGTCAAACCCTCCATTGCTGGAGGAACAGTAAAAAAAGTCAAGACAGATGCTGCAAGTTTCATTTCTATCACCAATAGGAGTTTTATCATGTCGGAGTGTTGATTGGTTGTAATTGGTTAAAGTACTTGTTGGTTCAGGAATCGAGACAGACGGCCATTAAGGAAGAACTACAGTCTACTTCCAAAGTCAACGTGGCTGCCGTCACGGAAGAGGAAATCAGATCTGCTCTTCTGGTGATGTCCCCAGTCACTACTCAAGATTTAGTCGCAAAATTTAAACCCAGACTCCGATCGTCAGAGGTAAAGTTTGTACCATCCAATTATATTTTGTGCTCCTAGAATAGTTTTAAGGGGTTTCTCGTCCATTTATTTATGATCAACTTTGGTAAAATTTCTCCTCTATGTCCTTGTTCAGGATAAGAAGGCATTTGCCGAGATTTTGAAGAGGATATCGAAGATACAGAAGACAAATGGGGCCAACTACGTGGTCTTGAGGGACAAATGAAAGGACCATGTTCCTCCATGCTCCAAAGAGTCTCTCCCCCCTCCCCAATCTATCTTTCTCACTCCACATGGAACTACCCTCTTGAACCAATTATACTTTCACTCAGTAAGTTATGAAGAGTGAGCATGGATTATCCCTCAACCTCGCTAAATGGTGTAAATGTCTGCCTTTGCCCTAATATTTGATCTTTGTTTCTTAATAATGAGCTTAACGTTTGACCTAGTTAACGAGCATTTTTTTTCTTTGAGTTTCAACCTGATTATGTTGTTCGGAATCATGAAATCTCTGATGATTAAACTCCATTTAACCATTAAATCTCTGATGATCAAACCATGATTTAGGCTGTATAAATTGATTCAGAAGAAGCTCATTCAACTCATGAAACTAAGTCTTGTTCAGTAGCTTTGAGAAAGAGTACAAACCATGACTATGATCTAACACTACATTAAATCAACTCGCAAAGAAACCATAAAGATTCTCCCATGTCATCCATAGCTAGGCGAGGACAAGTCCCATGACTAGGTGAGGACGAGTCCCGTGAAGAATACCATACCCACCATAGCCCATGTCATCCGTGGCCAGCTCTTCCACGCTACATTTGACGGCGCCGGTGCCTCTGCAGCCGTTTCAGTCGCAGAGCCCCCGCTGCCGCTGCCGCTGCCGCTGCCGCTGTCACCTTCATATCTTCTCCTGGTGGCCTCATAGTTGACCCCATCAGAGTACATCCACATGTCTACACCATCCGAGCTCTTTAGTTCTGGCACCTCCCTGATCATCAGCTCTGCAGCTGCCTCACCATTTGTGGATTCAAGGGAAGCTGAAAATAATAATGATTGAAATATGTGAATCTGAGATGTCGAACTTACCCTTTCTTGATTTTGTAAGGAAATGGTTTATTATTCTTCAACTTTTGACGGCAAATGGTTCGAGGTTATCAGAACTATTTCCTTTATTTTTTGGTTTAAATCTTTACGCAATGCGTTAGAGACAAACATACCAGGAACGATCAGGAGACCAAAGAGCAGCCCTATCAGAAGACCAGCCATTCCTTAGATCTCTCTCTTTCTCTCTCTCTCTCTCTCTCGTATTTTATAGTGCGAGATGGAAAGACGGGTAGGTTTGAGCATCGGATGAGAGAGGGTAAGTACTAGGCAAGAACGAGAAGGGTGGACGTGGAGATCAGCGAGTGGTCAATAATCCTCGCATCTATTGACATTAATAGTCTTCAACAGTGAATCGGCCCCTCAGTAGTCAAAGACGGCAAAAGAATTGTATTTCCGCCCGCCAGTCATATATCAGACCACCGATTATGACGCCACTGCTCACCTTCTTTTTCATAGATTAGATTTCGCTATGAAAAGGTAAAATTTCTTTCAAAAATAAATAAAAAATTTGGGGAAATAAAGCGTAACAGTACAAAGCTTAGAAGTGTATGAGTAAAACGCACTAATCAGATTTTCTTGGGAACCATTAATTCATAAATTCGCAAGGAAAGTAATAAATTAGATTTTCCTTAAAAAAACATCCCACTTATTCATACTCCAAACTTATTCACAAATATACATTGACGAAATTCGACAATTCAAGGAAGAAAAAACTGTTCAGTGACTCTCGGCAGAAGGATTGGTCAGCAACTCAAGGGAGCGCCGAAGAAAGTCTACAGCCACCGGTACATCATCAAATGCAAGAGCTCCCACAGCAAACCTAGCTGCCTTATGTGCGTCTGCAATCTTCTCCACAGACGGCTGATAGTTACTATCATACTCATAAGTTGGAACTACAGGTGCTGCCTTTGCTGGGGTTGGCAGCGGCAATTGATATGGAGGCGGCAGCTGTGATGGCGGAAGTTGGTATACTGCCAGGGAGGCATCAGGGCCATGGTAGTAAGAAGTGTGATGCGTGGGGGCCACAGGAAGAGAACTGTCATTAAAGCTAGGATACGTTTGAAAATGAGTGTAGGCATACGGGGAGGGTGATCCGGTGGACGATTCATGAGATGTGTAATGCTGAGGATGATTCTCAAATGATCGATCATAATCATACGAAGATGGATAAGCTGATGGAGACTGATCCTGGGGAGGATCGTTTGATGGTGGAGTAGGAACTTCTGGAGAGATGCTCTGATGTGTGGATCGATGATCTGATGGATAGGATTGATCTTCATTATGGTGGGAATAAGTAGTGGGGCTTTGAGGTCCATGTGTTGATGGGGGAGGTGAGTCTCCAGTGGGATGTTGGGGATTGAAGAAATCTGCCTGATGGGGTGATTTGGAAGTAGGAGATTTGGGAGGGGAAGTTTCTTGATGATGGGTTCCTTCCTGCAAGTCAAGAACAAGAGAGAGAACATCAGGATTAGAAAAATTATGAATAAAATGCCCCATTCACATATAATTATAAAGTTGACTGGTGAAGATATACATCAAAATTAGTTGCAGAGAAGATTTCCTCTTCTCCACGTGGGGGACCCGGTTCAGGTTTTCGACCTTCCTTTAACGCTTTTCTGATATCAGCAGCTTTCCAAACAGCATACTTATGCTTCTGCTCAATCTACGCCATGAGACCAAGTTTGAATGTTTGAGGTAGCTCAAAGTAAGCTCACATGAATGAATGACACGTCAACTTCACACAAAAGAGATCTGATTAGGAACGTACATCTGGCTGTATTTCAGCAAATTGATAGAGAATTTCAAAGAAGATGCTTGCAGCATAGAAAGTCTTAGCAGTGTTCCTGAGAGAAAGAAAAAAATTTGATTGAATCAAAATAATATATACGTAAGCTTGAGAAGGATAGGGAAATTTTTACAAGTCAGCCCGCCCAGCTCGATCCTGTTTATCTGCTTTTGCAAACACATTTGAGGCAAAGCCCTCCACGTATAAGTTATCCTCAGGACTCAACTGCAGAGACTTCTTGTCCTAACAGAGCATAATGGATTTAAAAAATGACAAGAGTTTACCTTCAAAACTCAAAACAGAAATCATTTCAGCATTTAAGGTTTTGGCATTCCTACGCTCATCACTCATAAGAGAGATTCCTCTTCAAAAAATAAGAGAGATTTGATTGTCAGACTAGATTGAGATCAACAGAGATGTTATATAAGCCCATGAATCTGTCTTCGGACAGATTCAAATTGCCCAGATTGAGCAAAAATATTTAACAAAGGAAAGAGAAAAATAACTCATGGAGGGACATACCAGACCCAAGAGCCTAGATCAAAATTAATCTCTTTCCTTCCCTCCCTCCCTCTCAGGCTTATATAGTTCCTCTCAAATGCCATCTCTATCTCTCTCCTCTCTCTCTTTCCCTGCCTGGATTCCCCCCTCGCTTCATCTCTGGACTACCCAGGATTTCATGGCAGTCTTTCCGAGTCACATTTGAGTACTAATCAAACAACATCCCCATCTGCGGACCTATCATAAAGTAATGAAGACCAGAAATTTGAAGCTTCTCAGATTCCCAATCGAACTGATGGAATAGAGAGCTTCAAGTAGGGTCAGCGAACCCAAGATCCTGTACAAGACCCAAGAGCCTTAGTCCTCGATGTCCTTAACCTCCACATGGGACCCTTAGGACTAAGTCTAAGAGTTTAAATAGAGTTTATGTAACGGCCCAACTTACTATTGGAAGTAGCAAAGGGAACCTCTAGCAGAAACCAAGAAACTGTGAAGGTTAAGATACTGCCCTGGAACTGAGGCTATATATTTATCAATGCTATTTCTCTGACCCTGGTTATTTGATTGATCATCGGTATTCTTAATAATTCCACTGCAGTTAAAATATGTCAGACTTATCAGTCAATTCTATCGAAAACTAGAGATATGGATGTCTGATAAGAGAGAAGCGTGATCAATGTCAGAACACACACACACACACATTTATTAAAGAAGGATTAATAATGTATTCTATTCAACTGCTTGGTAAATAAAAAACAACTTAAACTAGATTTCCCTTCTAAAACCACAAATACATAACAAGCAGTACAGAGCCCTAAATTCCTATCAAGATCAGCCAAAGCCCACCAGGAGAGCCGCAAACCGTCAATTTTCAAAGACGATTCAGCCAAAAAAAAAAAAAAAATCACGAATTCTATCACGATAACACCTTGTTACCCCATTCATGAAGTGGATGTCGTTTAGAATTGGCTGATATAAATACAAATACAAATAGAAAACAAATATCCAGAGACCGAAGATCCTACGCCTGAAAAAACCTAAGCCATCTATTTCCAAAAACAATTCCGCCAAAATGTTCCGAATTCTATCAAGATATCACCTTCTCTAGCTGATTCATGAGAGAGACGAGGATTGAATTCGTAGTCTTGGTGCGATCTTTAGTGGGTATCTTCAGCCCCTTCTCCATCGCGAAGAGACGACCTACGTGACGCCAAGCGATCATCATTAAAATAAACATAAACATGATTCGGCGACTTAAGGCATTCCTTTAGGGTTCTCATTCTATCAATCCCCGGCACCAATGCTTTACTCACAGTAATAAGCGACCAGAGGTTCGTGCTTCTGAAGTTCATCGGCTCTCTGGAGATAAGGAAGAAGGACTTTAGCGGGCTCCGTGTCGCTGCCCATTAATCCGCCGTCCAGCTGCTGCTTCTCCCTCTTCGTCTTCCCCTCACCTTTCCCCCTTTTTTTACAGAATGCGCCACTACAGGAAGGAACAATGATACGTCATATTTCTAAACTTGCTTTCGAAGGCTCTCGTGAGTTCCAGTGACCTGCCGGAACATTTTCAGTAAACGTAGTACGATTCATCTATAGTTTATATTATAAGATGATTCAAATGAATCAAAATAAATGTAATTAATCTATACAGATCAATTTGTTTTTTTGCAAGAAATTTATGGCTCAAGATAGGGAAAGTCAATCCGATCAGATAGCCCTATTATGATAAAAAAATTAGTTGATCAACACAATCGATCATGATCCTCTAAAATATGGATCATGATCAGATCGAATGCTATAGATCATTGAGACAATCGAATAAAGACATATATTATTATGATGGTTTGATTAGTGATAGGATTTCTGATTAGATCATTAATCAAGGTGGTGATGGATCATAGAACCTCAATCGATGATTGAATTGATGACTTCTATCATTGCTGATCGAATTGCTTGCATCAATCATGGTTTGTATTGAAAAAAGGTAACTTGTAATTTTTCAACATCACATATCTATCACATGTTATTATGGGATGGGGATAATTTTTCCTCTTTATATGCCTCACAATTCTGTAATAATGCTCTTTCAAATTATTCAAATTACAGTCAGATGAATTCATGCAAGTCCTGTCAAGGTTTGTAAAAGGAAAAGATAATTGGTAGTTTTTTGTAGATCATAAATCTATCGCACAATTATTAACGGGAAAAGATAAGTTGTTATCATCATGCCCTTTACACTAACATGAGCTGCAATGCTATTTAGATAAAATTCGTATATGATTATTGATATGCGTAAAATTATGGTCGTTGAATGCGCAAGTTCATGTATCAAAAATTATACTCAACTCTTCGAATTAGATTTTGAATCTTAAAATAGTGGCGATTCGAGGTTAAATCTAAAGGGAGGAAGGTTAAAAGATTCAAACCAAGAGATATTTTTGGTATTTTTAAATTAAGAAAGTGGAGATGATTGATGAAAAGAGCAAGATGTACGTAGGAAATGAAATGAACTGATCAAACACTTTCAAACTCCTTTTGAAGATTGAATACCCTTAATCGATATTAGAAAAGTGATTTAATGGTTTGA
This sequence comes from Lemna minuta, assembly GCA_024174645.1. Classification (NCBI taxonomy): domain Eukaryota; kingdom Viridiplantae; phylum Streptophyta; class Magnoliopsida; order Alismatales; family Araceae; genus Lemna; species Lemna minuta. Next base: position 12,649,875 of record CM044102.1, on the reverse strand, counting down.
AAATATAAAAATTTAGATTAAAAATGAAGGAAATAGAAAATATGGATGTCAAATGATTCTAATATAAGGATTCACAATGAAAACATACTCTAGTGATGCTCTATAATCAAAACATACCTTCGAGAGCTAGTACATTTTGCTCGGACTTGGCATCTTGTATATAACACGATGAATGAATAGAAAAGAGAATAAACTCACTAAAAATGATGTTTCATACATGAATAATGATCAATCATTGCTTTCTTTCCTTCTTTCTATCCAATTCTAGAAGCACACAATGAAACATTAAGAGCCCTTTTTTTGTTTTAGAATTTAAATCAGCCTTGGCAAACTTGTAGACCTTAAAATTATGATCATGCCCATAAGTTTTGAGCCCCTAACTCCATCTAGATCATCATACATGAAGCTTTTAATTTTGAGAAATCCAAATCATTGATTTATCGTTCTCTCTCCTCTTATTACTTTGGTCAATCTGCTCCAGCCCAGTCAACTTGTGCACATATAAAAAACTCAAGAATGTATTAATTTCTCTCTCCTCTCCCTCTGTTCTCTCTTTTCTTTACTCTCTCTTGCGATAGCGAGAAGTGCGGATGAGGAAGACGCAGCGATGGAGAGAATTACATAAGAGACAGAGGGAGGCACGAGAGGGCGATTAAGCGCAAGAGAGTGTGAGAAGAGAGAGGGAGTGGGGAAGAAGAGTTTCTCTCTCTTCCATTCGCTCACGCGCGAGAGAGCGCGATGGAGCGACGAATCGGAAGGAAAGAGGGAAGGTGTGTCAGGCTTAAGCCTTGGCAAATTAGTTACATCATGCACATAGGCATTAATTAGTATTCTGCATATGTACGAATCCCGCCTTCTGTGGACGGTGTGCACATGGAGTGGCCGTGGCGGAATACGCTCCCACGTCTCCATAGAATGAGGAGGTGATCCGCGTCGTGCGGCGTGGGGATGGACATGTTCCAAGGCATGATGCGAGAAGCTCTCGGATTCTCTCGTTTTAGGTAGCTATTGTAAGCATGTTTCCCTTCTATAAATAGTGAAGAAGAAGAACATAAAAGGGTGCCTTTGGCAGCACAAAACTTTCATCGAGTTCGCATCCATTTCGTTAGTCCCTGGTTTGTTATTGGCAGGGGGAGAACGTCCTCTCCATCGCAGGCGATCGGCTGGCAGACCCAACAAGTGGTATCAAAGCCCGGTTACGGCGTTGGACACGCGATCGTGTATTCGAGGGCATCTTCATGTCTCGATGACGATCTTCCTCTCCGCCATCCTCCAGTTTCGACAGGCGCACCGATGGTGGTACCGGGAACGACCGCGGGCTGGTTATACACCATGTGGTAAAGGAAGGATGGGGCGGGCCGGTGAACTACCTCGTGCTCACCAAGACTAACTACAACGACTGGGCCTTGTTGATGAGGATCAAGCTGGAGGCCAAGTGCCTCTGGGGAGCCATCGAGCCCGGCGGCGTCGCCATCGAACGCCATGTGGATCGGATGGCACTCAACGCCATCTGCAATGTCGTGCCCTCCGAAATGATCTCCACCCTCGCCGTCAAGGAGTCCGCAAAGGAGGCGTGGGAGAGCATTAGTGTCATGCGGATCGGCGACAACCGCATTAGGAAGACAAGCGCACAACGTCTGCGGCACTAATACGAGGAGCTGGCGTTATGAGACGGCGAGGGCGTCGAGGATTTCGCCCTCCGTCTCACCGGCATCGTCAACCAATTGTCCACCCTCGACGATCCGGAGGATCCGAAGAAGGTCGTCGAGAAGTACTTACGCATCGCCCGCGTCAAGTATAAACAACTGGTAATCTCCATGGAAACGTTGCTCGACATTTCCACGCTTTCTATCGAGGAGGTTACCGGCCATCTCCTGGCGTCTGAGGACAATCCCGAGCCGACCACGAATCAAGGTGGAGGCAAGTTGTACCTCACGGAAGAACAATGGGTGGAACGGTACAAGCAGAAGGAAGCGGCGACCGGCCGCACCAATCACGGCTCCAGCGGCCGCGGCAACCGTCGCGACTCAAAAGGAAAAGGACGCGGCGGCGGGAACACAGATACATGCGAAGGATCCAGCTCAGCGCCAACTCGCAACGGCGACTCCTGCCGCTACTGCGGCAAACTCGGCCATTGGGCCAGGGAGTGCCGGAGTAGGAAGAAGGATGAGCAGGGCCAACAAGGTCAACAGGCTCATGTGGCCCAAGTCGACGAGCCCACCCTCCTCCTCGCGCACACCGCCATCATCGCCACCGCTTCATCACCATCACCATTGCCGATCCCATCTCGAATTTCAGACGATCACGCGACGACACTCGAGCCGGCACCCGCGACGCCGATCCGTCAACACGTCCAGCTGGTGGAGGAGAAGATCTTTGCCGTGCTCGAAGAAGGGAAAGAGCGCAATGCGTATCGATGGATTTTTGACACCGGAGCCTCCAACCATATGACGGGGTGCCTAGAAGCCTTCTTCGACCTAGACACTGGCGTCACCAGAAAAGTACGATTCGGCGACGGCTCAGTGGTGCGTATCAAATGCTACGACACCATCCTTTTCAATTGTAAGAACGGGGAGCACATCGCACTCCCCAACACCTACTACATTCCTCGCCTCACCGCCAATATCGTTAGTTGCGGCCAACTTGACGAGGTCGACTTTGAGATTCTGATCGAAGGCGGGGTGATGCGGGTGCGCGACGAGCAGCGACGTCTTCTCGCCAAGATCCGTTGCGGGCCAGGGCGATCGTATGTCCTTGACCTCACCATTGCACGGCTAGTCTGCCTGGCCGCACACGTTAGGGAGGACGCTTGGCGCTTGCACACACGGTTTAGCCACACCAATTTTAACGCGCTGCGCAAAATGGGGAGAGAAGGCCTCCTCCGTGGTCTTCCCGTGTTGTCCCAGGTGGAGCAGCTCTGTGAAGCCTGTCTCGCCGGCAAGCACCAGCATGCCCCATTCCAGAACCAAGCACCTCAATGATCCATGAACTCACTCGAGCTATTTCACGGCGACCTCTGCGGGCCAATCACCCCGGCTACCCCAAGCGGTAATCGCTATTTCCTGCTCCTCATCGATGATTTCAGCAGGTACATGTGGATAGCACTGCTCGACACCAAAGATGCTGCCCCAACTGCCATCAAGAGGATCCAGGTAGCAGCTAAGCGAAAGAGTGGAAGGAAACTCCTCGCTCTGCGTACCGATCGCGGGGGAGAGTTCACTTCGGCGGAATTCAAGACATATTGCGCCGAACTCGAAGTTGGGTGCCAGCTTACGGCACCGTATACGCCACAGCAGAACGGCGTCATCGAACAGCGGAACCAGACGATGGTCGGGATGGCGAGGAGCATGCTCAAGGCGAGTGAACTCTCAGGTACGTTCTGGGGGGAGGCCGTCAACACCGCGGTCTACATCCTCAGCAGGACAACGATGAAGGGCACTGGCGGGAAAACACCATACGAGCTGTGGAATGGGTCCACACCGGCGGTACATCACCTGCGGACCTTCGGGTGCGTAGCCCACGTCAAGAACACCGGTCCACATATGAAGAAGCTCGATGATCGTAGTCGACCGATGATCTTCGTCGGCTACAAGCCGGGATCCAAGGCATACAGGGTCTATGATCCGACGACACGCCGCATCCACATCAGTCGCGATGTTGTCATCGATGAGGAAGCGTGATGGGAGTGGGGCACAGACCCGACGACGATCAATGTTGGTGAATTCAGGATTGAATACACCACCATGCCGCATCCACAGGTGGAGACCACACTCCAACCACAGCTTCAAGAAGATGCCGCAGGATCGTCCATGCCAGCTCCGACCCCACTCGGAAAAATGGCCCCGACAACCATGTTTGCATCACCGCCGAGCATAGCTGATGAAGACTTGGACGCGGAGCATGAAGGCGATGCTCCTCTCCGATTCTGCACCATCAAAAATATCCTATGTCCGGCGAAAACCCCAGGTATTGCGCAGCGGGACACAGAAGAGGACCTACTGCTGGCAAACGTGGATGAGCCCGCGACTTTCGACCAAGCCATGACGCATGAATACTGGAGGAAGGCGATGCTCGATGAAATGACGTCCCTCGAGGCGAACGAGACCTGGGAGCTCATCGACCCTCCACCGCGCCAACTCCCAATTGGGCTCAAGTGGGTCTTCAAGACCAAGAAAGATGCCACCGGGATCATCACCAAGCACAAGGCCCGACTCATCGCAAAAGGCTATGTGCAGCGTCAAGGAATCGACTATGACGAAGTCTTCGCTCCTGTAGCACGGCTCGAGTCGGTTCAGCTCCTATTGGCGCTCACTGCAAGTGAGGGCTGGCTCTTCCATCACATGGACATAAAGTCAGCCTTCCTCAATGGGGAGCTGCGGGAGAACGTTTATGTCGCCCAACCCCCGGGATTCGTGGTCGCCGGCAAGGAACAAAAGGTACTGCGCTTGATCAAGGTGCTCTACGGCCTACGTCAAGCCCCGCGCGCATAGTACGCCAAGTTGGACGCCTTCCTGGCGTCGCTCGGATTCCAGCGCAGTACCTCCAAACATGCAGTGTACACTCGCGGCAAGGGTATACAACGACTGATCGTGGGAGTCTACGTTGACGACCTCGTCATCACGGGTGGTGATATCATCGAGCTCAAGAAATTCAAGGTGGAGATGAAAAGTAAGTTCTAGATGAGCGATTTGGGGATGTTGTTGTACTACCTCGGCCTGGAGGTGACCCAGACTACAGCCAACATCACCATCAGCCAAGGCGCCTACGCGACGAAGATCCTGGAGGCAGCTGGTTTGGCAAACTGCAATCCCAGCGTCACACCCATGGAGTCACGCCTAAAATTAAGTAAGTTCAGCATCGAAGCAGCTGTTGATGCTACTGAGTATAGGAGGATTGTGGGCGCGCTACGCTACTTGGTGAACACAAGACCGGACTTGGCGTACGCGGTGGGCTATGTCTCACGATTCATGGAGAAACCCAGCGTCGAGCACCTAATTGCGGTCAAGCGTATACTGCGATATGTGGCAGGTAAGGTGAATTACAGGTGCCACTACCGGAGGAAGGAAGGAGAAGCCGCTCTCCTTGGCTACAACGACAACGATCATGGCGCAGACGTCGACAGCCGCAAGAGTACCAGTGGAGTGTTGTTCTTCCTGGGCAAGAACATTATCACATGGCAGTCGCAGAAGCAAAAGGTTGTGGCTTTGTCCAGCTGCGAAGCTGAGTACATTTCAGCCGCAACGACATCCTGTCAGGGAGTGTGGTTAGTGTGCCTCCTTGCAGAACTCAGGGGAGAGGAGGCCGGCACCGTCACCCTAAAGATAGACAACCAGTCCGCGATCCAGCTAAGGAAGAACCCTATTTTTCACGATCGCAGCAAGCACATCGATGTCAAGTTCAACTACATTCGAGAGTGCATCAAGGAAGGCAGGGTGGATGTTGAGCCAATCGACACCAAGGTTCAGCTGGCGGACATCCTGACGAAGGCCCTTGGGCGAGATTAGTTCGCAAAACTACGGTCCAAGCTCGGCCTCGTCGACATCAAACTAGCGTGCAAGGCTTAGGGGGAGATTTGTCAGGCTTAAGCCTTGGCAAATTAGTTAGATCATGCACATAGGCATTAATTAGTATTCTGCATATGTACGAATCTCGTCTTCTGTGGACGGCGTGCGCATGGAGTGGCCGTGGCGGAATACGCTCCCACGTCTCCATAGAATGAGGAGGTGATCCGCGTCGTGCGGCGTGGGGATGGACATGTTCCAAGGCAGGATGCGAGAAGCTCTCGGATTCTCTCGTTCTAGGTAGCTATTGTAAGCATGTTTCCCTTCTATAAATAGTGAAGAAGAAGAACAGAAAAGGGTGCCTTTGGCCGCACAAAACTTTCATCGAGTTCGCGTCCATTTCGTTAGTCCCTGGTTCGTTATTGGCAGGGGGAGAACGTCCTCTCCATCGCAGGCGATCAGCTGGCAGACCCAACAAGGTGGAGGAAGAGGAAAGAATGTGGCGACGATGAAATTTACGCACACATGATGGCAGCGGGAGATGGAAAAGGGAAAGATGGGAAGAAGGTGGAATCGCCATGCAAGAGGGAGGATAGGTGCAGCGCGTGGGGAGCTAAGGAGGAAAGAAAAGAAGGAGAAAGAAAAGAAAGAGGGGAGTCTCCTCCCCCGCCCCCTGGCATGCACATGTGTGTGCGCGTAAGAGAGAAGGGAGTGGGGAGAAACCTCCTCCCCTTTATGCGCGCACATCAGCGCACAAGAAAGAAAGAAGAGGGGAGATGAGGAGAAAGCGTGGAAGAGGGAGAGATGGAGCTGGGAGAAAAGAAAGAGGGTAGGAGAAAGAGAGGGAAGAGAGGGAAGAAAAAGGCATCACAAAGAGAGGAAGTTTCATTCACGAGAGAGAAAGGAGAGAGAATCTCTCTCTTCTCTTTACTTCTTTTTTTTCTTTATTAATTTTTTTTCTAAAAAAATTCTTCTTTACTCATTTTAGTTTCTAAAAATTCCCAAAATATATTGACAAATAACAACTTCCTCATAGAAATAAATTTATTTGATAAAATTCATGATAAAATGTATTATTCATAAATATTTTCATGTAAATAAAGACAATTTCATTGGGAAATAAATATAAATTTCATTTTATAATAAAATAAGATTACATTCTTGATGAATCAATGTCATTAAATGCTAATAAAATATTATTCATTTGTATAAAAAATCAAGAATATCCTTTTAAACATAAGAATCATCCTTTTAAATCATGATAACATGACTTTATGATTATATTTAAGAAGAAGTGCATAAAATGCATGATATTAATTCATAAAATTACATGTCATCAATCATTGTAGTCGATATTTATTTCTTCATTTATTGAGATAAAGTCATGTATTTTTATTTTCTTTGAGAATTTATTTTAATGTATTATACTCCTCTCTAGAAGAAATAAGATATTTATAAACAATTTTAAACTTGATCCTTGCATGAATGATCCTAGATCATCAGTAAAATATTTTGGTCTTCTTCTTCTAAATACACTCCAATAAATATCTAGGGTTTGAATTTGAAAGTGGATTTGTTGTGATCTTGGATTTCCAAGTCACACCTCTCTTATTACTATTTATGACGTCTGATTGTTATCCAATTATCATGGCCATTTTTTGTCGTCCACGGTCCACAAACAAATTAACAAAAATACCTACCAGTTGACTTCAATTAAAAACCCCTTGAAAACATAAAGATTGATCAAAATATGATTTTTTTATACTAAAAAAGCATCATGTGTTTAAGCCTATGTTTTAATCTTTTTCAAGTTTTTTAGATTTAAATACAAATAAGTTACTGAATCATGTGTCTCACTGCATATTTAAGTGAAACTATCAAAAAATGAAATTTAAATGAAAAATCATATCATTCTTCAAATTTCAAAACATACCCTTGACCCTTGGATTTTAGTCCTCTCCTTGAAGAAGAGATGCATGTGAACAAGCTATGTTACACTCTTATGTATCAAAATCTCTCTCCTAGTAGAAGAGATGCATTCAAAAGTTGTGTTTTGTGTACAAATGCAAGGATACTCCCTCAACAGTGCTGCAAAATTCAGGCAGATATTCTTCATTTTTCTTGCACCAAGCAAATGGCTCCAACTCAACAACACATGACATTGGCTCTTTATTTCCTTCTAAAATTTGACGCAATCTTGACAAGATATTTAATTTAGAATTGGGTTGTGTAAACAAGGGTGCAAAATTTTTAGTGGAGTTTCATAATGTTTCAAAGTTGGAATTCTCTTGGTTGGATATCTTGATTGTTTTGTCAAGACCAATTAACATTAGTTAGTATATTTGGCAAATTAATGCACCTCTAGTAGGAAATTAATAAGCGTTGAACTTAAAGGTTTTTATTAGTTTTTAAACATGTCTTCTTTATTTGTACAATTTGAAAAGTTTAGGTCTTCTTTATTCTTTTTCATTTTAATGCACTTTTCTAGTAGAAGATTATCACGTCCATTTTTGGATATCACAAATATATATACATAAAAGGAAGGCGTAAATAATATCCTCAATGAATAATATTTTCCCCTCAGTTTGCCCTATCAAGTGTCAATGCCCTAAATCAATTTAAATAAGGCAGACTATGGAGAGGAGATGCATTTCTTATAAATTTCAATGGCCAACAAAGGTGCTTTTTTTTTCATGATTCATCTCATGTTCTTCAAAATTATGGGTGCAATATTCAATTACAAAATTATTACTTACTTCAAAGCTAGTTTTATGTTTTAAGAAAAATTTAATGATGAATGTTATGTGATGATGCATAGTATAATTGGAGCTTATTTTTCATGAAATCTAAAGCATCCTATGTACAAAAAAACTGTGTTCAAAGGAAAATTGATCAAAAATTTTTAAATGAAAATTGAATAAAGAAATCTAAGATATTTGAAAAAATTCATCCACAAACACAAAGCAACAAGAAAAACCCAAAATGGGAGTGATTCTTGTAGGACCCCGAACATCAAAATGGTTGTTCAAAAGATTATTATTGTAATATGGAAAACTAGAAATGATATTAGTTGGAAGTTTATCACCTAAAATCACATAGGTGCCTTTGCTATTTTCATGGCCTAGAAAATTCTCTTCCTTGTCAACAAGTCTTGAAATACACACTAGGAGGATAAATTGTAATTGAATAATTGAAGTTATATATTTATTGAACCAATTTTAGGAATATATAAGACTTGGAATACATAGGCATTAGTAGTGATATTGGTCATTGACCTTGAATGGAAAAAAGTGTGTCCATCTCCATGGACTATATAAACATTATAATTTGCATTAAAGAATAATAGAATGAGAGGGGAGGACACTGATAACATGCTAAATAGACATGATAATACATGATTATTTATGTATATTTAGGCATAAAAGATTCCATTCCTATGCATGTTATCATATTTATGAGTGTTTATCTATTATTCTATGAAAAATTTATTATAATCTCAAAATACATTAATTTATGGTTAATTATGATGAATTAAAGATAAATAATTTTATCACCCATATTTACTTGATATTATAATTAGTTTTAAAAGTGAAATAATGAGAGAAATCATTTTATACACTCATTTAATTTTCTAAGTTTTAACATTTTAATGAAATGAGTGTATTTTAATGAAATAGAATGATACATAATTTAATTTCTGGTCAAATGAAATAAATTTGGATTAATTTGGATTTATATTTTGAAATTTATAAATTTTCTCATTTTAAGGGATTTTTGGATTTTTTTTTGAATTTTTCTGAATTTTTAATGAATTTTTCAGGATTTTTCGTAATTAAAAATCAAATTTTCTAATTAAAAATCAATTTTTTGGATTATTAGAAGTGTGCAGGTGACCTAGCGCAATTTGGAGCGTCTGATCAATCGCGATCGATGATTAAACGCGAGAGATGACGTGGCAGCGCATGGAGCGTCTGATCAATCGCGATCGATGATTAAACGCGAGAGATGACGTGGCAGCGCATGGAGCGTCCGATCGCGCGATTAAATTGCGATCGTCAATCGTCACTTAAGGCGAGGGGTACGTGGCACATCTTGATTCATCGGTGAATCATTTTTAAAATGATTTAATCTCAGCCGTTGATCAAAGGAGTTATAACAGAAAAAGATTAAAACCGATAGAAACTCATCTAAGCATCCGATCAAAATCCAAAAGCAAGCGTTTGATGCGTTATTTATAACGCACGTGATATGGCATCATCTCGGCGGTCCATCTGCGATCCAATGGCCACAACTTAATCGTAACGATTCGCATCCAAGCATTTCATCAAAGCCGTTGATCGAAGATTAAATGCCAATCAGACGATTATGCCCAATTTACCATATAAATTGAGATGTTCTTCGACATTATCAGACATTCATGGAAATTTGAGTAAATCAAATTGTTTATACACCAATTCCCTTGAATCTCTTGCTTCCAATCGCTTCTAGACTCATTTTTGTGTCCACGGAGTGCTTGAGAGTGAGATTTTATTGAGAGACGAGGAAGCAATCGACACTTGAACATCAACTATTGCGTTTTCTGAATTTTTTATGAATTGCCTTGATCTGGCGACTAAATTGGATCAATTCGAGCGCAATCTTATGTTAGGGATCATTTTTCATCCTAATATATCTTCGTATAGCTTTAGATTTCATTTTTGAATCGTAATTTGAGTCAATTTATATTTTAATTTTGGTTTTTTGCAAAAAAAAATTTCAAAAATTTCTCTCGTGTTCATTCGATGATTTATCTGTGAAATCAGATCCAAATCCAGTGAATTTTTATTATGTGGATTCGTCTTCGAGTCCTCTTTCCAAAAATATAAAATTTCCTAATTTCTATCCACATTTTATCATCCGATTTGATCAAATTCAAAGAGATCTTCAAAAATTACCTTAATTCCCTGTGGATTCGACCCTTATTCACCAATATACCCTTCAATTCGTGTTTATTTCTTAAAATTGGTGAGATTGGTATTAATTTTGACTCTTGACCCCTTGTTTTCAATGACGTCACGGTCTCGATTCGTGAAGATGGTAGAGATATAGAGATGTTGGACCAATCCCATTAGGATAGAGAGAGAGGGAGAGAGAGAGAGAGAGAGAGCTTAGGTCAAGAAAAAGAGAGATAGAGACCCATTGACACTCCCCCTCAAGCTAGAGCTTACAAATCAAGCATGTTGAGCTTGTCGTACAAGGTATTGTAGGACCCTCTATTGAGACTCTTAGTAAACATATCAACCAACTATCATATGCGGTGACATTTGTCATGGATATGATGATGTGAAGCACATTTTCATGAACAAAACAAAAAATCTCTCTATGTGCTTCATTTTCTTAGGAAAGGTGAGATTCCCAATGAAAAAGGTTGAATCATGATTATCACAATACATCAACATAGGTGTATGAGGAGTGATTCTCAATTCGTGTGGAAGAGAGTGACTCCAAAGCATCTCATTTATGGCCTTAAACATGGCACCATATTATGCTTTAACACTAGAACATGAGACCACTCTTTACTTCTTAGAACACCATGCAATTAAATTATAACTTACATAGGTGCAATATCTAGTAGTTAATTCATGGATATTATGTGGCCTATAAGCCAATCACACTTTCATGTATCTCGTTTGTGTTCATTGAAATGAAATTTATTCGTTGTCATTCATGTGTGATGTTGGAAATGAAGTCCATGAGCATATGCAATGACTAAATAAATTATGATGAGATTATAATACAGTGATCATTAGTCCTTAAACATATGTTCTAAACATTCCTGTTCTTGGGATATTGAAGAAGAACATCGAATTATCTGAAAAGAATAGCACTATCTAATCCAACTCATATAACGAGTATAGCTGATCATGTAGCCATAAATGTGGAGACACTAAGGATAGATGATGAGAGGAATCTGAGAGGTTAGTGAATACTTGTAGAGACATGTCAAAAACATATTCCAAACTCACCAATTTAAATTTATAATCATGAATTAAATAGTACAGTGGTGAATAAGAGTCGAATCCATAGAGAATTAAGGTATTTTTGAGGTGTTCTTTGAATTTGATCAAAATCAGACAATAAATTGAGGTGAAAAGTTAGGGATTTTAGTATATTTGGACAAAGAACTGAAAGAAAAATCCATAGAATCAAAAATCACTCGATTTAGATCAAGTGAATGCGAAGACAGAGAAAACTGAAATTAAATCTAAAATTAACCTAATATACAATTCAAAATTAAAAGATAATGATATGGGAAGAAAGATTAGGAGGAAAACACATATTCTAACCCCGAATTCGCGCTCAAATTGATCCAATTGATCACCGGAACAAGGGCTTTTCATTTCATGATTTGAAGATAAAATTTGGCATTCAAGAGGCAATTTCTCCCTATTCTCATGACAAAATCTTGATTTCAAGCACTCCCTGGATGTAGAAATGAATCTAGAAGAGGAAGAAATCAAGAGATTCAAGGATTGAGATGTCTAAACAATTCAATTGCTCAAAACATCCATGAATACATTTCTCATTGAAGAGAGAGAATTTATAATGTTTTGAAATTAGGTGTGATCATCAAGAGCATTATGATCACGCCACGTGATCGCCTGAAGCGAGATCTCATCCATTTGATCATGAATCGACATTTAAGATTCTCAAATGGTGCTTTGAATCATGACCATTATACCTCCTCAGATGAATAGCCAAGATTGATCCGTTTAATAAAATAAAATCATCGTCCACCCAGATCGTCAAGAGCATTATGATCACGCCACGTGATCGCCTGAAGCGAGATCTCATCCATTTGATCATGAATCGACATTTAAGATTCTCAAATGGTGCTTTAAATCATGACCATTATAACTCAGATGAATAGCCAAGATTGATCTGTTTAATAAAATGAATCATCGTCCACCCAGATGTTGTCATGTACCCCCTTCACTTAAGTGAAAATTAGGGGCTGAGATTAAATCAAATTAATTCACGTCAATCGGACAATTCTGAGTGCGCCATGTCACCTGCGTAAAAAAAAAGAAAGATAGTCCCACATGAAAAAAAAAATGCATTCCAACGTTTATATAAGTAAAGTGTATATAATGGGTTAGCAAATGGATGCTTAACCCACCTATCACACTCGCGCACATAGGAAGGCACATGCGTGCAAACGCTAGCACACACGTGCGCCACAAGGCTCTTATACACGTCACTCTACCACCGCGTTGGCTGCCAAGATAACAACCAATAAAAACTTGATTTTTTACTTTTATAAATCCAAAGTAAATTTATAAAAAAATTTTAAATTTTTTTAAAAATTAGAAAATTCATAAATTTTAAAATACAACTTTAAATTAATATAAATTTGTTTTTTTGGATCAAAAATTAAATAATCTATCAGTTTAAGAAAAATTTAATAAATAACAAGAGAATAAATTTTTATTTCGAAAATACACTCATTTATCTTATAAAATAAAACTTAAAAAAATGAGTGGATAAAAAAATATTTTCTCTTATTATTTAAAATTAAAACCCAATTATAATCTCAAATATAAATGGGAATAATCTACTCTAAAATATATTCTTTAATTATGCATAAGTATCCCTAAAATGATGCATTTTGATATTATAACTTTAAAATGTATGAAATTATAGATATGCACTCAAAGTATGATAACATGCATATGAATGGAATGTTTTATGCCTAAATTTCCATTAATAATGACATAATTACATGTCTAAATTGTATGTTATCAATAGACAGTGGGTGCTCTTTGGAGAAAGAGTTCACTGAATTGATCCATATGAATCCATGAATGGTAATTATACCTAACTGACAATTAGGTTGATTCATGTCACATTTGTGTATGTGGTCCTTTGACTTGAGACACTAAAGAAATCTTTTAGATGGATGACCGTGTCTTGATCATGACTTATGAATCCCTAACCACGAGATCTCTAAAATGTCATATATTGGATATGGCATGAAGACCTCAAAGATGATTGTGTGATCAAGATGGGATCATCTGCCCTCGGTATTTGAGGAGATTGACTTAAGGAATGAGATGTGATGAAATCATTGACGAAGTTAGTGAGAATATCAGAGGAGTTCTTGATGATTTCCTATACACATCAGTACTAACTTGAGTGACCGATTAGGGTTTGACAAATGACCATACCCTAAGTCATTCATGAGTCTCGTGCGGATGAAGGATTATATATACATGGTAATCGATGACGGAAAGGTTTCATTAGGGAGTTCTTACTTACTCAATATCTCCTAGAGTACGTTATGTAGTTTGGCACCCAACGGGTTGGCAAATTAACCTATCAATTAGGTTAAATCGATCATTGATTAATTAATCTAAATGTTGATATAGATAATTAATTAAGTTTGACCAATAAGGTGTTATTGGGCCTATAGAGTTATTAAGTAGTGAGATATATAGACCTAGAGGGTCACACACATAAGTTCTATGAATGTTGGTGGATACAAACATAATTATGAGGGTTTTATGAAAAATCTACATACCAAATATCTATGAATAGGGAGAGAACGACCAAAACTCAAGGTGGTCATGCAAGTCTCGTAGGAATTCTCTCCTTTCTTCTCTTTCACTCTAGGTGAAGATCTTTGAATAGGAGATATAACCATCTAGAGATCGTGTGGATACCGCAAGAGGCTAGACACTTGAATAGCTTTAAGAACTCTTTTAAGGAATCCCTATAAGTATATTTTCTCATACATACTAGATGATAGGATCATCTATTCTTGGTGCCTCAATATTTTGAATATCCAATTTAATCTATCCCACTGCATTGGATGTTTTGATCAAAATTTCGAAAATTTTATCGACCTCAGAACCCAATATTGCTTACCATCCATGACATCAAAGGAACATTGCTCACCAAAACCCACAAGACGAACAAAAATATGTACTTGATGAAGCTCAACATCTACGAGCAATGTCTTCTTGCTAAGAAGAATGATGAATAAGTGTGACTATGGCATAAGAGGATGTATCATCAAATTGCTCATACTCTTTAAGATATGATTAGAGGTAAATATGTTGAAGAATTGCCTCATGTTTCAAAATACAAACATAAGTGTAGTTTTTGTGTTATGGGGAAACAAGCAAGAGCCCTATTTCCCTAATCAACCAAAATAGAGCTTCAAAACCTCTTGAGTTGGTCTATGCCAATATTTATAGGCCGATCATACCATCCACATTAGGTGGAGAAAGGTACTTCTTGTTAATAGTTAATAAATTTTCAAGGTCAATGTGGGTTTCTATCTTGAAGAATAAGTCAAAAATCTTTGAAGCCTTCAAGAAGTACATAACTATTGTTGAAACTGAATCTAAAGGAGGAAAGCTTAAGGGTTTGAGGATTGATCATGGTAGAGAATTCACATCTGAAGAATTCTCAACATGAAGCCAAAGAAAATGATATTCAAAGGCAACTCACTGCTCTACATACGCCTCAACAAAATGGAGTGGTGGGGAGGAAGAATAGGACCATTATGGGTCTTGTCAAAAGCATGCTCAAGAAAAAGAGTTTGCCTCTAGAACTATGGGGAGAGGCCCTCAATACTTGTGTTTACATGTTGAATAGGTCCTCTGAAAAGAGCTTGTAGGGGGAGAAGATCTACAAGAAGTGGAATGGAAAGAAGCCTAAGATAGGTAATTGTAGGAATTTTGGTTCAATTGTGTCTATGAAGAACCCAGTAAGTTTCAGAAAACTTGATGATAGGAAGAATGAGATGGTTTTTGTGGGGTATGAGTGATAACATGCTATTTATACATGAATTTACATGATTATTAATGCAAATAAAATCATTAATTGTTTTAATTGTATGCATGTTATCATATTTTAAGTATATTTCTATCATTTTATATAATGTCATGTTATGATCTAAAAATACATAAATTTATGGATAATTATGTGTAATTAAACATTATGATTTTTAATCCTAATTATATGTGAGATCATAACTATGTTTTAATGATGAAAATATAAGAGAAAAGATTTTTATTAATATTCATGTATTTTTATAAAGTTATTTTAGAAAATACATGAATGTATTTATTTAATTAAAAATCATTCTCTTACTATTTTAATATTTTTACTTTTTATAATAATAGTTTATTCAATTTCTTATCCAAAAAAATAAATTTAAATTAATTTGAAATTGTATTTTAAAATTTGTGATTTTTACAAATTTTAGGAATTTTCTGGAATTTTTATGAATTTATTTAAGTGTATTTTCGATTTTAAAATTATTAAAAACAATTAAAAAGGGCAAAAAAATGGTTTATTTATCACGCGGAACCCACGTGGATGCGCCGTGGCACGCAAGGCCACGTGGAAGAGCCACGCGAGCCCACGCGGGCGCCTGCATGGCGCGGAGGAAACACGTGTGCGATATTTATATGTATATATATATATTATATATATTGTAAGTATAAGCATCCGTAAATCGGATTTAAGCTAACCGCTTAAGTCCGCCTAACTTATATACCCGACCATTCCCTTTTATTTTCTCCATGTGGGACTGTATTCCCCTGAAATCTTAAATTGCAGGTGACGTGGAACGACATGGTGCGTCGAATGTAATCGCAACGCTTAGATCACGTGGACGCAGAGTCCACCAGATCGCCATCAGCGCACATGTCATAAATAGGAGTTAAGTGAAGCTTTGACGATTTAATCGCCACTGTCCATCTCCGGAGTTATAACGGTTGAGATTTGAAGCGATCGATGGACCTCCGATTAAATCGCGATCGTTGGATGAAAATCTAACGGATGTGTTAAACAACGCATCTTTTCAAAGTGATCGACATGGACGCACATCAACCTTCCATCGTCGATCGAACAGACGCTACTTAATCGCACCGTTTCGATCAAACAATGCTTCATCTAGACTGTTGATCGCGATCCGACCGTTGATCCGACGGTTACGCCCAAATTCTTCTATAAATTCATTGTTCTTCGCAACGGAAACATTACCCCTGGATTTTTGAGATTAATCGAAGTGTTTAGTCACCACAATTCAAGCGTCCATCGATTTATTTCTCTTCTTGACACATTTCCGCATCCGAGGAGCATTTGAAATCGAAAATTGATTGACACAAGAAGGAGAAATCACATCTTGAATGCCAATGTTCATCTTCGAAATCGCGGAATGAAAAGCCATGAATCCAGCGATTAATTGGATCATTTCGACGGCTACTTTGGGTTAGATTGTGTGTTTTCATCTTAATCTTTCGTCATTTAGCAATAATTTTACATTTTGAATCGTAGATTAAGTTTAATTTGGTTTTAATTTTGGTTTTTAATCAATTTCGTGACACGATTTTTCTCCCATTTTCAAACTTCGATTACTCCGCGAATTCTAATCCAAATCACTCGATTTTTGATTTCGTGAATTCTCAATTGAGTTATCTTTCTTAATATTATAAAATGCCGAATTTCTAAACTCAATTCGTCGTCTGATTTGATCGATTTTCAAATATATCTCGCAAATTTCCCTAATTCTCCGTGGATTCGACCCTTATTTACCATTATACCCTTCAATTCGTTAATTAATCTTAAAATTGTTAAGTTTAGACTTTTTTTGACATTACATCGTGTGTATTCAACGACCTTACACATTCGTCTCGTCAATGAGAAAGGTACCGAGGTATATCGATGTTTTGACCCTACCACACACAAGTTGCCCTTCAACCATGTTGCGATTTTTAAGGCGCAAAAGCAGAACTTTTAGGAGAAACAACGAAGAGAAGATATGTTCTCTAATGAGCTTATAAATTTGGGTCATGAAAATGGATTCAAAAGTCCAACCTTGAACATGTAGTTCAAGAGGAGGCCTCAAATGGAGATGAGGATCAAAGACAATCATCATCAACCATTGATGGATGGACAAGAAGACTATGATCTATCTAATCTCACTGCAATGCCACTGATCCAATTGAGGACTGTTTTATCTCTTTTGAAGAGACAACCACCTATCCCAAAGCATCTCAAGAAGAAGCATGGAGAAAAGCAATAGAGAAGAGATTGCCTTTATTGAGAATAATGACACATGAACATTGGTGAAACCCATCAAAGCGTGCAATCTCATAGGAGTCAAATGTGTTTATAAATTGAAGAAAAATCAATTGGGAGAAGTGGCGAAGCACAAAGCTAGGTTGGTGGTGAAAGGGTATAGCCAGAGATTTGAAATTGGCTATGATGAGTTATTTGCTCTCGTTGCTCGTTTTGAATCAATTTGAATCTTGATTGGATTGGCATCCCTAGACAGTTAGATATTACATCAACTAGACGTGAAATCTGCTTTCTTGAATGGTGAAATCGAGGAGATATATGACATTCAGTCGGAAGGCTTTATGAAGAAAGGAAAGGAGGAGACTATGTTGAAGTTCAATGATACTGACTAAAGCAAGCACTGAGAGCTTGGAATGCAAAGCTCAATGATTCTTTGATAAGCATCGGATTTTTGAAAATAAAAAATACCAAGGTTTGTACTTCTTGAATTCTTCTCATGAAAAGGTGATGTTTGGAGTGTATGTGGAAAATTTGAATTCTTCTCATGAAATGGGGTTGAGTGAGATCAACATTGAGGAATTCAAGAAGAGGATGATGAAGATTTCTGAGATGACGGATCTAGGTTTGTTATTCCCTTATTTGGGTATTAAAGTACATCAAGGTGGGTCCCAAATTGCCTTGTGCCAAAACCCTTATGCTACTAATTGACAAAACGATTATGTGTGGTCGCTGAATTCACATCAAATCGTGTCAAAACTAATATCAAACTCACCAATTTTATCAAATAATCATGAATCAAGGAGTATAGTGGTAAATAAGGGTTGATTCCACAGAGAAGTATGGTAATTTCAGATGATCTTTGAAAATTTTATCAAATAGAATAATGAATCATGGTGAGAAATTAGGAAAATTGATATTTTTGGAAAGAGGACTTGAAAACGAATCCACGGAATAAAAAATCACTGAATTTGGATCAAGATTTGTGGAGAAATCATTAAGTAAATAAGAGAGAAATTTCTGAAATTGAAAATCGTAAAAAACTGAAATTGAAATTGAATAAAATTATGATTTGAAATTGAAATCTAAAGCTATACGAAGGAAGATTAGGATGAAATACGATCTCTAACCCAAGATTGCTCTTGAATTGATCTAATTATCGCTTGATTCAAGGTTTTTCATTCCCGAATTCGAAAAACGATCGTTGATTTTCAAGAGTCGATTTCTTCCTATTCTCTCAAAAAAATCTCACTTTTAAGCACTCTGTGGACGGGAAAATGAGTCTAGAAGCGATTTGAAGCAAGAGATTTAAGGGATTTGGTGTCTAAATAGTTCAATTACTCGAATTGCCTTGGAATGCTTTACCATGTCGAAGAACACCTCCATTTATAGGGTGAATTGGGCGTAACCATTCGATCTAGCTTTAAATCTTTGATTATCACTTTTAGATATCCATCATTGATCCAGATATGCATCCTTTTTTACCAAAACCTTCCGCACTATTGCGAATTGTTATGATTAAGTCATAGTCGCTGGATCTCAAATGGACCGTCGAGATAAAGCCACATCGCGCGTGTTATATGTAACGCATCAAACCGTCGCCGTTTGATCTTGACTCGACGCTCTAGATGTGTTTTGTCGGTTTTAATCTCAGCTGTTATAACTCCTCAGATCCACGGCTAACAATAAATTCTTTTACAATGATTAGCCGGCGAATAAGATTGTGCCACGTGCCCGCCACCTTAAGTGACGATCGACGGTTGCGATTAATCGCACGATTGGACGCTCCAGATTTTGCCACATCATTTGCACGATTATAAAATCGATTTTAAATTAAATAAATCGATTATAAATTCATAAAAATTCAAAAAAAATCAGAAAAAAATTGATAGAATCTGAAAAAATTAGAAAATTCATATCTTTTAAAATATAACTCCAAATTAATCTAAATTTGTTTCATTGGATCAGAAATTAAATTATATATCATTCTAAAAGGTCAAATTTAATAAATAACAGAAGAATAAATTTCTCTTTCAAAATTACACTCATTTATTTTAGATTTTAAAACTTAGAAAAATATATGAGTGTATATAAAATGATTTCTCTTATTATTTAACCTTAAAAACTAATTATAATGTCAAGTAAAGATGGGTTATGAAAATATTATTCTTAATTCATCATAATTAACCCTAAATTAATGCATTTTGATATTATAATGACCTTTTCATTGAATGATAGATAAACACTCAGAAATATGATAACATACATTAGAATAGAATGTTTTATGCCTTAATTTGATTTCATAATCATGTATTTTCATGTTTAATTAGCATGTTACCACTAATATATTGGAAAACTTCCAAATGATTGACTGCAGTCCAACCTAGACTCCAATGTAAACTCATATAAAGCTAA
Source organism: Lemna minuta (assembly GCA_024174645.1). Taxonomy (NCBI): domain Eukaryota; kingdom Viridiplantae; phylum Streptophyta; class Magnoliopsida; order Alismatales; family Araceae; genus Lemna; species Lemna minuta. The sequence continues at coordinate 12,629,887 of CM044102.1, read as the reverse complement.
GGAAAGAAGGAGGGGGAAGAAGTGTGGATACAACAATGTATAGCAGCTTAATTGGAATCTTGAGATATCTACTCCATACATGACTGGACTTGACCTATTTAGTGAGTATCTTTAGTAGATATATGGTGAATCCTACCTCTAACTGTTGGACAACAGCTAAGAGAGTGATAAGGTATCTCAAAGGTACCATTGATTTTGATCTTATCTATGAGAAGGGGTTGACGAATCTCAACATTATTGGATACAATGATAGTGATTTTTCTGTTGAAGTAAAAGACAAGAAGAGCACTAGAGGACATATTTGTGGTCTACTTATCACATAGAATAGCTTGAATCAAAAGTTGGTGGCCTTATCCTCATGTGAAGTTTAATACATAGCCATAACTTTAGTTGTGTGTCAAGGTGTGTAGACAACAAGATTAGTAAAGGAGTTTATGGGAGCTGAGATAGAGTCAATGAATATTATGGTTGGTAATCAATCAACCACCATTTTAAGCAAGAATTCATCTCATCATAATAAGACCAAGCACATTGACACTCTACCATTTCATGTGAGGCTGCATTGATGATAGGAGGATCATCAATGAATATGTGCAGACCAACAATCAACTTGAAGATATTCTCACCAAAGTCTTGGGAAGAATCAAGTTTGTGGAGCTTTGTGATAAAATGGGAGTGAAAAATGCTTGGGATAAGGGAAGAATCAAGGAGGAGCATGATGGGGGTGAGCTACGATACTTCCTTGCATTGAAGTATACAGATATTGATAACATGTAATTTTAACATCCAATTATACCATTATTCATGTAAATTAGGGCATAAAACAGTCCATTCTTATGCATGTTATCATACTTTGAGTGGATATCTATCAATTATGCAATTTTAAGTTATAATCTCAAAATGTATTTTTTTAGGGATAATTATGCATTTTTAAAGAATATATTTTAGAGTAGATTATTCTCATCTATATTTGAGATTATAATTGAGTTTTAATGTTAAATAATAAGAGAATATACTTTTTCTATACTCATTTATTTTTTTAAATCTCAATTTCTAAGAGAAATGAGTGTATTTTCTAAATAAAAATTTATTCTCTTGTTATTTATTAAATTTGACTTTTTAAAATGATAGATTATTAAATTTCTGATCCAACAAAACAAATTTGGATTAATTTGAAGTTCCATTTTGAAAGTTATAAATTTTCTAAATTTTAGGTATTTTTTGGGAATTTTTTTGATTTTATTTTGGATTTATTTGAATTTTTTAAAATAAAGAAATAAAAAATTAAGTTTTTATTGCACGTTAACATGGCAGCTCACGTGGCAGCGGAGTGACGTGTCGCCCCGTGCCAACATGTGTACACGTCACGTGGCGCATGTGTGTGCTCAAGTGTGCGCGTGTGTGTGCGAGTGTGATTAGTGGCTTAAGCATCCATTAAGGATTTTCGCTAACCCATTATATCCACTCTAGTTATTTACTCGTCGAAATGCGTTTATTTGTGTCATATGGGACTATGTTTTAAGATATCTTTTCGCAGGTGACGTGGCGCGCTCAGAATCGTCTGATCTTCACGAATTAATGCGATTTAATCTCAACCCCTCATTTTCACTTAAGTGAGTGGGGTATGTGGCAGCATCTAAATGTACGACGATTCATTTCATTAAAACCGATTAATCTTGGCTATTCATATGAGGAGTTATAATGGCCCAAGATTTAAAACGCCATTTGAGAATCTGAAACGTCGATTCAAGATCAGACAAATGAGATTTCACAACGCTCTCTCTTCGCGCGATAACGTGGCACGATCCTGATGCTCTTATGAAGATCCGACAATCGCG
>CM044102.1:12509163-12627549 GCA_024174645.1 Lemna minuta | reverse complement strand
CAGTGGGACGGGGCAATGAGTGGCGGCGGTTGTCGCGGCGGCGGCGGCGGCGGTTGGACTCCTTCCCCGGCCTTCCTTGAGCAGCCACTTGAGAGGGTGATCACTCCTTTCTTTCTTCAAATGACGGCTAGGGTTTGTGGGGGGGTCCCTTCCCCTCTTATAGAGCCCATAATGGGCCCAAAGGGGAAAGGGCCCACTTGAGGCCCACAACCCACACCTAACAGGCTCAAAGAAAGAAATAAGGTTCACAAAGAAAGATGGGCTTCACGAATGGGCTCCCGAAAAGGGAAGAACCCACCCGGAAGCCTAAAAGGGAGAGGGAAATAAGCGAGGACCCGCTTAAACACGCGCGGGTCAAGAGTTCAAAATAAAGAAATAAAGATAAGCGGATAAATCCGCGTGCGCAAAAGGCTCCTCCGGCGCTGTGGTATCGTGTCTTGGTGGCGACGGGGTTCGTACGCCACCAGAAAGTCCATGAGATCAACTGTCAAATTTTGCGAAATTAAATTCCAACTGTCAAATTTCACTAATGCGATCGATGGTTCTAAATTACGCACATGTGTTTGATCACGATCTGATGGACCAAAATCCATGAGATCAACGCGCGCTCTTTCCCGTGATTTGATCCAATGCCGCTCGAGATGCCACGTCGCCTACATACATAAAGAAAAACTTTAGTCCCACACAGAAGGAATGAAACAGTTTTTTCGCCTATATAAGGGGAGAGATCCTTAAGTCCTTTCGTCGCCCAATGGGCCTTAGTACGCCCACTATACCCGTGGGCCCAATATACATAGCCCGATTGATTCTCGCGCCACATAAGCTCTCACGTGTGTCTGTGTCAGCTCCCATGGCACTGCCACATGTCCACCTCGTTCCACGTCAGCTCCGCATGGGTCCCGCATATATAAACCCCTTTTTGCAATTTTTTAGCCTTTAAAAATTCTGAAAAATTCCTGAAAAATCAAAATAAAAATCAAAAAAATCTATAAACTTCATAAATTCTTAACTTTCAATTTAAAAGGCCTTTTTGACTCAATTTTTCTCCATTGGTTCACATCTTTCTATTTCTTTAATTCCATGCCACCTGAAATATAAATTAAATCAAGAAAATATGATGAATTCAAAATAATACTAAGTCAACCCTTTGAAGTTCTATTTTGACTCATCCCATTATTATCTTCTTCTAATTTCTTCTTGTAATCATCCATTAAAGTCAAAATAAAATCAAGGGAAACGTTTAATTTCTAATTTTTTGACCTTGCAAAAGGTCAAACATCAATAAAACACATAATTAACCCTAAATAATGCAAAAATGCGGACTTTAGTAAAATGGCATGCCAATGGAGAAAATTCATAAAACTATGATAACATGCATCATAATTATAGAAAATAAGCATTAATATCAGTTTAATATGATAGTATTTCAAGTTAAATATGCATATTATCATCTACTCACCTCATATCTTGGAATTAAAGTAGCACAATGATAACATGCTATACTGACACAATAAAACATGATTTTTTATTGCATATTAAGGCATAAATGATTTCATTTCCACGCATGTTATCATATTTCTATGTATTTTTCTATTATTCTATTAAAAAGTTATTATAATCTCAAAATACTTTAATTTAGGGTTAATTTTAATAAATTAAAGTTTAATAATTTGATAACCTATATTTTTTGAGATTATAACTATTTTTAAAGTCAAAATAACAAGAGAAACAATTTTTATAAACATTCATTTTATTTTCTAAAGTTTAAAATCTTAATAAATGAATGTATTTTTGAAATAATAAATTAAACTCTTATTATTTATTAAATTTGACTTTTTAGAATAATAGATAATTTAATTTCGGATCAAATGAAAGAAATTTGGATTAATTTGGAGTTATATATGAAAAGTTATGAATTTTCTATTTTTAAGGATTTTTCTGGATTTTTTGTGAATTTACTTTCTATTTAAATTGATTAACATGAATATTTAAAAATGCAAAAAAAGTTGTTTTTACGTCGGGAGGCCACGTGGATGCGACGTGGCACTCCAGGCCACGTGCCAGCGCCACGCGGGCCTACGCGGCATACATATTTACATATATCTATTTATTATATATTATAAAAGGGGTCTTCAGCCTTGCCTATATTAGAAGGGTTGTCGATTCCTATTATTCGTCGGGTCTTATAAACCCAACGAAACGCCTTGTTTAATTCCGTGTGGGACTAAGTTCCACGCAGTTCTTATGAGTGCAGGTGACGTGGACGCATACGGAGCGTCGGATCAGGCAGGGCGCGGAATGAGGCACGTTGATCCAATGCGCCATGAACCACTGATCAATCAAAACGCACGTGGCATTTTAAAAGCGTTATCATCGCCGAGATGCTTCGACGCGGATCACATCTCAGCCGTCCGATCGCGATCCAAGGGGCGACATCTGAGGCATTTTATAACTATCAACAGCGCGGGATCATCCAAGCCGTTCATCAGGATCGGACGGCCACGACTTAAGCGAAACGGTCCACGGTGGACCGTTCCATCGTAACCGTCGATCGTTTCAATCGGACGGTTACGCCCAAAAACACTATAAAACAAGATGTTCTTCATGATTCTAAAGCATCCGAGTTGAATTTCAATCCAATTGAGCTGTCTAGACACCATTCTTCTCGCTTCTCTCAATCTCAACGTGTTCCACACTAAATTCCGCACTCACGGAGCACTAGAAATCGACATTTGGTGGAGAATTGAGGGAGAAATCGCAGCTTGAAGCTCGTCGAGGCGTTCTTGGTGTTCTTCGCGATTAATCAGTTTAATCACGACAATTTGATCGCAAAACGGGTTTAGTGGAAGCGGTTTTTCATGATTTACCTTCCTATTAGGTTTAATTTTCATTTAGATTAGGATTTATGTTTCAATTTCGTGAAATTTCATCTAAAATCGCAATTTTCTCGCCGAAAATTTTCTCTCCACTTCAAATTTTGATTTCTCCGCGAAATCAAATCCAAATTCGATGATTCTTGATTCTGTGGAATCGATTTGAAGTCTTCTTTCTTAAAATACCAGTTTCCCCAATTTCTACCATCAATTTCTTGTCCGATTTGACCAAATTTGAAGATTACGTCAAGAAATTCCTTAATTCCCTGTGGATTCGACCCATATTTACCATTATACCCCTCAATTCGAGTGAATTTTCTAAAATTGGTAAGTTTGGAATAATTTTTGACGCGATACCACGTGAAATCGACGACCTCGCGGTCTCATCTCGTCAAATGGCACCGCTGCCAGGGAATTAAGGTAATTTTCGATCAAATTAAGTCAATTTTGACTTGGTAAACACAGATTTTTCTCTTAATTTCTTGAAATTCAAGCAATTCAATCGTATTTTGAGTGATCCGAAGTAGAAATCCATCTTCTAGATCCTTAATTTGATAAGATTAAGTGATTTTCACTCCTTTTCTAAGGATTACGGGCGATTACTTACTCAAAATCGCGTTAAGAACGCATAACTCTCACGGATACCGACACTCAGGTACGAATGACTTCAATTTTTAATATATTTTAAGTATTTATAAATTATTACTCATCTATGTACCCGATCCACTCTTCATGAGAAGACGAAAGGCTTGGAGAGTACGGAATAACCCCCTAGAAATAGACCTCTTTGAACGATCCTCGCAGACTTCCGAAGCTACCGAGACCGACTCAACTTTTGATCCTACCGAACCAGTAGAAATGGCTCAGAATGATGAAGGAAATGCTAGGAAACGCCTTAGTGAATATGCTAGGCCCATCCTCCAGCGACCCGTCACCAGAATTTACGCACCCCTAGGAAGAGGGGCCAATTTTAGAATAGATTCCCATGTTATGAGCATGCTACCTATCTTTCATGGTAAGCCTTCCGAAGATCCCTATAGACATGTAGATGAGCTTTCCCAAGTTTGTGAAATTAATCACCTTCAAAATGTCCCCGCCGACACGATGAAGATGAAACTCTTTCCCGCTACCCTTAGAGATAGAGCCAATGACTGGTTTTTAAAATTAGGGAAAGAATTCACAAGTTGGACCGAAATGGAGGAAGAGTTCTTAATAAAATATTATTCAGTAGGAAAGACAACCTCCGTCTGAAAAGCTATCCGAGAATTCACCCAAGGCTCGACTGAAACCTTCCACGAGGCTTGGGAACGATTAAGAGATCTTACGAGGGAGTGCCCACACCATGGCGTGTCTAACCACGAATTAACTCAAATTTTTTATGACGGGTTGGGCTCGAAAGATAGATACCATTTGGATGCAGCTAGCAGCGGCACCTTTATGACCAAATACGAAGACGACGCAATGGATCTCATGGAAACGGTGGCGGAAAATAGTCACCATAATGCGGCGAAACCATTTGGAAGAGGTGCAATGTCGAAAGCTCTCGACGCCAAATCAACAAAGACGGTGATGCTCCTCGAAAGAATCGACAAAATGGCAAAAGTCCAGAACTTACTCCTGGACCGACTCAACATCCGCAATGGTTCCGAAGGACTCACCCCCGTCTTACTCCAAGAGGCGTCACCATGCGCAACATGCTCAAGATTCGACCACGTCGAATTAGATTTCCCCGTGATGGCAATCCAAGGGCAAGGGATGTATAGACAAGGTCCATCATGAGGACCGATTCAATAGGGATGACCAAACTATCCAGGTAATTATCCTAACCAGTATAATACCCCTGTTTTTAACAATTCTTCGCAGAATAATGGCTACAGGAGGAACAACGATCAACCTTATCCTCCAAAATACAACAGTCAGCAAAATTACCCTAATCAAAGACCGTCGTCGTTCGTCCCGCCGACTCAACCACAAGCATACACGCAAGCTCCACGCCAAACCACGCCGGCATCCGACCCGATCCTCGGCGCGATCTCGCAATTAATGCAGCAAATGACGATGATGAACTCACGCGTGGACAAAATTCAAGACTTCGTCAAGACGAACGTCCAACCGACGACAGACAAAAAGGGTAAGCAAGTAGCTTTTACTGACCAGTTACCCTCACAGGCCAAGGTAAATCCAAGAAATCAAGGAGCTTCGTCGACCCAGACTCACAACATCAACCATGTACACGTCGACGAAGAAGCTGCAGAATCAGCCCTGGCCATATCAAGCCTTCGGAGTGGGAAAGCTCTGCCTGATCCATACAAGGATCATCCTTTCCACCAAGGCCAAAAAGAAGCAGAAGAAACGCCAATTATCGTCGAGCAAGACACTGATTCAGAGGACGAGGAAGAACAGGTTACGACTGAACCTAACCCTGACAAATATAAGCCCCATGTGCCTTATCCTCAAGCCCTAAACCGACCAAAAGCCAAGAATAGCGAAACCGACGAAAACCTACTAGATGCTTTTAAGAAGGTAACCATAACCATTCCTTTAACAGAAGCCATCAAGCATATCCCTTCCTATGCAAAATTCCTAAAAGGTATATGTACCCCCCATAGAAACCCTAAACGGATCCAACTTAGTGAGACGGTAAGCTCTATTATGATGAATTCCTTACCCGTAAAAAAGAGAGATCCGGGAGCACCCATGATCACGAGTGAAATAGGAGGAATGTCCTTTACTAGGTCCCTACTAGATATAGGAGCCAGTATAAACATCCTCCCTAAAGCTGTATTCGACCGTCATCATGTAGGGGAGTTACAACCATTCCTAGTAGAGTTATGCTTAGCCGATGGATCTGTTAGAAAACCCCATGGACTAGTAGAAGACGTTATCGCAAGAATAGAATATTGTTATTTCCTGGTAGACTTCCTAGTAGTCGACATGAAAATGACTAAGGAGCTGAGCCAAGCCCCGATTATCTTAGGACGACCCTTCCTAGCTACCGCAAAGCCGTAACCGACTGGCGGGGAAAGGAGAAGTTATTCTCAAAGTGGGAGAGCACACCGTGAAGGTCGACATCAACAAGCTAATGAAATACCCTTCACGAGCATCTGAAGACTTGGGAGCCATCGACTTCGCTGATGATCAAGACATAGACGAATGTGTAGAAGAAGTAATGATGATCAACGAGGCAGCAAGATATGAGGAGCTTCCGATGGATGAGCCAACTTTGAAACTCAAAACTCTCCCGTCTACACTCAAGTATGCCTTCCTTGATGAAGAGAAAGCAAAGCCGGTAATTATTTCGTCCAAGCTGGACATTGAGCAAGAAAAGCAATTACTGGAGGTGCTAAAGAAAAATAAAGAAGCAATCGGATGGACCCTAACGGACCTCAAAGGGTTGGACCCTTCACTATGCACTCATCGCATCTTCTTAGATGTTCAGTCAAGACCCGTCAGGGAGGCCCAGAGACGACTCAACCCGAGGGTATGGGAGGCCGTAAAAGAAGAAATTCTTAAATGGCTCAACGCGGAAATTATCTATCCCATATCCGATAGCCAATGGGTGAGTCTGGTACACGTCGTCCCGAAGAAAGCCGGAGTAACGGTTACGATGAACGAGAAGGGCGAGGAAATCCAGACGCGCCTACCGACGAAGTGGAGGGTCTGCATCGATTATCGAAAGCTGAACTTCGCTACTAAGAAGGACCACTTCCCGCTACCGTTCATCGACCAGATCCTAGACCGACTGGCAGGATCCAACTACTTCTGCTTCCTTGACGGATACTCGGGCTATAATCAGATTGCTATCCACCCCGACGATCAAGAGAAGACAACGTTCACAAGTCCTTTTCGCACCTTCGCCTTTAGACGAATGCCATTCGGACTGTGCAACGCCCCCGCGACCTTCCAACGATGCATGACGGCGATATTCTCTGACTTTCTTGGCGACAGTTTAGAAGTCTTCATGGACGATTTCTCCGTCTTTGGAAACAACTTCGAGACTTGTCTTGCTCACCTGACGAAGATACTAGAGGTATGCATCTGGAAATGACTGGTACTCAGCCGGGAGAAATCCCACTTCATGGTACGAGAGGGAGTAGTGCTCGGGCACATCGTCTCGGGCAAAGGCTTAGAAGTGGATAAGGCCAAGATAGAGGTCATCCAAAACCTCCCTCTCCCAAATACCGTGAAGGATTTAAGGAGCTTTCTCGGGCACGTCGGCTTCTACCAAAGATTCATCCAAGACTTTGCGAAAGTTTCCAAGCCCCTCAATACCCTTCTTTGCAAAGACAAAGACTTCATCATTGACGAAGAAGGGAAGCGCGCATTCAAGACATTGAAGCAAGCACTGATCGAAGCACCGATTCTTTAAAGTCCTAATTGGGACTTACCCTTCGAGATCATGTGCGACGCTTCGGACTACGCGGTGGGAGCGGTCTTAGGGCAGCGACTGGACAAGAAGCCGACGGCCATTTGCTACGCAAGTAAGACCCTCATCGAAGCTCAAATTAATTACACGACTATAGAGAAAGAGCTTCTGGCGGTGGTATACGCTCTCGAGAAGTTCCGGCCCTACATCTTGGGGAGCAAGATAATCATCTTCACTGATCATGCGGCCCTAAAATACTTGCTCTCCAAGAAAGAGGCCAAACCAAGACTTATACGATGGGTGCTGCTCCTTCAAGAATTTGACTCGGAGATAAAAGACAAGAAGGGCAATGAAAACTCTGTGGCAGATCACTTATCGCGTCTCAACATCTCGGGAGGAGAGGACATCGGAGAGACATTTCCAGACGAGCATCTCCTCGCCATCTCGAGTCACGTCCCCTAGTACGCACACATCGTCAACTTCATCGTCACTAGATCGATCCCGGAGCACTGGAACCGACACCAAAAAGATAAGTTCTTCCACGAGCTCAAGTATTATTTCTGGGAAGAACCGCCTCTGTTCCACCGAGGATACTACTAGATCATCCGACGATGTGTAACGGAGGAGGAGCAAGGAGACATACTGGCGATGTGTCACTCATCGACGTGCGGAGGACACTTCGCGGCACGAAAGACCGCGGATAAGATCCTACAGAGCGGCTTCTACTGGCCATCCATCTTCAAGGACGCCCATCGTTTCTACACGGAATATCTACAATGTCAAGCGGCGATCAACATATCCAAGCGAGACGAGATGCCGATGCGGCCGACCTTTGGGGGATAGACTTCATGGGACCTTTCCCACCTTCTGACGGGAAAGAGTACATCTTGGTGGCGGTGGACTATGTGTCCAAGTGGGTCGAAGCAATCCCCACTAGGACAAACGACCATCAGGAGGTTCTAAGATTCATCACACGATCCATCTTCACCCGATACAGTTGTCCGAGAGCCATCATCAGCGACGGCGGCTCACACTTCAACAACTCGCACTTCCGGGCCCTATTGAAGAAATACGAAGTACACCACCGCATCACCACGCCATACCACCCCCAAGCGAATGGGCAAGTAGAGGTAAGTAATAGAGAAGTAAAATCTATACTTAGAAAGATAATTCATCCAGATGGAAAGGATTGGGCACACAAGCTCCCCGACGCACTATGGGCATACCGGATGGCATACGAGACACCCATCGGGATGTCTCCCTTCTGACTCATCTACGGGAAAGCCTGCCACCTTCCGGTTGAGCTAGAGCATCGAGCCTACTGGGCCATCAAGAAGCTCAACCTCGCACTGGACAAAGCAGGCAAGGAACGACTTCTCCAGCTCCAGGAGTTACAAGAGTTGAGGCACGACGCGTAAGAGAACGCGGCAACCTACAAAGAGAAGACCAAGGCCTTCCACGATCGACACATCCGACGACGATCATTCCAGATCGGCGACAAGGTCTGGCTCTACAATTCCTGCCTCAAGCTCTTCCCTGGAAAGCTGTGCTCCATATGGGATGGTCCCTATGTGGTTCTGGAATTGTTCTACGATGGAGCAGTACTCATCTCCGATCCTAAGACCGATCGACAATTCAAGGTAAACGGCCATCGTCTTAAGCCGTATCTGACCTCAGAACGACCTGCACCAGAAGATAAGGTAAATCTGCATCTTCCCGAGCACCCGAGGACGTGACGGTATCACCCTCGACCCATCAGTAGTCTAGATTTTATTTTGTTTAGTCTGGCTGAAGATGTTAAACTTAGCACTCTTGGGAGGCACCCCAAGATTATCTTACCTTTTAGTTTTATGTTTTTCATTTCAGTTTCTTTTTAGACGTCAGAGAACTACATTAGGAAAGGGCGCACTTGCACCGGAAAATCCCATGAGCATCACGGACTAATGAGCTTTTCTAAACCCATCTCACCGCACTTTTTATTGTTTTCATGCCATGATTCGATGAGTTTTCACATGAGCATGTAGTTTTCATTGAGGGCAATGAAAGATTCTAGTTGGGGGGTGAGGATTTAGAAAAAGCTCTACAATTTTTCAAAATTTTAAAATTCTACCTTCTAAAAAACTCCTATTTTTAAAATCTTTGATCTAATTTACCCCACCTTAGAAGTCTTTTCATCTAGAGATCTGACCTACTAGAGATGTAGAAGTGAGGACCTTATAGTCCATATGATTACATTTTGAGTAATGAAGCCAAATGATCTAGAGAGACCAATGGATTAGAGTAGTGGTTGACTTCTTTGGGGTTCGGTATCTAGCAGGCACCAAGGAAAAAGAGTAATCAAGAGGTTGAAATGCTATGAGATTGGAAAGGAGAGTATTTGAGAGAAAATAAATTCCATCTTTTACCTATTATTAGCCCAAACTGCTTAGTATAAGGAATTTTCTCGAGGCTAGACTTTCCCCTTTAAAGAGTGCAATGATCCATAATCTTTGTAGCACCTATCTTTCCTTATAGGCATGTAGTTTTCTCTTCCAAAGCAGTCAAGTATTAACACCAATTTGTTTTAAACCTTCGCTTTTCATGATGAACACTCCCAAGTGAACCCGCACATCCATCTCACCTTCCATTTTTTCTCCCACATGTTCTTATACCTTCACTACACTTCATTTGCTACACACTCTCTTCAAAAAATCCTAAAACTCCTCCACATCATCATTCTAGTCTTCTGAAATGCTTAAAAAAATGAAGAAGAAAAGAAAGAGGAGCAAAGTCAAAAGAAAGAGAGAAATAAGAAGTTACAAGAAGGAAAACAAGTGGGAACATCTTCTATCTGATAACATGCTATTTATGCATGTAATTACATAGTTATAAATGCAAATTAATGCATTAATTATTACAAATATATGCATGTTATCATCTTTTAAGCATATTTCTATCATTTTGTGTAAATTCATGTTATGATCTTAAAATACATCAATTTATGGGTTATTACGCACAATTAAACATTTCAATCTTTAATCCTTATTATATTTATGATCATAATCATGTTTTAAAGTTGAAAATATAAGAGAAAATACATTTATTAACATTTATGTGTTTATATGAATTTATTTCATATAATACATAAATGTATAAAATTAATATAAATTAATTTTCTTATTATTTTAATAAATTGACCTTTTAAAATGATAGATTATTCAATTCTGAATCCAACAAAACAAAGTTGACTTAATTTGGAGTTATATTTTGAAAGTTATGAATTTTACAATTTTTCGGAATTTTTCTGAATTTATTTGATTTTTATTTCAATTTTTTAAATATTGAATTCAATTAAAAAAATCACAAAATATGGGTTTTATCGCGCGTGTGCAGGTGGCATCGCCACGTGGACATGCGCGAGCGCCTATGTGGCGCTGAGGTGACGCGTGGCGCTAACGAGGCATATTTATATATACTATATAGTATTTATATAATGTGTAAAAGTCTCCCGTGTACAGGGAGACAGATTAATAAATCCACTAATCTCGCGTACATTATATATTGAAAAATCCTCTCTATTTTCTCCAAGTGGGACTAAAATGCTTCGTTTTATCTGATTTCAAGACGCGTGGCGAGCTGTGGAACGTTGGATCTAATCGCGATGAACGCGATGATGTCGATGCGGTGGACACGAGGTCCACCCGATCAACAATCAACCACGTGCCTAAATACTCATTTAAGTGAATTAATCAAGACCGTCCGATCGTGAGTTATAACGGTCCAGATTGTTTGCATCAGATTAATCTCCGATCAAATCTAACCTCATGATGAAGATCCGACGAACGAGATGAAGCGACGATTCATCAACTGACGCGTGATTAGAGCCATCGATCGCAATAAACGGCTTCATCGGACGACTGACAATCATTTTCGTTTTTTTTAAGAACTGTTCTTCGCGACGAAGAACAGGTTCACGAAAATTCTCCAAATTCGAAGTGTATACTCAACCAAATCGTGTGTCGTTTGTTTCTCTGTGTTCGTTCCTCATTTTTGCTTCCATTGAACACTTGAATTCAAACTTTGATCGAGAGAGAAGGAAGAAATCACATCTTGAAATCCACTTTCGTCTTCAAAAATTCGGAATGAAAAGCCTTGCATCCGGCGATTAATTGGATCATTTCGAAGGCTACTTTGGGTTAGGTTGCGTGATTTCATCTTATCTTTCATCATTTAGTGTTAATTTTACATTTAGAATCGTAGATTAGTTTAATTTTAGATTAAATTTTGGTTTTTAATCATTTTTCGAAACGAAAATTTCATCTAACTTCAAACTTCGATTTCTCTTCGAATTCTTATCCAATGCACTTGATTTTTGATTCTGTGGATTCGATTTTGAGTTATCTTTCTTAATATACTAAAACGCCCAATTTCTAATCTCAATTTGTGGTCCGATTTGACCGAATTTCAAAGATATTTCTCAAATTTCCCTAATTCTCCGTGGATTCGACCCTTAATTACCATTATACTAATTAATTACTTTGATTAATCATAAATTGGTAAGTTTAGGACTTTATTTTGACACTAAGTCGTGTGCATTCAACGACCATACGATTTAGTCTCGTCACTCTCTCTACCTCCACTATCATCTCCACCATCTACCCTATTCATCATTATTCACCTCACTTGGGAGTATAATCATCATGAGTGGTACCATCTTTGATTTTTATAATCCACTTTGCTATATCAGCATATTTGCTTTTAGCCAAGTCATACCCTTCGAAATAGTATCTTTTTGTTTCCTTCAGCCTCCCCACACGATGCATCCAAAGATAGGAACCCTTTTGAATTGCACTCTTTTAAGGAGGAAAGCGAGTTGAGGGGAATTCTAAGTACTAAGTAGCCTCCATTTTGAGGGAAGGAGTGATGTGTTTATGGAGAGGGTAAGGAATTACATCCACTCATGAGAGAGTGAGTTTATTTTCAGCACCATAGCATCATACCTTAGATATGCTCACCTTGATTACAATCAAGAATTAGACTTGAGCATTAGCCGATGAGCACTACCCTAACATGCACTAAAGAAGTCAACCTAGAGATGGAATCTAGATCATTATGGCCTACACTATGAGGAAAACGTGATCATACCTTTATACACCTCTCCTTTTTAGTAGTAGGGTCAAATGGTGAAAAGACTTTTTAGGGAGATCATATAGTAAATTGCTAAGAGACTAGCAATAATTTAAGTTGGGGGGTGTGATAACATGCTATATTGACATAATAAAACATGATTTTTATTGCATATTAAGGCATAAATGATTTCATTTCCATGCATGTTATCATATTTATATGTATTTTTCTATTATTCTATTAAAAAGTCATTATAATCTCAAAATGCTTTAATTTAGGGTTAATTTTAATAAATTAGAGTTTAATAATTTGATAACCCATATTTTTTGAGATTATAACTATTTTTTAAAATAAAAATAATAAGAGAAACAATTTTTATAAACATTCATTTTATTTTCTAAAGTTTAAAATCTTAATAAATGAATGTATTTTTGAAATAATAAATTAAACTCTTATTATTTATTAAATTTGACTTTTTAGAATAATAGATAATTAAAATTCGGATCAAATGAAAGAAATTTGGATTAATTTGGAGTTATATATGAAAAGTTATGAATTTTCTATTTTTAAGGATTTTTCCGGATTTTTTGTGAATTTATTTTCTATTTAAATTGATTAAAATGAATATTAAAAAATGCAAAAAGCTGTTTTTACCGCGGGAGGCCACGTGGATGCGACGTGGCACTCCAGGCCACGTGCCAGCGCCACGCGGGCCCACGCGGCATACATATTTATATATATATCTATTTATTATATATTATAAAAGGGGTCTTCAGCCTTCCGTATATGGGAAGGGTTGTCGATTCCTATTATTCATCGGGTCTTATAAAACCCGACGAAATGCCTTGTTTAATTCCGTGTGGGACTAAGTTCCACGCAGTTCTTATGAGTGCAGGTGACGTGGACACATACGGAGCATCGGATCAGGCGGGGTGCGGAATGAGGCACGCTGATCGAATGCGTCGTGGACCACTGATCAATAAAAACACACGTGGCATTTCAAAAGCGTTATAACGGCCAAGATGCTTCGACGCGGATCGCATCTCAGCCATCCGATCGCGATCCAAGGGTGACATCTAAGGCATTTTATAACTATCAACCGTGCAGGATCATCCAAGCCGTTCATCAGGATCGGACGGCCACGACTTAAGCGAAACGATCCACGGTGGACCGTTCCATCGTAACCGTCGATCGTTTCGATCGGACGGTTATGCCCAAAAACACTATAAAACAAGATGTTCTTCACGATTCTAAAGCATCCGAGTTGAATTTCAATCCAATTGAGCTGTCTAGACACCATTCTTCTCGCTTCTCTCAATCTCAACATGTTCCACACTCAATTCCGCACTCACGGAGCATTAGAAATCGATATTTGGTGGAGAATTGAGGGAGAAATCGCAGCTTGAAGCTCGTCGAGGCGTTCTTGGTGTTCTTCGCGATTAATCAGTTTAATCACGACGATTTGAACGCAAAATGGGTTTAGTGGAAGCGGTTTTTCATGATTTCTCTTCCTATTAGGTTTAATTTTCATTTAGATTAGGATTTATGTTTCAATTTCGTGAAATTTCATCTAAAATTGCAATTTCTCGCCGAAAATTTTCTCTCCACTTCAAATTTTGACTTCTCCGCGAAATCAAATCCAAATTCGATGATTCTTGATTCTATGGAATCGATTTGAAGTCTTCTTTCTTAAAATACCATTTTCCCCAATTTCTACCATCAATTTCTCGTCTGATTTGATCAAATTTGAAGATTACATCAAGAAATTCCTTAATTCCCCATGGATTCGACCCATATTTACCATTATACCCCTCAATTCGAGTGAATTTTCTAAAATTGGTAAGTGTGGAATAATTTTTGACGCGATACCGCGTGAAATCGACGACCTCACGGTCTCATCTCGTCACACAAGAAAGTGGAAAAATCAAGCTAAGTCAAAGGAGTTATGCATTAAGGATCTTGAAACAAAGTAGTATGTTAGAATACAATCCAGCACATGCCCCACTAGAGAGCCAATGCAAGTTTGAAAGAGAGTCACACTCAAGTGTAAACCCTACAACATTTTGAAGCTTAATGGGAAGCCTCATATAACCCATACAAGACCAGATCTTATGTTTTCTATTGGGTATTATAGTAGATATACCCCACTAGAGAGCCAATGCAAGTTTGGAAGAGAGTCACACTCATGTGTAAACCCTACAACATATCAAAGCTTGATGGGAAGCCTCAGATACTAACCCATACAAGACAAGATCTTATGTTTTGTCTTGGGTATCTTAATAGATATATGGAAAATTCCATGACCAAACATATGGCTGCTATAAAGAGGAATATGGTTAGCGAGATTGATTTGAGAACTGATGAACAAGATCATGATATCAATGATGCTAATGATTGATAATAAGTCAGCCATTGAATTGTCCAAGAATCCGATGTTTCACAATAGGCCCAGGCACATAAAGACTAAATTAAATTTCATAAGGATGTACTTAGAAGAAAAGAAGATGAAGCTAGACTTCGTAAGCTCAAAGAATCAATTACCAGACTTTTTACAAAAGTGTTGGGAAGACAAAAATTTTGAAGAGCTCTGCCAAAGATTAGGCATATATAAAGTCTAGAAAGGCATCATGCTTGGGTGGGAGACTAAAGGCATCAAGCAATGATGCCTTTCTAGATTTTTCTAGAAAGGCTCGTGACCATCTTGAAATGACATTTGAGAAATGTCGTTTCAAGATAGTTCTACATACTCTCTCTCACACAAACTCTCTAGTATATTCTAGAAAATTCCTCTTATGTTTATATAAGCATAGTAATATGATAACATGCTAATTAAACCTGAAAATACATGATTATTAATGCAAATTAAGGCAGAAATCATTCTATTCTAATGCATGTTATCATATTTTTTAGTATTTATCTATCATTCTATGAAAAAGTCATTATAATCTCAAAATGCTTTAATTTAGGGTTACTTATGATGAATTAAGGATAATATTTTCATAACCCATCTTTACTTGAGATTATAATTAGTTTCTAAGGTTCAATAATAAGAGAAATCATTTTATATACACTCATATATTTTTTTCTAAGTTTTAAAATCTAAAACAAATGAGTGTATTTTTTAAATAGAAATTTAATCTCTTGTTAATTATTAAATTTGACTTTTGAGAATAATAGATAATTTAATTTCTGATCCAATGAAACAAATTTGGATTAATTTGGAGTTATAGTTTGAAAGTTATGAATTTTATAATTTTTACAAATTTTTCAGATTTTTTCAGAAATTTTTCAGAACTTTTTATGAATTTTTAATAAATTTTTCAGGATTTTTCTGAATTTTCCTGAATTTAAAATAAATTTATTTAATGAAATATCGATTTTATAAGTGCGCAGGTTATGTGTCGCAATCTTGAGCGTCCCATTCCGCGTTTAATCATGACCGTTGATCGTCATTTAAAGGCGGGGGTACGTGGCGCAATCTCATTTGTCGACGAATCATTTTAAAATGATTTAATCTTAGCCGTTGATCTGAGGAGTTATAACGTCTGAGATTAAAACGACAAAAAAACGCATATGGAGCGTCCGATCACTATCAAACGACGATGATTCGATGCGTTACTTATAATGCGCGCAACGTGGCATCATCTTAACGGTCCATCAGAAATCAAACAACCACGAATTAATCGTAACTTTTCGCAATCGTGCGTTTCATCAGGGCCATTGATCGAAGATTAAATGCCTGATCGTGCAGTTACGCCCAATTTGCCCTACAAATTGAGATGTTCTTCGACATTGTAGAGCATTCCAGGGCAATTGGAGTAATCGAACTGTTTAGACACCAAATCCTAAATGCCTAATGAAATGAGTGAGGCTAAATGCAAAAGATGTGATGCAATACAAGTGGCGAGCGCAGTCGAGCGTCCACAGCCTGAAATTTGATACCAAGATGATGTTGGACAAGTTGATAAACCCGATCGATCCCCAAAACTGAGGGGAATCTAAGGTAGGAGACCGAGGGTGGTTTAATATGATGAGATGCTCACTCCAAGTATTCAACAGGTTGCCTCCTTGCACCTCGCCTTGTAGCTCCTGGGATGCGCTGAGTAGTGACAATCCGGGAAACCTCCGGTCCACATCCTCGCAAACGTTGGGCCTTGGGTCATCGATGGTAGCTTGACGGTCAACAAGATGGATCGGACCACGGTCTCGATTTGTTCGTATCGTCCTACTATATAACCTAATCTCGGTCCCAACAGCGGTAGAAACAAGTGTGGAAAGTACTGAAAGAGGTAAAAGCACTCCAATGTAAAGAGAAGGGGTGATAACATGCAATCTTAACATGATAAAACATGATTATTAATGCAAATTAAGGCATAAAACATTCCATTTGTATGCATGTTATCATAATTTGAGTGCATTTCTATCATTTCATGCAATTTTAAGCTATAATCTCAAAATGCGTTAATTTAGGGTTAATTATGATGAATTAAAGATAAATGATTTTATAACCTATCTTTAATTCAGATTATAAGTGGTTTTAAAATTTAAATAATGAGAGAAATCATTTTTACAAACATTCATTTAATTTTCTAAAGTTAAAATCTTAAAGAAATGAATGGATTTTTGAAATATAAATTAAATCTCTTGTTATTTAAATATTTTGACTTTTTATAATGATAGATAATTGAATTTCAGAGCCAATGAAAAAAAATCTGGATTAATTTGGAGTTGTATTTTGAAAGTTATGAATTTTCTAATTTTTAGGGATTTTTCCATAATTTTCTGAATTTATTTTTTATCTAAACCTATTAAAAACTAATTAAAATAAGCAAAAAAAGGGGGTATTTATCGCGCGAGACCCACGTGGATGCGAGGTGGCACGCAAGGCCACGTGGCAGAGCCACGCGGACCCACGCGAGTGCCTGCGTGGCACGGATGTGACATGTGCATATTTATATTTACTCGTCATATAGGGTTATAGTACATATAAGCATCCGATATTTCGGATTTAAGCTAACCCTTATATTAATCGCATCTTATACCCGTTATTTCTTCTTAATTTCCTCCGTGTGGGACTAATTCTCTTATTTCAGGTAAGATCAATCGTTGGATTAAATCGTGTGACGCATCGTGCGTCGATGCGGTGGACGCGAGGTCCACCCGATCTCCAATCACACACGTGTTTTAATAAACATTAAGTGAAAACACATCGACCGTCCATCTCGAGAGTTATAACAGTCGAGATTCATCGCGATTGGTGAACTCATCGGATCATCAAGGCCGTCCGATGAAGATCCAACAAAGGCAGTTTCGTGCGTTTTATAACGCATACACATCAAGCTTCAGCGGGAGCGTCCATCCGCGATCTAACGGCCAAGATCTATTCATAACGGTTCATCTTGATGCGTTTAATCTGGACCATTGATGATGATTAAACGCATCCATCGAACGGTTACGCCCAATTCGCCTATAAATTGAGGCGTTCTTCGATTTTGTAAGACATTCTCGGATGTATTCATCAAATTGATCTATCTACACCCCTCCATCCTTGAATCTCTCGCTTCTAATCTCTTCTAGACTCAATTCTGCGTCCACGGAGTGATTAAAAGTGAGATTTTGTCGATCAATTAAGGAGAATTAGTCTCTTGAACACCGATGCTCGCTTTCGAAATCGCGGAATGAATAGTGGTGGCATACGACCCCCGTCGCCACCAAGACACGATACCACGGCGCCGGAGGAGCCCTTTTGTGCGCGCAGATCTATCCGCTTATCTTTATTTCTTTATTATAAACTTTTGAACCGCACGTGTTTAAGCGGGTCCTCGCTTATTTCCTTTTCCTTTTTAGGCTTCCGGGTGGGTTCTTCCCTTTTCGGGATCCCATTCGTGAAGCCCATCCTTCTTTGTGAACCTTATTTCTTTCTATGAGTATGTTAGGTGTGGGTTGTGGGCCTCAAGTGGGCCCTTTCCCCTCTCGGCCCATTATGGGCTCTATAAGAGGGGAAGGGACCCCCCCACAAACCCTAGCCGTCATTTGAAGAAAGAAAGGAGTGATCTCCCTCTCAAGTGGCTGCTAAAGGAAGGCCAAGGAAGGGGTCCAACCGCCGTCGCTGCCGCCGCCGCACGCCTCCGTGCCGCCGCCGCCGCCGCCGCGACGACCGCCGCCACTCCTTGCCCCGACCACGGGTTCTTCTCCGCTGTCATTGTGACGCCGCCGTCCTCAAGCCGCCGCCGCCACCGCCGCCTCCGGACCGCCACACCGCCATCATCTCCAACTCCATCTCCACCTCTGGCCATCACCAGCTCCTCCTCCCGCTCCAGCATTGCGCTTCCCCTCCTCAAGCTTCCCCCATTCTCTCCCATCCTCCCTCTTCCTGATCGCTCCACGATCTTCCTCTCCCTCCTCAGGCAATCCTCGCTGCCACTGCCCCGTCTCCCCACCCGGTTTCCTCCCCGCGACCACTCCCCCTCCATCCAACCTTGCGGTCCCTTCCTCCCGCTGCCTCCCTCCATCGATTTTCCCATTGCGACCATCTTCATCAACCCCTGCCGCTGAGCACAGCCACACCCAGCCCCCCTGTTCCCCGACGCTCAATTTCCTTTCACCCGATGCCCTCGATCCACTCCTTCCCGCCTCTTCGCCCAGCCAAATTTTGGCAACGTCCTCTCAAAATCCGGTCAAAGCCCCGCAATTCTCCTCTCCCCTTTCTGCAATTCACGTCGAACTCCAGAATTTTCCCCCTCTCCTCCCACGTTCTAACCGCCCGACTCCCCTCCCTGCTCCCAGTGCCCTTCAACTCTCTCGCCCTCCTCTCCCCAAACTCCAGTTCCCCTCGCACCCGCGGACGCCCTCCCGACATCTGACCGAATTCGCCCACCTCCTTCCCCTGCGGATTCAAACGATCTTCGCCAAACTCAGTCTGCCGCTGGATGAACTTACCCCCACCAACCCGCGATCTAGAATTTCCTCCACGAATTCATCAGTGCCTGTCTACCGCTTCTCTCCATCATTACCGGATCAGACACCCCTTTCCCCTCATTGCTACCTCCTGTCAGATCCGAATCACGCTCGCCCATCCCACTGCCTTGCATCACGCATCAACCAGTCCGTGGAAAGTCGGTCGTTCGTGGACTTCTGACGGTCACGATCTTGACTCGTCGGAAATTCCTCAGCGTGCGCAGCCAATCACAACCCCATACACTCGCGGTGTACCTCCTCTCTACTCGCTTCCCAAATTTCCTAAGCCTTTCTCCCCTCATTCCCAAATTCCCGACATCACCGCGACCCTCACCCTGAGCCTTGCCCGCCATCTTCCTGACGCCCTGCTGATTTCGTTGATTCCGGTTACTCTGTGGGGTCCTTGCCCATCATCACCACAACCCGCCTCCCCACGGAATTCCCCTCTACGCCCGTTAGTTGGAATCTTCACGTTCCCCCCCCCCCCCCAGGAATTCCCCTCCGCGAGCGTTCGTAACCAGCCTCGCCAGGCTGCCCCTTCCCGCAAGCGACCCGCCGCCCGTGGTTGTCTACCCCGACTGCGTCAGCATTCCCCTGCCAAGCTTTGTCCCGGTCGTTGGCCTGGTCAACTCCAGCACAACCAGACCGCAGTCTACCATGTCGTCCAGTTGACCGCCCTGGGCTGCCGTCGTGCCTATTTCGCTGTGTCAACGTGCGTTTAACCGCCCCAAGCCCGCGCGCGCCCAGCCGACCACCCGGCGCATTTATAGCAGCGCCCGGGGTGTTCTCTCTTCAATATCGACGGCTCCCTCTCCCTGCGACTACACAACATCCGCCCACGAGCAGTGCTCACGCCCTCGCTCTGCGCCCGATGAGCTGCCCCTCTAGCGTCACGTCCATGCGTGACTGCTCAGCCGCCTGACCGTGTTGCGGGTTGACCTGCCAAGTCAACCCACTGACCGTGAGCTTCACGTGAGCTGGATCTTCACGACCCACCGACTTCCTAGTACTCGGCCGATGCCGTGATCTATCGGACAACCCCTGCTGACTCGCACCCAAGTGTTGATTCCCCCCCCCCTCTCTAGCACTCACACGCGCCCGTTGACCCCGTTTGCGCGCCCATCTGTTGCAACGCTCGTGCGCTCGCTGTCGACAGCCTCGTACCCGCGGTTGACTGCGCTCGTCCGGGAGCACTATCATCCAGAGCTCACACCAAGACGCGCCTCGACCCCGACGTCGCCCGTCTGGCCTCCTCCTGTCGTACGCTCGTGCGGCGCATGAGGGGTCTTCCCCGTCACGACTGACCGGGCACTTCGCCCCGCAGGTTAGCTTCAACCCCTCTTTCAAGTTAATTACTATTCGAAGTGTTTCCTTTATTCGTCTCCACCACCGTTGGACGACGTAGGTAGGGTAGTACGATTATAGGTTTAAGACTTCTGATGCTAACGTCAGGTCCGGTACCAAGCGTGGGCTGCAGCCTCCCGGCTACTCCACGATGAGCGACTTCCACGCCTCCGGACGTAGATCGAGAGGATATCACCCTCTCCATCATCGTGAGTTTCCCGGGGTCACCCGGAGTCGACTCCGCTGATCGGCACGCTTGCCTGTACTTAGGTTTAGGTTAGGTCTCATACTTAGGGTCTAGGACTCGCCTACCCGTAGATTAGGTTTGACCACATTATCTTCAGTTAGCCTTCGTTCCATTGATCAAGCACGAGGGTTTCCACAACCGCGTCCTGCATCAAATAGCTTCGATCCGGCGATTAATTGGATCGATTCGATCGCTCTCTCGGGTTAGAATACTTGTTTTCCCTCTAATCTATCATCGTGTATCATCAATTTGTAATTTAGGATCGTACTTTAGTTTAATTTCATCGTTAATTTCTATTTTATGATCGTCCAATTTTCAAAAATTTCATCCCACTTCGCTCTTTGATTTCTCCGCGATTACTAATCCAAATCGAGTGATTTTTGATTTCGTGGATACGTCTTTGAGTTCTATTTCTAAATCTACCATTTTCCCTAATTTCTCACCTCAATTCATCATCCAATTTGATCAAATTCCAAAAGATCTCTCGAAAATACCTTATTTCCCTATGGATTCGACCCTTATTTACCATTATACCCCTCGATTCGAATTAATTTCACTAAATTGGTAATTTTGGAATTATTTTTGACACGAGACCCTGTGAAATCGACAACCTCGTGGCTTCATCTCGTCAAGGGGATGTGTGCCTAACCTGCGGGGCGCGAGCCCAGATGGTCGTGATGGGAGAGATCATTCGTACGCAGCACAAACAGGTGGCAGAAGCAGGTCAGGTTGGCGACATCGTAGACACGAGCCCTCGACGCCGGAAGGAGCTGCAAAGCTCGTGGATGCGGGGCGAGGGCGGGAGCAAGGGCGTGTGACAAGGCGGGAAGAGGGCGCTCAGTAGAGCGTAGGGAGGGTGCGGTAGGGTGCCTCGAGGGCATGCTACAAGGCGCCAGAAGGGCGTGTGCTCGTGACAGGGCACGGAGGGGTGCATGGCAAGGCGCCGGGGGGGAGAGGGGGCGCACGGCAAGGGCGACGCGGGGGTTGCAGCAGGGCGCATGAGGTTCAGCGGTGGAGCAAGTACAACGTAGCGGTAGTGGCGGCGATCTGGGCGTGATGTTGGCACTAAGCAGCAGGAACGTGTGGGCGGCATAGCGGTCGAACGGTGGGGCAGCAGTCAGACGGCAGCGGCACGATTGTGCGGGGATGGCAACCGCAGCAGCGACGGCGGCAATGGTTTCAGCGGGGGCTGCATGGGAGCATGAGGCAGAGGCGACAACGATAGCAGTGGCGGCAATGATGGCAGCGAGGGTGACGACGGCAGCGGTGGCGATGATGGCAGCGGCGGTGACGATGGCGGTGGCGGCGTATGCGGCAACATTGTCATAATCGGGGCAAGGGGAGGCGGCGATGGCACGTGAGCGTGCGGTGGTGGCGACGGCGGTTGGTCTCCTTCCTCGATCTTCCTTGAGCAGTCACTTGAGAGGGAGTTCACTCCTTTCTTTCTTCAAAATGATGGCTAGGGTTTGTGGGGAGATCGTTTCCCCTCTTATGGAGCCCAAGATGGGTCAAGAGGGGAAAGGGCCCACTTGAGGCCCACGAACCTAATAGCCCAACATAAAAATAGGATAAATGGTTCATAAAGAGTGGGCTTCTTAAGTGGGGCCCAAAAGGGAGGGTGATAACATGCATTTATAACTTGAATTCTTATCCTAATTAACTCATATTCATGCTTATTTTATGTGAATATGATGCATGTTATCATACTTTTTAGGAATTTTCTCCATTGGCATGTCATTTCACTAAAGTTGATATTTATGCATAAATTAGGGATAATTTCATGCTTAATAGATGATTAATCTTTTGTTAAGTTTAAATTAATAGAAGTTAATCTCTTGTATTGAATGATTTTTGACTTTAGTAAATGTTTGGAAGGATAATTTCAAGATGAATTTATGATTTAGAATGTTTAGTGAGAAATGATTTAAGTAAATTCTAATTCATCTTGATTTCTTCTTTGAAAAATATATTTTTAAATGACATGATGTTAAAAAAAGGAAGAAATTTGTGATCCAATGGAGAAAATTTGAGTTAAAAAGGAGTTATACAAATGAATTTATGAATTTCTTAATTTTATAGTATTTTCTGGATTTTATTTTGATTTTTCAGGATTAAATCGTGCAATCGGACGGTCGGGATTAAATCGCGCAATCGAACGGTCGGGATTAAATCGTGCAATCGGACGGTCAGGATTAAATCGCGCAATCGGACGGTCGGGATTAAATCGCTCAATTGGACGGCTGAAATCACACGGAGTGGAATCCGCGTCATGGGCCACGATCCCACCGATTACGCGCGATCTGACGGCTGAAATGACACGGAGTGAAATCCGCGTCACGAGCCACCAATTTCGCGCGATCCGACAGCTGAAATTACACGGAGTGAAATCCGCTTCACGAGCCACCAATTTCACGCGATCTGACAGCTGAAATCACACGAAGTGAAATCCGCGTCGTGGGCCACAATCCACCAATTTCGCACAAACTTATCTATAAATAGGCCTCATCTCCAATGTAAAATTCATCTTCTAGTTGGCCTCCTTTTGGAGGTTGGCCATTGGGATCAAGGCTGCTAGGGATCAACTATCTAGGTATGTTTAATTATCGTTTGTTCTTCTTATGTTCTTGTGTGTTCACCTGGTATCTAGGATTGTGCGGCGTGACGAACAGAGTGCATCTAGATACCCGACTTGCTTCTTCGTATCCTCTTTTGTGATCGCTTGTTCCATGGCAAGAGTGTTTCGTGTCGAAAGGCCAAGGGAGCACCGGTGGATCAGGTTTTATCTTCTTATCGTATTTAGAATTAATCACCATCGGTTGAATCGATCTCGAGAAAGTTAGAGGGCCTTGTCACTGAGATCCCCGCTCAAGGCTTGGGCTAGGGTCTTAGCCCCGTGAGGACTGAGGATAGGGGGCAAGGTTGATACTATGCGAGTTCTAGTTGCTTATTCAGCTCATTATTCTACCGTGATAAACGCCAAGCTTGGGCGGTAATTCAAGCTCCTGTACAATAATGATGACTGCGTCACGATTAGATGGATTGACCGACATTTACGGTTTATGTGTTAATCTTAGGACATTTCTTTCCTCTTTTATCAATATATTAATTAAACCAACTACAAAAAAATATCTTCTCTTGTTCTTGAACTTTTGATCGACTCGTGAAGAAATTAAGCGAGTTTCGAGGAAGGTCTTAAGTTCTCATGATCCTCTGCTTCCAAGAGTGTAGAGACACAGCCATTGAAGCATGATAATCACGATTTCATCTCTTGATTTCCTCGAATTTTCCCCTTGAATTCCGAACGTCCACGAGGAAGAATCCGAGCAAATTCGCTTCAATCCACAAGAATTGAGGCCCCATTCTTGCGGCAATTGGGTTAGTAGTGAGGTTCGATCGATTATCAAGAGGTAATTTGTATTTTTATTAGGTTTATATCTTTAATTTTGCAAATTAGTTCATAGTGTTCTTCATTTTCCTCAATTTTAGGTCTGAAAAGTCACTGATTTTGAAAATAAGATATCTCTTTGATTATAATTCCAAATCACTTTATTTTGGTTTCATTAGATTCCTCTTTTCATCAGCTTTCCGTGGATGGTAAATTCATCAAATTCCGAGTTCATTTGACCTTCCAATTTAACGTTTGATCAAGGACTGTTCATCTTTCATCAGAAGTCAAACGTTGACTTTTGGGGTCAATTACTTTCGATTGACAAATCAGAATTTGATAATTTTGGTCTTGTTGGATTCCTCTGGTTCTTAGCTTTCCATTGAGATAGAAATTGCAAGATTTGGATTTCATTTGGGCATTTAATTTGAAGATTTCCTCTGAGGTGTCAATTTTGGGGATTTTCTAATCATTGATTTTCAATAATTCATAATAAATCCATTTCTTATCCAAAAATTACGAAATATATATCAATAAATTCCATTTTCTCTCTAGTTTCCAAATATCTAATTTTCGTAATCTTCTAACTCTGTTTGATTCTCTAATTTTGCAGAACACCTACTGCTGGTCAAAGTCAATGCTTTGACTTTGACTTTTAACTTTTCTCTGTCAAATCCGAGATTTCAATTCTTAAAACTTATTATTTACCTTATTTATATCATTTTCTTATCTTAAATCTTATTTTATCTTATTTAAAACTCCTTTTAAACCTAAGTTTGACCAAGTCAACTCTGCGATTAAAGTCAACCCTGCTCTCTGTGGATCGACCCGATACTTACCCAATACTTGATTATTATATCTTGTCTTTGTGAGTTCGGTTTTATAAATTTTTTTTGACCATCGTCTTTGTGTTTTAACGATGCACGAAAATGACACGTCAGAGGGTCCACTAAGAAACCCAAAGGAAAAGAGACAGATAAATGCGGATCTGCTAAACACGTGCGGTCCGAAATGTTCATAAGCAACAAGGAAAGATAGGCCCACGCAGTTGAGCTTGGAATGTGGTGAGACGAATTCCTCAAGTAGTGTAGTGAAAGTCAGCGTCCTTCGTCTTCGCCTATCGTGAGGGGGTGGACGCACATGGGTGTCGGCTCCTCCTACGACATGGTGTCGTGCCTTGGTGGCGACGGGGGTCGTACGCCACCAAAAAGCCTTTGATTCGGCAACTAATTGGATCAATTTGAGCGCCCTCTTGGGTTAAGGATCATGTTTCATCCTAATCTTCCTTCCTATAGCTTTATATTTCAATTTCAAATCACAATTTGAGTCAATTTCGATTTCAATTTTTTGTGATTATATTTTTCAGAAATATTTCTCTTGTTCATTTGATTATTTCTCCGCGAATCTTTATCCAAATCAAGTAATTTTTTATTACGTGGATTCGTCTTCGAGTCTTCTTTTCAAAAATATCAAAATCTCTAATTTCTATCCAAATTTCAGCATCCAATTTGATCGAATTTCAAAAGATCCCTCAAAACTACCTTAATTCTCGGTGGATTCGATCCTTATTCAACACTATACTTATTAATTTGTTATTATTTCTTAAAATTGGTGAGCTTGGTATTAATTTTGACTCTTGACCACATGATTTCAACGACCTCACAGCCTTGATCCGTCATAAGACCCTCATTGTATGTAGAACTTCAAGAAAGGAAGTTAAGACATCTATTTTGCTTAGAGACTTCCTTGTGTGTGTGCCTCAATCTAGAGAAGGTTAAGTTCTTAACCATGCAAGAGTCTTGGTGTCTTCACAGGTGGCTTTATGTGGGATGTGAATGGTACATTGTGCAAGATGTGGGCACGGTACAGGCCTTGCACATGAATAGCGACAACAACACTCGAATGGGATGCGCACACATCGAGGGCATACAGAGGTCCAGCATTGGGGAGGCAGAGGGCATGCAAAGTGTGTGCAGAGGTTGCAGGTGGAGGGCTTCTAATGGCAAGTGGAATGCACACAAAGGGTGCAATGGCTGAGATCTGAGCAAAGGAGGGTGTAGTGGTCATCATTGGGACATGATGCCAACAATAGTTGCCAATACAGGAGGGGGGAGATGACAGATGGCACAACAAAAGGGCGCAATGCAGCGTGATAGCAAGCGAAGGGTGCGAAATTTGTCTCCAGCAGCAATGTAGAGGTAGAGGCAATTGCAAACAGCGGCGGTAATGGTGAAGTAGGTGAGATGTAGCGAAAAAGCAAGGGCAATGGTGGAGGAGAAGGAGAGGTCAATGGAGAAGGAGACACCCCTGATGAGGATGGCAGAAAGTTAGAAACAACGATTGCGAGATTGGGATACATTGAATTTCTATTGAGAAAAATTTGAACAACAAGCCCTTGATTTGGAAATTCTTTGGGTTAATTTCTTGTTGATTTTCATACTTGATGAATTTTCTTACCAATGTAATATATTATAGTATTAAATTTAATTTCAAAATGGTTTATCAAAAGAACTTTAGTAATTTTGATTATTTTTCCCTTCTAATTTGTGATTTTCTATGTTTAACTTCTCTCATCAATTTCTCTCTTATCTAAATCCAAATTGTAGAAAATTTGATTCATTAAGAATCTGTTCTTCTCTTCTACGTTAATTTACAATTTTCTTAAAATATAAATCACTTATTTAATCCAATTTTTTTCAAAATTAAGATAAGTCTCAAAGCGAACTGTTATTCTTCAAGGATCCGACCCTTTGTTAACGTACTTAATTAATCATATAAGTAAGTGGGTTGGGAGTTTAGTTTTGAAGCTTAATCATGTGATTCAACGACTGTACATTATCAACTTGTCTCTAGGCAGCGCCAAATATGCATGTATTCTACAATAGGTGCTTCATTAGTCACGTAGTAGTAAGGATTTTTTCCAAAAGACTTGGTAAGTATCTTTTTTGCCATCTGCAAGGAAGATTTCAAAAATTTATGGTTAACTAGCTCATCATAGCTCTAACCATTTCGTCGTAGAAACATGTCTTGTGCTACATTTTATCAAATATTGGTCATCTCCTTGCCTTTGAACTCAAGCTGCCATCAATAGCCATCTCCTCAACCTCATCATAGGCATGTGTTATGGTGTTGCATCCTCAACCGCACCATAGGCACATAGTTGCCCATTTCAGCTGCCGTCTCCTCAATGGACAACTCAAGATGTCAATTATCTTACTTAAGCGTAGCTGCGGTCCAAGCAGAGCATGTACATATCAATGCTCTGGTTCAAGGGGCACTGTGAAAGGCCTTATAGAACACATCATCTCTCTATCTCTCGTTTATCTTGTGTAGCCCTAGAAAGGGCCGTCGCACATAACCCTAATATACTTGTTAAAGACTTTACTCATTCTCTTATTCTAATTTTCTATAGAAAATAGAAATAGCAATTCAAAAGGGAAATAGTAAGTTCTTAAAAAAAAATCAATTTAGCGGATTATATTTTTTCTGCACTTCCAATGGATAAATCAATTGAGAACTTGTTAATCAATGATGCCCTCTTAGCTAGCAAGGATTTTCAATCCTGTTAATGTAGAAGAGTGTGTTTATTGGGTAAAAAAAATCCAAGAAAACCCATGATGGAACTAGAGAGAGAGAAAAGAGGAAGTGTGAGCTAGTGGGAGAGAGAGAGAGAGAGAGAGAGAGAGAGAGAGAGAGAGAGAGAGAGAGAGAGAGAGAGATAGAGAGAGAGAGAGAGAGAGAGAGAGAGAGAGTCTTCAGTAAGGGCAACTGAGTCTTTCTGGCTTCTGTCAGGGAACGTTGACTGGTCACTTGATGGGGACCTGCACTTAAATCAGGGGGATGACTCTCAGGGCCACCGAACAGTGTCCTGTACTTGTCCACTGGAACCCTTCTAAGCGTTTATTTACACACGTACCCCACAAAGGTTATATTTCTAAATCTCGATACTCAAAGAAACTGTAAAATACGTCCTAAATCATTATGGCTTTTACGGGGGATAAATAAGCTATCCTTTTCTAGTAAGGCTTAATTTAAAGATCTAGTTTTTTTTTAAAAGTCGATGCATTGGGACTGTCGGACGGAAGATCTGACGTGGCGCAAATAATA
Organism: Lemna minuta; assembly: GCA_024174645.1. Classification (NCBI taxonomy): domain Eukaryota; kingdom Viridiplantae; phylum Streptophyta; class Magnoliopsida; order Alismatales; family Araceae; genus Lemna; species Lemna minuta. The sequence goes on along the minus strand of CM044102.1, from coordinate 12,599,164 downwards.
GAAATAAGTAGCGAAATTGAAGACGAAGAGGAAACAGAAACCTTTTGCAAACCCTCGATCTCCGTCCCTTCATCTTCTCTTCGTGGATCTGTTCTTCTTTGCTGCCAGCTAGCTGTTATCAGAAAACCAGGTTCTACTTCTTTGCTCTTTATCAACCTGTTGGCGGGAATTTTCCCTTTGTGCCTTATTTACTTTAATGTGTGCCTTCTTCGCGCCTCAGATATATTCTTTGCGTTTTCTTGATAATTATCCTATGTAGGATTCTTATATCGATATTGCGGGAACGATTTGATTTTTTCGCCGGGTGCCTTGTTTTTGACGGAAATGTCAGTCGAGGAGTTTTTACTTGGGGAAATATTGATGGAAAAACACCATTAGTGTTGGGTGATGTAAACAGCAAAAACATGAGAAAGAATGAAAACTAGTGATTACCCCACCGCTGATCTCTACTTGATGTTGCCGAGGTTAAAAATGTGTTGCCTGTGAAGAGGAAAAAATCAATACCCCACTTATCTGATATTGTTTTGATCGTTATATTTCTGATCCGCCGCATTTCTTTTATTCTAGTGAGATCATGAAAGGTCTTCTTTTCATAATACATTTTTCCTATCGGGTTTTAATGTTTCTGATCTAGTCCGTGGTGTATGCTTTATAGTGGATCAATTCAAAATTTGAGAAAAAAATCATCATAGAAAATTCTCTTCGATAAACTCTATTTCTTGACTGAAAATGCCGGACTTGTATTAGATGAAAAACCTGTTAAAGTAGAGGAAAAACTCTTCTGTAAGATCCATTTTTTTGTAAGAAAATGATGTATCAAAAAGAATGATGGCAAGTTCATTGTTTGTGGCGTTATTGATTCGTTGAAAATTTAATACAAGTTCTAGGACCGTGGAGAGGAATCAACCAAGAGAGTGTAAAACGTGTGATCGACTTGAGTTGGCCATGAACCCTTTTATTTTCCTTGTCTACGTCTGTCCTGTAACGGCTAGATGGTCCTTCAAAAAATTGTGACTTAAAGTTGATCCACCAAGTCATCAAAATTTGCAGTTTCCCTTCATTGAAAGGTGCATGCGAATGTTTTTCTTCTGTGAATAATGTCTGCCTAACCTTGCAATAGGATAGAAGGGGTCTGAAGTTGACTGCTGTCTTTTTCTCAGGTTTCCCCTGATTTATTTCATCTCTAGTACCGTAGTTATTTTTTTATCTCACATTAAGTTCCTCGTAACCAGATCATCTGATCGCACTGTTGCATATGGTTTCTCCTCTGAAACCCAATTGCATGCAAGTTGAAATGTACTTGAAAAGTCTTAGTTGATTCACAAAGTGTTATTCGTTTAATGTGGTAGACTTAACGTATTTTTTCCCCTCCAGTATTTTATTCCCTTCGGGTCTACTTAAAATAAGATATATAGATGTAAAATACATGTATCAGTTGGGGGTTGGGGAACATCTGACACCAATCAATCCAGAACATCAGACAGAGAGATATGGCGGAGTGTTGCTTGTCTCGATGCTCATGCTCTTGAACAAAAGAAATAGATGGTGAAAGCTGTATCAGTTCGCTAAAATGCTTATAGGTGTGTATAGACATGAGTGGAAAATAGATGTTTCTTGTTCCAAAAATGGCGTCTTAGTTTTTAATTTTTGGAAGTCAGTTATCATTTCCTTGTTCAGTCTGCATCACAACAAAGTGGGTATTTGCCTAGGAACTTCGTTTGGTTTCCCTGTACTATGAAGGAATATATGTTAAGCTGTTGATTGTCATATATTCTAATAAATCACTGATTTTCCCGTCTGTATGCTTATGTACAGTGGAAATGATAAGGTTTTTATATTTTTTATCTTTGGCCTTAAGCATTGTCAATCTGATATGTCCTCTCTTTTATCCAGAATCTTGTTAGTTTACCATTAACATGACGGGAGTGCAATCTCCCCAAAATGGTGCTGATTCATCAAAATCTGAGGTCGGGGAGATAGACACCAGTGCCCCTTTTGAATCTGTTAAAGCTGCTCTTTCCTTGTTTGGCTTGCCAACGCCTTCTGGCAAACCTGTTGCAAGGAAGCCAAAACTGCTGGTTACTGAGGTATCTGCATGAATATTTCATTTTACATCAAAACTTTTTTATTATTTCTACAAAAAAGGCATGTGGTTTGACAATTTTCCATTTGCATGGGATGTTGTTTTTTACCACTTGCATGATCCAACAGAGCATGATTGCAAAAGAGACTCAGCTCCAGTTAGCACAGAAGGAACTGAATAAGCTCAAGGAGCAACTGAACAATGCCGAAGTGATGCGTGCCCGGGCCTACCTTGAACTGGAGCAGGCAAAAAAGGTGGTGGAGGAGTTGACCGAGAAACTCAGGATTGTCAATGAATCCAAGGAATCCGCAATGAAGGAGGCCGAATCTGCAAATACCCATATTAGTAAGTGCAAGGAAGTCAACTCAGGGGCTGATTATGAAGATGTTGCCAGCTGGGCCCTTGAGCGGGAGAAATCTAGAGAGCAATTCTCTGTTGCTAATGCCGAATTGGGCAGCGTGAAGCAAGAGCTGAGTAGAACCAGAAGGGATCTGGAGGCTTCCATGGAAGCCAAGTCTTCTGCGGCTCTCCGAGAAGCGGAAGCTGAAAGAATGACCATTTCAAGCAGAGAGAGGATGGCTGAGTTGACAAAAGAGGCCCATACAGTCAAGGAGTCAGTTGTCCAGGTGAAGCATGCACTTCTGCAAGCCCATGAGGAGGAATCAAAGATTCGATCAGAGAAAGAGCTGAGCCGCCAGGATCAAAAGCTTGCGCTGGAGGCAGCAGAGAAGAAAGCAGCGTCTCTCAGGGAGGAGCTTGATCCGGAGGTCTTAAATGTTCTCAAGTCAGAAGTGGCAAAGGTGGAAGCAGAAGTCAATTCTGCAAAGAAGAAGCTGGAGGATCTCAAGCAGGCTGACATGGAGTCCTCTACAGCCATGGTGGCAGAGCTGGATGCCGCCCGTGAAACTCTCCAACTGGTGGTTAAAGAAGAGATCTCGCTGAGGGCCTCAGCGGAGCTGCTAAGATCAGAGCTGGAGAAGATAAAGCAGGAGAAATCTGAGCTGATCGAGAAGGAATCCCAGACAGAGTCTCTTGTGGTTGACCTCGATAAGAAGCTGAGGGAAGCTAAGGCCGAGCTCCAAGTTGCCAAGTCCCGGCAGTCAAAAGTGGAGGCGGCAAGAGACGAGCTTATTTCTGCCCGGCAGCAGCTGCTCTCGGAAGCTAAGGATGCAAAAAGGGAGGCAGAGGAAATGCAGAGAGCTGCTGCTGAACTAAGGAAGGAGGTGGCTGTCACTAGCTCTGCACTTGAAGAATCGGAAAAGAAGCTCCGTGCCACTCTTGCGGAGGCAGAGGAGGCAAAGATGGCAGCAGAGGTTGCCCGCACTTCAACATCGGAGGAACAACCAGAGATAAAGGTGGAGTCAGAGGAACTATTAGAGATAAAGATGGCCGCAGCGGTGGCACAGGTGGATGCTATAAGGACTAGCGAGAGAGAGGTGACGAGGCGGCTGGAGATGGTGCGACAAGAGCTGAAGGAAGTGAATACGGCAACAGAGGAGGCACTTAAGAGGGCTCAGATGGCTGATGCAGCCAGGAGTGTCTTGGAGGCTGAGCTCAAGCGCTGGCACGAAAGAGAGAAGAAGGAAGCAGAATCCCACTTGTCTCCATCAGAATTCAGCCACGCCATCAGAGGAAGCAGGTCGTCATATCATCCTTCCGGTGAGCAGCAGTGAGTGCTACCAGGTGTGAGTTCTGTGTATAATTTGGTGTTGACCGAATTTGGCTTCCTCTTGGTTGTGTATAATAACAGTCAGCAAAGTCAACGCTTTTTTCTTGAATAATCCAAAGAAAATGTCCAGGTTCATTTGAGGGGAGGGCTATTGCATGGTTTGTCTTTGCAGAAAAAAAATCTTTCCTCTGGTTCTATATTATTTTTTGGGCTCGGAATGAAGATACTGGCGTGCGTGCCGCCTCTGTTCTCTCCAGCTACGCATGTTCATTTAATATTCAATCAAATAATTAAATACGAATAACAAATACGGGAAACCAGATCGGGCCGTTGACTTCCAAATCCAACGGTCCCCATTGACCGTAACATCGTCATCTACTTCGTCAGCGTCGTTTTCCGTAGTCCACTATCTCCCATTGCCCACCAGTTATTCCAGAACGAGAAAGCAATATTACTCTTTCTGGGGAGCTCATTCCTAACCTTCCTCACACCTATACCTGTTCACTATCGCCGGAAAAAAACTTCTGTTCCCGATTGGAAGAAGGAGAGCATGGAAAATCCAAACGCCGCCGCAGCTCCAATCGTCTCTGATGAGGTCGTAGTTGTCGCCGATTCTGGCCCACGAAACGACGATTTGGAGTTTGGGTTTCAGCGATCGGAGTTCGGGCAGGAGGAGTTGGCGGGAACAGTTAACGCGCATGAAAGGCACCTGTTCCTCTGTTATAAGAAGCCAGAAGTTTGGCCTTCTCATGTGGAGGCCGCCGAGTTCGACCGCCTGCCCAGGCTCCTCGCTGCTGCTCTCACCGGCCGGAAGGCCGACATCAAGAAGAAGGCATGGGCTTCTTTCTCTTAAGCTTTGTTATTTGGGCAAAGCAAAACAGATTGTTTTTTTTATGAGGCTCTAGTAACTCTTATGCTGGAATTCATTGTTTTCGGTTCTATTCGGGTTTATCTTTCGTTCCCTTTGGGGTCTTTCCTGTTTTGAGGGTTTTTGTTGTCAATGACTGGGGATCTGGTCACTGTGCTTGCATCGAGCTGGTGAAAAATTGCCGGGCACTCAATCGTGGAGGAAAACAGTTTCCCTGAAGAAAATGCCTCTGTTACTCCAGCGCAATACGCCCTGAAGATATTTGACAATGAACTTTTTATTGGTTGTTTCGTAACCTCTCCCAGGTTTTACAGACCATAGCCGGCAATGAAATGGTGATATGGCATGAAATTGGGACAGCCCTTCAGTATGAGATTGAGTAGAAAAATTTTATCCGTATTTATAGCTTCCATATAATTCGACAATCTCCCCTTTTATTAGTTTAAGCCTCAAAATTCCCATGACTTACAGTTCTATCTAGAAGTACATTATCCCGATTTCAATCGGTGACCCTCAGAAATTGAGAACTCATTTTTTTTACTGGAATCTGTGTAATATCAATGTTTTATTTGTCAAGCTTTGTGTTACTAGATCCTGAACTTTGACTGCAACTGTCTCTGAGACTGTTCTCAAAGGCCGTACTGCACCCTCAAGCATACTAACCTTTGTGGCCCATCTTCATGTTCCTCTGTAAATAAAGCTTCTTCCTCTCGTGGGTTATGATCATCCTATTCTTGTTTCACCTCTCTCTGTCTCTCAGAGATATAAACACCCAAAACACGAGTCAACATTTGAAGCTCATCTGTGTATTTGGTCATTTCATTTTGACTCTTTGTCCACAATTTCAACGTGTCAACCCCATTTTTACAGACACGGTTGACTTTAAGTGAAGGGGAAGATGGGACCGAGTCCTCAAATGGTGACGTCCTGATCTTTCCAGACATGATCCGATACAGGTGAAGCACCAAATGATTTAACAAAGTTTTCCTTACTGGTTTTAAAAATCAATTTCTTTTTTGTTTTTTTTAGGCGATTGACCCACTTTGACGTGGAAGCATTTGTAGAGGAGGTGCTTGTGAAAGAAAATGAATGGTTTCCTGGAGCGGTGGAGGCATTGACCGGGTCTTATGTTTTTGTTTGTTCCCATGGGAGCCGCGACAAAAGGTGCGGGGTTTGTGGGCCTGAGCTCATTAAGCAGTTCAGAGAGGAGATCAACAAGTGCGGACTCCAAATCTCAGTTAACGCTTGCTCCCATGTTGGTGGTCATAAGTATGCTGGAAATGTCATCATATTCAGCAAGGGCAGCGATGGAACGGTGTCTGGGCATTGGTGAGTGGGAAAAGGTTCATTTTTCAACTCTTTTGATAGCTTTATTCTCTTGTTCTTTCTTACCTCTCATCACGTCTCGTAATCTCTCTCATAGACAAACACCCCCTCCCTCAGAGTATCACCCTAAATCTTGAATGAAACATTCTTTCTCCCTCTCATACGTAATAACTGTTTCCCTCTGATACATGGATTCCTTCTGTCTCACCATCAATATCATTCTCGAGCAGTCTCATGCACAACCACAAGCTCAAACACAAACACACACTCTCTAATACCCTCTCTCATGGACACCCTATCACACAAACGCTCTGTCCGGCTCTCTCATACACATAATATCTCTGTCTCTCATGCACATGCTTTCTTTTTTCACTCTATTGTATGTACTATCTCCTCTCTCACATGCACTCATACTTTCTTTTCTGTTCTCTTTCTACCAGACACCCTTCTCCTACACGGAAGCACAGACTCATAAACACCCCCTCTTTCTCTCTCATGTATACACTCTCTGTCTTATCCGCACTATTCTCTGTCTTTCCCTCTTGTTCTTGATCAGCAATCGGTCTACCAATCCTATCAATCATGGGTATTTAAAGTTTTTCTCCCATTCTTTTTTCGTTTTGAGTGAGAATACATCGCTCCCATGAGTATTTTTTTTTTAAAATAAAAATTAAAGAATAAATCTTTAGAGATAAATATCCCATAAAAATCTCTCTTTTTCGAGAAACTTAACCCCTCTTTCCATCGATTAGGTATGGTTATGTTAGCCCAGCCGATGTTCCTGTCCTCCTAGAGCAGCATATTGGCAAAGGAGAGATTGTTGCCCGCCTCTGGAGGTATTTCTCCGCACCCAAAAATAATTTATAAATTATAAAATCATTATCGATTTCCAGCTACTTTGATTTGCCAAAAAGTATATTTTATTTCTCATTTATATTTAAAGACAAAAGCATTTGATGGCAGAGGGCAGATGGGTTTGTCGGTGGAGCAGCAGAAGAGGGTGCATGAGCTCATGCTCCAGGCCAAGGACAAGCCAGCAGCAGCAGAGAACGGAGGATGCGCAACCGCCGCCGGAGGCTGCTGCCAGGGCCCGGGATTCACATGTGGTCGATCCTCACCGCAGGGAACAGCGGCGGTGAGCGATATCAAGATAAACAGTAATGGCGAGGCAGCAAAACATGGCGGCACGACGAAGGTGGCTCGAAAAATCTGCTCTATGCCAACGTGGCTCGAGAGGTGGGAGAGAGAGGACACATATGCGGCACTCGCTGTGGCCACCGCTGCCGTCGCCGTGGTCGTTGCCTACGGCTGCTACAAGAAAAATATATGATCTACGTGGGTGCTGAAATCATACACACTGCATGTCTCTTTTTAAATTTCTTTATCTGGCTTCTTGTTATCCTTACAAATGTTTCCTGTAATAATCACGTATTCACATTCCTCCATAGAATACAAACGTGTTTTCTAACATGTAGAGTTATAAAGATGTAGGAAAAGAGGAGAGGAGGCATTTAGGATTGGTGGGGATTGGCGTTGACGTTGTTAACGGCATGGATAATGGAGTCGGCGGTGTATTCAAGGGGAGGAGGAGGGCGAGGATGACGCAGGCAGTCGATGATCAGAGATATGAAGCGGAAAGCCGGCTGGAAGCGCAGCCCGATTATCCCCATCTGCGCTATCACTCCTCCCGTGAACGCCACTATTGCAATCGGCTCCATTAAGAAGAAGAAAAGTGAGAAGAAGGAAACGAAGAAGAAGAAGAGGGAGGGAGGAGGAAGAAGAATGGAAGGAGGGGAGCAGTTTATAGGGCGGAGAGATGGATGTTGGAAAACGTATTCAATATTAGAAAACGTTCGCCTCAGGCTGTTGAAGCCGGTTTTGGCCGGTAACGCCAGCTTCTCGTAGCGGTCGCGTCAACCGTCTTTGCCTCGTTGGCCATATTCTAGCGTGGCAGAAAAGCGCGGAGAGAGAAATGGTTATATATGCCCTTGGGGAAGGGAGAAAGAGCTAGCATAAGGTCCATGGGGGAGAGAGGTGGCGCGATTAACGACGAAGAATGACTTTCAGATGTTGCAGGTCTAATTTTGTAAGATATGCCTCTCTTCATGACGAGTAAACTCCTCATTTTAGCTGTACGCGATCATGACCTCCGCTACCATAGTTTATTTCTTGTCCCGTCTTGGATTTGTACGTGGTATTAGGCACTTGATTCCTCTATCTCCATTACTAGACAACATTGCAATCATGAAGGTTTTCAGGCTCGGAGGTTGTTAAGAGTATTAGGAGGAAATATTTGGATGAATTGATGTGCTACATCTAACCCTCTTTGTAAAAGGAGATATGAAAGGTGAATAGTTCCAATCAGATAAATCTTTTTCATCTGATTCATCTTCGTATACCACGTTTAGAATCATATTAACATCCATATATTCATAGTCATTCACGATTGCATACTTATATTCAAACATCTCTATTCATTGATCCATAAGTTATTTGTTTTTTTCCCATGATCTACTCCACCAGAGCTTATGTACCTCATATATATCCTTGTCTTCACCATCCACTTTGCCTAATAGCTCTATATCCATCTATCTATCACTGCACATTCTATTATCTTATCTATTTAAGATGGAGGAGATGGAGAAAAGTAGTGTATGCCTTCATGGATGTTGATGTCAACAAAGGTGATGCAACATTGGGTATCAAGGCAATAAACTCTATAACCTTTTTGCATATGAGAATAACCAAAAAATATTCCTTTGAGAACCAAAGGATCAAGTTTGGAAAAAGGTGGAGTTTGGTCATGAAAAAAATGTTATACGCCCAAAAATAGGAGGTGGTAAGGCAACGAGAGTGGCAACAGGGAAAAGACAACGATGAGGAATTTCACTATCTAGAGTCGAGGAGGGAAAGTGATTATGGAGCTAAGTGCAATGTAGTGTTTTCTTTAGATAGCAAGATACATGCATCTCATAGAGCAATGTGCAAGTAATAATGAGTAGCGTATAGTGTTTTCTTTTCGAATGCCATTTTATAATTAGAAGTAGAAGAAAGAGCAAGAAGCCTTGTCAAAAGAGTGTCCAACACATTTCTAAATTAAGTTACTATCTCATTTCCCCAACCTATTCTTTATCTAGTATGCAGATCCTTGAAGACAGAATGAAAAGGAAAGAAAATGGCTACACAATTAAAGGCACAAATAGGAGGATTGATGAATAGAAGGTCAGCGATAGAAACTAGGCATGTAAAGGACATCTTGGTTGGTGAGAGAGAATGTAGGTTTGGTAAAGTTAATACCCTTGAACAAAGTAGGAATGACCATTGATAGTGAATATTGATGGATATTATATGGTCTATAAGACAATTACACTTTCATGTATCTCATTTATGTTCATTGAAATGAAATTTATTTGTTATTAAATTTAGATGATGTTTGTAATAAAGTCCATAAGCATATTCAATGACTAAGTAAATTATGATGACATCATAATATAGTGATCATTAGTCTTTAAACATATGTTCTAAGCATTCTTATTCGTGAGATATTCGAGAAAGACATTGAATTATATACAAAGAATAGTACTATCTAATCCGACTTATATGATGAGTATGACTAATCCTGTAGCCATCATTGTGGAGATAGTAAGAAAAGATAGTGGGTGCTCTTTGGAGAAAATTTTTACTCAATTGATCTATATGAATCCTTAAATAGTATTATACCCAACAATACTTCATGCTTCTATATCTAGTCCTTTGAATTGAGACATCGAAGATATCTTATTGATGGATCATCGTATTTTAATTATGACCTACGAATCTCTAGCCATGGGATCTCTAAAATATCATATGTTAGAAACAACATGAAGTCCTTAAAGATGATTGTGTGGTCAAGATAGGATCATCTGTTTTAGGTATTTGAAGAGATTGACTCAAGGAATGAGAAGAGATGAAATCATTGGCCAAGGTAATTGAAATATTAAAGGATATCTTGATGATTTCCTACACGCATCAATACTAACTTGAGTGACCAAATAGGGTTTGATGGTTGACCATAACCTAAGTCATTCATGAGTCTCGTGTGGATGAATGATTATACATGCATGGTAACAGCTGAGGGAAATATTTTATAAGAGAGTTCTTATATACTTCAAATCTTCTAGAGTACAAGGTGTACCTTGGCCCCCAACGAGTTGGCAACTCAACCTATCGATTGGGTTAAATCAATCCTCAATTAATTAATCTATATGTTGATATAAATAACTAATGAAGATTAACCAATAAGATGTTATTGGGTCTATAGAATTATTAACTTGTGAGATATATAGACCTAGAGGGTCACGCCCATAAGGTTTACAAATGTTGGTTGATATAGACATAATTTTAAGGGTTTTATGAAAAATTCATATAAAATATGATAATAAATAAGGAGAGAACAGCCAAAACTCAAGGTGACCATGCAAGCCTTGTAAAAATTCTCTCCTTTCTTATTTTTCTCTCTTGGTAAAGAGCTTTGAAGAAGAGGTCCAACCGTCTAGAGATCGTATGGATACTGCTAGAGGCTAGCCACATGAAAAGTTTTGAGAACTCTTTCAAGGGAACCCTATAAGTATGTTGTCTCATACATACTAGATGATAAGATCATCTATTCTTAGTGCCTTGGTGTTTTAAATATTCAATTCAATGTATTTCACTGCACTCCATATTGATCTAAATTTTGGAAGACTTATTAACATCAGATTTTTATTAGGACATGAGATTTGATAAGGCAATCAGATCTTATGACTTCATTAAGAATGAAGATAAAACTTGTGGGTATAAGAAGATCAGTGGAAGCACGATCACTTTTCTAATCTTATATGTAGACGACATCCTACTCATTGGGAATGATATAGGTACATTATCTTCAGTAAAGGCATGGCTATCAAATAACCTTTCTATGAAGGATTTGGGAGAAGCAACCTGTGTATTTAGAATATATATTTATAGAGATAGAGCAGAAAGGTTGCTTGGTTTATCCCAATCCATATACATAGACACCATTATTAAAAGGTTTGTCATAGATATCTCTAATAAATGTTTTATACTAATAAGGTATGGAGTTCATATATCTAAGGAGCACTCGCCTAAGACTCTTGAAGATAGAGTGTTGATGGAGAAAATATTGTATACCTCGGCAATTAGATCCATCATGTACGATATGTTATGTACAAGACTAGTTGTGACATTTTCTCTAAGTGTTACGAGTAGATTTTAGGTTGACTCGAGTGAGAGATACATGGAAGCTATGAAATGTATCCTTAAGTACTTGAGAAGGACTATGTATCCTTAGTGTAACTCTAGGGTTACACTAACTCAAGTTTTCAATTAGACCAAGATGATTGTAAATCTATATATGGATTCTTGTTCACTTTGAAAGAGAGAGCAGTTGTCTGGAAGATTTTCAAGTAGTCCATCACTATAGAATCGACAATAAAGGTTGAGTGCATTGAAAAGAATGATGACCCTAAGGAGGCAATATAATTGAAGAAGTTTATCATAGACCTTGGCATCGTCCCTATGATCTTAGTGTTAGGTTTAATCTCTATTAAGTGAACATAGTTATGTATTATTGAGGATTGGATATCATTTAATCCTTCTTGAGTGATTCAATTATGTTTAATGAGAGGATTAAGACATTAATTTATGTGTGTGGAGGTTAATTATGTGTAGAGGCAATTAAATCAGTTATTAGTCAATAATGAGCTGACTAATTATTGATTAGAGGCTTAAGCTCTCCTCATTCTCTATAAATAGGAGGAGGCCATAGTCCACTTGAGTAATCCAATGCTTCTGACCCTCTAGATATATTCTCATTTCTTCTAGAGATCAAGAGGTTATCTTGGGGATATTCAAGAAGACTATTCTCCACAACAGAAATCTACAATGATGAAGAATTATCCTGTGAATTCACGAATGAGTTTATTTCTATTTTTATGTATCTAATTATGCTGATGAATTAAGATTCAAACTCAAGTTCCTTCACTTAGATCTTACTCCACTGTTGTGTGACAACAATGATGTGATAGTATAAGCAAAAGAGCCAAGGTCTCATCAAAAGTGCGTAGGTGATAGTTAGAGAAAGGTCATAATCATATGAGCAGATGCCCTTGATTCAATAACCCAACAGAAGTTTGAAGCAACAAAGCCATGTGTACTTTAAGTAAAGGCAAGAGTGGTTTTGACATTAGGTGCGTGAGATTGCTTCCATGTTTCATATACACTTGAGGTGAAGTTCATTTGGATAGCTAGCCTTGGTGGTATCACATAAAAGGTGTGAGTTATTGGGCCTACAGAGTAGAGGAAAACATTTCCTACACCCGTTTAGGCTTCTCGAACATTTTTCAGCATTTATCCTATGCATGACTAGTTTTACCACAATATGTGTGGGAAGGAACATTTTGCTTGCCTTCAAAAGGAGGTCGGCCACCATATTAACTAGGAGGCTTAGAGCCATTCCCCCCATCATGATCTTGTTGACCACAAACAACCACAATTGAGGGTTCTAGCAAGACAACTGGTGGAGAGGAACCTAGAACACTCGATGGAGTCCCCATTGTAACACACACAAGGTTGTAGAGAAAATATGCATGATTGAAGGTACTTTTGTCGCCAAAGGTAAGCTAGCTCAAATATGAGGAACAAAGGGATTAAGGTTGTAGAGAAAGATATCAACAAGAAGTTCCAAACGACACGACTCTAGTGTACTTAAGTCAATTTTTAGGTAGTTGATAAATTGAAAAATTTCTTGAACATATTAATGCTCCTTGAAAAATGATTGGGAAAATACGACTTTCCTTGCTTTCCAAAACAGAGAGAGTCAAAAAACTGCACGGTACATCTAATATTGCTTTTATCAATATTCATTACCTCTAATGCAGTCCACGATTCATTTGTTGACTCAATCGAGCCACTAAATGAGCAAGAGTATAAGACTCTAATGCATCCAAGTCACAATAGCCTAGTCCAATTTTGACCATGAGGCATAGACTCGACTAGTCCATTGATAACATACTATTCATGCATGTAATTACATAGTTATTAATGCATATTAATGCATTAATCATTACAAAAATATGCATGTTATCATCTTTTAAGCATATTTCTATCATTTTGTGTAAATTCATGTTATGATCTTAAAATACATCAATTTATGGATTATTATGCATAATTAAACATTTTAATCTTTAATCCTAATTATATTTATGATCATAATCATGTTTTAAGAGTGAAAATATGAGAGAAAAGACATTTACTAACATTTATGTATTAATATGAATTTATTTTATATAATACATAAATGTATAAAATTAATATAAATTAATTCTCTTACTATTTTAATAATTTGACTTTTTATAATGATAGATTATTCAATTCTGAATCCAACAAAAAAAAAATTTGACTTAATTTGGAGTTATATTTTAAAAGTTATGAATTTTACAATTTTTAAGAATTTTTCTGAATTTATTTGATTTTTAATCATTTAAATTAAATAAAAAAAATGCAAAAACTGGTTAATTTGCGCGCGGGCCCACGTGGATGCGACGAGGCACGCGAGGCCACGTGGCTCTGCCTTGTGGACGCGTGCGTAGCCTGCGTGGCAAGGATGTGACGTGGATGCATATTATATTTAATATATATAGATCTCCCGTGTATAGGGAGACAATTTTTAATACCCTGTAACCGTCGCATATTATATAGTCTGCATTTTCTTCTATTTATCCCGTATGGGAATAAAATCCCATCAATCTCATATGTGCAGGACGCGTGGCGAGCTGTCGTGCGTCAGATCAGAATCGCGATCATCGGGCGGCGTGGATTCGGTGAACGTGCGGTCCACGGGATCAAGTAATCAACACGTGCACTTAAATTCACTTAAGTGAATTCATCGTGGCCGTCTATCACATCTTGTCTCCAATTAAATCGCGATCGCACGATTTACATCCGACGAACGAGATCAAACGACGATTCGATTAAGCGTCGTCAAATCGCGATCGTTCATCGCGATCATCAACTCCATCAAACGGTCCACATCAAATTCGGATTATATAAGAACTGTTCTTCGCGACGTGAAGAACCGTTCACGAAATTTCTCCAAATTCGAAGTGATTACTCATCCAAATCACGTGACGTTTGTTCGAGAGTGTTCTTGACTCATTTCCGCGTCATTTGAATGCTTAAGATCAAACTTTTATTGAAAGAAAAGGAAGAATTCACATCTTGAACTCCATCTTCGTCTTCGAAAATTCGGAATGAATAGCCTTGCATCCGGCGATTAATTGGATCATTTCAAAGGCTACTTTGGGTTAGGTTGCGTGATTTCATCATAATCTTTCATCATTTAGTGTTAATTTTAGTTTTAGAATCATAGATTAGTTTAATTTTAGTTTTAATTTCAGTTTTTAATCGTTTTTTCGAAACGAAATTATCTCCTATCTTCAAATTTCGATTTCTCTTCGAATTCTTATCCAAATCACCTGATTTTTGATTTCGTGGATTCTATTTTGAGTATCTTTCTTAATATACTAAAACGCCCAATTTCTAACCTCAATTCGTCGTCCGATTTGACCGAATTTCAAAGATATCTCTCAAATTTCCCTAATTCTCCGTGGATTTGACCCTTAATTACCATTATACTAATTAATTACTTTGATTAATCATAAATTGGTAAGTTTAGGACTTTATTTTGACACTAAGTCGTGTGCATTCAACGACCATACGATTTAGTCTCGTCATCCATGTGTTGCAAGATTTTTTAAGTGATGATGTAGATTGGGAGCAATAAGAAAGTCTTCCAAGCTAGACGCCCATAGGCCATAATTACAACCATCAAAAGTATAAGTTGGACGAGAGATGGGTCATAATTGAATGGTGAGCCCATGGAAATGGGATAACTTGAGGAACCAAAGCTACTGGCAGGTCAAGTGACATTAAAATACTGGTGAGGGGGTCCATATCAGGTGAGAAATGAATGTCAACAATGCTTGCAAATTGGGGTGCATGCATAGGTGATGAAGGCTAGGCAGGCCACATGGGCAAGGCAGCAGTCTAATCTAAGTGGTGGCCTAGGCTCGGTGGTGGCTTGGGCTAGACGGCCCCCTAGTTGGGGTAGATCAGTCATTCTTCTATTTTCCGACTCTCTATAGTATCACCATCTTCTCTAACAACCTCTAGCTTTGCCCAATCTCTTGTTGCTTCTGCATGCAAATTTTTCATTGTCACTACCACACCTCTTCCTTTGAAATGAAGAGAGGGGGAGAACTCTATCATGTTTCTTCAAAAAATTTTCCTTCTCAACCTTGACCATCTCCTAGGCCAAATGCTCCTTCAGCATCATCATCTTCGTAAAGTGCATTGTCGTCATCTTGATCCATATCAAAGAGAGGGGGAGAACTCTTAATTCAATTTTCAGCACTCACAAACTAGAGAATCCATGTCAACTCGAACTTCGTATGCAAAATGCACATAGGGGTGCCAAAATGTAGGGGACAACCAAGATGCAAGAGCATGAGCATCCACGTTGGTTGAGATTTCTTGCATCTAAGAGAAGCCCATGTAGAGGGGTGTCTATATGTAGAAGATATCCCACACAAAGGAGCACTTATGCACAAGTACACAAATATTCTCCATTTTTCTTTGACACCTCTCAAGCTCTCTATTAAACAATGTTCCTCATCAATATGATCATCACAACCTCTAATGCATCAATGCCAACATCCTTCTAGCCACCATCTCTTCGAGGGACCATCGTCATAACATTTTTAAAACATTAAATATCTTTCTCTGTTCCAAGATGAGCATGTATGTATACATGATAAGCTTTTGTGGTGGGGGGATAAAAAGCCCATTTGGGCCCAACACTTATCTCTATTTTTCGTTCCCTCATCTAGCCATATATAAAAACCTCTTGCTAAACCCTTGCAATATCTCGATGCTTCTTCTCATTCTCTAATTTATCTTCCCACAATACACATCTTCGCATGATTAATATTCTTCATGTATAATCTTTTGTTGTCATATTATTGACGAGTTTGCATTATTAGAACATTTGAAAATGCTGAATTAGATCTAAAAATTAATTTGATTGCTTTCTTTTATTCTGTATTTACTATCAACATCTCATGCTCACTAAAACCAGACAAGGAAAATAAATTCAATGTCCTTATCCACCTACGAAGGGTTTGGCCAACACCTTTCAGTAAATCACTCACCATACATTGAAGCCTATCCTCAGCAAGTTTTGAGAGTCATCAAATTTACCCAACTCTTAAGAATATATCCCACTAATAAATTTCACACATCACTCAAAGGAAATCCACCTTACTACAAGGCTTTGTCCATGTATAATGAATGAGTTTTAATCAATCCAAAAACAATATATTATATATTGTTACTGTTTTCTATGTAGCCTTTACTAAGACTTGAATGATGAAGAGATAATTTTGGGCTAAGGCGCTCTTTATAAAGATTCTAATGGGCCAATAATGGTGCACTTTAGATTCTTTTCATTTGGGCCTTTGTGGGCCTCTCGTGTAAATTATTGTGACGTTACAGAAGACCTTAAAAATGTTCCTTAAATCTTAAAGGCTTTTTTTATATCTTCTTAGGGGAAGATTTAGTAGGTTTTGAGAATCTAGCTCTTTTGAAAATTAATGGACCTTTATGGATGATTAATTGAAATTTGAGTGAAGCATGAACAGTGATACTTGGATCTTTAACACCTAGACTCCTAAAAGCTTTCAATGAGATTGATTATGTCAAGAAAGTTCCTCGATTGTGCAAGCCAATGCTATAGATTCTTCTCTACAAAGATGAATATGGCAGCCTAAACTCAAGGACAAATAGAAGATTAAGATACAAACACTTTTCCATGAAGTCTCCATGAGAGTGAACAAGAGAGAAGTTTTATTGTAAGTTAACTTAAGGACCTAATGGACCAGCTGCCTGTCAGCCTCTGGTCTAACTGGACCGGCCCAAGAGCCCATTTATGCTGAATGTTTTTTTAATATAAACGAGAAACCGAAAATGGAGATTCATTGCGATACAACTTCCTTGATTTTCCCTCAAGTCATCGCTGCGATCGCGAGGAAGATCTGTGGTGATGCTCATGGCCTCCCGGACGAAGGAAACAGCGAAAAATCGGGAGAGGGATGGCGCCAGCCCGGGGTTAGTTCTTCATCTTCATCATTATCTATTTTTTTATTAAGGCTTTTTGAAGTTTGTTGTTTTTTCTTCGCCATTTGACAGGAAGATATTTGTGGGAGGTCTCGCGAAGGATACTACCATCGGTTAGTCATCCGTTGATTCATATTATGCGGCTTATTTTTTGTTTTCTTATGCTGATATTTGTGATCCCCTTGTTTGATTTTTTTAACAAGGACGATATTGCAAGGGTTTAGTTTTTGCAATAATCTTTCTTTCGATTTTTTTTTTTGAAATCCCTTGACTTTAGCCTTTATATGCCCAAAACTTAACGCTATTTTTACTTTTATTTTCCCTTCCCTTGCACCGGCTATGGGATCTAAAAGATTACCTCAACATCCATGGTAATTGCTTGACGCTGTCTGTCTTCACATGTGCCTTGTTTTGATGCTGTCTAGGTTGCTAAAAAGCTTCAAAATAAATACATTGCATTTTTATGCGCGATTTCATTTGTTTAATTTTTAACAAATTGTTTTCTATTCATATTTCCTTCATCTGGCTTTCCTAAACGACAGAAACATATGCCAAAGCATTTTGGGAAGTATGGAGAGATGACAGACTATGTGATCATGAAAGACAAGTTCACCAACCAACCCAGGGGCTTTGGATTCGTAACATATGCTGATCCTTCTGTTGTTGACAAAGTCATTGAAGACACTCATATAATCAGTGGGAGGCAGGTGTGTCTCATGATACTCACAGCTTGTTTCTTCCATTTCTCTTTACATCTTTAACCTATTCCTACAATTGTGATTATCAACTGATAATGAAATGAGCTAGTGTGTGTTCGATTGTGTTCTATGTTATTATGTCATGTTTCATGGGAAATGTATCAAGAATTTCACCAGAAAGACGGCCTATTTATTTGTTTCTTTCAGGTGGAAATCAAGAGAACAATTCCAAGGGATTCATCTTTCAAAGATTTAAAAACTAGGAAAATCTTCATTGGGGGTCTTCCTCAAACCTTTACTGAAGGTAACATCTCCTTTTGTTTCGTATGTCGGGAAAATGCAGGATTCTAAGAAGCATTCACTTAACGAACAGATGAGCTGAAAGAGTTCTTCTCCAAATATGGCAACGTCACTGACCACCAGATTATTCGTGACCACCAGAGCAATCGCTCTCGGGGTTTTGGTTTTGTTGTCTTTGACTCTGAACAGGCAGTTGACGAGTTGCTCTCCAATGGCCAAATGGTTAACATAGCAGGTGTCGAGGTAATCCTAAAGATTTTCTCTCTCATCGCCTCTCTGTTAACTGTTTATGGATGGTTGTTTTGTCCAATTGAAGTCATAAGTTTGTGCCCCGAAATTGACAGTGTCCACAGGCATAGTTAGTAAGCTGCCCTAAGGTACACTATACATCGGATGGAGGATTAGGTTGATCTTATTGCTTTATTGTAGGTGGAGATCAAGAAGGCTGAACCAAAGAAACCCTTGAAAAAGGCTTCAGTATATGGTAGTGACCATAGGTCACATTCTCTCAGCGAAAGCCCAAAAGGCTTATTTGGCTCGTATAGTGCCTATGGTCACCGTGAATTTGGCCCTCTCCCTCCATTTAGGAATCCTGGAGGCCTTGGCTCTGTTAGGTTTGGCGGCAGTTATGGTGATTATGGTATTGAACTTCCTGGCGGCTATGCTGGTGGTTATGGTTATAGAGAGGAGGGTTATCTTGGGTATCCCTCTAGGCACAATGGCAGCATGTTTGGTGGGAGTTTAGGTGGTTACAGACATGACGAGGTCTTTGGTAGTGCCGTCGGTGGTGGCAGCAGCAGCAGCATTGATTATGGCAGTCTTGAATATGGCAGTGGTTATGGTCATTTTCCTCTCTATGGAGGAGGTAGGGGAGGATATGGTAGGGGCGGTTCTGGCCGTTACCATCCTTATGGAAGGTAGGAGAGAGAGATAAAGAGAGCTGTTATGTCTAGTGGAGCTTTCTATAGATGATCTTTCAGGAAGGCTAGAACAGCTGGAGAAACCACTGTAAGCTATCTAGTTTTGGACTTTGACTAGTAAGACTTGTCTCTCTCTTCTCTAATTTCATGTGGGACTGTTGACTCAATTTATGTCTCATTGGGCATCTATGTTAGTCAGATGCCTCATGCCTTGAGTTTTAGTTTGCTCCAGTGCTTCTGCCTGGAGCAAAATATGCTATTGTTAGAAATAAGTGATTGTTATCGGCAAAATCGGCATAGTCACCTTGTTGCTGATAAATATAATAGCAATTGGTGCCTAGCATAAAACATGTTCTTGCTTTTTTTTTTTTAACAGAACAATTTTAACAAAAGGGGCAACAAAGCATGTTCTTGCTGAGAATGATTTCATTTAAATTATTTTTTATTCCATACGTCTGCACAACTCTGCTATATGACCATTTATATAATAAAGTTAAATACTATCATTTGCCTCCTTTGAAGATACTATTGTAATTTTTTGTGAAATTTACAATGCCCTAAGAAAAAGAGTTACCATGTTCAGGAAGCTCTCTCTCTCTCTCTCTCTCTCTCTCACACACACACACACACACAAATTGATGTGATAAAATATTTGTGATAATTGCTCTGAATAAACTGTTATCTCCTTTGCGCCCGGGTTATTTCTGTGTGGAACAAAAAGTTCTTTTTTGGTTCATGCACATCCATCCTATGATAAAAGATACTGTAGTCTCCTCTCCATTCTCTATATTTCTTTTCATTTTTTTGTGAGAAGGGCATCTCTTCATACTGATCATGCTCAGAAGGAAGTGTTCTACATTTTCCTCCCTCTTGAAAATTAGTACTTAAATATCAGAACTTGAAAGTATATAACCAGATTATAAATTTTAATTAAAAGAATGGTTATGATACCAAAGAAGATATACATGGAAATTTTAACGACGGCTCTTCTTAATGTTATTCATCACTGTAATGCTTACATCTGAGTTTGAATGAAGATTGTATGAGTTGCTACCATGACCACGTCATAATGATGACAATTAAATAAACAAATCTTCATCATAGGCTACAAATTCTATCCTATCTATTTACAAATTCATCATAGGGTCAACTCCTCCACTATCTATTTTTATACTGAATCATGTTATAGTATGATAATCCCCACATTTATGTGAAAAAAAAAGAATTAATTACATGAACGTGTAGTTGAATTAATTAATTGCATGAACATCATGTTGTGTCTCCTATCTTCCAGAAATTATAGTTGTACTACTAGAAAACCATGAGCTTTGACAAATTTGCCAATTGTAGAAGAGGAACAGTCAAAGCTTGTTTCATTGCAAAAATATCTGCACAAAACGAGATTAATTGTCAAAAATATTAACCATTCCCTATCTTATTGAACTCAAGTCACCTTGTCGCCCTTTGTCTTTATCTTGATATGATGTTTTAGCCTCAATCTCATCTCATATTTTATTATCTTCACCTCTCTTCTCTTGCACACTTGAACTTCTCTTCTCTTCTCTTCTTAGGATTATTTTTTAAAATTGTCTTGGGTTACATTACATAATAAATAACTGTGGGAAAATTTCATTAACATTTCTTTGACGATCTTGCAAAGGCAATGTGATGAACTCGATCGCGTGTGTTTTTCCTCATTGTTGTGCATCAATTTCATACAATAAAATATAATTCTTTACTTGTTATAGTGTGAGCAAGGGTCAAATCAATAAGGAGCTAAAGTAATGAGGTTAGGCATTCAAAAGAAAGACGAAGGCAAGGGAATATGTGCGGGTAAAAATGAAGCATGTGGATGCGAGTATAAGCAATAATTTTGAGTTCTTCTTAGAATTAAGATAGAAAAGAAATGAGATAATGTGATTAAAAGAGATGAAATGGATATGATATGATGTCAAATGAGAAGGATGGATAACACTAGCAATGAATTAATGTGCGGTGAGGGTAAGAGTGAGAGATGCATGCATATATGTTGTCAAAGCTAAAACAATAAAAGAAAAATAAAACACATGTAAACTATATATAGAGATTTCACATGTCAAATCTAGTCTAAATCTTTGCACAAACCCTGTTAGTGTGCTTATCGTTGACTGTGTTGTGTTTTGTGGTCGATAAGTCTTCTAAAAATTTTATCAAAATATCGAATGCAGTGGAATACATTAAATTGGATATTCAAAACATTGAGGTACCAAGAAAAAATGATCATATTATCTCGTATATATGAGAAAAACATACTTATAGGGGTTCTATTGATGGAATTCTTGAAGCTATTCCAAGTGTTTAGCCTCAAAGCAGTATCCACGATCTCCACATAGTTGGATCTCCTCTTCAAAGCTCTTCATTAATAGATAAAGAGAAGAAAATAAAGGAATTCTCACAAGGCTTGTATGGGCACCATGAGTTGTGGTCATTCTCCCCCTATTTATAGACATTTGGTATGTAAATTTTTCATAAAAAAACCCTCATAATTAAGTATATATCTACCAATATCTATAGACCTTATGTGTGTGACCCTCTAAGTTCATATATCTCATTATTTAATAACTCTATAAACCAAGTAATACCTTATTGGTCAACCTTAATTAATTATCCACATCCACATATATATTAATCAATCAAGGATCGATTTAACCCAATCAATAAGTTGAGTTGCCGGTCGGCTAGGTGCCAAGCTACACCATGTACTTGAAAAAGATATGGAGTATGTAAGAACTTCCTTATGAAACCTTTCCATCATCAATTACCATGTATGTGTAATCTTTCATCCGCATGAGACTCATGAATGACTTGGGGTATGGTCAACTGGAAAACCCTAATCAATCACTCAAGTTAGTACTAATGTGATATTTCTATTACCTTGGCCAAAGATTTCATTGCATCTCATTCATTGAGTCAATCTCCTAAAAAACTGAAGGCGAATAATCTCATGTTGACTACATAATCATCTTTAATGAATTCATGTTACATCCAATATATGACGTTTAAGAGATCCTGTGGCTAGGGATTCATAGGTCATAATAAAAATACCGTCATCTATCGACAAGATGTCTTAGGTGTCTCAAGTCAAAGGACCACATACATAACTGTGTCATGAATCAATCTAATTGATAGTTTAGTATATTACCATTCACGTATTCATACAAATCAATTCAATGAACTCTTTCTCCAAAGAACGCCCACAATCTATCTTTAATTTCTCTACACTGATGGCTACATGATCAAATATACTCATCATATGAGTTAGATTAGATAGTGTTATTTTTATTATATAATATGATGTCCCTCTTGAATATCTGATAATATGCAATTTGAATATGCAATTATATGATTATTAATTATAAATTAAGGCATAAAATATTTCATTCTTAACGCACGTTATCATATTTTTGAGTGTTTATCTATCATTCTATGAAAAAGGCGTTATAATCTCAAAATATATTCATTTAGGGTTAATTATGCTAAATTAAGAGAAATATTTTTAAGATTAGATTATCCCCATCTTATTTGAGATTATAATTAGTTTTTATTTTTAAATAATAAGAAAAAAAAATACTTTTTATACACTCATTTATTTGTCTAAGTTTAAAATTCTAAAATAAATGAGTATATTTTTTAAATAAAAATGTATTCTCTTGTTATTTATTGAATTTGACTTTTTAATGATAAATAATTTAATATCTGATCCAATAAAATAAATTTGGATTAATTTGGAGTTATATTTTAAAAGATATGAATTTTATAATTTTTAAGGATTTTATAGAAATTTTCTAATTTTTGTATGAATTTAATTTGATTTATTTTGAATTAAAATGAATAAAAAATATTTTTTTATCATGTGTTGATGTGGCAGCTAACGTGACGCGGACAAAAATGACAGTCCCATGTGGCGACATTTGAGACCACCACGTGTCACACAATGTATATGTGTGCACATGTATGAGTGCGCGTGTGTGCGTGTGTGCACATGTGTGTGCGTGTGTGTGTGATTAAGGAGAAAGCACCTTGTTAAGGATTTTCACAATCTCCTTATTCACATATGCATTATATACATGTCAATTCCCCTTATTTTTTTCATGTGGGACTATTTTTATGTTTTTATGCGCGCATGTGATGTGGTGTTGTGTGGAGCGTCTGATTCATATGTTAAAAGAAGATTGTCGATCTTCACTTAAGGCGGGCGGTACATACCTCATTTTTTTTTGTCACCGAATCATTTTAAAAACGATTTAATCTCATTCGTCTATCAAAGGAGTTATAACGACTGAGATTAAAATCAACGAAAATACATCCGAAGCGTTAGATCAAGATCAGACAGATGTCGTTTCATGCGTTTTCTCTTCACACGCGATGTGGCAAGATCTCAGCGGTCCATCTCTGATCCAACGGATGCAATTTAAGCTTAAAATTTCACATTGATGCATTTCATCAGAGCCGTTCATCAAAGATTAAAAGCTCCATCCAATGGCTACGCCCAATTTGCCCTATAAATTGAGATGTTCTTCGATAATGTAAATCATTTTAGATGTTTTCGAGTAATTGAACTATCTAGACACCACCATCTTTGAATCTCTTTCTTCCAATCAATTCTAAACTCATTTTCGCGTCCATGGAGTGGTTGAAATGAGATTTTTTCGAAGGAACAGGGAGAATTCGTCTCTTGAACGCATACTATCATCTTTGAAATCACATAATGAAAAGCCTTTAATCCAGCAATCAATTGGATCATTTCAATCGCTATCTCAAGTTAGATTATGTCTTTTCCTCCTAATATTTCATCTTGTATCATTAGATTATAATTTGGTATTGTAGATTAGGATAATTTTAGATTTTATTTTGAATTTCTCTCTCTTCACGTTCGAAAATTTCTACCTAATTCGCTCTTTGATTTCTCTACAAATCTTGATCTAAATCGAGTAATTTTTTATTCTGTGGATTCATCTTTAAGTTCTCATTCCAAATCTATCTAAATTCCTAATTTCTCACCTCAATTCGTTGTCTGATTTGATCAAATTTTAAAGAATATCTCAAAAATACCTTAATTCTCTATGGATTCAACCCTTATT
Organism: Lemna minuta; assembly: GCA_024174645.1. Lineage (NCBI taxonomy): Eukaryota > Viridiplantae > Streptophyta > Magnoliopsida > Alismatales > Araceae > Lemna > Lemna minuta. The sequence continues at coordinate 12,574,969 of CM044102.1, read as the reverse complement.
CACCTCTATACTATTCAATTCATGATTATTTTTCTAAATTGATAATTTTGGTAAATTTTTTGACATGTACCTATGTGTTTTTAATGACCTCGCGGATTCGCTCCGTTAATATCTCACGAACAAGAATATTTAGAACATATGTTTAAAGAGTAGTGATCATTGTATTATGATCTCATCATAATTCACTTAGTCATTGCATATGCTCATGGACTTCATTTCAAACATCACACAAGATTCTCAATAAAAAAATTTCATTTAAATGAACATAAACGAGATACATGGAAGTGTGATTGGCTTAGAGGCCACATAATATCCATCACACTGAGTGATGCTCGATCCACTCCGATCACGATTTTTTCTTGCTCCCTTATCCATGAAAATTGAGCATCAAACAATCCTCCTCACTGGGCCTTGACCTCCTCTCCCTTTTCTCCTAGTAGCTTCATGCTAAGAGAGAGCAAAAAAATGTGAGAAGAGAGAAAATAACGGCTTTTTATAGGTGGGTTTCTAGGGTTTGAGTGTAAAGAGGGGTAGAAGAGTTCAATCATTAAAATCATTTTTAGCTTGATTCTTCGATCCAAAGATATGGATGAATAGAGGGTTAAAAGATGAATCTATCCATAAAATTTTTGCCTAAAACTCCATCTAGATCGTGAGATATCGTTATTTTAATTTAGATAAATCTTAACCGCTTAATTGAGATCGTGCATTAGAACGCACCATGTGGCACACTATTATTTCACCAAAAAAAGGCTTGTCAACCTGTATAAGTATGGAGGGACTTTTTTCGCAAAATTTTACTTCAAAAATAAAAAGAATTTTTTTCTTAAAATACTTTAAAATAGAAAAAAAATCCTTAAACTTAGAATATTCCCTCTACCAAATTTCTAAAATCATGAAAAAAAAAATTAATGGTTCACTTAATAAAAGCTAAGTTTGGTTGACCTAACTTTTACTTCTCGAATAATTGTGGATCATCTTAAAAAGCTTAGAATATTCCCTCTACCAAATCCAAACCTCATTTATCACTTATTTCATAAAAATAGGTTTGACTTGGTGTTCAAATTTGGTAGAGAGTTGTTTCCTCTTCCATCTTATCCTCATTCGTATCCATGCTCTCCTACTTGCTCGTATATGTCCTTGCATCCATATAACTCATAGAAAATGTGAGAATTCAACCAATTAAATTTGAAAGAGCCGAATGGGTTAGTCTCATGGTGTAAGCAATTGAAAATAATGATGCATGATAAGACATATTCATTTTTTAATCTAATTAGCACTAAATAGATGCCAATTGATTACATGAGTGGAATGAAATGATGAATACAAAAATATCATAAAAACATGATAACGTGCATTATATTAGCATGAATTATACGTTAAAATCTATTTATGATGATGAAAATAAATGCATCAATGGCACATTATCACAATGCATGAAAATAAGGCAACGACTAACTAGGCACATTGACTAGTGTGATTTCCCAATAATGAAGTGGTTTAGTGTGATTTCCCAATAATTTCACTTTCTCTTCCAAGTTGTGGGCCAGGAGGTGCACCTTCAATTGATTTTTAGTTTGAATAGGATGCCAGGTAGGATATCTCAAAAATAGATGTAGAGACTTTGGGATCTCATTATTCAACCATCTCTAGGGTCGCACAAGTCAAAATCCTATTCCCAAAGAGCAACATCAAATAACCTAAGTATAATTTTTTTATAATTTGAATCTATAGAAATCAATAAATATGTACCAAGGGTTAGGAAGAAGACAACTTGACTTGAACGTGAACTCATGCCAACTCCAATAAATACCTCTCAACTTGTTTTCTCCAAATAATAAGAATCGCCAAAATGAAATGTTGAATTGACAAAAAATAAAGCCATTTGATTATTGAAAAAAGTATTTAAAATTATTATGACTCATCGCAAAAATTGAAATTCATTTCATTAAGGATTACACTGAACATAATTCTAAATCATGTTCAAATCACATAGGTATCAAGTTGTCTTTCGTTTTGTCAATAAAATCCCTTAAATTAAGGTCAATCTAGGTGAAATGATAAATAATGATTTATCTTATATAAGAAATAAGTTTTTTAAAAATAAATTATAATTAAATCATATTATATTTGATCGATAAGAGTGAAATAAAATATCAACACAAAATCAAAAAATAATTTGAAATATGATAAATTCATTGAATAACCAAATTTAATGATAATCTAACCCTAAATCATAATACATAAGATGGTAAACTTTCCAACCCATAGGAATTAGCCATTAAAAATATCCAAATTTCATGAGACTAAGGTCGTGGCGTACGACCCCCGTTGCTAGCAAGGCACAACGCCACGGCGTTGGAGGAGCCAACACTCACGCGCGTCCAGCCACCACAACAGGCTAAGACGAAGGATGCTGAGTTTTGCTCACCGCTTGAGGACTTCGTCTCGCCCCACTCCGAGCTCGCACGCGCAGATCTATCTTCTTTCCTCGTTTTGAACTTTATCAGCTCGCACGTTTTGGGCTTCTAGGTGGGCCCTCCCCCTTTCAGGCCCCACTCACGAAGCCCCTCTTTTGTGAACCTTTATTTTATTATGATTATGTTAGGTTTTAGGGTCGTGGGCCTCAAGTGGGCCCTTTCTCCTCTCGGCCCATCTTGGGTTCTATAAGAGGGGAAGGGACCCCCACCAAACCCTGCCGCCAATGCCACCGCCGCCGCCGTCATTGTCGCCGCTGCACGCCATCGTGCTACTGCTGACCTGATTGCCGCCACCGCTGTCCCTACCCAGCGCCACCGCCGCTCGAGCCGTCGTCGCCGCCACCCAACGCTGCCACCACTCAGCAGCAGCCCTGCGCGATGTCCCTCCCGGTGCGCTAATGCCTCGCGCGCTGTCGCTTGCGTGCAGCAGCCCGCATGCCCTGTAGCCACGACACGCGGCCGCCGCCCTGTGCGGCCCGAGGCCACGACCCCGCGCTCCCCCGCGGCCGCCGTTGGGCGTCCCCCCCGCGGTCCCCCCCGGTGCCCCTGCCTCTGGCCCGTCGCACCCCAGCCTGCGGCCCGCTGAGCCCCTGCCCATGGCCCGCCGAGCCCTTGCCAATGGCCCACCGAGCCCCGGCCCGCTGCGTCTGTTGTGCCTCTTTTAGTGAATGCATCAATTTAATTGATAGCGTGTAATTGATGTATTCATTTTCATTATCATAAATGGATTTTAATGTATAATTCTTTCTAATATAAAACACATTATCATGTTTTTGGGGCATTTTGACATTCATCATGTTATTCCACTCGTGTACTCATTTTGCAATTAATTAGTGTTGATTATGCATAAAGATGAATATGCCTTGTCATACATCGTTGCTTTTGGTTTGTATATCTTGAGACAAACCTGATAACATGCTACATTTACATCATAAAACATGATTTTTCATGCATATTAAAGTATAAATGATTTCATTTCCATGCATGTTATCATACTTATATGTATTTTTCTATTATTCTATGAAAAAATTATTATAATCTCAAAATACTTTAATTTAGGGTTAATTTTGATAAATTAGAGTTTACTAATTTGATAACCCATATTTTTCTTGAGATTATAACTGTTTATAAAGTTAAAATAATAAGAGAAACAATTTTTATAAACATTCATTTCATTTTCTAAAGTTTAAAATCTTAATAAATGAATGTATTTTTGAAATATTAATTTTAACTCTTATTATTTATTAAATTTAACTTTTTAGAATAATATACAATTAAATTTCGGATCAAATGAAAGAAATTTGGATTAATTTGGAGTTATATATGAAAAGTTATGAATTTTCTATTTTTAGGGATTTTTCTGAATTTTTTATGAATTTATTTTCGATTTTTATTGATTAAAATAATTAAAAATAAGGCAAAAAGCCTTTTATTTCGGCGTGGGGCCACGTGGATGCGACGTGGCACTCTGGGCCACGTGGCAGCGCCATGCGGACCCGCGCAGCGCCTACGTGGCGCGTTATACGTAGATATATATATTATTTACTATAGTTATAAAAGGGGTCTTTAGCCTGCCCTATATGTCGAGGGTTATTAACCCTATAAACCGTCGGGTGTTATAAACCCAACGGCTTCCTAAATCGTTTTCCTTGTGGGACTAAACGGTAAGCTATTTTACTATGCAGGAAACGTGGCGCAATAAGGAGCGTTGGATCGAACGGCTGATCGATCGACGGGCGTCGATCGCGTAGACGCGTGTCCACCAGATGATCAATCAAACACGTGCGCGATAGAAGAGTTATAACGGATAGATCTTACACAACGTGGCGCGACGAGGAGCGTTGGATCGGGATGACGCGTCGATCTCACGCGTCGATCAGATGGAGTGCGGACCACCGATCAATCAAGAGCACGTGCTAATTAAGAGGCGTTATAACAGTCCAGATGAAACGGCGCGGATCGCATCTGGACCGCCCGATCGTGATCCAACGAACGGGATTCAAGCATTTTTATAACGCCTATCAACGGGAGCATCTGAGCCTTTCATCAAAGATCCGACGATCGGGACTTAACGATAACGGTTCGTGATGAACAGTTTCATCACAGCCGTTCATCAAGGCGATCGGACGGTTACGAAATGACGCCCTATAAAAAGACATGTTCTTCACGATTCTAAAGTATCTGAGTTGAGATTTCAAGCAATTGAACTATCTAGACACCCTCTCTCTCGTTTCTCTCAATCCCATCGTGTTCCTCTTCCATTTCCGCACTCACGGAGCCCTTGAGATTGAGATTTGGTGAAGTATCGAGTGGAAAATCGGCGCTTGAAGCTCGTCATCGTGTTCTTGGTTTTCTAGGCGATTAATCGGATTAATCACGACGAATCGATCGCTATTTGGGTTTAGTGGAAGCGGTTTTTCATCATCTACCTCCCAATCACGTTTAATTTCAGTTTAGATTAGGAATTAGAGGTTAATTTCATCAAAATTTAGCAAATTCACGATTTCAACGTTCCAAAATTTCTCTCCACTTCAATTTGCGATTTCTCCACGAAATCAAGATCATTTTCAATGATTTTTGATTCCGTGGATTCGTTTTGAAGTTATCTTTCATAAAATACCATTTTCCCCAATTTCTACCATCAATTTCTCGTCTGATTTGATCAAATTTGATGATTACATCAATAAATTCCTTAATTCCCTGTGGATTCGACCCTTATTTACCATTATACCCTTGAATTCGTGATTAATTCTCAAAATTGGTAAGTTTGGAATAATTTTTGACGCGATACTGCGTGAAATTGACGACCTCGCGGTTTCGTCTCGTTATAACCCCATTTGACTTCTTTGAAGTCAAGTGGAAGAATTCTTACATTTTTCAGAGTCTTATGGATGCAAGGACATAGGAAAGCATATGGAAATACATGGAGACAAACTGAAATGGAAGAGAGGAGAAGAGAGAGACTTTAAAGGGCCAAGTCAACTCAAAATCCCAAAAGTCAAAGGGTGTAATTAACGGTCAAGGTGGTCAAAGGTGTCAAGAAAGGTCTAAGGTGATCAATTTCATCTTTAAAATAATCATGAAGATCATCCTATCCTTTTGGAGGCAACCACTTCACTAAGTAAGCCAAGGTAAGTCAAAGTTGGCAACTCTCTATTTTAGGGAAAGTTGACCAACTTATATAAAAATATTTTTAAATTAAATTATTTTATATTTAAAATGAAGCAGAGGTCACTCTCTTAAGGCGGACGTCCTCCTTGCTTAAGGAGGAGTTGGGACTCACCTCTTTTAGGAAGTGGGCCCATATTTTAGAAAGGAAGGTTCTTACCTTCTTTTGAGGAGGTGAGACTCTTTCTTTAGAAATGGGTGAGGCCACCTCATTTAAGGGTAAGATTACCTCCTAAAGGAGGTAACCACACCCTTGAAGGTCCTTGGGGTGGTGCATCTCCACCCTTGATTATAAGAGTGAAAGATCTCCACCCTGGATCGCCTAGAAACCTAAAAGACCCTCTCTATATAGGGCTCTATTTTATCTCTCCTCTCTTGCTTTTTGGCTCTCTCTTAGCATTAGGCTACCAGAAAGAAGAGGAGAGGAGGTCAAGTCCCAAGGAGAGAATTTCTTGATGCTCAATCTTGTGGTGGAGAAAAATCAAGCTAGCATTGCAATCGGAGCAGATTGAACATCACCCGGCCTAGGACGGGCATCGCGACGGGGTTTGTGCGACGATCCGGATTGAGTTCTTGCTTGTGTTCATCACCATAAATAGTAAAGTTGTCTTTAAATTTTATTTCTTATTTGTTATTTTCTTTTAATGTAGTGGCTTTGACATCATCGACACTTGCAACTCTCTCTCCCTATCACTGCACATTGATTCGTCGATCCGTCGCTACCACCGACCACTTTTCTCACCTTGTCATCATCTCATCCCCATTGAATTTCTTTCTACATTGCTTTTCCATTGGAATTCATATTTCTCTCTTGATTAAAAAATAAACCTAAAAACTATCACTCATATTCATCTCTACATGCCCCATTTACGTTCGCACTTCTTTCCAAGCTCTCACTTCTTCCATGCTCTCTCACCTTTCATTTGAATGTCTAATCTCATTACCTCAGCTCCCTGTGCATTCAACCGTTTCTTACACTATACTAAGTAAGGAAATTTAAATTTTATTGCATAAAATTGATACACAACAACGAAGGAAAACACGTGTAATCGAGTTCATCAGCGGCTCCCCACTGCGCGCCTTGGACTCCCCGGTGCCCTGACGACGCTTGATTCGGCCAGTTTTCTGCAGATCGTCCGTGCCACGTACGAACGGCCCTCCCTCATCACGACCGACCGGGCTCACGCCCTGAAGGTTAGGCACACATCCCCTTCTCTTTACTTTGAAGTTCCTTTACTTCTTTCAGTACTTCTCGCACTTGTTTCCACCGCCGATAGGGCCTAAACTAGGTTAGATAGTAGGGTGAAACGAACGGATTGAGACCGTGGTCGAATCCGTCTCGTTGATCGTCAAGCTACCCTCGACAACTTGCGGCCCAACGTTTGAGTGGACGTGAGCCTAGAGGTTTCCCAGACTAACTCTACTCGGCATACCCCTGGAGCTTCGGTGAAGACGAGAGAGGAGGCAACCTGATTTGTATTCATTGAGTGAGCATCCTTCATCATACGTAGTTCGCCTAGTTCACCTTCTGTAGGTTTCCCCGTTGAAACGTGGCTCGGTCGGGTTTACCTACCCGTCCGTCATCATAAAGTTTTTGATTTGAATATTAGTGGGTAATTTTCCACGTTTGAAGCAAGAAATTCTCCACAAAGTCAAGTCTAAATAAGGAGATTTTTCTCTACACAAAATCAATTCAGAATTCTCATCAAAATCATACCAACTCATGTGGTTGTAACAATCCCATTTTGTATTTGACATCTTTCATTGAGGAGAGAGGGTTGGTCGCGAAAGGGATAAATCATAACATTATAAATGACCAATTGATCGAATGATTTTGTGTAGTCATTGAAAATACACTTCCATGTGTCAAAACAATTTCCAAACCTAGTAATTTAGATAATTAATCACAAATAGATTAGGATAATGATTAGTAAGGGTCGAATCCTTAGAAAATTACTAAGATTTTGGACATATATATCCAAAATTTAATAATGAACTGAAGTGAGAAATTATGAAAATTGATATGTTTATAAAGAAGACTCCAAGAAAAATCTACAGAATAAAAAATCACTCTATTTGGATTACCATTCATGGAGAAATCAAGGAGCAAAATTAAGAGATAGAAATCATTCATGAAGCAAGATAAATTGATAAATTTTCAAAAAATTAAACTAATGTACTGATCGAACACAAAATCTAATAGTATAGGATGAAAGATTAGGAAGAAAACATATAATTTAACCCAAAATTGCACTCAAAATGATCCAATTAATCATAAGATCAGGGCTTTTCATTTCGCGTTTTGAAAAACAAAAATTTGGAATTCAAGCGGCGAATTCTTCATTCTTCTTCAAGGAAATCTTGATTTCAAGTACTGCTTGGACATAGAACTGAGTCTAGAAGAGGAAGAAACCAAGAGATTGAAGAATTGTATTTTCCTTAAGGTTTGATTGATAAAAAATCTTTTAATACATTTTTCGTTGAAGAGAGAGAGTATAAATAAGAGAAATTTGGGCATGGCTGTTTGATCAACGTTTCATCTTCAATCAACAGTCTAGAAGAAATGACAAGAAGTTGAATTGATGCCTTTAAGTCATGGTTGTTAAATTCACAATGAAGCATTGAGATTTTTCCATCTCGCAGCGTGAAGAGGAAACGTCGAGTGATTGCATTTGTCAAATTTTGATCTGATGTTTTTCAATAGGCCGCGTGTCACGATGAGTCCACCGGTCATATTTAATCTTGACCATTGTAATTCTCGCGATGAATGGCCAGGATTTATCACGAGTTATAAGTCAAATCATTGTCAAATTTGCAGCGCAACATGTACCCCTCCTCTTAAGTGAGCATCAACAGTCACGATTAACTCCAAAAATTGAATGCTTCACATTGTGCCACTTCACCTATATAGAGTAAAAATAAACATCGACCCACATTGAAGAAATCAAGGAAATTTGTGCATAAATAGTAAAGTGGACTATGTGGTTAGCTCATGTCTATTAAGGGTACTTAATCACTAACGTCCTATCCATTGGAATCTTTCATGCCATTTTTGTATTTAAAATTGAATTTTTTTTATTCTTCTTAATCTATGTGATCTAAACTATAAATCATAATCCAAAGAAAAATTTTGAGCCACCCAAGAGGAATCTTTCATGCCATTTGTGTATTTAAAATTTGACAATCGTGTTTCTTCATCTCCGCATCATATACCCCAAATTGTGCAACCTCAACTTGTAATAAATATTTTTTTCATTGAGGAATAAAAATGAGGTAAGTAAGTGGCATGAGCTAGTGCATGGGTAGGTTGTCTAACCTATTTCAATTTCTCACAAATTGGATTTTTGTCAAAATTATTTCAGTGATATTATATATTGGGAAATTCAATTATAATGCAAAGAAAGTGGTTTATGTGCTGGTTATACCCAATGAAGATAAATTAACAATGAAAGACAAACACACTTCACAAAAATGTTAGGTAAAATCAATTGAAATCATAGATGCTATCCAAAGTTATAAAATATCATTTTTCATTGTATCATAACTAAATCAATCTTTTGTGTACACATTTATGATTATCACATTTCATAAATTTAACGATTTTTATGCATTTCAATGAATGAATTTTTTTTACATCCTTCTCGAGTATCTTTTGAATGGCATGTTCAGATCATATGTTTAAAGAATAGTGATCTTTATATTACGATCTTATCATAATTAATCAAGTCATTGGATATGTTCATGAAACATAATATCCATCACTCATTTGGTAGTCCTTTCTCTTTTTGATCCTGAAATGAGGGTGTGAAGTGTTCAAAGTGTTGACTAAATTTTCACATATACTATCAACCTATAATAGTCTAGATTATATCCTTTATGTCAACCTCTTGGGGTATCTTTAGGAAGTACTCAAGAAAAATTATCGAGGTCTATCCTTGATTGTGATCAAGGTCTATCCTTGATTGTGATCTAGGTCAAGAATATAGATAGCTTGATGCTATCTACTATTGGGTTCTAAGGTTGGTAATTCTTCCAAAATTTTGATCAAAACATCGAGTGCAATGGAACACATTGAATTGGATATTCAAAACACCAAGACACTAAAAACATATGTTCCTATCATCTATTATGTATGAGAAAACATGCCTACAAGGTTCCCTTGAAAGACTTTTTGAAGCTATTCAAGTGTCTAATCTCTAGCAGTATCCACACGATTTATAGATAGTTGGATCTCCTCTTTAAAGCTCTTCACCAAGAGAGAAAGAGAATAAAGGAGAGAATTTCCACAAGGCTTGCATGGGCACCTTTATTTTTTTTCATTTTCTTCCTATTTATTTTTGATCATTCTGTATCCAATATATAGATTTTTTGAGATCCTGTGGCTAGGGATTCATAACTCATAATCAAAACACAATCATCCATACACAAGATGTCTTTAGTGTCTCAAGTCAAACGACCACATACACAAATATGACATGAATCAATCTGATTGATAGTTTGGTATATTACCATTCACGGATTCATACGGATCCATCCAATGAACTCTTTCTCCAAAGAGCACCCATTATCTATCCTTAGTGTCTCTACACCTATCGCTACATGATCTGCCATACTCATCATATGAGTCGAATTAGATAGTGTTATTCTTTTTGGATAATTCGATGTCCTTTTCGAATATCCTATGAATAGGGATGTTTGGAAATGTGCTTCAAGACTAGTGACCATTATATTACGATCTCATCATAATTCACTTAGTCATTGCATATGCTCATGAACTTCATTGCAAACATCACACAAGAATGAAAAATGAATCAATTTTATTAAAATGAACATAAAAAATATACATGGAAGTGTGATTAGCTTATAAGCCACATACTCATCTCGCTCCTTTAAAGGGTGCATCGTAACAATATCTCTCACTCATGGAAAAGTAGTAAGGGGGTGACTAAGTGGCGAAGCTAGACCACAAGGTTTTTGAATACACGTAGACTCGCGTCAAAAATAATTACCAAACTCACCAATTTTGAGAAATAATCACAAATTAAGGAGTATAGTGGTGGATAATGGTTGAATCCACGTAGAATTAAGGTATTTTTTAGAAACTCATTAAAAATTTGATCAAATCGGACAATGAATTGAGGTAAAAAATTAGGGATTTTGATAAATTTGGAAAAAGAACTCAAAGACGAATCCATGGAATAAAAAATCACTCGATTTGGATCAAGATTCACGAAGAAATAAAAGAGCAAAAATCAGATAGAAAATCGATCACGAAGAGAGAAATGTAAAATAAAATATAAAATTAACTTAATCTATGATTCTAAATTACAATCTAATGATACAGGACGAAAGATTTGGAGAAAAACACATAATCTAACTTGAGATAGTGCTCGAAATGATCCAATTGATTTCCAGATCAAAGGCTTTTCATTTTGTGATTTCGAAGACGATCTCCAGCATTCAAGAGGAGAATTCTCCCTATTCTTGGACGCGGAAATGAGTCTAGAAGAAGTAGAAAATGAGAGATTTAAGGATTGAGATGTCTAAATAATTCAATAGGCCGAAGCATCCAATAATGTTTTATATCATCCAAGAACATGTTAATTTATAGGGAGATTTGGGTGTAACCACCGGATCGGCATTTAATCTTCGATCAACTGCTCTAATGAAACACATTTAATGCGAATCATTAGGTTTAAATCGCGTTCGTTCGATCAAAGATGAACCGCTGTGATTTCGCCATGTCGCGCGTAAAAAAGAAACGCCTACCATCTGATCTTGATATGATGTGCTAGATGCGTCCACATGTCCACCGAGCGGCTGAGATTAAACCATTTTAAAATGATTTTTCGATGAATCAGAGTGCGCCACGTATCCCCTCACTTATGTGACAATCGACAATCGCGATTAAATCGCGCGATCGGACGCTACACATGATTAGTGATTTTGCTTATATCTTTAATAAGGATCCTTAATCTCACTAATCACAAGTGCACGCGCACACGCATATGCATGCATCACGTGGCATATATATACACTACCACATGGCAAAGCGTTTTCGCACCCGTCACGTTAGCAGACGATAATAATACCATTTTTTATTCATTATAATTTAAAATAAATCGAATTAAATTCATAAAAAATTTATAAAAATCATAAAAATTAAATAATTCATAACTTTTAAAATACAACTCTAAATTAATCTAAATTTATTTTTTGGATCAGAAAATAAATAATCTATCATTTTAAAAGTCAAATTTAATAAATAACAAGAGAATAAATATTTATTTCAAAAATACACTCATTTCTCTTTAGAAATTAAAACTTAGAAAAATAAATGAGTTCATAAATAGTATTTTCTCTTATTATTTAACATTAAAACCTAATTATAGTCTCAAATATAGATGAGAATAATCTACTCTAAAATATATTTGTTAAAAATGCATAATTATCCTTAAAATCGTACACTTTGATATTATAACTTAAAATTACATTAAATTATAGATATGCACTGAAAGTATGATAATATGCAGAAGAATATAATATTTTATACCTAAATTTTTATTAATAATAACGCAATTACATGTATAAATTACATGTTATCACTAAGATGATAAAGGTGGAGTACAACAAGAACTAAAAGGGTAAACTGATGGACATTATGTGGCCTATAAGCTAGTCACACTTCTATGTGCCTCGTTTATATTCATTTTAATGAAATTTATTTATTGTCATTCTTGTATGATGTTTGCAATGAATTCTATGAGCATATGCAATGACTAAGTGAATTATGATGAGATCATAATACAGTGATCACTTGTCTTCAAACATATGTTTTTAATATTTATATTCATGGGATATAAAAGAAGGACATCAAATTATCTAAAAAGAATAGCACTATATAATATAGCTCATATGATGAGTATGGTTGATCATGTAGCCATAAGTGTAGAAACACAGAATAGATCATGGGTGTTTTTTGGAGAAAGAGTTCACTGAATTGATCCATATGAACATGTGAATGATAATATACCAAATTGTCAATCAGATTGATTCATGTCACAATTGTGTATGTGATCCTTTGACTTGAGATACCAAAGACAAACTGTCTATGGATGACTGTGTTTTGATTATGACCTATGAATCCCTAGCGACGAGATCTCTTAAACGTGATATATTGGATATGACATGAAGTCCTTAAAGATGATTGTGTGGTCAAGATGAGATCATTCACCCTTGGTATTCGAGGAGATTGACTTGAGGAATGAGATGCAATGAAATCCTTGGCCAAGGTAATGCAAATATCAGAGGAGTTCTCGATGATTTCCTACACGCATCAGTACTAACTTCAGTGACTGATTAGGGTTGGACAATTGATTGTATCCTAAGTAATTTATGAGTCTTGTGCGAATAAAGGATTATACATACATGGTAACCAATGACAGAAAGGCTCCATAAGGGAGTTCTTACATACTCCATATCTCTTATGACACCCAATGGGTGGCAACTCAACCTATCAATTGGGTTAAATTGATCCTTGATTAATTAATATATATATTGATGTGGATAATTAATTAAGGTTGACAAATAACTAGTGAGATATATGGACCTTGAGGATCACACACATAAGGTCCATGGATGTTGGTAGCTATAGACATAATTATGAGGGTTTTTATAAAAATATTGCATACCAAATGTCTATTAATAAGGGGAGAACGACCAAAAATCAAGGTGTCCATACAAGCCTTGTGATAATTCTCTCATTTCTTCTCTTTCTCTCCTTGTGAAGAGCTTTGAAGAGAAGATCCAACCAACTGGAGACTGTGTGGATATCGCTAGAGGCTAGACACTTGAATAGCTTTAAGAACTCCTTCAAGAGATCTCTGTTAGTATATTTTCTCATACATACTAGATGAAATGATCATATGTTCTTGGTGAATCGGTATTTTGAATGTCTAATTCAATATATCCCGATGCATTTGACATTTTGATCAAAATTTTGGAAATTTTATCGACCTCAAAACCCGGCATAAAGATGAGAAAATAAGAATTCTTGAACTATAAGAATTAAATGAAGGCATAAATGAAGCATATGAAAATTTAAAATTTATTAATCCAAGACGAAAGCTTTTCATGATAACAATATGGGGTGAAGAGAATTTCTCTAAATTTTCATTTGGTTTCATTGTCCCATTTTACCAAATTCTGAAACATTTGAAAGTCAATTCAAATTCTTTGTGGATTTTGACCCTTATTCACTAACTAAAATTATATTAATCATCAATTAAATGAGCTTGGACTTTTTTACTTGTGATCATGTGCTTTCAATGAGAGCACAAAATCAGCTCGTCACCTTCAAAAAGAACTTGAGGAGATCTTATCTCCAAACTCAAAAAATGTCTCTACACATTGAAACTATCCCTCGGTAATGATATAAAATATTTGATTCTTTTATTTTCACTCTTGTGTTTTCCCTGAGTATATACAATTGTTTCATGTATTTAAGGAAAATGGAGGACTCATTCATCTACATGTTGACAAAATTTAATTGCAGAAAAAGGTATGGAAGTCATTTGAGAAATCAAGTTCCAACTTGGACGAGAATTTGAAAGGAAAAATCTTGAGACATCTAAGAAGATAGCAGGGAGTGGAAATAATGAGAAATCAAGAGGATGAGGTAGTATCCTTAGCCAAAAGGGATACATCAACAGGATCCTCTCCAAAGTCATTATGAATGAAGTAATTCTAGAGAGCACCCCCAATTTCTGCCGTTTAAAGCCTTCATCAAATTTTTTTACGAAAAACGTAAACTAAGAGAGAGTAACTGTCTAAGTTCCGCGACTCCTCAGCTCCTATATGTATGTAAAGATATTTACTCACCCTTCAATCCCACAAGTGGCGAGTGTTGTGAGTGGTTACTTAGCTAGCATGTAGAGAGACTATTGGAAGACCATACAATGGATTCTAAGATATCTTCAAAGAGCCTCTAAGAATGCTTGCATTTTGAGAGGTCAATCAACAAGGTGTCTAGTTATGTTCATTTAAATTATACATGTGACCTTGATAAAAGCATGTCACTTCAGAGATCCATCTTCACATTTAGGATAGGTACTGTTTGGAGAGAGAGCCATCAATACCCGAGATGAAGAGAGCAGAGTTTCTGTAATGTCTATGTTTTCTCGGAGGTGTTCCATTTTGTTCACTAGTAAATGAAAATTCCCTCGATCATTCTCTTTCAACATGTAAATGAAAATTAGGAAAAAGACATCGAAGACGCTATTTTCTCCTTTCAAAGAAAAAAACAAGTCATTTTGTAAAAATCGTCAACGAAAATAAGGTGATAAATCTTGATGCTTTTTCTTTTGCTAATTCCTTTCGGAATTCTTCATGTGTCCTTCTTTTGTGCTTTATTTCAGACCCAGACGAAGGCCTCAGCCTCTCTTTTGGAGTTGGTTTTAGCTTGAAAAGCACGTCTCGCTTTGACTTGTGAACTGGTTCTCTCCATCTATCTATCTATCTCTCCCTCCTGTAATGAATATTGGATACCGTCCCTGTTAACTGATAAAGAAGATAATCTACCGGAGCTATCAGAGACCCCAATTCCTTCTGGGATCTCTGAAATTAAGCTGCATTACGTGTAGGATGATCAAAAAACAGGACAGCAGGAAAGATCAAATTTCGCTGGTATTCGTTGGTCTTAACCAAAACCCTGAAGAGAGTTCTCGCATTCTAGCTCCTGATCCATCCTCTTCTTTCAACTTCACTGTAAGGTAAAATAAATTACTAATAAAATCATAAATGACTGGTAATTAAATTAATTTCAATCTTTCCACCGACCGTAAGAGTTTATTTTGCAGAGTTCACTAGCTCCAGGTCGAGCGCTAACCCAGCAGCAAATTCCTGTTAACAAGCAGTCAACGGCTTCTCAAATTCCCTCTTATGCCCCAAAATTACTACACATGCCCTTTTCTCCGCCACACCGTATGTTTATCCGGTGGGCGCCCATTTGGCTGCCATCCCGAACGTCCTTCCTCAGCCTCTCGCGGGGGCGCCAATGCCGGGACATGGAAATGATGACGTCGCTGGCTTGCAGGTACATTCGATTTTTGTCTTTCTGGAGGAAAAACTAAAGCTTTTGATGGAAATGTGAATGATAATGACCGCTATTATTGAGGACGACTCGTCCAATCAGGGAACGGGCAACTGTTACTACAGCTATTTCCAGGGGCAGCCGATGGGCTACGGTATAGCCTATCCTAATCTTTCTGCCGCCACCCCTGGTAGTCAGTCTGCGCCGCTGTCGCCGATAAGCGACCCAGATAATCTGAAAGAACAATCGGTGATAGGGCGAAGAGTGGGGAACTATTCTGCATCATCTCCTCGGGCATTGCAATGCCATTCCCATTGGATAATATCTCTCTCTCTCCCTCCAGAACATCGCAATGCCATTCCCATTGGATGATTATCAGTCCAAGAAATTACAGAAGGATTGTTTAAAAAAAAACTCATAGATCATAAACATGGTCAAGATTGGCATCACCTATCTTCTTTCTATTCTCTCTTCAGAAAAATGGGAAAACACACCTTTCCCTTTCTTCCTTGCCGATAATCAATCAAAAAAGACAACTATGAAATGCAAAAAAGGAAGTAGAGACATGCTAAATAAAAAGAACATGCCTACTCCTACTAGTAGGTATCCCTCTCTAGACTGAATCAGTGGAGTCGTCGCTGGTTTTGCCATCTTTGGTAGCGTCTATGGGCTTCGAGGCCGGGTCACGGTGAAGCTGTAGACTGAGCGAGGTGTAGAAGGTCATGCCACAGAGGGCGATAAAAACGCCGAAGAGACTCATCATTCCAGGACCAGATTTGAAGAAGAGATATCCCCCGAGCATTATAACGCATGTCTTGAATTGGCCCAGAACAACATGTGAAGTGGCGGATGTTGCACTGCCGTTGAAAAAAAAGGAGAGTGAGATAATGAGCGAGAGAATGAAATAGAGAGAGAGAGAGAGAAAATATAACAGTTAACAGATAGGTAATGTGAGAGAGACAGAGACAATGATTGAGAGAGAGTTTTTTTTTTTTAAAAGAATGATTGAGAGAGAGTGAGGATGGAGATCAAATAAGAGATAGAGATAATGGCTGAGAGAGAGAAAGATTAAGTGAGACATAGAGAGATAATGGATAAGAGAGAGACAGATAGTTTTTTTTTTTTGAATAATAAGATAGACAGATAGTTGATAAATGTGCTAAACGTACACCAATGAATAAGAGAGAGGTGAACGGACCCAGAGCAAAGACAGATACGGCATAAGAGAGAGAGAGAGAGAGTTTGGATGAATAAAACATACGATAGGATTATGAATGAGAGAAGAGATAGAGATGAACAAGAAAGACAAATGATGAACGAGACTTCCATCAGAAATGAGTGTGAGAGAGTGGAATATCAGGATATTTCTGAGGTATGAGAGAGATGGAAAAAACCAAAGAGAAATGAAAGAGAGGAGATAGAGATAAACAAGAAAGACAAATGATGAACGACACCTCCACCAGGAAGAAGTGTAAGAGAGTGGAAAATCAGGATATTTGGGAGGAATGAAAGAGAGAGAGAGAGAGAGAGAGAGAGAGAGAGAGAGAGAGAGAGAGAGAGAGAGAGAGAGAGAGCAATGCTTATGATAAATATAAGGAGAAAGAGAAGAATAAGAGAGAGATGATGAATAAGGTACATAAAACGAACAAGAGACAAATATCTACATGTACTGAACAGAGTGAGAGAGGGAGAGAATGAATAAGAGAAAGAGAGCTAATGAGTGTGTGCAGAGAGAGATATAAAATGAATAAGATCAAAAGAGAGGGATAATGAGAGAGATAGAATGAACAAGAGAGAGATACATACTGAGTAAGATAAAAGATGGGATGACGAGAAAGATATAATGAATACAACAGGGAGAGAGAGAGATAATGAATAAGAGCGGAATAGAGAATACCAGAGTAAATAGTGAATTAGAGAGAGAAAAAGTTGAGAAAGTAGACATATACATGAAACAATCTCCGTGCACAAAAAATCTCTGAAGAAAATAACAGTTATATATGTTTCACTCATTCCTCTTGAATAACCAATAGCGATCTAATTTAAGAAAGCAAATAACCGTAAAGAATAAATTTGGTGATCCTATTTTCATGGTTACAGTAACATGCGACATCAAATTGAAAAAGTAACACATTATATAACATAGTTAATACATATCACGCTGATCATCATCTATATATATTCAATAGTGCCACATTTGATTCACTCACCCAAGCACCAAAGCCCCAGAAAGCTGAAGAAGAAACCCAAATAAAGCAGACATGAGAACAGCCAACGAATTCTTGACATCCCACTTAAAGGATAAAATTCCCGGTGGATCCAACAATGGCATCAGAGCAAACAAGAACAGCACCGTAACAGGAGCGGTCTTCCACATCAATCTGCATATCGATTGCCATTAACAGTAATAATCCCATTTGTGTACACTAATTTGTGTATTAGATTTCTACTCACGCAAGGGCTGTCCAGTTCTCAGATTGCTGTAAATTAGACCATAGAATCTTGTTAATAGCACTTGGTATGATCCAAGCTAAAGCTACTCCGGCACCAAAGAGATTGAACTCTAGATCCGTGACGGTGGCGACTGCTACTCCTATGGATACAGTAGCCAGAGAAAGAACCTGAAAAGTAGTTATTCAAATTCCCTTTGGTTTCTAATTGACCGGAGAAAATGAAGGAACAGCTATCTACCTTGCGGGTGGATACCTTCCTTCTGAAAAGTATGAACTCGGCAAGAACAATGGTTGGAGTCACAGAGATCTTTGACATTTGGTAGAATCCCACGCTACAAGGAGGGCATTGAATGATAAGTGAATAATAAATGAAATGGGGAATTCGGTAGATCTAACCTGTTGTGCTTCAAACTGACATTAGCAAGTCCGGTGGATAAAGCCATTACGGCACCAAGAAAGAGGAGAGAGGAAAATGGTGTGGATTTGGAGGGAGGAGAGGGCGGGAGAAAAGAAAGTGCCTTGAAAATCCCCAGAAGGAGACAAGAAGTAATGTAGTGGATTAGTGATAAGAGAATTGGGAAATTGAAACCAACGGTGCCCATAACCTAAATCAAAAGAACCAAGTGAATGGGTGAAAACCGATGA
This sequence comes from Lemna minuta, assembly GCA_024174645.1. Lineage (NCBI taxonomy): Eukaryota > Viridiplantae > Streptophyta > Magnoliopsida > Alismatales > Araceae > Lemna > Lemna minuta. The sequence goes on along the minus strand of CM044102.1, from coordinate 12,556,133 downwards.
TTGAAAAAAGAGGAAAACCAAATTTCACCATCTTGTTGGAGAAGATGATGCCCGCAGCGACTACGAAATTGAAAGACATTGCCACAACGGGCCCGCAAAATCGTTGTTGTTGCCATTTCGCCCCTTCTGATGTTCTAAAATCGTTGTAAAGAGATGACCGGAATTCTTCTAGAGAGCGACCTGCAAATCCAAAAACTCTCTAACGTTAACACACAGAAAGGAATTCCCGAACGATTACGGGGGGCAATGGCTACCTTTTTTCCCAGCATCGCTGTCCTTACGCTTGATAAACCTCCTATCGAAGATTCCCATGGCGATCGGGATCAACTCCTCAAGAGAAAGCAGAACCAGTGGCGTACCATGACGATGGCGTAGGAGAGGACCCAGCAACACAAGGGGAGGATCGAACCGCCCCGCCCGTGCATTTTTTCAGTTCGTTGAGCCGGCTGCCGCGTCAGTGATTGCTGATTGCCCCGCTTCCTGGAACAACGCACCGTGAAATCCGGTAGACGCAGAGAGGAGAGAGGAAAGCGCGGGGAAGTTCACCTGAAATTCAGGATAAATGTTTGGGAGTTCGAAATGCATGGAATAACTAATTAAGTTTCCGGAAAACCCTTTTGAAAGACATCCAAAGCCCATCCAAAAAACATAAATGTAAATCCAAAGCCCATTACATCCAAGGCCTTTTGAACTCATTCGCCAAAATGGGGAGTTCAATTTGACCATAGTTCATTTTCCTAAAATGGCAAACATATGCTCCCAAATTAGGAAAATTAAGGTAAATGAAGCTGATTGGGCCATGTTCTTACCAAATATGTCCTATGAGCCAAGGTAAATTTTGAAATATCTTTTCTCAAGCGCTCAATCAAACGGGAATGTGCCCTGCCCTGACCACTTTACACAATGATACATGCTTTCAAAAAATGAAATTCAATGATCTCCATGGTGTTCTAAAGAGATTTTTCTACCATCCTCAGGGCAAAAAAAACCAGCAAAGTGGATTTTTGTGGAGCATCATAGGATTGAACATTGGTCTTGTGTAACCTAGTCAATGATTTGAGTAGCGGTTGGACATCTACCTCTTCTTGACTCGAGGAAGTAATTGAGCATCATAATCATGATTGTGAATTGATGGCTTCTATAAATTTTTTTGGCCGTATCAAATTTTTTTAGCTTAGGAGATTTGAGGTAAACATTGAAATAAGAAAGTCAACCATGGTAGGTCAAAAGAGATGTTTTGAAATGTCATACTAGCTTAAATGAACTTATAAATATGTATAATTATCTTAATAGGATTTAAATTGATACATAGATGCACTCCAATCCTTCTCTTCACCATTATGTACTTATGCTTCATCCATTACTATGAGATATTTATATATAAATGTGCACCATTTAGTCCTAAACTAAATGATGCATTTTATAGACATCTTTAGAATGGATTTATGTTCATGAAAATGCTATAAAACGTGATTAAATGAGTACTATTATGATATGAATTCATTAATAAAATCATTTTTTAAAACATTTAGAACTAAATTGTAGAGGTTAAGGCTACTTCCAATTTAGGACTAAAATTTGGCACAACACACAGTAACATGTGAGGCATTGGATTAGATAAAACCAAGTCCCTTAGACATTACTTATTGCCATTTAGTACCAGCCATTGATCTTCACTTAAATCTAATGGATATTATGTGGCATATAAGCCAATCGCATTTTCATGTATCTTGTTTATGTTCATTGGAATAAAATTTATTTATTGTCATTCTTGTGTGATGTTTGTGTATGTGATCTAATTTATTTTAAAACGTTTTAAAACATAAAATCTAATGAAGTCCATAAGCATGTGCAATGACAAAGTGAATTATGATGAGATCATAATATAGTGATCACTAGTCTTTAAACATATGTTCTAAACATTTATATTCGTGGGATATTCGAGAAGGACATCAAATTATCCAGAAAGAATAACACTATCTAATCCAACTCATATGATGAGTATGGCTGATCTTGTAGCCATTGGTGTGGAGACACTAAGGATAGATTGTGGGTGCTCTTTGGAGAAAGAGTTTACTGAATTGATCCGTATCAAACCTTGAATGGTATTATACCTAACTGTCAATCAGGTTGATTCATGTCATGGTTTTGTATGTGATCTTTTGACTTGAGAAACCAAAGACATCTTGTGGATGGATGATCGTGTTTTGATTATGACTTACGAATCCCTAGCCATAGGATATCTAAAATGTCATATAATAGATACGACATGAAGTCCACGAAGATGGTAATGTGATAAAAATGGGATCATCCCCCCTCAGTATTTGAGAAGATTGAGTCAAGGAATGAGATGCGATAAAATCCTTGGCCAAGGTAGTGGAAATATCAGATAAGGAGTTCCCGATGATTTCTACACGCATCAGTACTAACTTAAATGACCGATTAGGATTTGATAGTTGACCATACCCTAAGTCATTTATGAGTCTAACGTGGATGAAGGATTATACATGCATGGTAATCAATGACGGGAAGATTCCAAAAGTGAGTTCTTACATACTCCATATCTCCTAGAGTACGTAGTGTAGCTTGGCACCCAATGGGCAGACAATTCAACCTATCGATTGGGTTAAATCAATCCTTGATTAATTAATCTATATGTGGATGTGGATAATTAATTAAGGTTGACCAATAAGGTGTTATTTGGTCTGTAGATTATTAACTACTGAGATGTATGGACCTAGAGGGTCACACACAAAAGGTCTATGGATATTGGTGGATACTGACATAACTTTGAGGGTTTTTATGAAAAAAACCTCATACCAAATGTCTATAAATAGGGGGAGAACGACCACAACTCAAGGTACCTATGCAAGCCTTGTGAGAATTCTCTCAGTTCTTCTCTTTCTCTCTTGGAGAAGAGCTTTGAAGAGGAGATTCAACCATCCGTAGACCATGTGGACACCACTAGAGGATAGACACTTGAATAGCTTCAAGAACTCATTCAAGGAAACCATGTAAGTATGTTTTCTCATTCATACTATATGATAGGATCCTCTATTCTTGGTGGCTTGGTGTTTTGAATACCCAATTCAATATTTTCCATTGCATTTGATGTTTTGATAGAAAATTTGAAAGTTTATCGACATTAGAACCCCAAAAAATCAACGAACTTAATTCGTTCTCCTTGTTAGATTATGACATGCATCGTGGTTTTTTTGTCCCATAATTAATCTTTATGCAATTGATTGAACAAATAACCTTCCGACTGCTCTTAGCAGCATTTTTCATGATTTTGGGGGTGAGATGGCCAAATCCTAGATGTAAGGCGGAAAGGATGGTGATTAGATGCCTAAATAGGCCTCTCAATTGTTGCTTTCCCTCTCCTTGATTTGCAAGATGAAATGAAGAAGAAGGTGGGATCTAACGTGATTCTAGGAGCCATGGGTGATATGACAACAAATCTTGAGAGCACTCTTTTGAGAAGAAGAAAATGATTCTTAGATCAAAGTATTCATGTGAATCTATTGCATGGGTTTCCTATTTTACTCCTTAGAGGACAAATAAATATCAAATTTCAATTAAAAGAGAATATAATTTTTTTTTAAAATAAATAATACAAATAAACCCTAAAAATAAAGAAACTCTTGGTTCATGGTGTTGGCTTGGTGATGACAATCTCTAAAGGTATCGATGTCATAGTTTTTGATGGTGGGGTTAGGGCAACTCAACTCCATTGAGTTGGCAGTAAGAAACCCAATTGTGTCGATTATGTTAGTGTCCCACTACGTCTTGTGTGGTCAAGACAACTCAACTCCATTGATTTGGTATTAAGAAGCCCAAATGCATCAATCATGTTAGTGTTTGATGGATATTATGTGACCTATAAGCCAATCACACTTTCATGTATCTCATTTACATCTATTGAAATGAAATTTATTCATTGTCAATCCTATGTGATGTTTGCAATGAAGTCTATCAGCATATACAATGACTAAGTGAATTGTGATGAGATCATAATATAATGATCACTATTTTTTAAACTTAAGTTCTAAACATTCCTAGGATTTAGCAAGGATATCAAATTATCCGAAAAGAATAGCACTATCTAATCTAACTCATATGAGGAGTATGGCTAATCCTATAGCCATCAGTGTAGAGACACTAAGGATAGATAGTAAGTACTCTTTGGAGAAAGAGTTCACTAAACTGATTCGTATGAATCCATAAATGGTAAGTATACCTAGATTTCAATCAATTTAATTCATGTCACGGTTATGTATGTGGTCATTTGACTTGAGACACCAAAGACATCTTGTGGATAGGTGATCATGTTTTGAGTATGACCTACGAATCCCCAGCCACGGCATCTCTAAAACGTCATATATTAGATACAACATGATGTTCTTGAAGATTATTGTGTGGTCAAGATGGGATCATCTACCCTCAATTCTTGAGGAGATTGACTCAAGGAATGAGATGCGATGAAATCCTTGGCCAAGGTAATAGAAATATGAGAGTAGTTCTCGATGACTTCCTACACATATCAGTACTAACTTGAGTGACCGATTAGGATTTGACAATTGACCATACCCTAAGTCATTCATAAATCTCGTGCGGATGAAGGATTATACACATATGATAATCGATGATGGAAAGTGATAAGTCCAAATTAACTGGATTGTGAGAGAGATAATTTTGACATCAATACTAATCTTGAATTGCCACTGATAGATTGGATGGTCTAACTTAATTCTGGATGATATTCATTTTAACTCTTTCGTATTTAATTTAACACTTTCGTATTTCTAATTATACATTAGTAAGGCTAATATCTGTGTTTGATTTCAGGCAAAAGCTGATTATAAGGTTCAAAATATAAGTTGATATGGGCCAAGGCATTATCTCGTTTATTCATCTAGTTTAAGTTTGCTGTTACTAACTTAAGAGTTAAATATTTATGTCGTTATATACTAAATATATTGAGGATGTTTATTTTTTATTTCCTTTCCTCTCTCTCTAACCCGACAGTATATAAGGAAGTTAGGGTTTTAAAAAAGGGTAGATCGAGCATAGAGAAAAGAAACAAAGTTTCGTTGGGCGATTTCAGATTTTCTTCCTCTCTGCGATCTTTGTGAAGACAGAAGAACGTGCGAAGAGTGATCTTCATCTGGCACCTTCCTCTCGGCGATATTTGTGAAGACAGAAGAACGTGCGAAGAGCAATCTTCATCTGGCACCTTCCTCTCGGCAATCTTCGTGAAGACTGAAGTACGTGCGAAAAGCAAGGTTCATCTGGCATTCGATTCTAACCCTCTTTCGTAGTGACTACAACGAATAGAAACCATTTCTAAACGGTATCGCTTATTTTTGTTGTCTCCTTCAAATCTGTCGTTAGGTAAACTCCAACATCACAGGTTTTTCGTCTTGCGTCGATTTAGGTCTCAGTCTGTCAATTCGAATATTTGTTAATCGTACAGTCATACAATTTGTGTTTTTAAAGTTCTCATATCGATCCTTTCATTCTCTGAATTATTTACCTAGTTCGCTGGTTAGATTATGTATTCTACTAACATTACATGTTTTTAAGGGAATCGATTTCAACACATTGTCAAGCAGTCGCATATCTCAATCACCGCTCGACTCTCTTAAATAAATTAATCTTGAGTATATTTTTTTATCATTAGATATTTATATTGTGTTTCTCTAATTTCTGCCTTCAGCGAATTGTTTCTTAAATACAATACAGATTGTGTTCACCCAGGTTTCTGCTGTCAGTGACTACTCATCAGTTGGTTTAATAAATTGTGTTATGATTGAAAATCGGTCCTCTTAAATCAATTTTTGATAATTTATATCTGTCAAGTTCAAGTTTTTTTAGTAATAGTGAAGTACCATCACTAAGGTATTACTGCAGCAACAGTCATTCAACAAAGGTATATTAAGTTGAATATCATTTTCTTTACTGAAATTTTTTTTTCATTAATCTTCCCTGGAATCCTCTTATCATTTAACTTGATAACTGCCGTATCTGACAACGTGGTATCAACGAAGGTAAAGCAAGGTACAGACTGTCATCTTCTAATCTTATATAAATAATTTGCATATCCTAATTGCTTAAATATTTGTTTTGCTTAAAGTCTGACAGAAAAGGAGCAGTGGTACGTATTCTATCTTATTAGAGTATCTCATTTCATTGCATATCCAGTTTTTGAATTAAAGCTTGTTCTTTCACACTTAGCTCAGTTCATTTTAATCGCTTACTAAGCTCCTTGTATCTGCAACATTATCTTAATATTCCTCACTGAGCCCAGGTTAAATCAGTTAGTGCTAAGTTTAGTCTATCCAGTGAGATTAGGTAGAGTCAACTCTGTTAGGACAAAAGTCAACCCAGATTTAGTATAAGTCAGAAGTCAACTCTATTACCTCAGAATTCAACCTTAGGTCAAGTCAACCCTATTCAGGTCAAGTCAACCCTAATCAGGTCAAGTCAACCCTGAGTCAACAGAAGTCAGAAAGTCAACTCTAGGTCAAAAGTCAACCTTGAGTCAACAGAAGTCAAAAAGTCAACTCTAGGTCAAAAGTCAACCCTGAGTCAACAGAAGTCAAGGAAGTCAACTGTCGTCAGATAAAGTCAATTTTAGCAGTAAGTCAACATTTGACAGAAGAGTCATCCCTAATCAGTAGGTTCACCTTCTAGGAAGCAGCAGTCAGACACACCATTTTGCATTCACACACACGCAGAGGATCAGAGAGTCTCATTCGTTGAGACGAGAAGGAGTCTACACTTGGGGAGCGGGAAGACTGGGTGAAGCCGGAAGACAAGGTCTCAGTTTATCGGTGGTCGGTGGCATTAGCAGAAGAGGCACGACAAGGCGTGAAGGGACGAGCGATCACGTGGAGGTCAGCCTGAGGGAGTCAGGACGTCCTGGAGCGGAGGAGGTCGAGGCCTAGTGGGTAGTGCCATAGGGACAGGTAAAGGTGAGTGTTAGGTTTGCCATAGGGGGCAAATCTAAAACCTTGTATTTGAACATTGTCCTTCACCCTTGAGTGGTGAGAGGATTAGGTTTCATTTGGTGAGGAGGAGGCTCCGAGTCCATAGTACTCAGGACTGGATTAAGGGACATTAGGTCCCCCAACCAGTATAATAATATCCAAAGCACTGAGAAGGAAAAGAGTGAGTGATTAATCCACGAATCGTAGTAAACAATTAATCAGAGTTTGATAATTATAAAAATAACTCATAAACCTAATTCACCCTCCCTCTTAGGTGAATCCACCACCATCTTGGGAACTTCACATATGATAATCGATGATGGAAAGTGATAAGTCCAAATTAACCGGATGATTGTGTTGTTGTGCTTTTATTTAGACTTAAGAAATGAAAATGTATATAAAATAAATTTCCCTTCAATCTCCTAACTATCCTAAGACATGGCTCAGTAAAGGGGTCGAACCAAGGGAGGCTACGGCAATGTTTACTTCTTTTTAATTTTATTTAATACACAAGTTTTGCTCAACCAACTATATTCAACACGTAACAGAAAAGGATATAAGTAATCAATTACAAAATTAACATGTATAGTAAAATCGATAGAAACTTACTACTATAGTCGACTCAGTATGATATCATCATTTATATTTTCAAATTCAACATCTTATTGGATAGTATAATTTCTAATTATTTGCCTTAAAGAAAAAGAATCTAATAAACTTTGTTGAGAGAGTTCAATTTCACAATAAAGCTTCTAAAGAAAAATATTAATCTGTTTGTCAAAGTTTCCTTTCATCCAAACCTAGTATTTAATGTCATCTTTAACATCCTATATTCTATTTTGTCCTTGTTATCCTTTTATATTTTTATCATTGTCTTTATTTGATTTAAGGATCAATTATCTCTCTTGATATAGAAAATCAATATAGAATATTACCGATTTTAAATCCCTAGAAGTTCAATCAGATCTTGTTTGACGGAAAAGAGAGCAGTGGTTTGAGTTTTCTAGGTGAACTAGACAATAAAGAGGATTAATATAGGAGATATTTTATTTCTTTTATTTTTTTGTGACTGAGAAAAATAGTGCTCACGAAATAAAAGAATTAGCAACCTAAAACTTGAAATTTAATTTGAATTGAAACCAAAAGAAACTAATAAAGAATTAGAAATGCAAGGAGAATCAATTTCACACAAAAAATCTACTAAGAGAATAATTTGACTCAAAAGAAAAGAAAAGAAAACAAAACAAAACAAAGGTCTAAACCCTAAACGATTCTCACAAAGCCTCTTTGCAGCTTCGAATAGAAGTCATCAACTCGAAGATGCTACTCAAGGTCGTTAGCAATCGTCGAAATGGATCTTCTCCTCCCGTGTCCTCCAGGCCAAATTTCATTGGGGTGGGAAATCAAGAATGACCTAAAAATAAGCTTCCCTCCCTTTTTATGCTTTTCGAATTTGCGACACACATAATCAGGGAATTCAGTATATTCTTTGATGTGTGACGCTCCACACGCGCCACCGTGCTCCATGCCACTATGACACAACTTCTTCTTATGATCTATACGATTGGTGGAGGGATGCTCGAGTGTTTGAGTCACGCACACCTCAAGTGAGTTGAGAAGTGATTTTTTTAACGATGTTATGTATGCATCCTTATGCTCGAATTTTTTATTGGTTCACACTATTCACATTCATATCCTATCCAAAATCCTTCCAAAGCTCATCCGTCACAACCGCCCATTAAGGGCATTAGTAACATAAACTAATATTAAAGAAAATAGTGAAAGTAACAACAATATTGAAGAGACTAGTCTTTCATAATGAACAAAAATTTGTGCTATTACTGTTATCATTAAAGAAAAACATAGATCAATTAAGGCTATTAAAACCCATTGAATTTCTTCTCCACAATTCTTCTTATTAAGCCTTTAAAAATCTCTTAACAGCCCTAATTATTTCTATCTATAGTTTTCATTTCATACAGAAATGAAAATTCATGATTTTGAGCATAACATCATGATAACAAGCACAAATGATGACTGGCTATGATATTTAAAAACAAAAATGCAACAAGAATGGATGGCTTAGATGCACAATTTTTTTCGTTATCAGAAAGGTTTCATAAGGGAGTTCTTACATATTTCATATCTTCTAGAGTACGTGGTGTAGCTTGGCACCCAACGGGGTGGCAACTCAACCTATCGATAGAGTTAAATCGATCCTTGATTAATTAATTTATTTGTTGATGTAGATAATTAATTAAGGTTGACCCATAAGGTGTTATTGAATTATAGAGATATTAACTAGAGATATATATAGACCTATAGAAACACACACATAAGGTGTATAGATGTTGATGGATGTAGACATAATTATGAGGGTTTTTATGAAAAATCTGTTGGGTTCTGATGTCGATAAACTTTCAAAATTTTGATCAAAATGTCAAATGCAGCGGAAAACATTGAATCGGGTATTCAAAACACCAAGCCACCAAGAACAGATGATCCTATCATCTAGTATGAATGAGAAAACATACTTACATGGTTTCCTTGAAGGAGTTCTTGAAGCTATTCAAGTGTCTAGCCTCTAGCAGTATCCACACGGTTTCCAGATAGTTGGATCTCCTCTTCAAATCTCTTCACCAAGTGATGTAGGATATTTTAAAGAAATGCTATGTATGAAGATGATGATGTGAATGTGAATATGTAAGGAGAAATGAGTGAAATAAAGAGAATATCTATTGATTTTAATTATAAAATAATCCTACAATTTAATGGAGGACCTATGAAATGATATCACTGAGGGAATAAAGTAGAAATCAGATGAGATATTGTAGAAGGATAATGGGGAAATAAGAGAAGTATAATGATGATAAAATTTAAATATGAGTAGAGAAGAGAAATAGAGAATAGATGATATGTATTGTTTAATAAATATGGAGGACTGTATGATATTTATATAATGAGGGTATTAGGATTTATAAGAAGGTGGATTAAGATTAACTATATAAGTGAATATGATTGTGAGTGAAAAGAAGGTGGAGATAGTGAATAAGAGAGAGAGTACGAATAGAAGAAGGATGGCTGAGATGGGTTTTCGGTTGAGATAGAAGAGACGGAGAGTAGATAGGATAGAAGATGGTAAATCGATGACTGTGTAATAAAGAGAGGAATAGTGGAGGCGATATTATATATTTTAATACAGAGAATAGGATGGAAATCGGTGAAGAGGTGGAGGATGATAATTCAGAATATAGGTACGAGAAAGAGAGAATAGAGAAGACATGGGAAGTCGGTAATAAAGGAATAATGCGTAGGAAGAAGAATATAGAGAATAGTCGTTTATTATAATGGAGAAATCAGGAGAGTATTTAATTTAGTTCTCGGATAACGGATACACGACGGAGAAATAGACCGACAATTATTGTCGGTCAACGTTGGACTTACGGATTTTAAGAGAACTATTAACACGGTAAGAAGAGGGAGGATGTTACCTGAAATAGATGTGAAGATAACGCTTCCGAGATCACCAACGATCCACGATTACCGTCGTTTTTGTCTGAACGTGAAATGGATGAAAGAGGAAAGAATGGGAGGGAGAAAAGAGTAGAGGGATAGAACTCGGAGAAGGGTTTGCGGGAGATTCACGGGAAAACACAGAACACATAGATAAAGTAACCAAGGAACCAAATTTTTCATCAATAAAAACTGTGTTCTCTTCTTACAATTGTTCTTTTTATAGAATTAGAGAGAAGGAGTTACGGTGAAGAAAAAGTTTCGAGAAGATAGAGGTAGTTATCGGGCGGTTATGGCATCCCTTCGGGGATGCTCTCATGCGTCTTCTCTATGCCCGCCACGTGTTGCCTGCAATCGGAACTGCATCGCCTCTGGAACTAGGTTGGTTAATCCTCGCTCGTGTTCTCCGTTCGGATCCAGATTTTGACCGTCCGGTTATTCTCCAGAGCGCTAGATGCAAACATGCCACGGGTGGGTGGCAGGCGACGGTGATGACCATATCCACATGGCCTTCCAGTTTTCGTACTATCTTCCAGGATTGCAATCCCAAAAGTAACGCATTTATCCTCAAGCACGCTGACCACGTACTTCCCGTTGACCACAGAGAAAGGCAGCTAAATTCTTTCAAGAACCTATCTCGAACAGGTACATGTCTTTTTTTATCACTCGCTGCTTGTCGCCCCCATCTTGAGAAATCAGAGGTTTTGAATCGCGGGAGCGATTTGAACTATTCCCAGCCATTCTTTTATCGTAGTTCCAGGCGGGTCTTTCTCTCCTCTAGATGACATCGGTCTGCAATCGTTGGCAGTGGCCTCGGACGAACTTTGTGAGTATCGTTCGCTCATGGGGAGGAATCGTTATCGCATCGAACAAACAAGTATTGACAGACTTTACACCCTTGAATGCCCACTTTGCGCCAGCACCTCTCGACCCTGCAGATTCCATCGCAATGGGCGCCCTTGTCCGAGGCATACAAAGACCGTTTCTCTTCGTGGAATCTCACCACGCGAGCAGGGTAATCCTTTTGACAACTAACCCTCAAAGCCTGATTCATCTTGACAAATTTCTGGTCGAAAACCTGCTCCTTATTTGTTCTTTTGTTTACGGTCAGATCATGTCCGCTGCTGCCAGTGTAAAGGAACCACTCCCCATGATCTTCGTCGTCATGATACCCCTTTGAGAATGCAACTGACTTGTCGAATCTTGATAGTCACGAGGACTGTCCTTAGACTGAATCGGCATCCTCTTTGTTAACAGCAAGAGCTGACTTATGGGGCATAGACCTTTAACCGTGAAGATTTGTTCAACAGGACCATGGGAGGGACGATTCTCTTGATTGTTTTCCTTGATGACAGCTCTCTTAAAATTCTAACTAAGGGTGGTTTTAAAGAGAGTAGGAATGGGATAACAAGGATGTTCCTACTATTGTTTCTTGAGATCAGTATTTATAACTATACAAGGTACCTATGATATAGTGGATATGGTTTGGAAAATAAGGAACCTATATCAAGGTAGAAGGTGGTTGACTTGGTCCATTCAAGGGATTCTAATTATCTAAGGATAAGGGTTAAATTTCTTTTGACCAAATCAATCTTTAGATCAGTGTAAAATAGGAGGAGGGAAGATAATTCCCTTAAGATCTACACTCTCTTTCAATTATTTAGAGAAGCTTTCTTCATTCATCTAATTAATGGTTAATTTCTCAAATTGATGAATACGGAGGAGGATAGTATCTTGTTGTTGTCGATGATGAGATCTCTTCCTTAAGTTATAACTAGGTTCACTTAGAACCCTTGTGTTCATGTTTTGGAATAATTCTCCATCACCAAGAGAGAAAGAGAAGAAATGAGAGAATTCTCACAAGGCTTGCATAGGTACCTTAAGTTGTGGTTGTTCTCCCCCTATTTATAGACATTTGGTATGAGGTTTTTCATAAAAAAACCCTCAAACTTATGTCAGTATCTGATAACATGCAATCTTAACATGATAAAACATGATTATTAATGCAAAATAAGGCATAAAACATTTCATTTATGTGCATATTATCATACTTTGACTGCATTTCTATCATTCCATGCAATTTTATGTTATAATCTCAAAATGCGTTAATTTAGGGTTAATTATCATGAATTAAAGATTAAAGATTTTATAACCTATCTTTATTTGAGATTATAAGTGGTTTTTAAAGTTAAATAATGACAGAAATCATTTTTATGAACATTCATTTAATTTTCTAAAGTTAAAATCTCAAAGAAATGAATGTATTTTTTTAAATAAGAATTAAATCTCTTGTTATTTAAATAATTTGACTTTTTAGAATAATAGATAATTAAATTTCAGATCAAATGAAAGACATTTGGATTAATTTGGAGTGTTATTTTGAAAGTTATAATTTTTACAAATTTTAGGGATTTTTTTCCGGATTTTTCGGATTTTATTTTCAATTTAAAATGTTTTAAATAATTAAAAAAATGATAAAAAGGGGGGATGATTTTTGCGCGGGTCCCACGTGGGTGCGACGTGGCACAGGGGCCACGTGGCAGAGCCACGTGAGCCCACGCGAGCGCCTGCATGGTGCGGGGGTGACACGTGGCTACTATTTCTATTTATCATATATATGATTTATAATATATATAGGTCTCCCGATTATTGGGAGACAAGTTTATTACCCATACTAACCGCCGCACCTTATAAACTCGTCGGTTTTCCTTAATTTTTTTCATGTGGGACTAAGTCCCACATAGTTGTTTTAATTACAGGCCACGTGGAGCAACGTTAGGCGTGGGATTAACGGTGCATTGAAATATGGAGCGTGAATTGCGTGGACCCAAGGTCCACCGGAGATCATTAATGCACGTGCGTTAAAAGAAAGAGTTATAATGGTTGTGATTCACTCTGGCGGGGAGCATCGCGATCGTCAGATCGCGATCCAACGGGCGCCGTTTAATGCGCTTTATAACGCACATCACGAGGATGCATCTAGAGCGTCCATCTGCGATCTGAAGGCCACGTTATATTCATAACGATTCGATTTGATGTGTTTAATCCGGACCGTTGATGAGGATTAAACGCATCAATCGGACGGTTACGCCCAATTCGCCTATAAATTGAGGCATTCTTCGCCTTTTGTAAGACATTCTTGGAGGATTTCACTTAATCGACCTATCTACACACATCTTTCCTTGAATCTCTCACTTCTAATCTCTTCTAGACTCGATTTCGTGTCCACGGAGTGATTAAAAAGAAGATTTCGTCGATCGATCAAGGAGAATTTGTCTCTTGAACACCAATGTTCACGTTTGAATTCGCGAAATGAATAGTCGTCGATCCGACGATCAATTGGATCGATTCGATCATTATCTCGGGTTAGAAAATAAGTTTTCCCTCTAATCTATCGTCATGTATCATCAATTTTTAGTTTAGGATCTTAATTTAGCTTAATTTAGTTTTTAATTTTGATTTATGTTCTTCGCGATTTCAGAAATTTTGTCCCACTTCACTCTTTGATTTCTCCGCGATTACTAATCCAAATCAAGTGATTTTTGATTTCGTAGATACATCTTTGAGTTATCTTTCTAAATCTACCATTTTCCCTAATTTCTCACCTCAATTCATCGTCCAATTTGATCAATTTCTAAAAGATCTCTAAAAAATACCTTAATTCGCTGTGGATTTGACCCTTATTTACCATTATGCCACTCAATTCGAGTTAATTTCCCAAAATTGGTAAGTTCGGTATTATTTTTGACACGAGACCATGTGAAATCGACGACCTCGCGGTCTCGTCTCGTCAGTATCCATCAATATCCATAGACCTTTTGTGTGTGACCCTCTAGGTCCATACATCTCAGTAGTTAATAATCTACAGACCAAATAACACCTTATTGGTCTACCTTAATTAATTATCCACATCGACATATAGATTAATTAATCAAGGATCGATTTAACCCAATCGATAGGTTGAATTGTCTGCCCATTGGGTGCCAAGCTACACTACGTACTCTACGAGATATGGAGTATGTAAGAACTCTCTTTTGGAACCTTCCTGTCATTGATTACCATGCATGTATAATCCTTCATCCATGTTAGACTCATAAATGACTTAGGGTATGGTCAACTATCAAACCCTAATCGGTCATTTAAGTTAGTACTGATGCGTGTAGAAATCATCGGGAACTCCTTATCTGATATTTCCACTACCTTGGCCAAGGATTTTATCGCATCTCATTCCTTGACTCAATCTTCTCAAATACTGAAGGGAGATGATCTCATCATGATCACAGAGTCATCTTCATGTCATATCTAGTATATAACATTTTAGATATCTAGTGACTAGGGATTCGTAAGTCATAATCAAAACACGATCATCCATCCACAAGATGTCTTTGGTGTCTCAAGTCAAAAGATCACATACACAACTATGACATGAATCAACCTGATTGACAGTTAGGTATAATACCCTTCAGGGATTCATACGGATCAATTTAGTGAACTCTTTCTC
Organism: Lemna minuta; assembly: GCA_024174645.1. Classification (NCBI taxonomy): domain Eukaryota; kingdom Viridiplantae; phylum Streptophyta; class Magnoliopsida; order Alismatales; family Araceae; genus Lemna; species Lemna minuta. The sequence goes on along the minus strand of CM044102.1, from coordinate 12,541,127 downwards.
CAAAGAGCACCCACTATCTATCCTTAGTGTCTTCACACCGATGGCTATAGGATTAGCCATACTTATCATATGAGTTGGATTAGATAGTGTTATTCTTTATGGATAATTTGATGTCCTTCTCGAATATCTGACAAAGCACTTTATGCAGTCGTTAAAATAAACAAACGTTGGTCAAACAAAATTTATAATTCCGAACTCACAATGACAAAGATATAAAATCAAGTAAAGTATCGGGTCGTACTTTCTATAAAATCAGAGAATCAAAAGAGGTCACAAGATTAAAAAAATTATATATTCAGAATCTATAGAGAAAATTGAATTTATGGATATAAAATTAGTGATTTTTCGATAAGAAATAGATTTATTATGAATTATTGAAAATCAAAGATCAGAAAAATCTCGAAATGAACAATTTAGAGAAAATCTTTAAATTGACTTATCAAATGATATCGAAATATTGTAATTGATATATCAATAGAAAGATAACAACCATAGGATTCCAAAAAGATCAAAATTATCAAATTCTAATTTATATTTTAAGAGTAATTGATCCCGCAAGTGAATGCCCAAATTTGGATTAAAAATGAACAGTGGTTGGTCAAACATTAAATTGAGGGGTCAAATGATCTCGAAATTTTATGAATTTACTTTTTACAGAAAGCTGATAAAACAAGGAATCCATTGAAATAGGAATCAAGTAATTCGGATTTAAGATCATAGAGGTATTGTATTTTCAAAATCAGCAAAAATTTGGACCAAAATTGGGTGAAATTGAAGAACACAATGACTTAAAACACAAAATTAACGATCTAAAACTAATCAAAACTCAAATTACCATCAAAAAATCGATTGAATCTCACTGCTAACATGATTGTCGTGAAGATTGTGTTTCAGTTCACGCAGATTGAAGTGAATTTGTGCAGTTTCTTCCTCGGCGGACGTTCGGCGTTCAAGGGGAAAATTCGATGAATTCCGACGATTAATCACGGTGAATCCGGCCTTGATCGGGTCGCGATCAAGTCTAAATGCAGGGAAATCATGATGAACTCAAGATCTTCCTTCAAATTTGCTTAATTGCTTCACGAATCGATCAAAAGTTGAGAAAAGAAGAGAAGAACATTGGTTTTTTAAGAGAAATTCCTCGCGAAAAGCGCCAGCTGTTCGATCTGATGAAGGTTGGTTGGACGGCCATGATTACGCGTGTAGGATAGGCCACTATCCCACGACGCGGGCCCACCTTATATCCTTGCATCTTGCCCGTCCGATTTAAATCAGACGATTGGGATGTCTTCACACGTCGCCCCCATGACGCGCCGATTTTGCATTTAACCTAGAGCGTCCAATCTTAATCATAGAATCGCAATGCGTCTACACGTCTTCCTTTAATGCTCCGAATCCGCAATGAATCGTGACCGTCCGATGAAGCCACGTGTTGCTTTAGACGCCAGTGGTCACCTCACTTAAATGCCCTTAAACGCACGTGTTTGATAAATCAATCCGGTGGACTCCGTGTCCACGCGATGGACGCATCGCGATCGCATCCAACGCCCACCGTGCGGCCACATCACCTGCAAAGGATAAATTCCACGGGAACATAGTCCCACACGGAAGAAAAAATGGGAAAGGGTGAGTATATAACACTCGGCGGTTTAACGCTATTGCGTTATCGCCCCAATCCTATTACTAGGGCCCACTAACCCATGGGCCCTTCAAATGCCAGCCCCCTCTCACCACGTGGCACCCCCTCGGGCGTCCGCATAGACTCGCGTGGCCCGTACCACGTGTCGGCGCCACCTGTACGCCACCTGCGCCTCGCGTGGGCTTGTGCTGCCTTGCCACGTGGCCTTGCGTGCCGCGTCGAATCCACACTAGTCCCGCGCGCCATGTCAGCCCTGCATGCCACGTCAGCCCACGGTCCTGCGAAAATAAACCCCCTTTTTTGCATTTTAAAATTGATTAAAAATCAAATTAAAATCTAGAAAAATCCAAAAAAATCTAATAAATTGAAAAATTCATAACTTAAGAAATACAAATCCTTTTAAACCCAAATTTTCTCCATTGGATCTCGATTTCCTTTCTTTTTAATATCATGCCATTTAAAATATAATTTTAAAGAAGAATATAAGATGAATTAAAAATAACACAAAGGCATTCATTTAGATCTCTCTCTTTTAATCATCCAATAATTTTCTTCTTAGATTTAATCCTTTGAATCATCTACTAAAGTCAAAATAAGGTAATTAATTTCTATTTTTTTAATCTTGTGAAAGATTAAACATTCATCACGCACATAATTAACCCTAAATAATGCATAAACATGGACTTTAGTAGAATAGCATGCAAATGGAGAAAATTCATAAAAACTATGATAACATGCATTATATTGACATAAAATAGGCATGAATATGAGTTAAATAAGATAAGAATTTAAGTTATAAATGCATGTTATCAATATCCCACGAATAGAAATGTTTAGAACATATGTTTAAAGACTAGTGATCACTATATTATGATCTCATCATAATTCACTTTGTCATTGCACATGCTTATGGACTTCATTGCAAACATCACACAAGAATGACAATGAATAAATTTCATTCCAATGAACATAAACAAGATACATGAATTTGTGATTGGCTTATAGGCCACATAATATCTATCAATCTCCCACTTGGAGTAAAGCCAATCACCCTTGTGCATCAACCCCATAGCTGTGCAATGACGCTCAAAGACTTCTTAAGCTAAAGTCTTAGTTAGTGGATTTGGAACATTTTCAATCGATTAAACTATTTTCACCACTACATCTCCTCTAGCGATGATCTTTCTAATCATGTGAAAGTATCTCAAAATGTGCTTAGACATCTGATGAGACCTAGGCTCTTTTGCTTGTGCTATTGCACCATTGTTGTCACACAACAATGGAATAGGGTTTTAGATCATAGGGACGACACCAAGGTCTGTGATAAACTTCTTCAACCAGATTGCCTCCTTAGCGGCGTCACTCGCGGCAATATACTGAGCCTCTCTGGTCGAATTTGCACTGGTGGGCTGCTTGGAACTCTTCTAAGACACTGCTCTCCCATTTAAAGTGCATAGGAATCCAGATGTAGATCTACTATCATCTGGGTCCGATTGAAAACACGAGTCAGTGTAGCGCTGGAGCTTAAGCTACTCTCCTCCATAGACCAAAAATTAATCCTTAGTCTTTCTCAAGTACTTAAGGATGCATTTCACGGCTTCCCAGTGTCTCTCACCTGGGTTTTCCTAAAATCTGCTCATAAGACTTAAGCATATGCCACATCTAGTCTTGTACATAGCATAGCGTACATGATGGATCCAATTGCCGAGGCATACATGATCTTCTCCATCAACGCTCTATCTACAAGAGTCTTAGGCAAATGCTCCTTAGATATCTGAACTCCATGTGTCATCGGTATGAAACCTTACTCTGAGTTCTCCATGCCAAACCTTGTGACAATGGTGTCTATGTACATGGATTGGGATAAGCCAAGCAACCTCCTTGATCTGTCTCTATAGATACGTATTCCCAATACGTAGGTTGCTTCTCCCAAATCCTTCACTGAAGATAACATACCTACATCATTCCCAATGAGTAAGATGTCATCCCACATATAGGACAAGAAAAGTGATCGCTCCCACTACTCTTCTTGTACACAAAAGGTTCGTCTTCATTCTTAATGAAGTCACAAGATTTGATCGCCTCATCAAATCTCATATTCCAACTCCTAGATACTTGCTTCAATCTATAAATCGATCTCTATAACCTGCACACCTTTTCTGGAAACTCCTTGGATGTATAACCCTCAGGTTGTATCATATCCACCTCTTTCTCAAGGTTTCCATTAAGAAATGCAGTTTTTACATTCATTCGCCAGACCTCGTAGTCATAGTGTGCAGCTATGGGGAGAAGAATCTGTATTGACTTAATCATGAAAACTGGTGAGAAGGTTTTTTCATAGTCAACTCCTTATTTTTGACAATAACCTTCACCACCAACCTTGCCTTGAACGTGTCAATCTGTCCATCAACACCGATCTTCTTCTTGAAGATCCACTTACACTCGATGGATACTATACCCTCCGGGGGTCGACTAAGTACCATACTTGGTTCTGATGCATGGATTAGATCTTTGAATCCATTGCTTCTCGTGATTTCTTGGAGTTGAAATCATTTCCCCCTTCATTAGAGGTTAAGTGATCACTATCCTTTAAGTGGAGAGTATCAACATCATCCTTCATGATATGTCCCTCATATCAATCTAGTTGTCTCGGTACTCTACCAATCCTACGCGGTGCCTCTATATGTGTTTGAAGATTTTCGGGGGCTAAGTTCTCATCTAAAGAGGTAGCATTTGTGTTTGGATTTAGAACTTCTTCCAGTACTACTTTACTCCCACTCTCTCTTCTTAAGAGATACTCATCTTCCAAGAAGACAACCTTGTTTGCAACAAATATTGATTGTTCTTCAGGGCGGTACAAGTAGTATCCTAATATCCCACAAATCTATAAAACTCACTCCTCGACTCCAACTTAGCTGTATCATGTTTCTTAACATGAGCTGGGCAACCCTATACTCTAAAGTAAGAGAAGTCCGACTTCTTTCCTTTGCATATCTCATATGGAGTAGAAGTTACAGATTTTTTAGGTAAGACGTTAAGGACACACGTTGTTGTCACAAGCACATATCCCAAAAGGGATATTGAAAGTTTGAGAAAGCTCATCATAGATCGCACCATGTCCAATAAGGTACGATTTCTCCTGTTCTACACACCATTCATGTGAGATGTGTAAGGAGGAGTCAATTGGGCTAGCATACCATTATCCTTCAGGAAATGTGTGAACTCTGTACTTAAGTATTCCCCTCCTTGATCTCATCAAAGAGTCTTGATACTCTTTCAAGATTGCTTCTCCACTTCATTCTGAAACTCTTTGAATTTCTCAAAGGTTTTAGACTTATACCTCATAAGGTATACCCATCCAAACATAGATAAATCATTAGTAAAAGTGATGAAGTAGAAGCTCCTACCTCTAGCTTGGACATGCATCGAGCCACATACATCAGAATGTATCAGATCCAAGATTCCCTTGGCTCGATCTCCAGTCCCTAAGAATGGAGATTTGGGTAATTTACCGATAATGCAAGATTCACAAGTTGCAAATGATTCATAATCAAATGTTCCCAAGTATGCATTTTTATGCAATTTTTGTAATCTTCCATCACCAACATGCCCAAGTCTATAATGCCATAGGTAGGGTTTGTTCACATCATGTTTATAATGCAACATCCATTTGGAGATTATAAGAAGAAACATCAATCAGATATAAAACATTGACTAATGTTGCCCTAGCAACCAATTTACTTCACAAGCTAATAGAACAACACTTGTCCTTAATAATCAATGAATATCTCATCTTGTCCAAACAAGAAAATGAAATGATGTTTTTAACTATGCTAGGAACATAATGAAATTCTTCTAAAGAAAGATAATCTTTGAATGGTAGCTGAAGGTTCACAACCCCTAGTGCCACAAAAGAAACTCTTGTGCCATTTGCCATCCTCAGTTCCACCTTGCCCTTTCTCAGCTTTTGCTTACTTGTCAGCCTTTGCGAATCATTATAGATATGAGAAGTACATTAAGTATATAATACCCAAGATGCAGAATCTCTATAAGACAAGTAAATATCTATCATATAGATACCTGGAGCATCACCATGCTTCCGCTGAGCTTTCTTGTTGAGGTACCTTTTACAATTCCTCTTCTAATGTCCTTTCACGCCACAATGGAAACATGTTCCCTTTTCATTGCCGTCTGTCCTTGTCGAAATTACTTTCACCTGCTTCTTCCCTTTGCCCAGCTTGAAGGCAAAGGCTACCTTCCTTTTCTTGTTGGTCCCACCAACAAAGAGGACTTGGGGCTTTTCCTTCCTGAAGGTTCCCTTGACAATAGTAAGCATGTTCAATAGCTCTGGGAGAGAGGCTTGAATCTTGTTCATGTTAAAGTTAACAATGAACTAAAAATAGGAGTCCAGAAGAGACTAAAGAATAAGGTATGTGCTCATTGATGGAATGAATTGATGTTGTTTTTAATTACACACCAATTCATGTCAAAATTAATACAAAACTCACCAATTTTATGAAATTGACATGAATTAAGAAGTATAGTGAATAAGGGTTGAATCCACATAGAAATAAGATAATTTTGAGATACCTTTTGAAATTAGATCAAATCGGATGATGAAATGTGATGAGAAATTAGGAAAATTGAAATTTTTGGAAAGAAGACTCGAAGACGAATCCACGGAATCAAAAATCATGAAATTTGGATCAAGATTTGCGGAGAAATCATCAAGTGAATGAGACAGAAATTTCCAAAATTGAAAATCATGAAAAACCAAAATTGAAATTGAAATTAACTAACATTACGATTCGAAATTAAAATCAAAAGCTATATGAAGGAATATTAGAATAAAACTCGATCTCTAATCCAAGATTGGGCTCATATGTTGCCACATAGCGTGCTTTTTCTGCTCGTGCCACGTCAACTGCCATGTCAGCACACAAAAATAAAAATATTATTTTAATGAATTTAAATCAAATAAATTGATTTTAAATTCAGAAAAAAATCTTCAAAAATCCCTAAAAATTATAAAATTCATATCTTTTAAAATAGAACTCTAAATTAATTCAAATTTGTTTCACTGGATCAGAAATTAAATTTTGTATCATTATAAAAAGTCAAATTTAATAAATAACAAGACAATAAATTTCTATTTAAAAAATAAACTCATTTCTTTTAGATTTTTAAACTTATAAAAGTATAGGAGTGTATATAAAGTGATTTCTCTTATTATTTAAACTTAAAAACTAATTATAATATCAATTAAAGATGGGTTTAAAAGATTTTCTTCTCAATTTAGCATAATTAACCTTAAATTAATGTATTTTGAGATTACAATTAAATTTTTCGTAGAATGATAGATAAACACTAAAAATATGATAACATGCATTAGAATGGAATGTTTTGTACCTGAATTTGTATTAATAATCATATATTTTTGTGTTTATATTGCATGTTATCACACCCCCCAAACTTAAATTATTGCTAGTCTGTTAGAAGTTTATTATATAATCTCCCTAGAAAGTATTTTTCATCCTTTGATCCTACTACTAAAGAGGTGAAGTGTATGAATGTATGATTAAGTTTTCCTCAGAGTGTAGGCCATAAAGATCTAGATGCTATCTCTAGGTTGACTTATTTAATACATATTAGGGTAGTGCTCATCGGCTAATGCTCGAGTATTATTCTCAATTGTGATCGAGGTGAGCATATATAAGATTTGATGGTATGGGAATGAAAAGATCCTAACACTCTCATGAGAAAATATAATTCCTTACCCTTCTCCATAGATACATCACTCCTTCCCTCAAAATCGAGGCTACTTAATATATTAGAATTCCCCTCAAGTCGTCTTCCTCCTAAAAAGAGCATTTGCAAAAGGGATTTCCTATCTTTGCAAAAGGCACTTAGAGTGCATTTGCAAGAGAATAACTTCCTATTTCAAAAAAAATACTCATTTCTTTTAGATTTTAAAACTTAGAAAAATATAGGAGTATATATTAAATAATTTATCTTATTCTTTAACCTTAAAAACTAAACATAATCTCAATTAAAGATGCACTTAAAAGATTTTTTTCTTAATTTATCATAATTAACCCTAAATTAATACATTTTGAGATTATAATGAATTTTTCAGAGAATGATAGATGAAGACTAAAAAATATGATAAAATGCATTAGAATGGAATGTTTTATACCTGAATTTGTATTAATAATCATATATTTTCGTGTTTAGATTGCATGTTATCATACACGCGTTGCCATCTGGGAACGTTTCGCCACATCTGCACGCGATTAATAAAAACATTTTTTTTCTTTCATTTTTATTCTTTTAAAAGTTGAAAATAGCTTTAAATTAATTCAGAAAATTTCTAGAAAATTCCTTAAAATTAGAAAATTCATAACTTTCAAAATATAATTTCAAATTAATCCAAAATTCTTTTTTGGATCAGAAATTGAATTATCCAACACTATAAAAGTCAAAATATTTAAATAACAAGAGAATTAATTTTGATTTTAAAAATGTACTCATTCCCCTTAGAAAATGAATTTAGAAAAATACATGAGTAAATAAACATATTTTCTCTTATCATTAAATCACGAAAATATAATTATGACTTCAAATGTAAATAGGAATAGAATTATATTATTAGAATTATGCATAATTATGGCTAAAATGATTCATTTTTAGATTATAACTTAAAATTATATAAAATAATAGATATGCACTTAAAATAGGATAGCATGTATACAAATAGAATATTTAATGCCTTAATTTGCATTAATAATCATGTTAATTCTCGTATAAATTTCATGTTATCACAGCCCCAACTTGAATAATTGCTAGTCTCATAGCAATTTACCATATAATCTCCCCAGAAAGTCCTTTCATCTTTTGATCCTACAATTAATGAAGTGAAGTGTATGAATGTGTGATTACTTTTCCTCATAGTGTGGACCATAGTGATCTAGGTTGACTTCCTTAGAGCATATTAGTGTAGTGCTCATCAGCTAATGCTCGAGTCAATAGTCAATAGTTAGATAGGGTAGAGTTAGATAAGCTGTGTAAATAGATGAGCTATCTAAATAACTGATTGTTGTAGATATATCATTATTCAGTTTTATTTCTTTTATTGTTTCGTTATGAATATAATATACTCTAATAAACACACATTTCATTTTGAATATTTTTTTTATTTATTAATTTTTTCTTTAAATTAAATAAAGGAATAGCATATCTAATCGAGGTGAGCATATCTAAGGTGTGATGCTATGGGAATGAAAAGATTATCACACTCTCATGAGCAGATGTAATTCCCCACCTCTCTCATTAAGTACATCACTCCTTCACTCATTTTGGAGGCTACTTAGTACATTAAAATTCTCCTCAACTCATCTTCCTCCTATAAAGAGTGCTTTGCAAAGGGATTTCCTATCTTTGGGATGCATTTTTATGAGGTGGCTGAAAGAATAAAAGACACTATATCTTAAGGAATGATGTGATTAAAAGCAAATATACATGTAAACAAGATGGATTTAAAAACAAAGAAGGTACCACTGATGCTAATTTTCCTCCGAAATGATATGGATGATGATGGATGATAAGGATGGATGGAAATGGTAAAGATGGTATGGAAGTGGTTAGGATGGTATTCAAGTGGTAGAGATGGTATGCCCTTGGTTCTCCTTCTTTTCCGTTTTTCTTATTCCTCTTTCTTTTTCTCCTTCCTTTCTTCTTTCGTTCATTGTTACTGTCATCTTTTTTTTTTTTTTCATTTCTTCTTTTCTTTTTTTTTAAGAAGAAGAAGAAGATGACTTCAGAAGAATTTACATGAAATAAGGATATGGAGGAGTTCTTGCTTTTTGAACAGAGTATTAAAAAATATGAAGTGTAATGTGAAGGGATATGTAAGTGTAAGGGAAATGTGAAAAAGATGTGATGGACGTGTATATCACTTGGGAGTGTGATTATCATCAGTGAAGCTGCAAATGGGTGTACAAATTGGCTGGAAAGGAAAAAGTGAACTAAATACCTAAAGGGAAAAATATAGGTGCATCAAGAATTACGGCTCATTGCACTCTTTTAAGGGAAATTATGGAAGTGAGGAATTCCCACATCAAGTAGGTTAGGCTGATGTAAGGTAGGGGATATGAATTTCCTTGAACTTCACTCAAAATCTCTCCATTTGAATCCAATAGTACGTCAACCTTCTGAATACTCATTTTTCCCAAGTACCTGTTAGATACCGAACCCCAAAGAAGTCAACCACTAAAAAGAATCACATGGTTTCTTTAGATCACTTGGCTTTATTACTCAAAATGTAATCACATGGGATATAAGGCCCTCACTTTTACATTTCTAGTAGATAAGATCTCAAAATGTCAAGACTTCTAAGGTAGGAAGAGTGGTAAATTTTTTTGGAAATAGGAGTTTTTAGAATTTAAAATTTTAAAAGTTTTTAAAAATTATTCAGTTTTTGTAACTCCTCACCCCCGAACTTAAACTCTTCATTTCCCTCAATGAAATCATCATGGTCAAGAAAAGATGGCAAGAATATCATGCATGACATAAAGAAAAGATAATAAAATGTGGTGAGAGAAAATAGAGGTTTAGAAAAACTCATTGAGTTGTGTTGGTGCATGTCTGTTGAGGATCTTTATAATCAAGGAGTCTAAAATATGTATTCAACTAAGCTTAAGTATCCACCAAGAGTCTAGGGATGAGATTAGACAAAAACCACTAACAAATTGGAGAAAAACAACCTTCTTAAATGGGATGATAAATGTTCACAATAGAGGTCCAAAACAGCTAGGACAAAAGGAGGAAAGAGAACAAGTTTACTAAAGGGACAAACCAACAAGAAGAGCCACACTTAGTGTTACCTCTTCCTAAAGCTTCTTTCAAAGATGCTATGTTGCCCTCTCTCTTTTCTCCAACTATCCAAGTAGCTTGACCCTTCCTTCACAAGGGTTTCACTCCCTTAGGATGCTCTTGAGTTGCTTCCTTTTAGGTTGCCCAAGCTTGAAGTGAGCTCCTCCTTTTATAGAGCTCCTTAGAAGCTTCTAGAGACTCTCTCTCTAGAAGATGTCCATAACTTTCTAAAACATCTAGAAAGTTCCACAAGCTTCCATAATCTTCTAGGGTAATCTAGAAGACTCCACAAGCTTCTAGGAGAAGCATTAAATATTCTAGAAGATTCTAGAAACATCTAGAAGATTCTAGAAGCATCTAGAAGATTCTAGAAAGCTCTAGAACATTCCGGAAGCTTCTAGAATAGAGAGTTGACCAAGTCAACCCTCACACATGTCCATGGAATTTTTCTTGATAGTGCCCTTCTACATAGTGTATTTTCTTCGATGATGTCTGTAATTTAAAAAAACTAAAAACAAAAACAAAAGAAAAGGTAAGATTACTTCTGGGGCCTCCCAAGAAGCGCTAATTTAAATGTCTGCAACAAGACAAAACTTTATGAAGCTCATGGCAATTGATAAGATGAGGGTGATACTGTCGTCATGTCCTCGTGTGCCTCGGGAAGATGCAGATTTACCGTATTTGATAGAGTGGGTGGTTCAAATGTAAGGTAAGGCTTAAGAGGATGGTCATTTGCCTTGAATTGTTTGCCAAATTTGATGTAAAAAATAAGTACAGATCCATTCTCAAACAACTCCATAACCACATAAACACCATCCCATCGTGAGTGCAACTTCCTTCGAAAAAGCTCAAGGCGGCAGTTATACAGCAAAACCTTATCATTTACTCAGAAGGTTTGGTGGCATACGACCCCCGACGCCACCAAGGCATGACACAACGCTGCAAGAGGAGTCGACACCCGCGCGCGTCCAGCCCCCACGAAAAGCAAAGACGAAGGATGCCGATTTTTGCTACACCGCGTGAAGACTTCGTCTTGCCCCACTCCGAGCTCGTGGGCATGGATCTATCTTTCCCTTCCTATTTCCCTCGTTTATGAACTTTTTGGGCTGCACGTGTTTAGCGGTCCGCATTTATCTCTTTCTCCTTGGGCTTCTTGGTGGACATCTCTTTCGGGCCTCACTTATGAAGCCCACTAATTTGTGGACCTTTTATTTCTTTATGTTAGGGCTGCAAGGTTCATGGGCCTCAAGTGAGCCCTTTCCCCTCTCGGCCCATTTTGGCTTTTATAAGAGGGGAAGGGACCCCCCCACAAACCATAGTTGTCATTTGAAGAAATAAAGGAGTGAATTGATAACATGCAATCTTAACATGCAAAAACATGCTTATTAATGCAAATTAAGGCATAAAGCATTCCATTCTCATGCATGTTATCATATTTTGAGTGCATTTATATCATTTCATGAAATTTTAAGTTATAATCTCAAAATGCTTTAATTTAGGGTTAATTATGATGAATTAAAGATAAATGATTTTATAACCTATCTTTACTTGAGATTATAAGTGGTTTTTAAAGTAAAATAATGAGAGAAATTTTTTTTATAAACAATCATTTAATCTTCTAAAATCTTAAAGAAATGAATTTATTTACGAAATAGAAATGAAATCTCTTATCATTTAAATATTTTGTATTATGATAGATAATTGAATTTCAGAGCTAATGAAAAAAATCTGGATTAATATGGAGTTGTATTTTGAAAGTTATGAATTTTCTAATTTTTAGGGATTTTTCTGGAATTTTTCTGAATTTTTCTGAATTTTTCTGAATTTTTAATGAATTTCTAAGGATTTTCCGGAATCAAAAATCAATTTTTCTAATTTAAAATCGAATTTTCAGAATATTAAAAGCGTGCAGGTGACGTGGCGCAATCAGAGCCGTCCGATTGATCGCGATCAACTATCGTGATGAGGAGGCGACGTGGCAGCATGTGGGACGTCCGATCGCGCGTGCGATCTCAGCCGTCGATCGTCACTTAAATCGATGGGCACACGTGGCTAAATCTGGGTACACCAGATTGTTTTAATCTCAACCGTTGATTGCGAGAGTTATAACGGTCGAGATTAAATCGTGGAAAAACGCATTTGATGCGTTCAATCACGATCCAACGGCGATCGTTTCACGGCGTTTTATAACGCGTGAGCACGTGGCTTAATCTGAGCGCTCGATCAGCGATCCAATGGCTGCGATATAACGGTAAAGATTCGCATGAATGCGATCAATCAGAGTCGTTGATCGCTGATGAAATGCCCCATCGGACGGTTACACCCAAAATCACTATAAATTGAGATGTTCTTCAACATTTTTATGTATTCTTGGATGATTTCACCAAATTGATCCACCTACACCCTTCCATCCTTGAATCTCTCACTTATGATCTCTTCTAGACTCGCTTCCGCGTCCACGGAGTGATTAAAAGTGAGATTTCGTCGATCGATTAACGACAATTCATCTCTTGAACATGATGATTGTTTTCGAAATCGCGGAATGCAAAGCCTTGAATCCGGCGATTAATTTGATCATTTCGATCGCTATCTCGGGTTAGAATATATGTTTTCCCTCTTATATTTTGTCATGTATCATCAAGTTATAATTTAGGATCTTAATTTAGTTTAATTGGTCTTTAATTTCGGTTTTTCGTTCTTCTCATTTTCAGAAATTTCTCTTCACTTCGCTCTTTGATTTCTCCACAAATACTAATCCAAATCGAGTGATTTTTAATTCCGTCAATTCATTTTTGAGTTATCTTTCTAAATCTACCATTTTCCCTAATTTCTATCATCAATTCATCGTCTGATTTGATCAAATTCCAAAAGATATCTCAAAAATCCCTTATTTCTCTAAGGATTCGACCCTTATTTACCATTATACCCCTCAATTTGTAATTAAATCATTAAATTGGTAAATTTGGCTTAATTGTTGACACGATTCGGTGTGCAATTAACGACCGCATAGATTCGTTCTGTCATGAACTTCCTGTCGAGTGGCTGCTCAAGGAGGGTTAAGGAAGGGGTCCAACCGCCGTACCCAATGCCACCACTGACGCCGGAGGATAATGTGCCACCGCCGATGCCACCACCGCTGCCGCCACCGCCGCCACCTCTTGCCGCATTCCTGCTATCACCGCCGCCGCGCTATCGTGCGACCATTGCTGCCGCCGAGTCGCCACCACCATTGCCCAAACCGTGGCCGCTGCACCTGGTCGCCTGCCCTGCACGCACCGTCAGCCCACCGCCCGAGCCGAGCCTGGTTGTTTCCTGAGCCCGGCCGCCCGCATCCTATCGGCCCCGCGCTCGACCGATCCATGCCAGACCGCTCAGTGCCCGTCCGCCTGCGATCACCGTTGCCCTGCCCCGTTCAAAAGATTCCTTCAACCCATGACGTCGCTGATAACATGCATTTATAACTTGAATTCTTATCCTAATTAACTTATATTCATGCTTATTTTATGTGAATATGATGCATGTTATCATACTTTTTTGGAATTTTCTCCATTGGCATGTTGATAACATGCATTTATAACCTGAATTCTTACCCTAATTAACTCATATTCATGCTTATTTTATGTGAATATGATGCATGTTATCATACTTTTTAGGAATTTTCTCCATTGGCATGTCATTTCACTAAAGTTGATATTTATGCATAAATTAGAGATAATTTCATGTTTAATAGATGATTAATCTTTTGTTTAAATTAATAAAAGTTAATCTCTATTATGGAATGAGTTTTGACTTTAGTAAATGTTTGGAAGGATGATTTTTAGGATGAAGTTATGATTTAAAATGTTCAATGGGAAATGATTTAAGTAAATTATAAGTCATCTTGATTTCTTCTTTCTAAATATCTTTTTAATGGCATAATATTAAAAAGGAAAGAATTTATGATCTAACGGAGAAAATTTCGATTAAAAATGAGTTGTACTTTGAGAGATATTAATTTTTGAAGTTCTAGGCTTGTTTCCGATTTTTATTTGATTTTTTTAATTTTGATTTTTTTACGAATTTTTTTCCTATTTAAAAATTACAAAAATGGTTTCTACCCGCAGGCGCTGACGTGGCGAGCGGGAGAGCTGGCGCGCCGACACGTGGCGCGCGGGACCACCTAGTGGGTGCGACGAGGCGCTGAGGCCACGTGGCAGAGCCACGGGTGGCCCGCGCGTGGCTAAGTGGCACACAGGGGGTGCGGCAATGTGGCAAGTGGCCACGCGACACATAGCGCCACGTGGCGCCCGTGTGGGGGCGCCACGTGTCCCGGGATATAGAGGGAGGAATAAGGATAGTGAATAGGGGAAGCCACTCCCCTATTTAACCGCATCTTGTCCCTTCATTTAATCCGTGTGGGACTATGTTCCCACACGATTTTGTTTTTTTGCAGGTGACGTGGCGACTTGGCGGGCGTCCGATCGGATCATAGCGGCGGAGATCGCGTGGACCAGAGTCCACGCGATCATCAATCAAGCACGTGGCTATATGCATTTTTAAGTGACCCGCTTGATGAATGACACGTGGCAGAGCGAGGGAGCTTGGATCGCGATCGGATGGCCTCAAATTTTCGCGATCGGGCGAACGATCGCGATCTCCCGATCGTCATCGGACGGCTGACGTTGAACGCGCCTCACGATCAAAGCTCAACGGGATCGTGCAATCGTGACCGTCCCCTCACCTGAAGAGCATCGGACGGCTGTCGACGCATCGTGGAAGAACCCCACAATCGAGCCGCAATCACACTCTAATTATCGTGGAATCGATTCCACGACTGTCGAGCGGTTTCTTACCGAGGATCGGGAGCACGATCGACGCCCGACCAACGCCCGATCGTGGTCCGATTGTGATCGACTGTGGCGATAATCGTGGCTAAAATGAAGCAAAAATCGTGGCCAACTCGTGGCAACTCCTGGAGCTACAACGTCGCCCCAAGGAAATGCTCCCACGACCCCTGCAAACCGCCTCCACGACCGCCTTCATGGCCCTCAAAATCGGGCCAATTTCCCTCTTTAAAAGCATGTATTTCCCTCTCTTGTTCTTCAACTTTTGATCGACTCGGAAGAAATTAAGCGAGTTTCGAGGAAGGCCTTAAGTTCTCGTGATCCTCTGCTTCCAAGAGTGTAGAGACGCAGCCATTGAAGCATGATAATCACGATTTCATCTTTGATTTCATCGAATTTTCCCCTTGAATTCCGAACGTCCACGAGGCAGAATCCGAGCAAATTCGCTACAATCCACAAGAATTGAGGCCTCATTCTTGTGGCAATCGGGTTATTAGTGAGGTTCGATCGATTATCAAGAGGTAATTTGTATTTTGATTAGGTTTAGATCTTTAATTTTGCAAATTAGTTCATAGTGTTCTTCATTTTCCCCAATTTTAGGTCCGAAAAATCGCTGATCTTGAAAATAGGATATCTCTTTCATTATAATTCCAAATCACTTGATTTTGGTTTCATTGTATTCCTCTTTTCATCAGCTTTCCGTGGATAGCAAATTCATCAAATTCGGAGTTCATTTGACCCTTTAATTTAACGTTTGACCACGGACTGTTCATCTTTCATCAGAAGTCAAACGTTGACTTTCGGGGTCAATTACTTTTTATTGGCAAATCAGAATTTGATAATTTTGGTCTTTTTGGATTCCTCTGGTTCTTAGCTTTCTATTGACATATAAATTGAAAGATTTGGATTTCATTTGGGCATTCAATTTGAAGATTTCCTCTGAGGTGTTCATTTCGGGGATTTTCTGATCATTGATTTTCAATTATTCATAATAAATCTATTTATTATCCAAAAATTACGAATTATATATTAATAAATTCCATTTTCTCTCTAGTTTCCAAATATCTACTTTTCGTAATCTTCTGACTCTGTTTGATTCTCTGATTTTGCATAACACCTACTACTGGTCAAAGTCAACGCTTTGACTTTGACTTTTGACTTTTCTCTGTCAAATCCGAGATTTCAATTCTTAAAACTTCTTATTTACCTTATTTATCTCATTTCCATATGTTACAGCTTATTTTTTCTTATTTAAAACTCTTTTTATACCTAAGTTTGACCAAGTCAACTGTGCGATTAAAGTCAACCCTGCTCTTTGTGGATCGACCCGATACTTACCCAATACTTGATTATTATATCTTGTCTTTGTGAGTTCGGTTTTATAAATTTTGTTTGACCATCGTCTTTGTGTTTTAACGACGCACGAAAACGACACGTCACATGTCATTTCACTAAAGTTGATATTTATGCATAAATTAGGGATAATTTTATGCTTAATAGATGATTTATCTTTTGCTAAGTTTATATTAATAGAAATTAATCTGTGTCATTGAATGATTTTTTATTTTAGTAAATGTTTGGAAGGATAATCTCAGGATGAATTTATGATTTAGAATGTTTAATAAGAAATGATTTAAGTAAATTCTAATTCATCTAGATTTCTTCTTTCAAAATATATTTTAAATGACATGATATTACAAAGAAAAGAATTTCTGATCCAATGGAGAAAATTTCGATTAAAAATGAGTTGTATATTTCAATTTATGAATTTCTAAAATTTTTGCCCTTTTTCTGAATTTTATTTGATTTTTAAATCGATTGTTATATCAATATTCATTATTTAAAATCGCAAAAAGAGAGTACTTACCTGCAGGTGCTGACGTGGTGAGCGGGAGCTCCGGCGAGTTGACACATGGCGCGCGAGACCACCGCACGGGTGAGACGCGGCGCTGAGGCCACGTGGCAGGGCCGTGGATGGCCCACGCGGGGCGCAGGAGGTGCACAGTGCGCGGCCACGTGGCAGGGGGGCCACGCGACCACGCGGGTCCACATGGGCGCCCGTGTGGGGCGCCACGTGGCAAGTAGGGCTGGCAGATGGAGGGCCCACGAGTATAGTGGGCCCTGGTAAGAGAGGGGGGGCGGTGATGCAATTATCTCTCATATCAGCCCCCCTATTTAACTGCGTTTTCCCCCAATATTTTCTCCGTGTGGGGCTATGTGGTGGCGTACGACCCCCGTCGCCACCAAGACACGATATCACGGCGCCGGAGGAGCCCTTTTGCGCGCGCGGATCTATCCGCTTATCTTTACTTCTTTATTTCTTTATTATGAACTTTTGGCCCGCACGTGTTTAAGCGGGTCCTCGTTTATTTCTCTCTCTCTTTAGGTCGTTGGGTGGGTTTCCCTTTGTTTCGGGACCCTAGCCTAAGGCCCTTTCCCTTTTTGTGAACCTTATTTCTATTTCTATGAGTATGGGTGTGGGTTGTGGGCCTCAAGTGGGCCCTTTCCTCTCTTGGCCCAACAAGGGCTCTATAAGAGGGGAAGGGACCCCCCACAAACCCTAGCCGTCATTTGAGAAAAAAAGAAGGGAGTCTCCTCCATCTCGAGTGACTGCTCACGGAAGGCCGGGGAAGGAGTCCAACCGCCATCGCTGCCGCCGCCGCTGCCGCACGCCATCGTGCCGCCGCTGCCGCCGCCGCGACGACCGCCGCCACTCCTGCCCCGCCACGCTGATATCTCTGCTCGCTGCCCCAGCCGCCGCCGCGATCGACGCGCCGCCGCCGCCATCGAGCCGCCGCCGCCGCCCTTGCTCCGCGCCGCCGCTGCCGCCAGCACCACCTCTACCACCATCTCCATCTCCGGCAAGCCTCCCGCAAGCCTCTCCACCCGCCCCCTCCTTCCGTTCCTCCCTCCCAGCCAGCCCTTCCATCTTCCCGCTCACCCCCTCCACGACCTTCCCTTTCTTCCCGATCTCCCTCCTCAACCACTACAACCCTTCCACCCCTCCTCCGCTCGATCTCCGTAGCCTAAGCACCACCGCCACCCCTCGCCGTCGCCGCGTCCCTGCATCTCCGTCGCGAATCGCCACCGCCGCCGCTCACGATTTCTACCGCCACCGACGCCCTCGCCGAACGCGGGATTCGCCCGATCCGTCCGGGTCCAGCACCCCGCCGGGTTTAGCGCATCAACCCGCCACGAGGGACGCCGCCCTCCTCTCTCTCTCTCCATCCCGCCGGCCGACGAGCCTCTACCGCCCTCCGAATCGCCGCCAAGAGCCTGCACCGCCGATCGCCGCCCGTATCGCCCGCAAAAAACCCCTAATCGGCGAAGAGTACGATCGGGAACGATTCCCGCCGAGTCAACTCAGCGGGAATCGTTCCCCACCCAGCCAAGATCGGCCGAGTCAACCCGGGCCAACCCGGATCGGCCCCTGACCAAACCGGGCCACCCAGCCGACTCCCGACCGGGACAGCCTCAGCGCACTGCATCGACCAAGCCGGCCCCGACTCCAGCCCGTCAGCCTAGCACCGGGTCAGGCCAGCCGACCGGTCCAGACCGGCCGACCCGATCGGCCCATGCACCGCCAGACCGGCCCCGCCGGCTCGGACTCGGTCCTGCACCTGGCCGAACCGGTCAAGAGTGGTCCAGCATCGCCTGCACGACCCAGGCCGGTCCGGTAACCATCTGAGACCGGCCCTGCATCGGCCCACTCCCGGTCCCGCACCGGCCCAGACAACCTGCACCGGTCCGCACCGGCCCGAACGCCCAGAACCGGCCCCGACGGCCCGTGCCGGCCCCGACCGCCACCTCCCGCCTTCCCGAGTTCGCTCGCGACCCGCCTTGCTCGCCACGACGTGCCTCGTCCCCGCCCCGCGCCGATCGCCACTCCGCGCCCTCGCCGACGCCTGGCTGGGCCCGCCACCGCCGCTCGCTCAACGACCTCCTCGCCCGACCGACCGGCTCGTGCCCCCCGCAGGTTAGCTTCGTCCCCTCTTTTCAAGTTAATTACTTTTTCGGGCGTTTCCTTTACTGTCTCCACCGCCGTCTGACGACGTAGACAGATAGACGGATATAGGTTTGAGATTTCGACGCGCACGCCGTCCGGCACCGAACGTGGGCTGCAGCCTCCGGGCTACTCCACGACGAGCGACTCCCACGCCTCCGGACGTGGATCGAGAGGATCTCACCCTATCCATCATCGCGAGTTTCCCCGGGTCACCCGGAGTCGACTTCGCCGATCGGCACGCCTGCCTGCACTTAGGGTTAGGTTAGAGGTCACGTATTTACAGTGTAGGATTTGCCTAGCCCTAGGTTAGGGTTGACCGGCTACCTCTGGTCAACCTCTGTCCCATTGATCAGGCACGAGGGTTTTCACCACCGTGTCCTGCATCACTATGTCCCACACGTTTCTTACCTATGCAGGACGCGTGGCGGCCCAACAGACGTCGGATCCAAGGGGCATCATGTGAAGCGCGTCGATGTGCTCCATATTTCTTCAACAATGCACGAAAGTGTGCATTATTGAAGTGCGAGCCTCCATCACTGATGATGGCCTTCGAACATCCATATTGGGAGAAGATGTTCTCATGATGAATCTTAGCACCTCTCGATGGGTGTTTATCCTAGTGGGGATAGCCTCAACCCACTTGGACACATAATCAACCACTACCAAAATATACTTTTTCCCATCTGAAGTTAGGAAAGGTCCCCTGAAATCAATCCCCCATAAATAAAAAATCTTCACCTCAAGGAGAGGCCTCATTGGCATCTCCTCTCACTTGGAGATGTTCAATGTTGTCTGGCATTGTAAGCACTCCGTATAGAAATAGTGGGCATCCTTGAAGATGGTGAGCCAATAAAAACTATTTTGTAAAATCTTATCCGTTGTCTTTCGCATGGAAAAATGTCCTCCACATGCTGATGAGTGACACATTGCTAAAATATCTTCTTGCTCCATGATGGAACGAATCGATGTGATCGTTAATTGTACAAGGATTCGTGTAAAAAATACAGCCAAACTCACCAATTTTATGATTTAATCACGAATTGAATAGTAGAGTGGTGAATAAGGGTCAAATCCACAGAGAAATAAGGGATTTTCATGAGATCTTTTGAAATTTGATCAAATCGGATGATGAATTGAGGTGAGAAATTAGAGAAAATGATAGATTTGGAAAGAGAACTCAAAGGCGAATCCACAAAATAAAAAATCACTCGATTTGGATCAAGATTCGAGGAGAAATCGATGAGTGAATTAGGGAGAAATTTCCGAACGTGAATTAAAAGAAATCTGAAATTAAAAGACTAAATTAACGATCCTAAATTACAAATTAATGATCCATGAAGAAAGATTAGAAGGAAAAAATGTAATCTAACATGAGATAGAGATCGAAATGATCCAATTAATCACCGGATTCAAGGCTTTTCATTTCGCGATTTCGAAAATGATCTTCGGTGTTCAAGAGGCGAATTCTCCCTCTTCGATCGACAACATCTTGCTTTCAACTACTTGCTGGAAGCGCAAATGAGTCTAGAAGCGATTGGAAGCAAGAGAGTCAAGGATGGTAGTGTATAGATTTTTCAATTGATCAAAATCATCAAAGAATACATGAAAATGTCGAAGAACATCTCAATCTATAGCGAATTTGGGCATAACCGTTCGATGAAACGCTTTATCTTTTATCAACGGCTCTGATGAAACGCATCAATGCAAAATGTTACGATTAAGTCATGGCCATTGGATTGGAGAAGGATCGCCGAGATGAAGCGACATCGCGAGCTTTAGAGATAATGCTTGAAATGCCATCTGTTCGATCTTGATCTAACGCTCCAGATGCGTTTTCGTCAATTTTAATCTCAGCCTCTATAACTCTCTTGATGAACGGCTGAGATTGTATCATATTTAAAACGATTCGTCAACGAGTAATAATGTGCCACGTACCCCCAGCCTTTAAGTGACAATCAACGATCGTGATTTAATCGCGCCATCGAATGCTCCACGTTGCGCCACGTCATCTCCCGCTCTTGATTGTCGATCGCGATTAATCCGACGCTCCAGACTATGCCACATCACCTGCGCACTTATAATAACCCGAAAAATCAATTTTTAATTAGAAAAATTGATTTTTAATTCTAAACAATCCCTAAAAATTAAAAAATTCATAACTTTCAAAATACAACTCAAAATTAATCCAAATTTTTTTCATTGGATCAGAAATTCAATTATCTATCATTATAAAAAGTCAAAATATTTAAATAACAAGAGAATAAATTTTTGTATAAAAAATACACTCATTTCTTCTTGGAAAAGAAAACTTAGAAAAATAAATGAGTGTATATAAATATTTTCTTTAATTATTTAACATTAAAAACCTAATTATGATCTCAAATTTAGATAGGAATAATAGATTTAAAATATATTCTTAATTATGCATAATTACCCCCTAAACTAGTGCATTTTGAGATTATAACTTAAATGTGCATGAAATGATAGAAATGCACTCAAAGTATGATAACATGCATCAGAATGGAATGTTTTATGCATTAATTTGCCTTAATAATCATATAATTGCATGCATAAATTGCATATTATCACTTCTCCTCTGCTACACATCGTCGAATGATCTGGTCGTATCCAATATGGAATAGAAGGGGTTCTTACTAAAAGTATTACTTGAGTTCATGGAAGAGCTTATCTTTTTTATGTCGATTTCAATGCTCTAAGATCAATCTATTCACAAGGAAAGGGACAATATTGGCTAACCAGGGAGCATGACTAGATAATGCAAGGAGATGCTCGTTAGGAAATATATCACTAGTGTCTCCCCTACCTGGAACGTGAAGACGCGATAAGTGATCCGCCACTGAGTTTTTGCTACCCTTCTTATCTTTTATCTCCAAGTCAAACTCTTGAAGAAGCAGCACCCATCGTATTAGTCGTGGCTTTGCCTCTTTCTTGGAGAAAAAGTACTTTAATACTGCATGATCGGTGTAGATGATGATCTTGCTCTCCAAGACATAAGGCCAAAATTTTTCTAATGCGTAGACCATTGCCAAAAGTTCCTTCTTTGTCGTCGTGTAATTCATTTGAGCTTTGGCAAGGGTCTTACTCGCATACCAAGTGGCAGTTGACTTCTTCTTGGTCCACTGCCCCAGAACCACTCCCACTGCATAGTTTGAAGCATCACACACGATCTCAAAAGGTAAGTCCCAATTAGGACTTTTTAGAATCGGTGCTTTGTACAATGCATGCTTCAACATCTCGAATGCACGCTCCCCTTCTTTGTCGATGATGAAGTCCTTATCCTTGCAAAGAAGGGCGGTCAATGGTTTGGAGACTTTAGCAAAGTCCCTTATAAACCTCTAATAGAAGCCAACTTGCCCGAAGAATCTTCATAAATCTCGTAATGTAGCTGCGAGAGGGAGGTTTTGGATGACCTCAATCTTGGCCTTATCCATCTCTAATCCTTTGCCCGAGACGAGATGCTCGAGCACTACTCCTTCTCATACCATAAAGTGAGATTCTCCCAACTCAACACTAGTCGTTTCCTGACGTAGACCTCGAGGATCTTTATCAGGTGAGCTAGACAGCTGTCTAATTCATTTCCAAAGAAGGAGAAATCATCCATGAAGACCTCGAGGCTGTCACCAAGAAAATTAGAGAAGATCGTCATCATGCATCTCTATAATGTTGTTGGGGCATTACATAATCCGAATGGCATCCTTCTTAAAGAGAACGTGCCAAAAAGACACGTAAACGTCGTCTTCTCTTGATCGTCTGATTGAACTACAATCTGATCGTAGAGCAAGACAACAATTTTGAGGATAAGGAAGAAGAGACTAAGGCTGAACCTAACCCTGATACATACAAGCCTCTTGTGCCTTATCCTCAAGCACTTAATTGCCCCAAGGCCAAGACAAATAAATCATACAATCACCTATTAGAGGCCTTTAAAAAGGTGACCATTACCATCCCCTTGATAGATGCCATTAAGCATATTCCATCCTATGAAAAATTTCTTAAAGGCATACGTATACTGATAACATGCTAAATAGACATGATAAAACATGATTATAAATGCATATCAAGGCATAAATGATTTCATTTCCATGCATGTTATCATACATATGAGTATTTATCTATCATTCCATGAAAAATTCATTATAATCTCAAAAAATACTTTAAATTAGGGTTAAATATGATGATTTAAAGATAAATAATTGAGTAACCCATCTTTACTTGAGATTATAGATGTTATTAAAGTTAAAATAATGAGAGAAATCATTTTATAAACATTTATTTACATTTTCTTAAGTTAAAAACTTTAAAGAATAAATGTATTTTTGAAATGGAAATTAAAACTCTCATTATTTATTAATTTTGACTCTTTAGAATGATAGATAATTAAATTTCGGATCAAATGAAAGAAATTTAGATTTATTTGGAGTTATATTTAGAAAGTTATGAATTTTCTAATTTTTAGGGATTTTTTTCATATTTTTTTGAATTTATTTTTCGATTTTTAATGTTAAAAATAATTTTAAAATGGCAAAAAAAAGGGGTTTATTTTCACGCGGGACCCACGTGGATGCGACGTGGCACTGGGGCCACGTGGCAGAGCCACGCGGACCCACGCGAGCACTTGCATGGCGCGATGTGACACATACATATATATATATTTTATTACTAAGGGTTATAGTACATATAAGCATTCCGTAGTCGGAATTTAAGCTAACCCATATAATCCACGTACGTTATAAACCCGATAGATTCTTTCAATTTTATCCGTGTGGGACTAATTCATTTGTGTTTTAAGTGCAGGACATGTGGCGGAAGGAGAGACATCGGATCAAAGGCGCAACGATTAAGGTGCATGGATTGCATGGACTCGCGGTCCACCGCATCACGATCGCACATGTGCCTTAAAAGAAGGAGTTATAACGGTCATGATTGAAACTTACGCGATGCATCTCAACCGTTAGATCGCGATTCAAGGGGAGCGATCTAATGCGTTTTATAACGCATCCCGATGGGCTTCATCCGAGCGCTTCATCAAGGATCGGATGCCAGCGATATGTTTGAAACGGTTCACGATAGACCGTTCCATCGGAACCGTTGATTAAAAAAATCGGACGGTTACTCCCAAAAACTGTATAAATAGAGATGTTCTTCCGACTTCTAAAGCATTTGAGAGCAAATTAATCCAACTGATATGTTTAGACACCAATACTCTTGAATCTCTCGATCCCATCTTCTTCTACACACATTTTCGCATCCACGGAGGGTTTGAGATCGAGATTTGGCAAAGTAGAGAGGGAGAAATCGACACTTGAATCTCCATATCGCGGTTTTTTTGGATTTTCGATTATCCATGATTACTCGAGCTAATCCAATCGCAATTTGGGATTAGTGGAGGCGGTTTTTGCTAAACTATCATCCATTTATGTTTAATTGTGATTTAGATTAGGATTTCAAGTTTATTTTTTTTAATTTTACTCAAAATCATGATTTCTAAGTTTCAGAATTTTCATCTCACTTTGATCTTCAATTTCTCTGCGAAATCAAAGTCAAATTCGATGATTTTTTATTCCATGGAATCGTCTTGAAGTTTTCTTTCATAATTTACCGTTTTCCCAAATTTCTATCATCGATTCATTGTCTGATTTGATCAAATTCGAAGAGATCATCATAAATTTCCTTATTTCCCTGTGGATTCGACCCTTATTTACCATTATACCCCTCAATTCGAGACATTTTCATCAAATTGGTAAGTTTGGACTTTGTTTTGACACGAGACCGCATGTAACTAATGACTTCGCGATTTCTGCTCGTCACCCACACCATAGAAGGATCGAACTTAGCAAAACAGTGAGTTCAATCATGATGAATTCCCTACCGATTAAAAAGAGAGATCCGAGAGCACCCATGATCACGAGTGAAAGAAGAGGAGTGACCTTTACTAGATCCTTATTAGATACCGGAGCTAGTATTAACATCCTCCCTAAAGCAGTATTCGACTAGCATCAAGTAGGCGAGTTGCAGCCTTTCTTTGTAGAGTTATTCTTAACAGATAGGTCGGTTAGGAATTCTCATGGGGTAGTAGAAGAAGTGATCCTTATAATAGAAGATTTCTATTTCCCGGTAGATTTCCTAGCCGTTGATATGAAAATGACCAAGGAGGTTAGTCAAGCCCCAATCATCTTAGGACGTCCATTCTTAGGTACCGTGAAAGCTGTCATAGATTGGGGGAAAGTGATCAGCTCAAAGTTGCAGTGTGTTTAAGCCCAAAAAATTTACTATTTATTGCCTAGGAAACTATGAATCAACCGGGACAATTAGGATGTATAGCATTATAGGTCGATCCGCAGGGATTCTAGGGCACGACAATATTAATAACAGGAGTTGAGATGAGAGTAATGGTGAAGGTTTGGTGGTCAACTCTTCGAGTTGACTGTGAGAGGGGGGATTTTTAATGAAACGACATAAACTAAATGGAAAGTTCTAAGATCAAGCTATAAAGTGGTATAATGAACCTATGAATATGAGAGTTCTAAGATCAAACTATAGAAAGTAAATGGAAGGGGAGAATTCATAAGATCTACACGAGGAAAGAAAGAGGTCGAAAAAGTGCCAAGGAGGAGAAGTTGGCATTGAAGAAGATTGAAAGTGGGATAAATATGCCAAGAGAGGAATAAAGAAAGTGATCTAGAGAGTAGGAGCGAGAAAGAGATTGAACGCATGTGAGAGAGAGAGCACAAGTAGAAGAGAGGGTGAGAGAGGAATTTCCGGGATGCAGGAGAAAAAGAGAGCTCTTTGAATGGTTGAAGAAGAAAGAGGGGAAGTGGGAGATTGAAAGAGAAAGAGGAAAGAGCGGACTGCCGTAAATTCGGGGGAGATGGAGAGAAAGGGAGAAGAGGATCGAAGGAGATAGCAGAAGAATGGGAGCGAGAGGATGAGAGGGTGAACAAAAGAGGAACCGGAAAAGAGTTTGGGAGAGAGAGGGAGAGAGAACGAGAGAGAGGGTGAGAGGGAGATTTAGAGAGGAGGATGGAGATATAAAAGAGAAAACAAGAAGAAATGCGAGTATTCAAAGCGGAGGGAAGAGATGAAATTAAGAGAGAGAAAAGGAGATGTCATTTTGGCGAGAGTGAAGGATTAATTTCATGGGAGACAGAGGGACATCGCAGAGAGAGGAGGCTGGAGAACGGAATAAGAAACAAAGATAGAGATTTAGATTGCCCATGAAATGAGAGAGAGCGATTGATATAGTGTGGAAGCATGTGAGGAAGAGAGAGAGCAAGAAAGAAAGAAGGCGATGAAGAGGGAGCGTGCATGGGGGAATATCTTGAGAGAGATATAGCGAGAGATATAGAAAGTCAAAAAGTAAAGTCAAGAGAGAGGTAGAGAAAATGTGAGGGAGAGCAAGCAAGGACTTAAAAAAAGGCTAAGGAAGGTAAAGCAAGCTTGAGAGAGGAAATTAAGGGAATGCGAGTGGTTGAGGTAGAGAGAGAAACTCATTGAAATGATGACAGACGGAGATTGCGAGGAGAGGAAGAGGCTGCGGATAAAGATAGTGGAGGAGATCAAGGGAATGGAGGAGAGAAAGGGTGATTCAGAGAGACAGAATGGGAGATCCTGCGAGCAAGGAGGAAAGAGAGAGATAGAGTGCGGAAGCGATGTTGATGGAGGATGAGAGGGAAAAACATTCTGAAGAGGGAAGGGGTGATCGGTATAGAAGGAAGGGGAGGATTAGAAAGAGATTGAATAGCATAAAAGAGAGGAAGGAAGAATGATGAAGGGGGAGCAAATTGGAGAAAAAATGGAACTGTAGGATTAAAAAGGAGAAGAAACGAAAGAGAGTTGGAGAATGGGAGGGATAGAGACTTAGAGCGGGGAAGGAGAAAACGATTACATAAAAGTTGTCTTCCACATTACATCCTCACGACATAAAAATGTAGGCGAGCAGAATTTCTAAATGACAAAACCTAAGAGAGAGAATACCCTACGAGGAAGAAGAAGCCAATGAAGCCCACCAAAGAAGAGCTTTCTCCCACTCTAAATCTCCTAATGCTTTCTTTGACTGGGCTCACATTTTCTTGCTTTGGACAGCCCACTATGCCTTTTAGACCTTCCATTTTGGAGGATCTTTCTACTTTCCTCATGTATAGTTCCTGAAAATAAAAAGGTGAAAGTCACGTAAAATAAATTCTTCTTGATGCACTAATATTTTATAAACATCAAGTTATGAGATGGTAGAGGGGATGGTGTGTTCAAGAGTTTAATAGGGTTAAATAAGAGCAATCCATGGGTGGTTATAACTACATTTTATGTTCTTATCAAAAAGGAGAAGTAATTCTTAAGGTGGGAGAGCACACCGTGAAGATCGACATCAACAAGCTAATGAAATGTCATTCACGAGCTTCCGAGGAATTGGGCGCCATCCACTTTTCTGATGACTAGGATATCAACGCTTGCATAGAAGAAGTGATGATGATCAAAGAGAAAGCAAATTTTGAAGAGCTACCATTGGACGAGCCTACCTTGGAGCTCAAGACTCTACCACCAACAGTCAAGTATGCCTTCCTTGATATAGAGCAAGCAAAACCGATGATCATTTCGTTGCAGCGTGATAAGGAGCAGGAGGAACGATTACTTGAAGTATTGCGACAGAATGAAGATGCAATCAGTTGGACCTTGGCGGACCTAAGGGGATTGGACCCCGCACTATGCACTCATCGTATCTTTCCTAGAGGATGAGTTGAGACCCATCAACGAGGTCAAGAGAAGACTCAACTCGAAGGTATAGGAGGTCGTGAAAGAAGAAGTTCTTAAATGGCTGAACACAGAAATCATATACTCATATCTGATAGCCAATGGGTTAGTCCAATGCACATTGTTCCAAAGAAAGCTGGAGTAACAGTCACGATTCATGTACATTCCTCCATGTCCTTATTTCATGTAAATTCTTCTGAAATTTTGAACTATTTTTGAAACTCTTCCATGTTCTTATTTCATGGTAAAAAAAAGGAGAAAAAATAATAAAAAGAGATAAATAAGAAGTAAAAAAAGGAAAATAAGTTAGGGAAAGATCTTCTCTTCTTCCACCATCATCTCTACCATTTCCATCTACCTCTATTATCCATCACCATCCACATCATTTGAGAGTATAATTATCATAAGTGGTACCTCCTTTTTTTTAAAAGTCCATCTTGTTTACACACATATTTGCTTTTAAACACGTCATTCCTTTAGAAATAGTATCTTTTTATATTCTTCAGCCACCTCATCACGTTGCATCTCAAAGATAGGAAATCCCTTTGCAAATGCACTCTTCATAGGAGGAAGACGACTTGAGGGGAATTCTAATACACTAAGTAGCCTTCATTTTTCAGGGAACGAGTGATGTATCTATGGAGAAGGTAAGGAATTACATCTGCTCATGAGAGTGTGAGGATCTTTTCATCCCCTTAGCATCAAACCTTAGATATGCTCACCTCGATCACAAACAAGAAGAAGACTCGAGCATTAGCCGATGAGCACTACCCTAATATGTACTAAATAAGTCAACATAGAGATAGAATCTAGATCATTATGGCCTACACTATGAGGAAAATGTAATCATACATTCTTACGTTGCACCTCTATAGTAGTAGGATCAAAGGAGGAAAGGACCTTCAAGGGAGAATATATAGTAAATTCCTAAGAGACTAGCAATCATTTAGGTTGGGGGATGAGATAACATGCAAATTATACACGAAAATATATGATTATTAATCTAAATTAAGGCATAAAATATTTCATTCTAATGCATGTTATCATTTTTTTTAGTATTTATCTATCATGCTATGAAAAAGAAGTTATAATCTCAAAATATATTTATTTAGGGTTAATTATGATAAATTAAGCATAATATTTTTTTAAGATTAGATTAGCCCATCTTTACTTGAGATAATAATTAGATTTTAATGCTAAATAATAAGATAAATCACTAATTTATTTTTCTAAGTTTTACATTCTAAAAGAAATGAGTGTATTTTTTAAAGAAAAATTTATTCCTTTTATTTATTAAATTTGAATTTTTAGAATGATAGATAGTTTAATTTCTAATCCAATGAAACAAATTTGGATTAATTTGGAGTTTTATTTTAAAAGATATGAATTTTCTAGTTTTGACCAATTTTTTTGGATTTCTTAATGAATTTTTTAAAAAATTTATCAATTTAATTCGATTTATTTTGAATTAAATTAATTTCAATTATTTATTTTATCGTGTCAGATGACATGACGCAGTCGAAAAAGCAACGCCATGTGGTGACATCTGAGACTATCATGTGTCACACACGTGTAAATGTGCGTGCGTGTGACTGCACGTCTGTGCACGTGTGCGCACGTGTGCGCACGTGTGTGCGCATGTGTGTATGTGATTAAGGAGAAAGCACCTTGTTAAGGATTTTTGCTAACTCCTTAGTCACGTATACCTTATATACATGCTTGATTTCATGATTTTATTCATGTGAGACTTTTTTTTTTTGTTTTAAATGCGCAAGTGATGTGGCGTTACATGGATTGTCCGATTCAAGTATTAAATAAAAATTGTCAATCATCACTTAAGTCGGGGGTTAGCGGTGCAATCTCATTTATCGGTGAATCATTTTTAAAATAATTTAATCTCAGCCATCGATCTGAAGAGTTATAGTGGTTGAGATAAAAACTGATAAAAATGCATCAGAAGCGTTAGATCAAGATCCAACGGATGACATTTCAAGCATTGCTTCTAAACCGCGCGATTTGGCGAAATCTCGATGGTCCATCTCTGATCCAACGAACGCTATTTAGGCATAATGATTCACAGTTCTGCATTTCATCAGAACTATTGATCAAAGATTAAATGCTCCCTCTGACGATTATGCCCAATTTGTCCTATAAATTTAGATGTTCTTCAACATTATAAATAATTCATGGTTCTTTGAGTAATCGAACTATCTAGACACCAAAAGCCTTCAATCTCTTACTTCCAATCTCTTCTAGATCAATTTCCGTGTCCACAGAGTGCTTGAAAGTGAGATTTCGTTGAGAGAGTAGAGATAAATTGATTTTTGAACGCCAACGATCATTTTTTGAACTCGCGAATGAAAAGCTATTGATCCGGTGAGGAATTGGATCAATTCGAGCGCTATCTTGGGTTAAAAATCAAGTTTTTATTCTAATCTTTTTTCCTATAACATTCAATTTCGAATCATAGATTTAGTCAATTTCAATTTTAATTTCGGTTTTTCGTCATTGTTTTGTTCAAAAATTTCTATCTACTTCACTCATTGATTTCTCCACAAATCTTGATTCAAATTCTGTGATTTTTTATTTCGTGGATTCGCCTTCGAGTTCTTTTTCCAAATCTATCAATTCCCTTAATTTCTCACTAAATTTTATCATTCATTTGATCAAATTTCAAAAGATACCTAAAAAATCCCTTAATTCTCCGTGGATTCAACCCTTATTCACCACTATGCTACTTAATTCTTGATTATTTCATTAAATTGGTGAGTTTGCTAAATGTTTTGACACGATTTTGTATGTATTCAATGACCACACAAAATCGTTTCGTCAAGGCCCATTTTCAATAAAATAAAAACAGGACTAAAAGATCTTGCCAAAAAAATCTTTGACAAAAATATCTTCTCTCTCTCTCTGTTTCTCTCTCTGCCCCATCTTGCAAAATATTGCTATCCCGGTAGAATTTGCTCCATCTTTCTTCAGCGGGGCCCACTCCTTTGCCATCTCTGGTGCAGGATCTCTCATCAATTCTTTAACTCTCCTTTTTTCCCTACATGCGTTTGTCCAGTACTCCCATCTATACTTCTATGTCCCTCTCTCCACTCTAATTCTCCCTCTATCCTTATCTCTATCCCCGTCTCCCTTGGGCATGGAACAGGGATTCATGAGATCTAGTAACCTTGTGGAGAACAAGAGCCTTAATTTTTTTCGCACTTCGATTGTTTCAGTAAAACCCCCCACACATCTTCCACTTCCTCTGAATAATTCTTATAATCATTTAGCATAGCCCACAAACATCAGAAGAATGCAGCGAGGGCTATTGATCACACAAGTCAACACAAAGGGAATCGGGCCCTTATTCTCTTCATTCATTTGACTTGAGGTCACTAGAACTTGACATCTCACACGATGCATCATCTATATCAGCCGGTAAATTTTATAATATATACCATAATATCTTGATACGCCTGCTTAAGAGAGAGGGAGGTTCTCCAGAAGAGGAAGAGATCTGTAGAGAGAGAGAGAGAGAGAGAGAGAGAGAGAGAGAGAGAGAGAGAGAGAGAGAGAGAGAGAGGGAGGTTCTCCAGAATGGCTTTGGCTATCCTCTGGATACTAGGGGGTCTCATCTTCATTGGTCTTCGCCTCAGTCACAATTATACTTCCCTGATGCACGCCAAACTACCCATGGGTGACTTTGGCTGGCCCTTCCTGGGGGAGACTCTCAGCTTCCTGCAACCGCATTCATTCAGACACCCTAGGAAGTTTTCTCAAGGATCGGTGCTCTAGGTCGATGCATCTCTTTTCTCCCACTCACTCTTACCTTTCTCTCTTCAATTATTTCTTCTTAAGGTGCAGGTAC
>CM044102.1:12424567-12508663 GCA_024174645.1 Lemna minuta | reverse complement strand
ACAAATTTTTGAAGGGTTTACAACGTCAGTTTTCCCTCACTATTAAAGGAATTAATGTCTCAATCCCAACACGTCCATTTCACTACATTCCACTATATCATATGATCTCGCACAATTATGCCAAACACATGCGACAACTCGTCACAATATGCATCGGTATCATGAGGAGCTCGATTAAGACCTTTGCAAACTGTATTGACCCCTATTGGCCATTTGGCTCTCTATCAAGACTTTCCGGGAAATCCACCTTCTTCGAAAAAGTCAACATCAGCCAATCTAGATAAGACCCTCATCTAGAAAGTTAACTGCTCAAAAGTCAATCTTTAACTCTCACAAAACAAATCGTGCCCCCAATTCCCTTCTTCCATTTCAGCTAGGACCACAAACATTAAATATCTAGAAAAGATGTGTCACAAGTAGAACGAATGATTGGTCAAGATTATGACAAACTTGGTTCTCTATCCCTTCTTTCATTTCAGTTAGAGCCACAAGAATTATAAATCTACAAAGGGTATGACACAATTGACAAATTTTAAAGGGTTTACAACGTCAGTTTTCCATCATTATTAAAGGAATTAATGTCTCAATCCCAACACGTGCATTTCACTACAGTTCACTATATCATATGATCTCGCACAATTATTCCAAATACATGCAACAACTCGTCAAAATATGCATCGGTATCACGAGGAGCCTGATTAAGACCTTTGAAAATTGTAATCACCCCTATTGGGCATTTGGCTCTCTATCAAGACTTTCCGGGAAATCCACCTCTTTCCAAAAAGTCAACATCAGCCAGCCTAGATAAGACCCTCATCTAGAAAGTTAAGTGCTCAAAACTCAATCTTTAACTCTCACAAAACAAATCGTGCCCCCAATTCCCTTCTTCCATTTGAGCTAAGGCCACAAACATTAAATATCTAGAACAGATGTGTCACAAGTAGTACGAATGATTGGTCAAGATTATGACAAATTTGGTTCTCTATCCCTTCTTCCATTTCAGTTAGAGCCATGCAAATTATAAATCTACAAAGGGTATGACACAATCGACAGATTTTGAAGGGTTTACAAAGTCATTTTTACCTCACTATTAAAGGAATTCATGTCTATATTCTTGCACGAGCATTTCACTAAAGTCAACTACATCATATGAATTGGCTCTCACACGCTGCGCGTGGCCGCCCATGCGCATCGCACCCAGACATCTGCTCCGCGTGTCCAGCTACCCGCTTTGCTCTCTGCCGCCCGCCCTGCGCCAGGCCTCCCCCCTGTGCCACGCATAGTCGCCACCCAGCGCCCGATTGCCCCATGCCTGGTCACCTGGTGCCTTCCGTCCTGTGCCCAGCCGCTCTGCAAACACCGCTGCATCGCCCCACTCCAAGGACTCCGCCCCACGATGTCCCTAGATCTGGCATGCTTCTGCCGGTCGCCCGTGCCTTGTATGAATGATCTCCATCGACCCGACCGACCGGGCTCGCGCTCTGTAGGTTAGGCACTCATCCCCTTCTTGACTTAAAGTCCTTTTACTTCTTTCAGTACTTCATGCATTTGTTTCCACCACCGTCGAGACCTAGACTAGATTAGATAGATGGGTGATACGAGCGGATTGAGACCGTGGTCCCATTCATCTCGTTGATCTACCCTCAACGATTTGAGGCCCAACGCTCGCGTGGACGTAGACCTGGAGGTTTCCCGGACTAACTCTACTCGACGTATCCCTGAAGCTTCCTCGAAGACGTGCAAGGAGACAGCCTATTTGTATTCATTGAGTGATCATCTTCATCATAGTAGGTTGTACAAGGTCATCCATCCTTAGATTCCCCCTTAGACCCCATGGCACGGTCGAGTTTATCAACCCGTCCGGTATCATCTTGGTATCAAAGCACAAGTTGTTGGTGCTCGACTGGTGCTCCCGCTTCTGTTCCATTGCATCTTCCGCATTTTAGTATCATTCATTCATTAGGCATTTAGGATTTTTATCTTGCATTTATCATGCTAGGGATAGCCCCTTTCCTACTTGCCAGGTATATAGCAATGGTAGTCGCGACATGCTCCGCCAAAGCCGTAGCTCGCGAAGGGTCTATGTCCCCACCCAAGGACCCTAGGGGTCCTATGGAATTCTTATGCCCGACGACGGAGTGGAGGGTGTTTGCCCTCCTCCTCCGCCCCCGATCCACCTAGGACAGGGTGATCCTACCTCACCAAGGCCTGGACCACCTAGTCCCCACTTGTCTGATGGATGAACCCCACGAGCTCACTCTCCCTTTGCTTGACCACGGCAATAGCATCCAGGAAAGGCTCCAGACACCACTTCTAGTGCTCGATCTTCGACCAGCCAGCCTTGACGAGGGGGGACATGGTCGCCTCCGGTCGCCTTCCATAAGCGACCCATATGTCACCTAGGCAAATCTCCACCATACAATGAGTGCCCTCCTGGAACAGATGGGGGTTCCCCCTGCATCTACATCTGGCCGGACGGCCCCGCAGCGACACCAGGCAGGGCTTGAGCACCCATCAGGCAACGTCCGAGTACACGATGAGTCGGAGCGACGACCTAGCCCATAGAGGATACCTAGCGATCGGACCCCGTTTCCCATTAGGCGACATAATGACCGACCGACTCAAGGCAATGACGAGACAAAACTGCGAGGTCGTCGATTTCACACGGTCTCGTGTCAAAAAAAGTCCAAACTTACCAATTTGATGAAAATTATTCAAATTGAGGCGTATAATGGTAAATAAGGGTTGAATCCACAGGGAAATAAGGAAATTCTTGATGTTTTCTTCGAAATTGATCAAATCGGATGATAAATGACGAGACTAAATCGTATGATCGTTGAATGCACATGACTTAGTCTCAAAGCAAAGTCCTAATCTTACCAATTTATAATTAATCAAAGTAATTAATTAGTATAATGGTAATTAAGGGTCGAATCCATGGAGAATTAGGGAAATTTGAGATATATCTTTAAAATTCGGTCAAATTGGACGACGAATTGAGATTACAAATTCGGCATTTTAGTATATTAAGAAAAATAACTCAATTTCAAATCCACGGATTAAAAAATTAGATGATTTAGATAAGAATTCGAAGAGAAATCGAAGTTTGAAGTTTATAGAAAAATTCGTTTCAAAAAATGATTAAAAACCAAAAATTAAACTAAATTAAACTAAATCTACGATGCTAAAAGTAAAATTAACACTAAATGATGAAAGATTAAGATGAAATCACGCAACCTAACCCAAAGTAGCCTTCAAAATGATCCTATTAATCGCTGGATGCAAGGCTTTTCATTCCGAATTTTTGAAGACGAAAGTGGAGTTCAAGATTAGATTTCTTCCTTCTCCTTCGATCAAAGTTTTATTTCAAGCATTCAATTGAAGCGGAAACGAGTCAAGAACACTCTCGAACAAACGGCGTGCGATTTGGAGTATTCATGGAGAATTTGGGATTTAATCGCGAACGTGTTCTTCGTCGCGAAGAACCGTTTTTATAAAAATGAAATTGAATCACGATCGTTGGATGAAGCAGTTCATCGCAATGGACGGTCGCGATCGCGCGTCGATTCGTGAATCGTTATGGCCGCCTGATGATCGTCCGATCATCGATAAATGGTTGAGATGATTTGATGTAGAGGTGCTTTGATGAAGATTATTCGTTGGATTTTGATCCAGCAGTCGTGATGTCTCGAGGAGTCCATCGATCGCGTAAAATCTCAGCCGTTATAAGTCATGATCGGACGGCTGCGATCAACTCACTTAAGTGAGTATTTATGCGCGTGTTTGATTTGTGATATGATGGACCTCGGGTTCATCAGATCGATGCGCGCGATTGATCGCGCTCCCCATCCGACGCTCCTAAGGTCGCCACGTGTCCTGAAATCAAAGAAAACAAAGGGACTTTAGTCCCACACGGAGAAAAACAAGGGAAGGTGACGGGTATTTAAACTGTAAGGAATATAGCGGTTAGCTTAAATTCCTATAAAGAATGCTTATACTTACTATGAACCATATAAAATATAAATATAAATGCACGTCATCCACGTGCCACGCAGGCACATACGCGCGGGTCCGCGTGGCGCTGCCACGTGGCCTTAAGCGCCACGTTACATCCACGTGGGCTCACGCGTTAAATCCCTTTTTTTATTTTTTTATTTTTAATTCTTTTAAACATTTAAAAATCCAAATAAAACTTAAATAAAATTAGAAAAATTCCAGAAAAATTCCTATAAATTGTAAAAATCATAACTTTCAAAATACAACTCCAAATTAATTCAAATTTGTTTTGTTGGATTCAAAATTGCATAATCTATCATTATAAAAAGTCAAATTATTAAAATAATAAGAGAATAAATTTTAATTAATTTAATACATTTATGTACTTTATAAAATAAGTTTATAAAAATACATAAATGTAAATAAAGATCTTTTCTCTTATATTTTCATGCTTAAAACATGATTATGATCATAATTATAATTTGGATTAACGATTATAATGTTTAAGTATGCATAATAATCCATACTTTAATGTATTTTTAGATCATATCATGAATTTATACAAAATGATAGAAATACTCTTAAAATATGATAACATGCATATAATTGGAGTAATTAATGCCTTAAATTGCATTAATAATCACATAATTACATGCATAAATAGCATGTTATCAATAAATTGATGGTAGAAATTGGGGAAAATGGTATATTATGAAAGATAACTTCAAATCGCTGCCATAGAATCAAGAATCATCGAAATTGATCTTGATTTCGCGGAGAAATTGAAGATCGAAGAGGAGAGAAATTTTCGAACGAGAAAATCACGAAATTGACTAAAATTAAACCAAATTAAACTTGAAATCCTAATCTAAACTGAAATTAAACATGATAGGATGGTAGATCATGAAAAACCAATACCACTAATCCCAAATAGCGATCAAATTGACACGATTAAACCTATTAGTCGCCGAAAACACGAAGAACACGATGTGGAGATTCAAGCGTCGATTTCTCCTTCACTACTCAACCAAATCTCGAGTTCTTGCCCTCCGTAAATGCGGAATTTAGTGTAGAAGAAGCTAGAATCAAGAGATTCAAGAAGGGAGGTGTCTAAACAGATCAATTGGATTGATTTCTAAC
The DNA here is from genome assembly GCA_024174645.1 of Lemna minuta. Classification (NCBI taxonomy): domain Eukaryota; kingdom Viridiplantae; phylum Streptophyta; class Magnoliopsida; order Alismatales; family Araceae; genus Lemna; species Lemna minuta. The sequence continues at coordinate 12,503,527 of CM044102.1, read as the reverse complement.
TCGAATACTTACAAATTGGAAGAACACCTTGTTTTATAGGGCATTTGGGCGTAACCGTCCAATTGAAACGATCCACTGTTACGATGGAATGGTCCATCGTGAACCGTTTCAAAAATATCGCAATCATTGGATCTAAGATGGATTGCCAGGATGAGTCATTGAGATGCGTTATAACACGCATGACATCGCATCCCTCAGATCGCGATCCAACGATCGAGATGCGCCGCGGCAGTTTCAATCACGATCGTTATAACTCCATCCATTTCAACACGTGCGCTAATGATGATCAGTGGTCCACGACCGCATCCAATCAATGCGCGATGTTCTGCGCTCCGTCCGATCCGATGCTCCACGATTGGCCATGTCACATGCATCTTAAATACCGTGTGGAACTTAGTCCCACACAGAGAAAATTAAAAGAAGGGGGCGAGTTTATAATACGCGACGAAATAAGAGAGGTAATAATTATCTTCCGATAATCGGAAGACTATAAGTACTATAACCCATATATATATATATATAAATAATGCGTATGTCACATTGCCGCGTAGGCACCGCGTGGGCCCACGTGGCGCTACCACGTGGCCTAACGTGCCCCGTCGCATCCACGTGGGTCCCGCGCGAAATAAAAACCCTTTTTGCATTATTTTTAATTTATTTTTACATTAGAATTGTAAATTTCATTCAGAAAAATCCAGAAAAATCCCTAAAAATTAGAAAATTCATAACTTTTAAAATATAACTCCAAATCAATCCAAATTTCTCTCATTTGATCCGAAATTTAATTATCTATCATTCTAAAAAGTCAAAATTAATAAATAATGAGAGTTTTCATTTTCATTTCAAAAATACATTTATTTTTTAAGGATTTTCACTTAGGAAAATATAAATAATTGTTTATAAAACGTTTTCTCTCATTATTTTAATTTTAAAAACCTCTATAATCTCAAGTAAAGATGGGTTATTAATTATTCATCTTTTAAATCATCATATTTAACCCTAATTTAAAGCATTTTTAAGATTATAATTACTTTTTCATGGAATGATAGAAAAATACACATAAGTATGATAACATGCGTGGAAATGAAATCATTTATGCCTTAATATGCATCAATAATCATGTTTCATCATGTTAATTTAGCATGTTATCAGGCGACTCCTTGAGGGACTACCACCCGGACGACTCAAACATGAGAGCTGCCTGTCGCTACAACGATCGCTGCGATTGTCGAGGTGATCCCATCCCCGCAGTCCCTGCATAAAGAGCCCATGATCACGGGTACCCCGATCACCAAGAAAACCAGCCCGTCATCGTGATTACCATTGTGATAACGAGTACCCAACGGGCTCTCAGGGTGACCCACACTGACGCGGAGACTACGACCCCTGACTTGACCACCCTCGCTATGACCATGAGGCCCTACCTCGCGCGCCATGATAACATGCTATCTTATATTACATAACAGAATAGGTGTCCGGCGAAGCTCTTTTTTCTTCCGTCTTTACCCCTCTGTATACATACATTACTATGTCAATTTTATGATATTTAGATGATATTTGTATTGTGATATAGGTTATATTAGTAACCGTCTCTCTCCCCGCCTCTATTTTTTTCTCTCTCCCCGACTCTCTTCTTTTCTCTCTCTCCGACTCTCGACCTGCAACCCTCCTGCAGTTGCTCTCTCCGCATCTCCCCGACTCTCTTTGGGAGTACTAAAGAAGAAGGTTTTCGCGTCTCCTCCCAACAGTAGGTTTTCGCAATCGACCTATCTCTCTCTCTCCCAATGGTAGGTTTTCGTTTTTCTCTCTTTCCGATTTCGTTTTTCATTTTTCTTTTCTGATTTCTTTTCTGATTCCTTTTCCGATTTCCGAAGTTTCTGATTTCGTTTCTGTTTTTTTCATTTTACGATTTTCCTATTTTCCGTTTTTCATTTTATTGATTTTCGTTTTTCACTTTTATTTGTAAAAATTTGATTTTCAGCGTCAACGAACTGCAAATTTTCAGCTGCATCCTTGAATAGGGCGACGAACTACAAAAATTTGATTTTTTGTTGACGCTGCATCCTTTAATATTTTCGTTTCCCTGTCGGAACGTTCCCTATGATTTTCTTAAGCAGTTTCGAACCTGCTTCTCGAATCTGAGACTCCATCTGCAATCTAAGATGTCTTCTCATCATCTAAGGTATGTTTTTAAAATAATTTTTTAATCTATGTACTCAGATGTCCGTTGGCCTGTTAATGGGCAACAACTATAGTCGAGACTTTCACTCAATTCCTCCCGAGGAGGGAGGGAGGGCGGAAGAGAGAGAGCGAGGGAGGGAGGGCGGGAGAGAGAGGGAGGAAGGGCGGGGAGAGAGAGAGCGAGGGAGGGCGGGAGAGAGAGAGGGAGGGAGGGTGAGAGAGAGAGAGGGAGGGAGAGAGGGAGTTAGGGAGGGAGGGCGGGGGAGAGAGAGAGGGAGGGAGGGAGGGAGAGCGGGAGGGCGGGAAAGAGAGAGAGGGGGGAGCCAGAGAGAGAGAGGGGGGAGCGAGAGAGAGAGAGGGAGGGAGGGCGAGAGAGAGAGAGGGAGTGAGGGATGGCGGGAGAGAGAGAGAGAGGGAGTGAGGGATGGCGGGAGAGAGAGAGCGAGGGCGGAAGAGAGAGAAGGAGCGAGAGCGGGAGAGAGCGAGAGAGGAAGGGAGGGAGAGAGAGAGAGGGAAGGAGAGTGGGAGAGAGAGAGAGAGGGAGGAAAGGCGGGAGAGAGGGAGGGAGGGAGAGCAGGAGAGAGGGGGGGAGGAAGGGCAGGGGAGAGAGAGGGAGGGAGAGCGGGAGAGAGAGCGGGAGGGAGGGAGGGAGGGAGGGAAGGAGGGAGAGAGGGAGAGGGAGAGAGAGGGAGAGGGAGGGAGAAGAAAATTGTTTTTTTCTTATTCCGCCTCGCGAGAGAGAGAGGGTGGCGGGAGGGAGGGCGGGAGGGAGAGAGAGAGATGGACTAAGAAGGGACCGGGGGAGAGAGAGGGTGGGAGGGAGGGGAGAGAAAAATACACAGAGAGAGGGAGGGAGAGGGTGAGGGAGAGGGAGGGAGAATAAAATTGTTTTTTCTTCTTCCGCCCCATGAGAGAGAGAGAGAGAGAGAGAGAGAGAGTGGCGGGAGGGAGGGGGAGAGAGAGAGAGAGGGACGAAGAAGGGACCGGGGGGAGAGAGAGAGGGTGGGAGGGAGGGGAGAGACAAATACACAGAGAGAGGGAGGGACGGAAGGAGAGAGAGAGAGGGAGAAGAAAATTGTTTTTTCTTCTTCCTCCCACGAGAGAGAGAGAGTTAGTAGTGTGATTCTTGCTATTCTTTTTGCCTTTCCTTTTACGGAATATCAATCTCCCGCTCTCTCTCTCCCGATCTATTTCAGATCGGGTAGATACTAGTATTAACATAATAAAACATGATTTTTGATGCATATTAAGGTATAAATGATTTCAATTCCATGCATGTTGATAACCCGATATCAGTGTTCTCAAATCGTTGGTAAATCAGATTACCCAATAAATTCCTATGCACTCTTATTAGGCGAACAACGATAGGAGTGAGTAAGGGATCGTCCTCAGGGAGCAAGTAATGATTAAGAGAAATTCCAGGATGATAGCCATGTATCTAAATATATATATACGTATATATGTATATGTATATCGCTATATTTCTATTAGTCACTTAGGTTAGGCTGTTAAACAACTTACAACAGTCAGAACATAAGGGAATTTTTAGAACAAATTGAAAGGTATTAACTAAAATTAGTCCATCAAACCATCCTGTGAAGATACTACCACTACAAAAAAACAGCAAGCTAGTTGAAGGGCAGAGAGACCATAAATTGTTTTATCTACTAAAGTAAAACACGATAAAATAACATTCAAATAGGAAAGCATAGATCAAGCCTCCCGGCGTAGTAGCGGCTGATTAGGCGAGCTTCCTGTGGTTGGAGTGAGGGATCTGCGCCATTCTCGATTTCACCTAGCATCGGAAAACAGCAGTTGCAAGGTTGACTCGGGAGTGTGGAGAATGAAGATGAAAGTGTTGCTGTCAAGAGCTCACTTGGTCGATCTGAAGAGAAAAGAAAGGCAAAAGACCACAAGAAGATCAGAACGGGAGATTTTTGTACCTACCAGAGTCAACCTTGAGAGGTTTTACCGGCTTGGTAGATAGATTCCTCCTCCTCTCCTGCAGAACATCAAGCTGGAGAAGCTTCCTCCTTGTTCTCTCTCTCAGGACAACGAATCAGATGGAAGTCCCACCGCTTCTTCTCCTCAATCTGGAATACCCCCAAAATTGCAGCGCATAGGGTTTTTAACAGTAGGTTGAGTCTTCTCCACCGTTGGATCTAGGATAGACAAGACCTCTGGAGAACTTGATCTGCGCTATCTTTCGGCCTCGGGAACTACCTCCTGCAGCCAAATCAAGGTGCGTTTTAATTTCCCGCCTTCTCTTCTTTTTCTGTCACTTTCCGGAGCCGCGTGAGTAAACCCTGCTAAAAGACAAAAGCGACATGAGAAAATCTCTCCCTCCTCTTCCTTTCTGTCATTTTCAGAGTTCGCATGAGTAAACCCTGTCAAAAGACAAAAACGACGTGAGAAAATCTTTCCCTCCTCTTCCTTTCTGTTGTTTTCCGAATCCACGTGAGTGAACCCTGCTAAAAGACAAAAGTGACATGAGAAGATCTTTCCCTCTGGCTTTGAAGCCCGAAGAGTTTTAATTACACAAGTTTAGTAACTTTGGTTATAATGAATTAAAAACAATGCTTTTCTATTAAACGGCAATCCACGGCACTTACTAAGCTTAAAACTGTGAAATAAACCTGCAAATCATGTAAATCACATGATAACTTTTGGAGTTATCACATGTTATCATACTTATGTGTATTTTTTTAACATTCCATGAAAAAGTAATTATAATCTCAAAATACCTTAAATTAGGGTTAAATATGATGATTTAAAAGACAAATAATTAATAACCCATCTTTACTTGAGATTATAAATGTTTTTAAAGTGAAAATAATGAGAGAAAACGATTTATAAACATTTATTCATATTTTCTTAAGTTTAAAATCCTTAAAAATAAATGTGTTTTTGAAATAAAATTTAAAACTCTCATTATTTATCAATTTTTATTTTTTTAGAATGATAGATAATTAAATTTCGGATCAAATGAAAGAAATTTGGATTAATTTGGAGTTATATTTAAAAGTTATGAATTTTCTATTTTTAGGGATTTTTCCGGATTTTTCTGAATTTATTTCGATTTGTAAATGATAAAAATGAATTAAAAAAGGGCAAAAAGCATTTTAATTTCCGCGCGGGGCCACGTGGATGCGACGTGGCACTCCGGGCCACGTGGCACCGCCACGTGGGCCCACGCGGCGCCTACGCAACAATGTGACGTGGCGTGATATTTATATTTACATATATATATAGTTGGGTTATAATTCATATAGTCTCCCGATTATCAGGAGAGATTTATTAACCCCTCGTTCTGTCGCTGCTTATATACCCGATAGTTGTCTTTATTTTTTTCCGTGTGGGACTAAGTCCCACACAGTTGTTTTAATTGCAGGCCACGCGGACTAACGCAGGGCGTCGGATCGAGGGTGTGGTGAATGATGGAGTGTAGATCGCGTGGACTCGCGGTCCACCGGATCTAATCAAGCGCATGTGGTTTAATGGAGCTGTTATAACGGCTATGATTCGATCGCGCGGGGAGCATCTGACGTGTCGGATCAGGATCCAACGCCGTGATTAAACGCGTTTTATAACACATATCAAGCGACACATCCGGACCCTCCATCTCAGATCCGACGATCTTAATATTTCCGAAACGATCCACGGTGGACCGTTTCATTGTAACCATCGATCCTTTCGATCAGACGGTTACACCCAAAAAGCCTATAAAACGATGTGTTCTTCAGAATTCTAAAGCATTTGAGTTGGTAATCAATCTAATTGATCTGTCTAGACACCTCCCCTCTCGTTTCTCTTGATCTCATCATGTTCTACCTTCAATTCCGCACCACCGGAGCCTTTGAAATCAAGATTTGGTTGAGTAGATTCGGAAAAATCGGCGCTTGAATCTCACGATCGCGTTCTTCATGTTCTTCGTGATTAAGTGGTTTAATCACATCATTTTGATCACTATTTGGGATTAGTGGAAGCAGTTTTTCATAATCTATCTTCGTATCATGTTTAATTTCAATTTAGATTAGGATTTAAGGTTCAATTTCGTTTAATTTTAGTTAAATACGTGATTTCTTCGTCAGAAATTTTCTCTCCACTTCGATTTTCGATTTCTCCTAGAAATCAAGTCCAAATTCAATGATTCTTGATTCCGTGGAATCGATTTGAAGTTATATTTCATAATTTACCATTTTCCCTAATTTCTATCATCAATTTATCGCCCGATTTGATCAATTTTGAAGAATACATCAAGAAATTCCTTATTTCCCTATGGATTCGACCCTTATTTACCATTATACCCTTCAATTCGATACATTTTCATCAAATTGGTAAGTTCGAAATTATTTTTGACATGAGACCGTGTGAAATCAACGACCTAGCAGTCTCGTCACGCCACCGCGCACAGACTATGCAGCCCCTTATGATCGAGATTTCAATTGCATGCACCACCCTAGTCCACCCCGTCGTCACCACGATGACTATGACCGTCATGACCGACGTGATGATCTCGATCGTCGTCGTGAAGACCACCGTGCTCGCATGCAGAAGTGTGTGAGGGTTGAGGTCCCTATCTTTGATGGTTCTCGCGATTCCAAATACTTCATTGATTGGGAGTCCAGCATGAACTCCTACTTCCATTGGTACCGTATGAATATTGACCTATGCGTCGAGTACGTAGAGATAAGACTAGGTGAACAGCCCAAGATCTTTTGGGAGAACGAGCACCTAGTTGCCGAGCAACGAGGACTTCCGATCACTACTTGGGCCGAGATGGACCAGAAGCTGCGGAATAAGTATGTTCCGCGACAATATAAGGCGACATTCTTCTTATCGTGGCTTGACCTTCAACAAGGCAAGTCAATTGTTCAGGATTTCATCCATACATTTGAGGAGCATTGGATGAGGTGCTAATTCGTAGAGGATCCACAAATTGTTATTGGTCTCTTCACTCATGGGCTAAACACCCATCTTCACAATGAGGTTATCAAGAGCTGCCCTTCCGAAGTTGATGAGGCCTACCATATCGTGGAGCTTATGGAGACGCCTGGCGACGACACCCTAGTGACGAAGATAGCGACGATGATGACCCAAACCTCTAGGGCCCCCTTCACTCGCTCCACAATGGGGACCACCTCTTCCCAGCCTGGACCTAGTGGCGGGAACAATCGGATCATCCCGGCCACTTCAGTGGGCTCTACCCTGCCTCCCAGGGCTGTGATGACTGAGTCGTCCACTTGGACTACGGTCATGGCCCCTACCCCCATCACTTGTTTCAAGTGCCAGGGAAAGGGACATCGGGCCAGCTAGTGCTCATCTTCAAACCTTCTTATTGGGTTAGAAGACAATGCCCCAGGATACATTGGAGGTGACGACATCTTGGGAGATGATTTCTACATTGCTGACGATGGACTAGAGGAGGATTTTCTAGATCCTGAGGTGATTGGTTACATCCAGATCACCACTGCAGCCCCTCCACACTTCCCCACAGCACCACGTGGATCTACAATAGTTAGTATTGGCATGCATAGTCCTTAAAACAGCACTCCGAGTTCACGGCCACTCACGGAGATGGTTACAAGGGAGCGACCACAGCCGCGAATGCGCTCGCCCCCTGCAATTGCTCAAGGGCCATCATCATCTTTTCCCAACCCGACCGTAGACTGTGCACTTCGCACATCGATCTTCTATAGGAACATGAAGATCAAGGGCCAAGTGTGCAAGTTGATTGTCGATAGTGGTAGTTGCGTCATTGATGTGTCTGATGCGATGATCCATCGACTCGGCTTAGCGACCCATTTGCACTTGAGTCCCTACGATGTGTCTTAGATCAACACAATGTCTTTACCAGTGTGACTCCAGTGTAGGGTACCCCTGCGAGTCAGCACCTATGATGACAACGTCCTCTGTGAGGTCCTTCCGATGAAAATCAAAAGCATCATACTTGGGCGACCATGGTTAGACGACCATGACATTTAGTTGGCACAAAGAGCAAATACTTGCTCTTTCATGCATCGAGGCTGCAGGGTCGTGTTGGTATCCTACATTGCCTGACCTTCAGCTCGCCGCCTACCACCATCTCGAGTTGGACTTATGGTGATTTGAGGACCAGACTTTTAGCGGAGTATCCGAGATGAGCTCGCACACACTCCTGTCTGTTTCGCCCTAGCTCTAGGTGTCCCCACTAGAGAGCCAATCCGCCTTCTCCTTCCCCCGAGGCAAAGCCGCTCATAGCAAAGTTTGGAGGCATTTTCCTGAAAGACCTACTTGGTGAGCTACCACCGATGCGCCACATCCATCACGCGATCGATCTCGTGCCGGGAGCCTCACTCTTGAACCTGCCCCACTACCATATGGAGCCCACGCGCTATGAGGAGTTGTGGTGACATGTTCAGGAGCTACTAGTGAAAGGCCTCATCCAGGAGAGCCTTAGCCCCTGCACAGTACCCGCCCTTCTAGCACCGAAGAAGGGCGTATGTGTTGTGACAGCCGTGCAATCAATAAGATCACAGTCAAGTACTGTTTTTCGATCCCACGCCTGTAGGACATGTTTGATATGATGGCAAGATCCATTGTCTTCACTAAGATTGATTTGAGAAGTAGATACCATCAGGTTTAGATTCATCCCAGAGATGAGTGGAAGATCACCTTTAAGATAAAGGACGGTCTCTACAAGTGGCAAGTTATGTTGTTCGGTCTCTCGACAGTGCCCAGCACGTTTTAGCAGCTAATGAATGAGATCTTGCGCCCTTTCATTGGAAAATTTTTTGTCATCTACTTCGATGACATCCTTATTTACAGTCGCAGGTGAGAGGAATATCTCAAGCATTTACGCTAGGTTTGTGATGCACTTTGACAGGAGAAGCTTTACGGCCATCCCAAGAAGTGCTACTTCTTCACGACAAAGGTCTCTTTCCTAGGGTTCCTCGTGCCAGCTCAGAGCGTGTCTGCTGATAAAAGCACAAAAATTATGTATAAATACCTAAGACTTACTTTTATTTACCTCAATTAACTCGCGAACCTATCATCACATCTACTATTGCACGAGTTAATAATTTTATGTCATCAAAACATCAAACAAGAAATTTTATACATCGTTTTTTCTCTCCTTGATTTCAGGAACTTACAAGCAAGAGAATGGAAGCTAAATCATCTAAAATAGCTGTAGAGAAGGTTAATGGGCTGTCCAAGGCATCTGCAGTGGAGCCCAGTCAAAGGAGAATCGGTGGCTCTCTCCTTCCTTACCTTCCCCGGTCAATCTTCTGCTCTTCCTTCTCTTTCTCTTACTTCAGTTATCGATTTCGTTTACTGTCTTTATCGCAGCCGCTTCCTCTCCCTAATTCTTCCGCATCCACTTTCTCTTTCTCATTCTCTCTACCTCTCTCTCGATTTTACCTGTTGTAGTTCTATATCTCTCTCTTATTTCTTCGATAATCTACATTTCGACCTCTCTGCTTTCTTCCATTTCCAATCTTTTCGCTACATCTTCCTCTCACCCTCGCTCTCGTTTTCTCTCCCGAACTCATTTCCAGATTTCTTTTCTCTTTCGTTTTCTCTCCGTCTTCCCGAATTTACGGCTATCCATTTTTCCTCTCTCTATTTTAGTTTCCCGACTCCCCTCTCCTTTACCTGAGCTCTCTCTCTTCCTAGCGTGCGTTAATCTTCTTTCTCTTCCCGTCGCTCTCTCCCAATCTTGATCGCATCGTTCATTCTCTCTCCCGCCTTAGTTTCTTTTCCTTCCTCTCTCATATTTTCTAAATCGTTTCGTCTCTCGTCGGATTCCACTCCCTCCGTCTCCTATTCTTTGTCTTCTACTCCTTTACCTCATCATAATTTCGTGCGGACGCCCTTCTCTTTCTACTATTTTCTTTAATTTCACGATTGTTGTCTCCTTCTTGCGTTTTTTCTCTCTTACCCTCTCTTCCACTCCCTCTTACTCTATCCCTCTCTCTCTCTCTCTGTCGATCTCCCTAATTCTCCAGTTCTCTTTCGCTCACGGCCATTCTCTCTCAGGTAACCGCACTTCATCTCCCATTCCGTCTCCCTCTTTTCCGAGTTCGTCAAGACCGTCACTCTCTTTCCCGATTTTCTTTTCTCTCTCCCTGGAACACTCTAGATCCGTCAAGTTATGTTTCCAGCTCAGTCCTTCTTCCCTTCTCCCTTTCTTTCTTTTTAACTTTTTCCTTACTCGTCCTTTCTTCTTCCCGTCCTTTCTCTCTAAATCTCTTTTCTTGTTTTCTTCTGCAAAACTTTTGTTCTCTCTTGGAAATCCCTTCTCTTCCTCTCTCGACCGCCGCTTGTCGTCTTCCGGCTCGGGCAATCCTGCTTCCGATTCCATTTCCACTCTCTTCGGCTCTCATCCGCTCTCTCACTCTCTCTGTCTCGTCTTCCCTCTCTTCCGTCCATTCTAAAATTCTTCTCTCCCTCTCTCTCACGCTCCCGCTTTATCAAGCGCTCTCACTCGGATAATCTCACTTCTCCTCTCTTTTGTTTCTCTCTCACAACTTCCCCCGAGTTCCGTTCTAAATTTCTCCGCATTCGCTTCTTTCTCTCATTTTTTCTCACAGTCAATCTCTCCTTTCTCCCATTCCATAATTCCCAGCCACGACTTCTCTCTCTCATTCAATCACTCACACTCCATCTTATCCTCTGTCGCCCTCCCTCTTTCCACATTTCGTTCAGTCCTTCTCTTCCGCCCCACCTTGCTTTCTCGCTTTCTTTCTCCTAGTCTCCCCTCGCGGTCAAACTCATCTTTCCTTTGTTCAACAACGCCTCCTCCACCGCATTCTAATTTCTCCCGTTTGCTCTCTCTTTCTTTGTTTTCGAATTCGTCACTCTACCTTTCTATCTCAATGTCTTTTCCCCTTCCCCGACCACTCACGGAGACGATAACCTCCTCTCTTGGATTCTTTCTGATGGGGACCACTCGCTGAGGGACATCGCCGCCAACGGTCCTAACCCGATAACAGAACCTGGAGCGTACGTTGCACCGGAATCAGAAGTCGAAGCGGTTGAAGAACGGGTAGGGCGTCCTTTCTACCTCCCTTTGTCTCGGATACGCTGAGCCCCCCAGCGCACGCATCATCTGGTATCAGAGCATGACCACCCGATCGGGAACGGACTTCCGGACGGTCTCCAACACCACCGGAAGCCCTGAAGAGATGCGGAATGGGACAAGGCCCTGGTCCAGAATGTAGAAGAGTTTCGACGGAATCAAGACGAGACAAAAACCCAACTCGAATTTCTCATGAATCAAATCCTGGAACTCAAGACGGAACGACCCCTCGAACCACCTATCCGCGCGACTACTCTCCCCGCCGAAATGTCTGCAACCCTTGGCACCGAGGGTCGGGAGGAAGACCCACAATGGGACGCCGCAAAGCGGGGTGCCAAGCCAGAGGTAATGGTGTTCGATGGATCCCTGGATCCAAAAAAATACATGGACTGGGAAGTGGGATTGGAAGAATATTTTGATTGGTTCCACCTACCGGAGAGCCGACGAGTCCAGTTCGCTCAGATGAAGCTTGCCGGACAGGCCCGGATCTACTGGCGGAACCTCCAAGCCATGGCCGAACGTAGACGCGAACCCCCAGTCTCCACCTGGGAAGAAATGAAGAGTCGAATGTGCGGGAAGTTTGTTCCCACCTGCTATCGTCCGATGATCATTGACGAGTGGCAGCACTTGCGACAGGGGGACGGGTCCATTGCGGAATATATCGCGCGTTTTGATGACCTCATGATACGATGCAACCTCAACGAGGAACCAGTAGCTACTCTCGCCCGCTTTCGAGCTGGACTCTGGCCGGAATATCAGCGTGAGTTAATTCTGCAGGAAGTAACGACCCTCGAAAGGGCATATCATTTCGCCACAAACTTGGAGCTCTACTCTTCACACGCACAAAGAAACCCCGCCTCGTGGTGCTGCACTCCCGACACCGTACGCACCCTTCCCCCCGTCCCTACCATCAACCCACTTAACCCTCAACCCCCTCCCAGCAACCCTGCCTCACCCTCCGCTACGACTACTCCTTCCACCCCCAGCGCTATCCACATCTCCCCACGTATCACTATCACCGGGAGGATACGGAAATAGTACTGTGTACCCGGCGATTCCTCAACTAACTTGCACAATGACAGCAGCCAACCCCCCAGCCGAACGAACTACTGACGGGCGACATCAGGGTGGAAGTCGACGCACCGGAATTCCACTCGCACAGTCACCGACTCCGAGCTCGCGAGTTGCTTGCTTCAAGTGTCAAGGATGGGGTCATTTCGCATCCCAGTGCCCCTCTCAACGGCAAGCCACCCATCCTGCGAGAGCCCTCCTCATCGAAATACACGATGATGAACACCCTCCGCCTCCCGACGTCATTGAACCTATGACAGAAATCTACGAAGTCGACCCTGATCTCGCGGCTGGTTTCGAAGGACCTTCCGGGTTTATGGGATGCGTCATCAAGGAAATCTGCCCTCTGACGCCCCTTGAATGCACAATTGCGTTTGCTAGGCCTCTGAACCTCACCCCCGGAGGTCCCGGCCCGACACCGCCTCAGTTGCAGGGAGCGGAAGATCCTCTTCGCACCGCCATCTTCTCGACCTTCACGAAGATTGCCGACTCTGTCATCAAGATACTAGTCAACAGCGGGAGCGTAGTGAATGCAGTCACGGCCGCCTCTATTCCAGCGCTCGGACTACGACCCGAACGACATCCCACACCATACAAGGCCATGTGGATTAACGAGGTTTCGCTGGCCGTAACACACCGGTGCCTCCTACCCTTGCGGGTAGCAGGATACGCAACGGAAATCTGGTGCGACGTCCTGCCCATGGGCGTAGGGAGCGTCTTGCTCGGCCGGCCCTGGTTGTACGACTACGACGTGGCCCAATACGGGAAGGCCAATCGATGTGTCTTCTACTTCGAAGGTAACAAGCATGTGTGGCAGCCTTATATTCCGCTGAAACAGGACGACAAGCCGACGGCGACCGAGACACCAGTCAAGAGGCCAACTCCCCCTTCTCGATTTGGTCACAGTGAGACAATTCGTCAAGGGACTAGAGAGCGACACGCCCATGTGGGCGGTCTAAGTGCGCTCCAAAGTGACGGAAACCGCCGAGGAAGGGTACCCCGCCTTCCTCCGAGAGTTCGCCAACGTCTCTCCAAGGGAGCTGACCGAATCATTGCCGCCGGACCGTCAAATTCAACACTTCATCGACCTTATCCCCGTGGCATCCCTCCCCAATCTACCTCATTATCGGTTGAATCCCACCCAAGGCGCCGAGCTCCAATGACAAGTGGAGGATTTACTCCGCCGCGGACTCATCCGCGAGAGTTACAGCCCGTGCGCCGTCCCGGCCCTCCTCGCTCCCAAGAAGGACGGTACCTGGCGATTGTGTGTGGACTGTCGGGCGATCAATCGAATTATGGTACGCTACCAATTTCCTATTCCCCGCATTGACGATTTGCTCGACCAGCTCGCCGGGGCGAAGATCTTATCCAAGCTTGACCTGCAAAACGGATACCACCAAGTGCGAATCCACACCAGAGACGAGTGGAAAACGGCCTTCAAGACCAAGGAAGAGCTTTACGAGTGGCTGGTGACGCCCTTCGGCCTATCAAACACCCCGAGCACCTTCATGCGCCTGATGACGGAAGTAATGCGGCCCTTCACTGGTAAGTTTGTAGTCATCTATTTCGACGACATTTTGATTTACAACCGTTCCCCCGACGATCACGAGACTCATCTGCAAGCGGTCTGCGCCAAGCATCAGTCAAAGCAGCTCGTCGCCAACATCAACAAATGCATATTTCTGCGTCCCTCAATTACGTTCCTTGGATTCGTCGTCTCCGCGGCGGGTATCGCAGTTGATCCGGGTAAAACCGCAGCCATCCGGGACTGGCCTGTACCGAAATCTCCGTTCGAGGTGCGGAGCTTCCACGGTCTCGCCCAATTTTACTGCCGCTTCGTCAGAAATTTCAGCTCACTAGCTGCTCCCCTTACCGACCTCCTCAAAAATTCCCAATTCGATTAGACTGCTCCCGCCGACCAGGCCTTCCAGCAGATCAAGATCGCGCTCCTCTCAGCGCAGGTCCTCCGCCTCCCTGATTTCGACAAGTTGTTCGACGTCGCGACGGACGCCTCCAGCTCGAGCATCGGAGCAGTATTATCCCAGGACCTCCATCCGGTGTCCTATTTCAGCGAGAAGCTTAGTGAACCCAAGAGCCGGTATACCACCTACGATCGGGAATTATATGCCATCGTCCAAGCTCTCAAATACTGGAGACACTACCTACTTCACCGGGAATTCACACTATATAGCGACCACAAAGCTCTCCGCTTCTTACACTCACAAAAAAAATTAAGCGCCCGGCACGGTCGATGGGTGGAGACACTGCAAGATTACACCTTCTCCCTGCGACATCGACCGGGAAGCGAGAATCGAGTGGCCGACGCTCTCAATCGTCGAGCGCACACGCTCCAGATTTCACAGGCGACCATTATCAGGTTTGATCACCTTCCTCTCGTCTACCAGGATTGCCCAGATTTCCGCGATCACTGGGCCAAGATCATGCACTATGCCACCAATTATCCGGAATATCGGGTTGACGCCGGCTTCCTCTTCTTCCGCGACTGACTTTGCGTCCCCTCCGGATCCACACGCGACTTCCTCATTTGTGAGCTCCATGGTGGCGGACTCGCGGGCCATTTTGGCATCACGAAGACCACCCAGGCGCTGGAACGACAATACTATTGGCCTCACCTACGTCAAGATACTCGACGGATGATTGGTCGGTGCACTGTCTGCACCATCGGAAAGATGATGAAACAAAACTCTGGGAAATATCTACCCCTTCCCGTACCCGACGCACCCTGGCAAGAAATCAGCCTCAACATCGTCTTAGGCTTACCCCGGACGCGGCGGCAGCTGGACACTATCCTGGTAGTCGTCGACCAGTTCAGCAAGATGACACACTTCATCGCCTGTGTTAAAACCGCCGACGCCGCACACACCGCCCGGCTCTTCTTCAACGAGGTCGTTCGTCTCCATGGCGTCCCGCGGAGTATAGTATCGGATCGTGATGTCCGGTTCACAAGCACGTTCTGGAAGACTCTCTGGCATCTCATGGGGACGACACTCAAGTTTTCGACCGCATTCCACCCTCAAACCGATGGCCAGACGGAGGTCACCAATCGATCTTTGGGCAACCTCCTGCGCTGCCTGGTCCAAGACAATACAGCCTCTTGGGATGAACGCCTACCGCGTGCGGAATTCGCCTACAACGCCTCAAGTCACCGCGCCACGAGCTATTCCCCGTTCCAGGTCAATACCAGACGTAACCCGAATCTACCCATCGACCTCGTCCCCCTCCCCGCACTGAAATCCACCTCCGCGGTAGCAATCGACTACGCCACCGACCTCACCGAGATATACCAGCAAACTAAGGCGCGGATCACGCCTATAACCGCCAAAATTAAAGGCGCGGCGGATGCACGTCGCCGCCCCCTCACATATCAAGTCGGCGACCTGGTAATGGTACGACTCCGCCTGGAACGCAATGCGATGGAAAAGGCCCACAAGCTTCACCCCCGCGCAGCGGGACCCTTCGCAGTTCGGAGGATTATCAACCCCAACGCCTACGACGTCGAGATACCCTCGGATTGGGAAATTTCATTGACCTTCAACATCGGCGACCTCGTGGCATATCAAGGACCTCTCGAGGTCCCTCCCGAACCCGGATTGTCTCCTTGCTCGACAGAGTCGAGTCTTTCCACACCGGCGGAGAATGATGTGGACCACTCACTAAGGGACATCGCCGCCAACGGTCCTGACCCGATAACAGAACCTAGAGCGTACGTTGCACCGGAATCCGGAAGTCGAGCGGTTGAAGAATGGGTAGGGCGTCCACGGCGCCTGGCGAAACCGACGACCAGGCCATCGGAGTATCTCTACTTCTAGCGCTTTTCCCTTTCTATCCTCGATTAGAAAACAACAATAAGTAGGAGGTTCCTCTCAAGGAGGGAACCAACTCTGATTTTCTACAAGATAGTTGATGAGTTCCTTTTGAAAGTCACTGGAAGATTGCTTCCGAGAGTACGAGAGTCAGCTGTGAGGGCGTATGCGACTCTGTTGACGTTAGAAGTTCCACCACGTTCCCCGTTTCCCTTCTCCCGCTCCACTTCTACTACCTCCCTTTGTCTCGGATACGATGAGCCCCCCCCCCCCCCAGCGCACGCATCACTTTCACTTCAGCTCATCCTCTTCTTCCACGTGGACCCTCTCCTATTCCCCCTTCTGTGATTCTTTTTCTGTCTTTTACGTTTTTCTTCTTTCTTACAGTCGTTCAAACTCTCTTCAGCCCTTTTCCCTTCTTTTGTCTCTTCCGACCACATTCTCTCTCTTATCACCCTCTCAAGATTTACTTTCCCCCTCTCCTTCTCTTTCTCTCTTTGTTGACCCTCATACTTTCTTTTCTCCTTTTCGTTCCAGCACCGATCCATCTCTCCTTTTAAGTCTCTCTTATAGGGTTTGCCTACCGTCATCCGGTTCCGGTATCTGCCGATACCGTCATCCTCTTACCAGTATCCAGTACCCGATACCGTCATCCAGTTCTGGATGACGGGTATCGGATTAGTGTGGAGTTCTGGTGCGGTACTGGATGCCTCCAGTAGTGATCCAGTACCGGATGACGGTATCGGGAGATACCGGTACTGGATAACGGTATTCTCCAATGGAGATGAACGTGTTCTTTTATTTATGCTCCTCACTGAATAGATTTTTAGGTTTACCGTTTGAAATTACGACCATGGAATAATCAAAGGGGAGGGGCGATCGTCCCAAGGCGGAAGATGTGATATCAAAACTCAAAGATGACGGTGATTTTCGACGATCTCCGGTGATTTTCGATGATTTTCGAGCCGGCCTTGACGCCTTCGGAGATCGACTTAGGGCCGACCTTTTCCGCCTTCATTAAAGGAAATTCTTTAATCGCAGTGTGGACAGTATTGTCTTATACGCCAACTTGATCAAGCTTCGACTTCAGCGAAGAATGGACAAGATGATTACATCATCATGGGAAGATATTACCGGTCCGGCCATATTCTGGCACGCGATCTTCGGTAGACTCCGGTTTTTCCGCCATTTTGTCCGCGACATATTTATAGCAGAATACTCGACCGAGATCTCTACGTTGGACAGATGCAACGAGTAATTCGGGATTTAATGCAAATCGCTGGTGAGATATTTACTTCTTAGACCCGAGTTAGTTCTTTCTACCTGCCCATTGGGAAGCTCGTAGAAATCAAATGAGATGATGAAATGATGGCCAGTGTTTACTGATAGGGATGGATTTTTTATCATTGACCGCGCCAACTTTCGATCGAGCGTCTATCGATAGATATCCTTCATTGCAAAACAATTGCCCTTGAGCACGTAGACATCAAATGAGCCCACTAAACGATGATCTCTGATTGCTATAGGTATTCTTACATCAGCGATCGCACCGTTTTTCTTTCGAGCGCATCGAATAAGCAATGATGACTGAGGGAAGGTTCAGGCATAAAACCAATGATCGAGCCGACAAAATGTATATTGTTCCTGTGCTTAGGCTAAATCCTGAGCTACGAGCGATCTAACGATTTACAGTTGAACGAGGAGATGCAGCTGTGGGCCTCATAAACTAAATTATAATACTGCCGCTAACAACTGTATAGCAGGAGAAGATGGCCATTATTTGGGAGTTTGTGTTCATTTATAGATCGCTCTGGCACTTCTGCCGGGATTTTCGATGATCTTCGCCTCAAAACCGCGGAAGAACGTCAGAAGTGCGAGTGAGAGAAGATGTAGGGAGTGAGAGAAGATGGCAAAGAAAAATGGATGTAGAGAGTATTAGAGAAACTCAGGAGTCGGGACCTCAAGTAGGAGCCTTGTGGGCTGTGGCTATCGGGTACTCAGGACTTCGGGAGAATTAGAGAAACTCGCCGTCGTCGAGAAGTTCTCGAAGGACTTCACCCTAAGTTTTTAAAAAAAACTTAGGGTTAAACGCTAAGCAAGTAAGCAAACATAGTAAGCAGACATACTCTTAAATCCGGATTTAGGCGAAATATTTAAGCGCAAAAATATTTCTTACTGGATTTAGCTCTAAGTAGTAAGGAAATGGGAGGTTAAACTAGATGTCAGTATCAGTTCTGATATCGATATCTGGTATCGACATCCAACGCTAGCTGTTAGCGGATGCCGGTATCGGATGTTGATATCGGAAACCGATACCGACATGTGGATGTCGGTATCGGGACCTGTAGGTATCGAGTACTGTATAGGACCTTAACGGTACCCGATACCGTTACCGTAACAGATACCGGTATTCGATACCAGTATCTAAACGGGCGAACCCTACTCTCTTACCGACTTTACAAGTTCTCTTTCACCCTTTCCCTTTCCCTCCTATCAGCCTTCTCTTTTGGTTAATTGTGTGATCCATTCTCCTATGTCTTCGTTTTCTCCTAGGTTTCTTATTTCTCTCATTCACATCACTCTCATTCTCCTATATCTCTTTCATCAATTATCTCTCGCTATATATTTCTCTATAATGCTCGTCTCTAATGAACTGGTTTTTTTCTATCCTCTCTTTGGTTTGCACCCTAGAATCCATGTGGATCGACCTAGAAAGCTATATACCCTACATAACTCTATCATTTATAGCTCCCTAGCTTATAAATAGTAAGTTTTTAGGCTTGAACACACGACGACCTCGAGCCTATCATCCGCCGACCCGGAGAAGCTACGAGCTATTTCTTCATGGCCTCGACCTTCTAGTCTCCACAACATCCGGAGTTTTCTTGGATTAGCAACTTTTTATCATCAGTTCGACCAGAACTTTAGTTCTATGATGGCACCCATCACCGACTGCCTTAAGTAGGAGACCTCCCATTGGACCGAGGATGCCGAGCAGGCCTTTGACAGACTAAAGGCTCTGATAACCCAAGCACCGGTCCTGCAGTTACCCGACTTCAACAAGGTGTTTGAAGTTGCATGCGATGCTTCTGGCATCGGCATTGGGGGTGTCCTTAGCCAAGATGGCCACCCTGTCAAGTTCTTTAGCAAGAAGCTTAGTGACGTTAGACTCCAGTACTCTACGTTCGATAAGGAGTTCTAAGCCATCATTCAAGCATTGAGAGACTGGCGCCACTACCTCCTGTTGAAGGAGTTCGTGCTCTTCTCAGACCATGAAGCCCTGAAGTACCTCCACTCACAATAGTAGTTGAGCAATAGACACACACGATGGGTGGAGTATCTCCAATACTACACATTCATCATCCGCCACAACAAGGATAAGGACAATGTGTTCGCTGACGCGTTGAGCCACCGGACGCATCACCTCGCCTTGGTGAGGGTGCAGGTTACCGGATTTAAGTCCTTAAAGGACTCCTACCCGACGTCTCCTGATTTTGGCCCCATAGTCCACGCCCTCAATCTTGGCACTAGTCACGAGCACCGCAATTACCTTTGAACAGAGGGCTACCTATTCTTTAGCAATAGGTTGTGCATTCCACGCACGTCTCTTCGGGATCAGCTCACTTGGGAGTGCCATTCCAGAGGTTTTGCTAGCCATTTTGGTCGTGACAAGATGATTACAATTGTAGAACATCAGTTCTATTGGCCGAGCCTGAAGCGCGATGTTGGGAACATCATCGCTCAGTGTAGGGTGTGCACCTTTGCCAAGCAAGTAAAGAAAAATGCAGGCCTCTACACGCTACTTACAGTACCGACGCGACCTTGGGATGATGTGAGCATGGACTTCATGCTCGGACTGCCCCGCACGGTCTGCTGCCATGATTCTATCGTGGTAGTTATGGATCGCTTTTCAAAGATGGCTCACTTCGTGCCATGTTCAAAGACTTCTGATGCTACGCAAGTCGCTTAGTTGTACTTTCGAGAGGTAGTCTGCTTACACGGATTACCCAAGTCCATTGTGTTGGATCGCAACATTCGATTCACGAGCCACTTCTAGAGGACATTGTGGAGCATGCTGGGGACCAAGCTGAAGTTTTTGACGGCACATCGCCCGAAAGACCGACCGCCAGACTGAGGTCGTCAATCAGAGTCTTGGAACCTGCTCCGATCTTTGGTGGGGGACAACCTCACCACTTGGGATCTAGTCATCCCACGTGCCAAGTTCGCGTATAATGCCTCGGTGAACCGCACCACTAACATGAGTCCATTCGAGATTGCTCATGGCTTACTACCTCACAAGCCTCTAAACTTAGTGCCAGTATATCATATTCGAGCCTCTGAGGATGGTGTTGCATTTGCACAGCATGTGAGTGAGTTGCATCACTACATTCATGACAGGATTACACAGCAAAATGCATCATACAAACAAGTTGCTGACTTGTATTGCGTCAACAGAGCTTCGAAGTGGGTGACCAAGTAATGGTTCTGTTGAGACCAAAGAGGTATTCTCCTGGCACAACTACAAAGCTTCATGCTCATAGCACTAGCCCGTTTTGGGTCCTTACTCGAATGGGCGAGAATGCCTACGTCGCCGTTATCCCTCCCTTGTGGGGGATCAGCTCGACCTTCAACAAGGCGGACTTGGGTGCGTATTTATCTCCACCAGCACATGATCAGCCTTCTGACCCTAGCCCATTCTCTAAGAGTGAGTTTGCCGATCAGTCCACTCCCCCCATACTACCACCTAACTGGCACGAACAGGTAGAGGAGGTACTACGAGAGGTAATTGACTTCACAAGGGATGGTGCTTCACGGAGGTTTTTCATGCGTTGGCAGGGACGTCCGGCAGAGGATAACGTGTGGATCATAGAGGAGAAATTGGCGCGTTTGCGATCGGACCTTCTCGAGCCGCTGCCCGGCACACCCACCAACTTGACGGAGGCGAGTTCTTCCAACCCCGGGAGGATTGGCAGCATACAACCCCCGCCGCCACCAAGGCACGACACCACGGCGCCGGAGGAGCCAATATCCACACGCGTCTAGACCCCACAATGAGCGAAGATAAAGGACGCTGACTTCCGCTACACCGCTTGAGAATGTTGTCTCGCCAAGGTCTACCACACTTTGGGCTCGCGCGTGCATGAATCTATCTTATTTCCTCATTTTGAACTTTCTCGGCCAGCACGTGTTTTTAGGGGGCCCTCTTTTATCTTCATCTCCCTTTTGGGCTTCTCGATGGGCCCTACCCATTCCGGGCCCCATTCACGAAGCCCCTCTTTTGTGGACCTTTATTTTTACTATAATTACGTTAGGCTTTAGGGTTGTGGGCCTCAAGTGGGCCCTTTCCCCTCCCGGCCCATCTTGGGTTCTATAAGAGGGGAAGGGACGTCGTCCCATAAACCCTACTGTCATTTGAAGAAAGAAAGGCGTGAACTCCCTCTCGAGTGACTGTTCCAGGAACATCGACGACGAAGACCAAATGTTGCCACCACGCCGTCCGCCGTCGACAAGCCCCCTGCCTCCCCTTGCCCTGATCACGCCAATGTCGTCGCCGCAATCGCCACTGCCGCCGCCGCAATTGCCACTGCCGCCGCTGTCCCCCGTCGAACAGTCTGCCCACGCCAACCGTCTACCCTAGCCGGCTGCCCGCCTATGCCGACCTCTTGCTCCATCAAGTCTCCTGCCTACGTCGTCCACCTGCCCTAGCCAGACGTCCGCCCGCGCCGATCGCCTGCCCTAGCCATCCGCCCGCGCCAATTGCCCGCCCCAGCAATCCACCCGACTACGCTAGCTGCTCGCCCCTATCAGTCGCCCACCCTAGCTAGCCGCCCACCTTCGCCAGCCGCCTACCCTAGCCAGCCACCCAATCGCACCATCCTCCTGCCCGCGTAGACCCCCTGCCCACTTGTGCTGGTCGCCTGCCCGCGCAAGGCGCCTGCCCACACAGGGCGCCCCCCCCCCCCGTGCCAGCCGTTTGCCTGCGTTTGCCGTCCACTCGCGCTAGTCGCTCACCCATGCCGACCGCCAGCTCCACTGCCAGCTACCCACCTGCAGTGGCCACCTGCCCTAGTCGATCTCCCGCCCACATCCACAGCTCTTTCGCTTCAGCCGCTCACCCGCGCTGCACCCAGACGCCCACCCACATCGTGCAAGGACTTCCGCTCCACCCGTCTGATGGCGTGCTCTACTCCCTGTGGCCCTCCCTGCGCCACGCCACCAGCCCGTACTGCACCTGGTCGCCGCCCCGCCTGATCGGCCCACGCCTAACCGCCTTGTGTGGTCTGTCTCGTGCCCGCTGCTTTGCAAACACTGTTGCATCACCCTGCTCCGAGGACTCCTTCGCCCCATGATGTCGCCAGACCCGGCATACTTTTTTCGGTCGCCCGTGCCTCGTTCAAACGATCTCCATCATCCCGACCGACCGGGCCCGTGCCCTGCAAGTTAGGCATTCATCCCCTCCTTGACTTAAAGTCCTTTTACTTCTTTCAGTACTTCCCACATTTGTTTCCACTGTCGTCAGGACCTATACTAGGCTAGATAGTAGGGTGATACGAGCGGATTAAGACCGTGGTCCCATCTGTCTCGTCGATCATCAAGTTACCCTTGATGACTTGAGGCCCAACGCTCGCGTGGATGTGGACTTGGAGGTTTCCCAGACTAACTCTACTCAGCTCATCCCTGGAGCTTCAGCGAAGACGTGCGAGGAGGCAGCATGTTCGTATTCATTGAGTGATCCTCTTCATAATAGTAGGTTGTACTAAGTCATCCATCCTTAGATTCCCCCTCAGAACCCGTGGCACAGTCAGGTTTATCAACTAGTTGGGCATCAAATTCCCTTTTTCCATTTGAGCTAAGGCCACAGACATTAAATTTCTAGAACAATTGTGTCAAAAGTAGGACGAATGATTGGTCAAGATTATGAAAAATTTGTTTCTCTAGCCCTTCTTCCATTTCAATTAGAGCCATGAGAATTATAAATCTAGAAAGGGTATGACACAATCAATAGATTTTGAAGGTTTTAAAACATGAGTTTTCCCTCACTGTTAAAGGAATTAATGTGGCAATTCCTGCACGTGCATTTGACTATAGTCCACTACATCATATTAATTGGCACAATTACTCAAAAAAGGTGCAACAACTAGTCAAAATATGCATCGGTATCTTGAGGAGCCAGATTAAGACCTTTGCAACTTGTATTCACCCTAATTGGGCATTTTACTCTCTATCAAGAATTTCTAGCAAATCCACCTCTTTAGAAAAGTTCAATGATAAGTCCAAATAAAGATGTAGTTCTCATGTCATTGTTATGGTTCTATTGGACTTATGCAATGATTTAATTTTCAAATATTATCCCTTAATTCCTATCTTCCAAAAGTATAGCTCAGTAAGGGGTCGAATCCAAGGGAGGTATTTCTAATCCTTCTTTTACGTATGCAATCTTCTCCTACCACACTTTTTATTCTGTAATTCTACTCAGTCATTCTAATTCTTAACTGAATCCTATTGCTACTATCCATAGACTATATGAATGGATGAGAATTATATATATATATATTTTCCCTTTTCTATGTATTAATGTGAATCTCCATCTTATACTACTACCTAACACCTCTTTCTTTATGTTATAATCCTATCACTAATTTTTTTATAATACTAACTATGTTTCGGTGCTTCATTATTATTCTCCCTAGCTAGACTAAGTAACTAAGGATCTTATCTTTGGGTTGAAATTCCTCTTCATACACTGTAACCAACATTATTAACCTTCCGTGCCAATTTCCTTTAATCTGAGCCGAAAACAAAAATGATGAGAGACTTTTTTCTGTTAATAAACATATGTCTAGTGTAAATTCATATATTTCCTTTCTATATCGGGTATATTTTGAGACTTTCAGTGAGATTTCTCTCACTATTATATAACATAACAGAATCAAAGAAATGAGAGGTATATGACAAGGTGATTATGAATATTACCTATGTATACTAATCTCAAATTAATTACGCACTCCTTCACCAAGAAAAGAAGAAAATCAGAACAATTGATAAGTTGTAAAAGAAAACCAAAATGTTGCAATTAAATTCAATTATAATATCTTATACACTCAAGAAATTAATCTTGAAAGCAATGTAAAACTGAGTCTAAATGAAAGAAAACAAACCGAAATGAAGTAAAATGAAACTTCGTTGTACCTAAAAAAAATTAAACCTTAACCACTCCTTTACAATCACGTAGAAACTTCAATAGATCGTATTCTAATGAATGCTTTGCTGCGAGGTCTTCCACACCGATCGTAAGTTCTTTCTCCCGGCTGTGTCCTCCAAGCCAAGCTTCTCCTTGGACGGGAAATCAAGAACGAGCTCTCTGATAACGTGTAATTGATGCATTCATTTTCATCATCATAAATGGATTATAACGTATAATTCTTTCTAATATAATACATGTTATCATGTTTTTGTGATATTTTTACATTCATCATGTTATTCCACTCATGTACTCATTTTGAATTTAATTAGTGTTGAGTATGCATAAAGATGAATATGTCTTGTCATACATCGTTCCTTTTGGGTTTTTATATCTTGAGGCTAACCCCATTTGACTTCTTTGAAGACAAGTGCAAGAATTCTCACATTTTTTAGAGTTTTATGGATTCAAGGACATAGGAAAGCATATTGAAATACATGGAGACCAATTGAAATGGAAGAGAGGAGAAGAGAGAGACTCTAAAGGGCCAAGTCAACTCTAAATCCCAAAAGTCAAAGGGTGTAATTAAGGGTCAAGAAGGTCAAAGGTGTGAAGAAAGGTCAAAGATGATCAATTTCATCTTTTAAATAATCATGAAGATCATCCTATCCTTTTGGAGGCAACCACTTCACTAAGTAAGCCAAGGTAAGTCGAAGTTGGTTAACTCTCTATTTTAGGGAAATTTGACCAACTTATATTAAATTATTTTTAAATTAAATTATTTTATATTTAAAATGAAGTGGAGGTTACCCTCTTAAGGTTGACGTCCACTTTAACTGAGGAGTTGGGAGTCACCTCTTTTAGGAGGTGGGGCCCATATTTTAGAAAGGAAGGTTATTACCTCCTTTTGAGGAGGTGGGACTCATTCTTTAGAAAGGGGTGAGGCCACCTCATTTAGGGATAATATTACCTCCTAAAGGAGGTAACCACACCCTTGGACGTCCTTGGGTTGGTGCATCTCCACCCTTGATCATAAGAGTGAAAGATCTCCACCCTTGGTCACCTAAAAACCTAAAAGACCCTCTCTATATAAGGCTCTATTTTCTCTCTCCTCTCTTGTTTTTTGAATCTCTCTCAGCATTAGGCTACCAGAAGGAAGAGGAGGGGAGGCCAAGGCAAAAGGAGAGCATTTCTTGATGCTCAATCTCGTGGTGGAGAAGCAATTAAGCTAGCATTGAGATCGAAGCAAATTGTGGTGGAGAAGGGAGCAAACAAATATCATGATCGGAGCGAATTGAGCATCACCCAGCCTAAGACGGGCACACCAACGGGGTTTGTGCAAAGATCTAGATTAGATTTTGGCTTGCGAAGATCTCCATATACAGTAGACATATATTTTCTTTTGTGTTTTCTTTTTCTTTTTCTTTTTCATTTTCTTTTATTGTAGTAGCTTTGACATCATCTCTGCGTGCATCTCTCACTCTCACCCCCGCCGGGCATTTATCTATTGCTACCGCCATCTATTTTCTCATTTTTCCATCATCTTATCACTATTTTCATCTCTATTAATCTAATTATCTCATCTATTTCCTAATTGTTATCTTAATTGTAAGATAAACTCAAAATTATCTCTCATACTCACATCCATATACTCCATTCCAACTCACACATCTTCTTCCGCCTTCATTTTTATTTTAAACACATAACCTCATAACTTTAGCTCCCTGTGGATTCAACCCCTACTTACACTATACTAAGGAACTATATTTTATTGCATGAAATCAACGCACAACAACGACGAAAAACTTACGTGATCCAGTTCATCAAGGCCACAAGAATTAAATAGCAAAAACAAACGTGTGACAAGCACTAAGAAAGGTTGGTCTTGAATATGATGAATTTGGTTCTCTAGCTTTTCTTCCATTTGCGTTTCAGCCCTAGGAGCTATAATGCTAGAGAGGGAATGACACAATCAACAGATTTTGAAGGGTTGATAAAGTCAATCTACCATCCCTATTAAAGAAAGTAAGGTCTCAATTTCGTTTTATGCACTTCACTTTAGTCTACTACATCTTATCAATTCACAAAATGTTTCAAAATAGGTGGGACAACTAGTCAAAATATACATCAGTATCTTGAGGAACTAGATTAAGACCTTTTCAGCAATTGACTCTCTATTAAGACTCTCCATCAAATCCACCTTGCTAGAAAAATTCAGTATGGAACATGCAAGATGTGACCCTCAGAGAGAAAGTTAGTTGTTCAAAAGTGAATCTTAAGCCCTCACAAAACTTATCATTCCTCCAAGTCCCTTCTTCCATTTGAGTTGAGGCCACAAGAATTACATAGCTAGAGAAAATTTGTGATAAGTACTAAGAACAATTGGTCATGATTATGTCAAATTTTGTTTTCTAGTCCTTCCATTTGAGTTACAGCCACAATAGGTAAAAATATAGAAAGGATATGACACAATTGGTAGGTTTTGAAGAGTTTGCAAAGCCAATCTTCCCTCACTATTATAGAAATGAAGTTCTCAATTTCTATTCATGTTTTCCACTTTAGTCCACGATATCTTATCAATTTGCACAATATTTCAAAATAAACGGAACAATTGGTCAAAAATATACATTAGTATCTTTTCAAGCTAGATTAATACCTTTTCAGCTTGTAATCACCCTCTACTCGATATCCAGCTCTCTATTATGACTCTCCATCAAATTCACCTCCTTAGAAAAATTCAACATTAACCACATTAGAGGTGGCCCTTAGAGAGAGAGTTTGTTGTTCAAAAAAGAATCTGTAGGTCACAAAATTGATCGTGCCCCCAATTCCCTTATTCCACTTGAGCTAAGGCCACAACAATTAAGTATCTAGAAAAGGTGTGTCACAAGTAGTATGAATCGTTGGTCAAGATTATGAGAATTTT
The DNA here is from genome assembly GCA_024174645.1 of Lemna minuta. Lineage (NCBI taxonomy): Eukaryota > Viridiplantae > Streptophyta > Magnoliopsida > Alismatales > Araceae > Lemna > Lemna minuta. The sequence continues at coordinate 12,476,282 of CM044102.1, read as the reverse complement.
TTTTATCATGCCCTTCTTCCATTTGAGTTAGAGCCACACAAATTAAAAATCTAGAAAGGGTATGATACAATCCATAGATTTTGAAGGGTAGAAAAGTCAATCTTCCATCACGGTTAAGGAAATTAAGGTCTCACTTTCCATTCATGCCTTGAACTATAGTTCATTATTTTTTATCAATTTGCGCAATGTTTTAAAATAGGTGGGACAACTTGTCAAAATATACAACGGTATTGTGAAGCACTAGGTTAAGATGTATAAAGCTTGTATTCACCCCCTGCAAGGCGTTTGACTCTCTATTAAGACTCTCCATCAAGTTTACCTTCTTAGAAAAAGTGAAGTTAGATGATGTCGAATGTGACCCCCATAGAGAAAGTAGGTTGTTAAAAAATGAATCATTAGCTCTCACAAAAATAATCGTGCCCCCAATTCTCTTCTTCCATTTGACTTAAAGGCCACAAAAATTAAATAGCTACAACAATTATGTCACAAGTATTTCGAACAATTAGTCAAGATTATGGCAAATTTGGTTCTCTAGTTGTTTGTCCATTTGAGTTAGAGCCACAATGATTAAACAATAAGAAATGGCATGACAGAATCCACATATTTTGAAGGATTTACATAGTCAATCTTCCATCACTATTAAAGAAATTAGTGTCTTAATTTTTGTACATGCATTTCACTTTACTCCACTACATCTTATCAATTCTCACAATGTTTAAATATAGGCGACACAACTAGTCAAAGTATACATCGGTATCTTGCCGAACTAGATTAAGACCTTTACAGCTTGTATTCACCCTCTTATAAGTGTGTGGCTCTTTATTAAGACTCTCCATCAAATCTACCTCCATTGAAAAAGTAAGTATGGATTACAGGAGATGTGATCCTCATGGAGAGAGTTAGTTGTTCAAAAATGAAACTTAAGCCTTCACAAAACTGATCATGCCCCCAAGTCCCTTCTTTCATTTGAGTTAACACCACAAGAATTAAATAGCTAGAAAAAATGTGTGACAAGTACTAAGAAAAATTAGTCACAATTATGGCGAATTTGGTTCTCTAGCACTTCTTCCATTTCAGTTACAGCCACAAGAATTAAAAATCTAGAAAGAATATGACAAATTGACACATTTTGAAGGGTTTAAAAAGTTAATCCTCCATCACTATTATATAAAGTAAGATCTTAGTTTGTGTTCATGTATTCCACTTTAGTCCATGATAACATGCATTTATAACATGAATTCTTATCTTAATTAACTGATATTCATGCTTACTTTATGTGAATATGATGCATGTTATCATACTTTTTAGGAATTTTCTCCATTGGCATGTCATTTTACTAAAGTTGATATTTATGCATAAATTAGGGATAATTTCATGCTTAATAGATGACTAATCTTTTGTTTAAATGAATAGAAGTCAATCTCTGTTATGGAATGATTTTTGACTTTAGTAAACATTTGGAAAGATAATTTCAAAATGATTTTATGATTTAAAGTGTTAAATGAAAAATGATTTAAGTAAATAATAAATCATCTTGATTTCTTCTTTCTAAATATATTTTAAATGACATAATATTAAAAAGGAAAGAATTTATGATCCAATGGAGAAAATTTCAATTAAAAAGGAGTTGTATATTTTAAATTATGAATTTCTGAAGTTTTAGGCCTCTTTTCCGAATTTTATTTGATTTTTAAATCGAATTTTCTAGTTAAAATCACGAAAAAGAGGGGTATTCTAGTCCACAGGCCCCCAACTGATGACGTGGCAGGCGTACTTGACGTGGCAACCGGGCCCAGGCGACCAGCTGACGTGGCAAGCCGGTGACGTGACGCGCGGAACCACCGCGCCGTTACGCCATGGCACTGAGGCCACGTGGCAGGACGCGTGTGGCCCACGCAGAGCACGCGTGTGGCCCACTTAGGGTGCGCGTGTGGCGCTGACGTGCGGCCGGGTGCCACGCGGACAGGCCATGCGGACGCCCGTGAGGGGCGCCACGTGGCGAGCGAGGCTAGTAAGTGGAGGACCCACGGGTTAGTGGGCCCTGGTAAGTATTTTGGGGCGGTAACGCAATAGGCGTTTACGCCCCCTAAATTTATAGGGGCGAATGCATTTTGTTTTTCCGTGGGACTATGTCCCACACGGTTCTATGTTTTTAGGTGACGTGGGCGGCTTGGCGGGCGTCTGGACGTGACGAGCGCTGCGGGAAATCAAGACACGTGGCGCTGGGCGACGTACTAATGAAAAGGGCGCCTAATAAGACAAAAACTCTTCTTTCTTCCACGTAACTCGATGCACGCCAGTCGAGGAGGCGGCGGCCAATGAAAAAAAAGAGAGTTTTTCCCCACCTAATAGGACAAATCGCATTTAATCCTTTCTTTTTTTCAGGAGTAACAGTCGACGCGACGTGGACCAATGAGAAAAAAAGAACGGTTTTTCCCTGCCTATAAGGACAAAATTGACGGTGAAAGCTCGTGTGACGCATTAAATGCGCCGCAATCTCGGACGGCTGCATTAAATGCACAAAACCGCGTGCATTAAATGCAACGCGGTTTCAACTGTGCCTCTCGACGTGGCCACTCCGGATTCGCTGAAAGCGAATTTGATGACGCAGCCACGTCATCGATACCTGCATTTAATATATGAATTTATTTTTTTGAACAGGTGTCTATTCTTACTTGACGCCACGTGGAAGAGCTGAGAGCGTCCGATCTTCGTCGAGATGGACGGCTAGCGATGGATTTATCTCTCGATCGCGATCTGACGGCTATGATGAAGACCGGATTTTTTCTCTCTTCGCGGGAATCTAGAGCGTCGGATTCCAATCCGACGGCGTAGGCAACACGTGGAAGAACACCACGATCGTGGTCCGATCGAACCGCGATCGCAGCGCGATCGAGCCACGATCATGGATCCTGCAGCGTGGAATCTATTCCACGACCTTCGCTCGTCATTTCCGGAGCATCTGGAACACGATCGATGCTCGATCGTGGTCGATCGTGGTCGATCACACGAAGATCGTGGCCTACTTTGAAGCTCTTTTTGAAGCGAAATTCAAGCCAATTCGGCCCGGATTTGAAGCCACAACGCCGCTCAGTGCAAACCGCTCCAACGACGCCTTGATTCCACGCCCATGACCGCCTCTATCGCCCATGATCCTCGGGCCACTTTCCCTCTTTAAAAGCATGTATTTCCCTTCTTTGTTCTTCAACTTTTGATCGACTCGTGAAGAAATTAAGCGAGTTTCCAGGAAGGTCTTAAGTTCTCGTGATCCTCTGCTTCCAATAGTGTAGAGACGCAGCCATTCAAGCATGATAATCAAGATTTCATCTCTTGATTTCATCGAATTTTCCCCTTGAATTCCGAACGTCCACGAAAAAGAATCCGAGAAAATTCGCTTCAATCCACGAGAATTGAGGCCCCATTCTTGCGGCAATCGGGTTAGTAGTGAGGTTCGATCGATTATCAAGAGGTAATTTGTATTTTTATTAGGTTTAGATCTTTAATCTTGCAAATTAGTTCATAGTGTTCTTCATTTTCCCCAATTTTAGGTCCAAAAAGTCTCTGATTTTGAAAATGGGATTTCTCTTTGATTATAATTCCAAATCACTTGATTTTGGTTTCATTGGATTCCTCTTTTCATCAGCTTTCCGTGGATAGCAAATTCATCAAATTCCGAGTTCATTTGACCCTTCAATTTAACGTTTGACCACGGACTGTTCATCTTTCATCAGAAGTCAAACATTGACTTTCGGGGTCAATTAATTTTTATTGACAAATCAGAATTTGATAATTTTGGTCTTGTTGGATTCCTCTGGTTCTTAGCTTTCTATTGACATATAAATTGAAAGATTTGGATTTCATTTGGGCATTCAATTTGAAGATTTCCTTTGAGGTGTTCATTTCGGGGATTTTCTGATCATTGATTTTCAATAACTCATAATAAATCTATTTCTTATCCAAAAATTACAAAATATATATCAATAAATTCCATTTTCTCTCTAGTTTCTAAATATATACTTTTCGTAATATTCTGACTATGTTTGATTCTCTGATTGGTCAAAGTCAATGATTTGACTTTGACTTTTGACTTTTCTCTGTCAAATCCGAGATTTCAAATATCAAAACTTCTTATTTACCTTATTTATATCATTTCCATATCTTAAATCTTATTTTCTCTTATTTAAAACTTCTTTTAAACCTAAGTTTGACCAAGTCAACTCTGCTATTAAAGTCAACCCTGCTCTCTGTGGATCGACCCGATACTTACCCAATACTTGATTATTATATCTTGTCTTTGTGAGTTCGGTTTTATAAATTTTGTTTGACCATCGTCTTTGTGTTTTAACGACACACGAAAATGACACGTCAGTCCACTATATCTTATCAATTTGCACAATATTTCAAAAATTTTGGGAAAACTAGTCAAAATTTACATTAGTATCTTGTCAAGCTAGATTAAGACCTTTGCAGCTTGTATTCACCCTCTACTCAGCATCTGGCTTTCTATTATGACTCTCCATCAAATCCACGTCTTTAGAAAAAGTCAACATTGACCACATTAGCGGTGACCCTCATAAAGAAAGTTAGTTGTTCAAAAATGAATCCTTAGCTCCCACAAAATTGATCATTCCCCCAATTTTGTTATTCTATTTAAGCTAAGGCCACAATATGTAAATATTTCAAACAGATGTTGATGCAGGAAAGTGTAGGAAACCATCGTGCCTGATCAATGTAACTAAGGCTGACCCTGGGTAGGGCGGTAGAGCCTAGCCAATGGGAAGGTGAGTCATAGTAATGGAGAATCATTTCAACACAAAGACACAAGGGTTCCAAGTGAGCCTAGGTATGATCTAAGGAAGAGAACAAATTCTAAGGAACAACAAAATAGTATGCTTCTCCTCATTCAAATTTGAGAAATTATCCACTCATGAAATGAATGAAGAAAACCTCTCTAAGAAAAAGAAAAGAGAGAGTAGATCCAAGGGGACTTAGGTTCCCTCATTTTCCACTTAATCTCTGATCTAATGTTGACTTGGTCATATGAAGTTAAACCCTAATCCCTATAACACTTAGAATTCCATATTTGGACCAAGTCAACCATCCTTTTACCTTGATATAGGTTCCTTATCAATCAAACTCCAATCACTATATCATAGGCACCTTTGTGTAAATAAATGATCTCAAAGCCAATAGGAAACATCTTTGTTTTAAATTCTCTTACTTCTTTGATCAACCACCTATATTTAGAAGCATAGGAGAGATCTATATTTCAGTAACTTGCGGAATTATATATCATTGGGTCCTTGATAACATGTATATTTAAATTAAATTATTATCTTATTTAACTAATATTCATGTTTAATTTATGTAATTATGATGCATTATATCATAGTTTTATGAATTTTCTCCATTGGTATGCCATTTTACTAAAGTCCATATTTATGCATTATTTAGGGTTAATTATGTGTTTTATTGATGTTTGACCTTTTTCAAGGTTAAATGATTAGAAATTAACCACTTTCCTTGAGTTGTTTTGACTTTAGTAGATGATTAAAAGAATTAATTTTAAGAAAAGAATGACGGGATGATATAAAATATAATTCTTAAGGGATTATTTAAGATTATTTTGAATTCACCCCATTTTCTTGTTTGAATTTATATTTTTAGGTGGCATGATATTAAAGATGAAGAAATTTTTGATCCAATAGAGAAAATTTGAGTCAAAAAAGAGTTATATAAATAAAGATATGAATTTCTGAATTTTTTAGAATTTTATGGATTTTATTTTGATTTTTCAAGAATTTTTAGGATTTAATTCCTTATTAAAAATAGAAAAAACTGTTTATTTTATCGCGCGGGACCCTGATAACACGCAATCTTAACATGATAAAACATGATTATTAATGCAATTTAAGGCATAAAACATTACATTTATGTGCATGTTATCATACTTTGAGTGCATTTCTATCATTCTATGCAATTTTATGTTATAATCTCAAAATGCGTAAATTTAGGGTTAATTATGATCAATTAAAGATTAAAGATTTTATAACCCATCTTTACTTGATATTATAAGAGGTTTTTAAAGTTAAATAATGAGAAAAATCATTTTTATGAACATTCATTTAATTTTTTCAAGTTAAAATCTAAAAGAAATAAATGTATTTTTGAAATAAGAATTAAATCTCTCGTTATTTAAATAATTTGACTTTTTAGAATGCTAGATAATTAAATTTCAGATCAAATGAAAGAAATTTGGATTAATTTGGAGTTGTATTTTGAAAGATATGATTTTTACAATTTCCAGGGATTTTTCTGGATTTTTCTGATTTTATTTTCTATTTAAAAACGTTTAAAATAAATAAAAAAATTTGAGAAAAGCGTTTAATAATCGCGCGGGTCACACGTGGGTGCGACGTGGCACGCAAGGCCACGTGGCAGAGCCACGCGGGCCCGCGCAGCGCCTACGTGGCGCATTATACATATTATATTCATATATTACATATAGTGTAATGGGTTTTCAGCCTTCCATAGACCGGAAGGGTATTCAACCCATTAGATCGTCGGGTGTTATAAACCCGACGATTTCTTTTCTTTTATTCCGTGTGGGACTAATCCACACGGCTTTTACAATGCAGGTGACGTGGCGTGACGAGGAGCGACGGATCGAACGGGCGATCAATCAATGGGCATTGATCACATGCGCCGTGGACCACCGACGGATCAATCAAGCACGTGCTATTTAAAAGAATTATAACGGTCTGATTGAAGGCGACGTGGCGGCATCACACATGCTGATCGGGTGGATGCGCGGTCCACGGCTCAGAGATCAAAGCACGTGTCATTTAAATCAAGTTATAACGGCCGTGATTCATTGCACGAAAACACATCGCGATCGTCGGATCGCGATCAAACGGACGCCATTTGATGCGTTTTATAACGCACATAGCGAGGACCGATCCGGAGCGTCCATCCGTGATCTAACAGCCACGATTTAACCTTACCGTTTTTCGTATTGATGTTTAATCTCGACCGTTGATGCGGATTAAACGCATCAATCGGACGGTTTCGCCCATTTCGGCCTAGAAATAGGCGTGTTCTTCGTCTTTTGTAAGTATTCTCGAGGGATTTCATCTAATTGACCAATCTATACCCTTCCTCTCTTGAATCTCTATCTTGTAATCGCTTCTAGACTCGAAATTGCATCCACGGAGTGTTTATAAGTGAGATTTCCACGATCGTGCGAGGAGAATTTGTCTCTTGATCACCGATGTTCACGATTGAATTCGCGGAATGAATAGTTGTCGATCCGGCGATCAATTGGATCGATTTGATCGTTATCTTGGGTTAGAAAACAAGTTTACCCTCTTATCTATCATCATGTATCATCAATTTTAGGTTTAGGATCTCAATTTAAGTTTAATTTTATTTTAATTTCAATTTGTGTTCTTCGCGATTCCGAAAATTTCATCCCACTTCCATCTTTGATTTCTTCGTGATTACTAATCCAAATCGAGCGATTTTTTATTCCACGGATAGATCTTTGAGTTATCTTTCTAAAACCACCATTTTCCCTAATTTCTCAACTCAATTCATCGTCCAATTTGACCAAATTCTAAAAGATCTCTCGAAAATACCTTAATTCCTTGTGGATTCGACCCTTATTTACCATTATACCCCTCAATTCGTTATAAATTCCCAAAATTGGTAAGTTAGGCTTAATTTTTGACACGAGACCGTGTGAAATCGACGACCTCGTGGTCTCATCTCGTCAGACCTGCAGAGCTGACGTGGCACGAGGCGCACACGTGGCAGAGCCACGCAGGCCCATGTGGACACACGTGGACGCCTATGTGGCGCAAAGGAGTTGGGCTGGCAGTTGATGGGCCCACGGGTATAGTTGGCCCATGTAAGATAGGGGGGCCATACTAGGCCCATTGGGTAACACAAGAGCTTAAAGAGCTCCCCCCGTTTATACGTAGGTTTTTCGCGGATTTCTTCCATGTGAGACTAAGTTTCTCTTTTGATTCGCAGGCAACATGGCATCGCGAGGAGCGTCGAATCAAAACGCGTAGAACAACGTGTGTTGATCTCGTGGACTTACGTCCATCAGATTAGGATCATACACACGTGACTAATTCGTGATCGTCGATCTCATTAGAGAAATCTGACGATCGCGATCAACAAGCGGTAGGCTGTGAGCGCTCCGATCCAGATCTAATGGCAAAAATCAAGGAGAACGTGGGACCGAGTCGTGGGGATCGTGTCCACTTATTGTGCACCATGTGGCAGCATCATGGCCATTTGAGCATCCTTCATCGTGAAGGAACGACCCAAATTTTTCGCGATAAAAATCCTATAAAACGATGTTTTCTCTCCTTGTAAACTCAACTCTTGATTGAATCATGAAGAAATTAACTAATGTTCAATGAAGATCTTGAGTTCTTCATAATTCTCTTGTGTCCTAGAATCAATTCCGCATCAATCGACGCAACTTAATCATGAATTCATTGCAAGAAAAGGTTGGATTCTCCCCTTGAAAGCCAAACGTACGTTGAATAAGATTCCAAAGAAATTCTCCATAATCAAGACACTTTGAGGCTCAATCTTCATATTAATCAGGTTAGTAGTGTGAGTTCTTCCTTATCCTTGCACTATGTGTAGTTTAGATTAGATTTAGATAGGTAATTTCATTTTAGAAATCGAATTGTTCATCATTTCTTCCAAATTTGGGTACGGATTTTGCTGATTTTGAAACAAGGATTTTTCCCTGATCTTAAGTACAAATCATTTGTTTGGTTTCATTGGTTTCCTTCTTTCATCAGCTTTTCAGGGATATCTAATTCATAAAATTTCATCATCATTTGACCTTTTAATTTGACGTTTTGCCATCGAATGTTCATTTTCGATCCGAATTTGGGCGTTGACTTGCGGGGGCAATTACTCTTAAAATATAAGGTGAAATTCAACAATTTTGGTCTTTTTGGAATCCTCTGGTTGTTAACTTTCTATTCATATATGAATTTCTTGATTTGGATATCATTTCTTCAGTCAATTTGATGATTTAAATGGAAGTGTTCATTTTAGGATTTTTCTGATATTTGATTTTCAGTAAATCATAATAAATCGAATTCTTTTCGAAAAATCACGAATTGTATATCAAAATTTTCCATTTTTTCTCACTAGTTTCTGAATATAAAATTTTCGTAATTTTTCTTTTTCTTCTCTAATTTTACAGAAAGTCAACATATGGTCAAAGTCAATGTTTTGACCTTGACTTTTGACTTTTCTTTGTCAAATCATTTTCTCAATTCTTAAAATATCTTCTCTCATATATTTATATCATTTACATTAATTATATATAACTTTCATTTCTTAATATACCCAATTAAACCTAAGTTTCACCAAGTCAACCCTTTGATAAAAGTCAACCGTGTTCTTTGTGGATCGTGCTCTTACAAATATCGACTGACTCAGAAATAAAGAGAAGAGCAAATTATGAGAAGAATATCAAAATGAGTTCTCCTAATAAATCCTAATTTCACGCTAATTAAGAGCTAATTCACAAAAAATAAAAGACAAAGAAAACAGCAATATTCACTGCGAAAGGTATGAAATGATTAAATTCTATTAATCTTTCTAAAATAAGAAGAAAATAATCTCGAAAACAGTAAAAAACTAAATGTAGATCACGAAAGTAAACCAAATGAATTAAAATAACTATTCCAAAAAGAACTAAGGCATAAAATGACTCTTAACTGTACTTCGAGGTTTCGAAATAATACCGAACTACAGAAAATGAGTGCGATCTTCACTTCAAAAACCTCTCGGACTGATTTTTGGCTCTTTCTCCCGATGTGTCCTCCTGGACAAGCTCCTCCTTGGACGAGAAATCAAGAACGTCATCTTCATTCTCCGCCCCCCCTTTTAACCTAACTGACCCGCGGCTTAGAGCTTATGCGAGTCAGTTAGGATTGTGATGCTCTTCTCTTTACACCCTTGTCGTGCTTCACTCTCATCCCCGCAAGTAATTAGGCTCAAACTTATTGGTGGTGTGGCACTATCGTGAAAAGTGCCACAGACATACGATTCAATCAGGATTTGTATGTGTCGCTTTACACCCTACTTCATGCTTCCACTTGTTGTTCGTCGCTGATTTCTTCATACAAATCCTGCCCACACACTACTAAGGCCCATTAGATCTGATGAGCCCATTAAGGGCTTTAGTTAAAAAATACTTTCCTTAAAGAAAAGAAATTACAGCAATTTAAAGAGTTCATTCATTTATGAAAAACAAAGAATTTACAAGAATAAAAACTATCTTTAATTGCTGTAAATCTTCTATTAAAACCCTTTTTCTTCATTTATCTTGAAGATGTTTATTTTATCAAAATCATATGATAACATGTGAAAAATGTAAATGATTTTGACTCTTTTAACTATAATATGACAAAGATGAGCATATTTACTTGCTCTCTTTTCCATGTTATCAAGGATCAACCATACTCATCATATGAGTTGGATCAGATAATGTTATTCTTTCCATATAATTTGATGGCCTTCTTGAATATCACATAAATAGGAATGTCTAAAACATATGTTTAAAGACTAGGGATCACTATATTATGATCCCATCTAATTAATTTAGTCATTACATATGCTCATGAACTTCACTGCAAACGTAACACAAGAATGAAAATGAATTAATTTCATTTCAATGAACATAAACAAGATACATGTAAGTGTAATTGGCTCATAGGCAACATAATATCCATCACAAACTTCTTGCTGCTCTTCCAATCACATCCATTTTATCTATCAAAAAAAAAATTAAACCTTGATTTAGATCTATTGACCTTTCTCCTCAACTCATCATTTGTGTAACCTTGAAACAAATTTTACAGAGTTGAGTATTTTTTTTAAACGTAATTTTGTGTTTTCAACAACACAAGGTTACACTTCTCAATAATCTACCAAAAGGATCATCGTTTTTTACTAGGAACACAAAGACGTCAGCTTATTCCATATATCCCTTGGTTCAAAGATTCCAACCTTTTCATTTTACAAAGAAAAATAGAAAATTTTCCAAGAATTTCAAATGAGGAGAGATAGAAATAACAAAGAGAAACATGAGAAGAGTTAACTTAATCAATACTGACATGGAAAGCTTGGAGCGAGTAAAGAACTGTGATAGATGATCGAATCATTGGTGTTACAAGTGGTAGATGGTAGGCGAGTGATTTTGGGGAGTTGAGGACTTTATCTTCCTCAATATTTTTCACCACAATTTAACATAACAATTTTAAGAATTTTTTTGCATATAAAAATATCACAATAAATCCATGATTTTAAAATTTCAATTTGAATTTAGATTGGCATGTTAGGCAAATAAACTAGCTAATTTTCTTATCCTTATTGCTTAGCATTTATGAATTTGATAAGTCCCATATGAAGAGGATCCATGAAAACTTTATAAATTGTTTTCCCATTCTCACTGGTGGCGTACGACCCTCGTCGCCACCAAGGCATGACACTATCGCGCCGGAGGAGCCGACACCCGCGCGCGTCTAGCCCCCTCGACAGTCGAAGACGAAGGATGCCGATTTTTACTACACCAAGTGAGGACTTCATCTCACCACGACACATCTCATCGGGCTCGTGCGTGCATGGAGTTATCTATTCTATCTTTCCTTTTATTATGAACTTAGCCCGCATGTGTTTACGCGGGCCTTTGCATATTTGCTTCTTTCTCTTGTAGGCCTTCGGGTGGGTTCCCTCCTTTTCGGGATCCCGTTCGTGAGGCCCTTTCCCTTGTTGAACCTTTAATTTTCTATGATCATGTTTAGGTGTGGGTTGTGGGCCTCAAGTGGGCCCTTTCCTCTCTCGGCCCATTATGGGCTCTATAAGAGGGAAAGGGACCCCCCCCCCCCCACAAACCCTAGCCGTCACTTGAAGAAAGAAAGGAGCATCCTCCCTCTCAAGTGGCAGCTCAAGGAAGATCAAGGAAGGAGATCAACCGCCGCCACCGCCGCCGCACCACCACGTGCCGCCACCGTGCCCGCCGTTGAGGCCGCCGCCTCTCCTTACCTTCCCGCCGTCGCCGCCGCCACCGGATCGCCGCGCCGCCATCCCTTCCCCTCCACGGATCACATCCTCCCTCCTCCTCAGCCCACAGATCTTCCCATCTTCCCCTTACCTTCCGCCTCACAGATTCCCTCTTCCCGATTTCCTCCTCTTCCACCTCCCGAATTCCTCCTCTGCCACCCCCCACAAAATTCCTCTCCCACAACTCCACCACCATCTCTGATTTCTCTCTCCATCTCTCGGCCATTCCCCTGCCATTATGCTATTCACCACGGTTTTCGATCTTCTCCTTCTTGCCGCCCACGAATTTCCACCCCCCCCCCCGAAACTTTGTCATCCCCTCTAGCCGTCATCCTGTCATCGTCCTCCTTCCCCCAAAAATTCCCTACACCCTCGCGCACCCTCCACCTAGTTCCTCGTCCACAATCCCCGTTTGATCCACTCACCCCTCTCATTGCATCTCATCTCCGCCCCAACCCCACCGTCCGTCCATTTCCCCACTGTCCGACATCCACCCTCCCCACAATTTCCTACCGCCTCTTATTTCCCCTATTCCTATGCCGAATCTGCCTCAGATTCCCTCAGCCGAACGCCTGACCCTCCGCCTCCCCATTCCCAGACACCCCCACTTTCCCAATATCCCGATCTCCCGAATTCCTCCCCACGCCCTTTCCAAAATTTCCAGACGTGGTGGTTCCCGTGATCTACCGTCCATATCACCAACATCTAATTTCCCTCACTGATGCCCTGTCGAATTCCACCTGCGACTACCGCGAGCCCTCTACTGATTCTGCCAAGTTCTCCCCCGCGGCCCTGCCTCTACTGTCCTGCCGCCCGAACTCCCTTCCCGCGACTCGTCTACTACTTCCGCGTCACCTCCCTACCAGCGTCCTTCCCCTCTGGCGCTGAATCTTCAGCCCGAGTTGCCGATTGGGAGAAATTCTCCTTCGTCGAGGTGTGCCCTCACCAACCTAACGCGACGCTTCCTGTAGTGCTGCCAGGTTGCCCCTGCCGCAACTACTCCGGAATTCATCACGCTCCGCCCACGTCATTCATCTCCGTGACACCCGAAGGCTTTCCCAGTTCTCACTCTCACGATCGTGACACTTCTTCTTCCCCCTCTTGACATGCCGTCACGTCCCCATTCGCATTAGACTGAGATGCACTCCTTCGCTTGACCATTGCTCTCCGCCGGCTGACGTGTCATTTTCGTGCGTCGTTAAAACACAAAGACGATGGTCAAAAAAATTTATAAAACCGAACTCACAAAGACAAGATATAATAATCAAGTATTGGGTAAGCATCGGGTCGATCCACAGAGACCAGGGTTGACTTTAATCGTAGAGTTGACTTGGTCAAACTTAGGTTTAAAAAAAGTTTTAAATAAGAGAAAATAAGATGTAAGATATGAAAATTATATAAATAAGCTAAATAAAAAGTTTTAAGAATTTAAATCTCGGATTTGACAGAGAAAAGTCAAAAGTCAAAGTCAAAGCATTGACTTTGACCAACAGTAGGCGTTCTGCAAAATCAGAGAATCAAACAGAGTCAGAAGATTACGAAAAGTAGATATTTGGAAACTAGAGAGAAAATGGAATTTATTGATATATATTTCGTAATTTTTGGATAAGAAATGGATTTATTATGAATTATTGAAAATCAATGATCAGAAAATCCCCAAAATTAACACCTCAGAGGAAATCTTCAAATTGAATGACCAAATGAAATCCAAATCTTGCAATTTATATGTCAATGGAAATCTAAGAACCATAAGAATCCAACAAGACCGAAATTATCAAATTCTGATTTGCCAATAAAAAGTAATTGACCCCGAAAGTCAACGTTTGACTTCTGATGAAAGATGAACAGTCCTTGGTCAAACGTCAAATTGAAGGGTCAAATGAACTCGGAATTTGATGAATTTGCTATCCACGGAAAGCTGATGAAAAGAGGAATCCAATGAAACCAAAATAAAATGATTTGAAATTATAATCAGAGAGATATCCTATTTTCAAAATCAGAAAAATTTCAGACCGAAATTTGGGGAAAATGAAGAACACTATGAACTAATTTGCAAAATTAAACTTCTAAATCTAATAAAAACTCAAATTACCTCTTGATAATCGATCGAATCTCACTACTAACCCGATTTCCACGAGAATTAAGCTCCAATTTGCGCGAATTGGAGTGAATTTGCTCGGATCCTTTCTCACGGAATTTCGGAATTCAAGGGGAAAATTCGATGAAATCAAGGAGGAATTCGTGATCAATTCCCGCTCCAATCCCTTCGGAATTGAGTCTAAACGCAGGGGGATCACGATGAACTAAAGATCTTCCTCTAAATTCGCTTAATTCCTTCACGAATCGATCAAAAGTTGAAGAACAAGAGAGGCGAAATACATGCTTTTAAAGAGGGAATTAGGCCCGAAATCGTGGCCATTGGAAGCGGTCGTGGGCGTCATTTGAAGGCGTCGTGGGAACGAGTCTTTGGGTGCGGCGTCGTGGCTTCAATTCCACGAAAAATCCGCTTGAATTTGGCTTCAAATCAGCCTCCAAGAAGGCCACGATTTCCGCCACGATCGACCACGATCGCGCCGCGATCGGGCGTCGATCGTGCTCCAGACGCTCCAGGAAATGCCGTCTGAGCTGGTTGAAACGAATCCGCGACGAAAGCTGTAAGATCGCGGTTCGATCGCGCCGCGATCGTGGGGTTCTTCCTCGATTCGTCTGCGCCGTCTGATGGGCCTCAGGTAAATGGACGATCGCGATCTCTAGATCAAGCCGCGATCGCGATGAATAACAGCCGTCAGATGAAGATCAAGGCTACGGGGAGTCCACGTGGCGTCCATCGTCGTGCAATCGCGTGATGAGATCTCAGACGTCCGATTGAGGCGTGATGTCTCCTCGCCACGCCACGTGTCACCCATCCGCTGCTTCACTTAAACCGGAAATTGCGCACGTGTTAGATTGGTGATCGCGTGGACTCGGGTCCACGCGATCTCCACCGTCTTGATAGAATCCGACGCTTGTGGCTCGTCCACGTCGCCTGCAAAAGAGAAAACCGTGTGGGACATAGTCCCACACAAAGAAAATAAAACGAAATGTCGCGTATAAATAGGGGAGTGAATTCCCCTATTAATTGCCTCTATTCCTCTTTATTAGCGATCCTACACGTGGCGCCCACACGGGCGCCCACGTGGTCGTGTGGCCTCCCTGCCACTTGGCCGCACCTTGTGCACCTCCTGCGTGGGCCACTCGGGCGCTGCCACGTGGCCTCAATGCCGCGTCGCAACCCGAGGTTGGTCCCGCGCGCCACGTCATCCTGGCCCGCTACGTCAGCCGCGGCCACGTCACCATGCAGGTCAATCCCCTTTTTTTGTGATTTTAATTAGGAAAAATTCGTAAAAATCAATTTAAAAATCAAATAAAATTCGGAAAAAGGGCATTAAACTTCAGAAATTCATAATTTAAAATATACAACTCCTTTTTAATTGAAATTTTCTCCATTGGATCCTAAATTCTTTCCTTTTTAATATTATGTCATTTAAAACATATTTAGAAAGAAGAAATCAAGATGACTTATAATTTACTTAAATCATTTCTCATTAAACATTTTAAATCATAAATTCATCCTAAAATCATCCTTCCAAGCATTTACTAAAGTCAAAACTCATTCCATAACAGAGATTAACTTCTATTAATTTAAACAAAAGCTTAATCATCTATCAAACATAAAATTATCCCTAATTTATGCATAAATATCAACTTTAGCGAAATGACATGCCAATGGAGAAAATTCCTAAAAAGTATGATAACATGCATCATATTCACATAAAATAAGCATGAATATGAGTTAATTAAGATAAGAATTCAAGTTATAAATGCATGTTATCACCGGCTCGTCACTTTTGCATCAAGGATCACCTCCGGGACTTCGTGATATCAACTCGACCCGCGTCTGCCATCCGCTCGTGCCACATACGAACGATCGACCCCATCGCCACGACCGACTGGGCTCACGCCCTGCAGGTTAGGCATACATCCCCACTCATTTATGTTGAAAGTCTATATCTTCTTCAGTATTTCCCGCACCCGTCTCCACCGCCATTGGGATTTAACTTAGGACGAGTGATTAGATGACTCGATAGGATTGAGGCCGTGGTCCAATCTGTCGGGTTGATGGTCGAGCTCCCTTCAACGATTCACGCCTCCCCTCGCCCCGAGGACGTGGACCAGAAGGACTCCCGAACCGACACTACTCGATGCATCCCAGGGTCTCCGGATACGACGATCGAGACAATACTCTGCTTGTTGGCATTAGTAGGTTATTATCTTGATGTAGACCATGCTAAGACATTCATTCCTTAGTTCACCCTCAGTATCTCGGCAGGAGACCGGCTTCACACCCCGGTTCTGTATCACTCACGCTCCAAAACAATCGTTGTCCTTTTCCTCAAATTTTAAAAGATAAAATGGAAAGGTGATAAAATGCTAATTAGACCTGATAATACATGATTATTTAGGCATATTAAGGCATAAATGATTTCATTTCTATGCATGTTATCATATTTATGAGTATTTATCTATCATTCTATGAAAAAGTCATTATAATCTCAAAATACTTTAATTTAGGGTTAATTATGAGGAATTAAAAGATAAATAATTTTATAACCCATCTTTACTTGAGATTATAAGTGTTTTTAAAATTAAATAATGAGAGAAATCATTTTTTAAAACATTCACTTAATTTTCTAAAGTTAAAATCTTAAAGAAATGAATGTATTTTTCAAATAGAAATTAAATCTCTTGTTATTTATTAAATTTGACTTTATAGAATGATAGATAATTAAATTTCGGATCAAATGAAAGAAATTTCGATTAATTTGAAGTTATATTTTGAAAGTTATGAATTTTCTAATTTTAAGGGATTTTTCTAGAATTTTTCTGAATTTTTAATGAATTTCTAAGGATTTTCTGGAATTAAAAATCGATTTTTCTAATTTAATATTGATTTTTCAGAATATTTAAAGCGCGCAGGTGACGTGGCGCAATCAGAGCCATCCGATCAATCGCGATCAATGATCGCGATGAAGAGGCGACGTGGCAGGGTGCAGGACATCCGATCGCGCATGCGACGCGCAGGCGATCGCGCATGAAAAAAAGGTAACCATCTTATTTTATTCATATCCCCACTCAAGTAGTATGCTCTCATTGTTCTAGTGTAGTCTTAATGCATACTTATTATTTCTACTATAGTCTTAATGCATGCATACATTCCTATATACTTGTAATTAGGAAAATTTATGATTTATAAACAAACAAATCTACTTGCTGATAACATGCAATTTTTACATGAATTTACAGGATTATTAATGCAGTTTAAAGCATTAAATATTCTATTTGTATGCATGTTATCATATTTTAAGTATGTTTCTGTCATTTTATGTAATTTTATATTATGATCTAAAAATATATCATTTTATGGATAATTATGCATAATTCAACAATGTAATTCTAATCCTACTTATATTTGAGATCATAATTATATTTTTCTGATTAAATGATAAGAGAAAAGATTTTTATTTACACTCATGTATTTTTCTAAATTTATTTTCTACGAGAAATTAGTGTATTTCTTAAATTAAAATTAATTCTCTTGTTATTTTAATATTTTGACTTTTTATAATGATAGATAATTCAATTTCTAATCCAACAAAATAAATTTGAACTAATTTAGAGTTGCATTTTGAAAGTTATGAATTTTCCATTTTTTAGGAATTTTCTAGAATTTATCTGAATATATTTAACTCTATTTTCAATTTTTAAATAATTTAAAAGAATTAAAAAAAGGTTTTTAAACTGTGCGCTGACATGGCAGAGTATCGCCACGTGGCAACACGTGTACGCGTGTGTGTGTGACGTGTGTGCATGACACGTATGCGTATGCGCGCATGTGCGCATGTGTGCGCGAGAGATTAATAAATAGGTTAGAGCATCCGTTAAGGATTTAAGCTAACCCATTAAAATGGTGTACATTATATACGCGTTAAAATCTTATCTTTTATTCCTTTTGGGACTATTTTATTTCATTATGTTTCAGGTGATGTGGCGTAGTGTGAGACGTCCGATCGCGCGATTAAATCGTGTGGGTCGGATGTCACTTACTCACAGGCAATACGTGGCGACATCCGATTAGATGACGATTCGATCAAACGACGTTTAATCTCAGCCGTTCATCTTAGAGTTATAACGGTTGAGATTAAATGCGCCCGATGGACACGTAGATTCATCGCGATTGTCTAATGAAGATTGGACGGACAAAATCAAGCAACGCTTTCTCTTCACGCGTGACGGTGGTGAAATCTGGACGCTTCATCTTAGAACAAACAAACGCGACTTAAAGACGCCGATTCACGAATCGACGTTTAATCTCAGTCGTTGATCAGATCGAATCGACGCATCTGACGGTTACGCCCAATTTTGCCTATAAATTGAAATGTTCTTCGCTACGGAAAACCATTCTTGGGTTTTCGAGCAAATCGAACTGTCTAGACATCACAATCTGAGAACCTTTTGATTTATGCATCTTCTAAACTCATTTCCGCGTCCAAAGAGTGTTTGAAATCAAAAATTGATCAAGAGAATCGGGAGAAATCACATCTTGAACGCCAAACTTTATTTTCAAAATCACCGAATGAAAAGCCTTGAATCCGGAAATTAATTGGATCCTTTCGAGCGCGACTTTGGGTTAGATTGTGTGTTTTCATCTTAATCTTTCATCATTTAGCATTAGATTTATATTTTGAATCTTAGATTAAGTTTAATTTAGTTTTAATTTCAGTTTTTACTTATTTTCGCGATCGAATTTCTATCTCAATTTTAAATCTCGATTTCTCCACGAATTCTAATCCAAATTCAGTGATTTTTTATTCCATGGATTCGTATTGGAGTTATCTTTCTTAATACTAAAATCCTTATCTAGTATTGAAAGACAAATTTTTACATATCTAAGGAGAGCCAATCTTGTGATATTTGTGTAGGCATTTACATCCAAGTGTGAACTTGACAGTGTGGTCAGCATACATAAAATATCTTGTTTCTTAAGATCCTCAAAGGAACGTGGTGTGAACTACCACAAGATCTCCCCAATGCCATGTTTAAACTCCATCCAAGTGTATCTTTCACTTGCCATGAATAAAATATAGGGCTCTTGCAGATCATCAAATTGACAATGTCATTTTTCCATGGTTGGATAGTAAGTTGTTAAAGGAAGAGTCTATTGGGTATGATGCTAAGTATGCCATCTAAAATGAGCAATCTTTTCTCTTACGCCAAGTCTTTGCTCTTTTTGAGTTAAATTGCATTGTGAATCTCTTGGCTTCAAAGGTTTCTATGTGAAGCACTCCATGGTATTCTAGCAACATATCTTACAACATACTCTCAACCATGAGGTATTATACTAGCATCAAGATTGATTAATGTCACTGATAAGATGATTTCATCACAAAAGGCATAGAAAACACAAGTGCTGCTTGGCTATGGAGTTTGTTTATGCGAGTGACCTGAGAGTGTTATCCCACTAGAAATGTGTTGAACTCATTGCATGAGACATGTCTTGCATGATGATTTCTGAGAACCCTTGCATTGATTCTGGAATCTATTTCAAGCCATTTTGCGACTCCATCCTTCGACAGCTCTAATCATCATGATAGGTTGACTCGAAAATCAATTTACTCAACCTGATATTTGCCTATACAACGGGGGCTAATGGGTCGATTCTACAAAAAATACACAATTCAATGAATGATGGGCTCTTCCCCTATGGTGGGCTTCTCCACCCTCAACAAACCCTCTAACACTCATGTCAATCAGAACAAGAGAAAAGAGAGTAAAGTCAACGCAACTGGATTTGCTGTTCCAGGATCTCATTTTCCTTAATAAGAGCTGCAAGATCTGACTGAAGCTTGTTGACCTCGCTTTCACGTGGAACAAACACAGCCAGTTTTGACTGAAAGTCCATGGACTCCCTTTTGACTCGGTCAGTCTGAAGAATCTTTTCGGATATCTGTTGAAAGCTATCACTGATGTCGCCCAGAAGATTGTAGATGTTCTTCATGACTGGGTCCCTCTTCCCAACACTACCTTTGACCTCCCTGAAAAATGAGCATCTTTCTCTTTTATCTCCTATCATTAGACAAAAAGTGCTTTCAATAAATGATAAAAATTTGTCTATGGGATGGGTTGAGAAAAATTTAAGGGGGGTGGGGAGGCGAAGTAGGACATATAGATGGACAATTCAGTCTACCCCATAACAAGCTGGTAGTCTTTCTCTTTAGGATTATCTCTGTCTTCTTCAGTTTTCATATCTCTGGGGAAAGCTGAGCAGCACACGAGAGAAAGAGAGGAGGCAGAGCGAGGGACAAGGGGAGGGAAAGAGAGAGAGAGAAATTAGGGAGAGGAACAGAGAAAGACTAAATCAAAAACAGGGTACATGAAATCCCCTTCACTGTCTATCTCTCTATAAATCAAAAACTGTTGCCTGAGAAAAGGATAATCCTACACACTGATGATGTATTAAAACTGAATTGAGTTTACCTCAAAATAGCTTCATTAAGCACAGAAAATACCCTGTGGAAACGATCCATGATGGAATTGGTCTCAATCTGTACCTCCCGAATGTCTCTCATGATCTGCTCTATGTCAAAATCCTGTTTATGATAGTTCTTCGTGATCTCAGCAATCCTCTGAAGGTATGATCTTCTTTGAGGCACTTTTGGCTGCTTCTCCAGCTCTATAACAAGCCTGGAATGTTCGTCCACTCTTTGGACGGGAACATAAAAGAGAGAGATAAAATGAATTATTAAAAAAATGAGAATCATCAGCATGTACAAAAAAACTTAAAAATGAACTTCACGAGGATGTATATAATCCATGAACCTCAAAAAATGATTTAAGAAAATTTGGGCTAAATAGGGTATCGGATTGATCACGTTCATCCATTATTTTCATCTGAATTCAATATGTCTCACAACATGGTAGCTTTTTTTGGGAGGAGATCATTCTTTATACCTCTGTTGGAGTTCTGAAAGGACAGCATCCGTTTCTTTTTCTATCTGTTTCAACTGCGAAAACTTCTCTCGATGATCGGGATCATCAGAATAGAGTTCCAGCTCCACAAGCTTTGTTCTCTCTTCAAATGATCCTGCAAATATGTTCCTGACACAAAATGGAACAAAAATAACCAACTTCTTAAAGGTATCTTCAAATATAGATCCTAAAAACCCTAAACAAAAATGCCATTGGAGAGAATACCATTGACATTGCAGCTCCTCAAGGAAACTCCTTCTTGAGTCAACTCTTTCAGTGACCTCCGTGATGTACATCTCGGCCCGTTGACTTACTTCATAATCCATATCAGCTATAGATTTCAGTATATGTAGCTCATCTTCTAGATCCTCGATCTCTGAGGTTTTGACATGGTTGGCCTCCACAATCTTCGTTTCTTTAATTTTCAGGTATTCTATCTTTCTTTGCAACTACAGATAATTAAAAACATGTTAAAAATCATAAATCATTTCACCAGATTAGCAACATTTAATCAAATGGATAAGGCAATTTACAAGAGCAGGTAAATTAACTAAACCTCGGAAGTCTGCTCGTGCAGAGAAACCAATTTCTCCACGACTTTGTTGGAATTTTCATAATCATGATCTCCTTGGATCATCGCGGCTTTATTGGATCCTTAAACTGCGTCAGTTAATCGAGTACCAACTTCGCAAGAGAGCCCGGATTTGGGAAATAAATTTAGAGAAACTAAATAGGAGCGATTCAAAGAAGCTTAACCGATCAAATCGGCAACTTCGCTACTTCAAAAGAAGATCCAAGAGGTCTACTATGGGAAATTATGGGCGAAACAAATTGAAAATTTCCAGAAAACCCTTCATCTCAAATCTCAAAAAAAAGAAATGAAAAACGTAAGATCAACATAAAAATGAAACGTGGCGTGACCTTATTTGATAAGAGCATCTACGGTGCGCGGCGCAAAGCATGGAATAAAAAACAAGCGAATTTTAAATGATTTGCACGTAATTCCTACGTGGGGGGAGGAGATTGTACTTTTAGTCAACGAAGAAAAGAAATTTTGTATAGTCAACAGTCAAGAGCCACTGCAACGTACCGTGATCTCCCTCACCCCTCGAGCCCTCCGCCCTACCCAAAACTGTTACTCCTAGCCAAAACCCTCTCTCTCTCTCTCTCTCTCTCTCCAGAGGATGGAAGCGATGGCAATTTCCAACTCTTCGTGCGCGGGTGTGTCGCTCTTCTCCGCTAAATCCCGCCCAGAACTCCCATTATCGCCATTTCGCGGCTCCCGGCTGGCGCTGCCTAATGCTTCTCAGAGGAGGACTAGTATAACGGTACGATGCGCCGCCGATGTCGCGGTTCGTGCAGATACCATCCCCATCGAGAAAAGTACAAATTCCCTATCTTTTTTCTCTTTTGCTCTCCGACACCTGTCTCTCATGTTTCTTTCTGAATGGTCTCTTATCAGGATTCGAGGCTTTTCCTACGGTTATGGATATTAACCAGATTCGGGATATTTTGCCACATCGGTAAGTAAGAAATTCGTACATTAATTTTAGTTTCCAAGGTTTGATTAGCTTTATCTTTCCCCTGTTGATGAAATTTTTGGGGTGTCAGGTTTCCGTTTCTTCTGGTGGATAGAGTGATTGAATATAAACCTGGTGTGACGGCCGTGGGTATTAAGAATGTGACGATCAATGACAATTTCTTTCCTGGACATTTCCCTGAGCGACCTATCATGCCTGGTGTTCTGATGGTGGAGGTAAGTCGATCAATTTCTAGTAAATTAGTTTAGTTGTTCATCTAAATTCTTACATTAAATAATTGTCGGCGTTGGATTTTAGTAATTTATTGGCGTTGTATTTTAGCAATTTATTGCCGTTAATTTCATGTGTCCTTGTTGTAGATAAGGGTTCTATCTGAAAATAGCTAGTTAAATGTCTTATCTCATCTCTTATCTTAAGCTTTGGGGATCCTCAAGATCTTCTTATTGATTGAGATTTTGATCAATCAGATGAACACATCTTATGGACTTATGATCTGTCGCCAATCATAATTGGCAATCAATCAGAAGGACTTTAGAGATTAAAGGAAAATTAGTTCTGGGACATCAGATCTGGCTACCCAAATTTAAAATACACCCAAGAAACATCTTTCGGGTGTTCCCCTCCCTCTTTTTCCAAAAAAAAAAAATTACACCCAGGAAACATAATTGCTTTGCGAAGAGAAGTTGTTGTCGAGGAGAGAGATCAAGTTATCAAATATAATCCTCTGCCTTTTAATGTCAAAAATTGATGTTAAACATCTTTTAAAAATGTGACCTTTAAATTTTTTACTGCCCCTATTATGAAACATTTCATAGTTAGCCAATCACCATTGATCACTGTTAAACTAATATTTCTAGTCTTTCTCCTCATCTACTCTATTCCACATGTACAATTGGGCCATGTATTATAAATGGCCCAATCCCTTTCTTTTAGCCGTTGCCCCTGAGTTAGCCGTTGGGGCAACGGCTATATGACCGTTGCCCCCAACGGCTATCTCGGGCAGGCCTTTGCCTATAAAGCAAGGCCTCCCCAACCCGATAAAGTGAGTTGTCTTCCCCCTTTTTCTTCCATCAAAAAGGTTCAATAAAATCTCCTCATTTCTCATTTGTCTCCAAGGCCCCATTTGCCCTATCTGTTTCCAAAGTCAGAATTCTCTTCATTCTCTACAATCACCTAATTGATCAGGTATACAGAGGTTCTGCGTTCATCATGATCATGATCATCATGATAATCCAATCAACCCTTGAATCCAACCTGTTATTACTTCAATTTAACGTGACTACTTTGGATAGAATAAAAATTAATAGACCTCCTTTAAAGAGCAGTTGAGGGGCATTCTTATCCCTAGGGATATGACAAAAGGCAGGGCTCTAGGATTAAGGACAAAGCAGTATAGAGACTGTCTTTGATGATGGCAAATCCCTGTTGAATTGTGTTCCCAAATTAGTTCATCTAATGCGCAGCAAGAAACACAAGTATTTTTCTCAAAAAAACTTAAAGCTCATTCTCTCTCTAAATATGATGAGTTTGTAGTATGGATCTGATCTCTCTCTTTCTTTGCTTTGTAGGCGATGGCACAGGTAGGGAGGGCTAGTGATGCTGCAACCTGAGGTGGGTGGTTCTAAAGAGAACTTCTTTTTTGCGGGCATTGACAGGGTGAGATTCCGGAAGCCAGTGATAGCAGGGGACACATTGGTCATGAGGATGACCCTCATCAAACTGCAGAAGCGCTTTGGCATTGCCAAGATGGAAGGCAAAGCCTATGTTGGCGGTGAGGTAGTCTGTGAAGGGGAGTTCCTCATGGCCACAGGAACCTCCGAGTGACCCTCCCTTTCATGCTTTGACACCCCACTACCTCTCTCTCATTTTATCTACCGATCTATTGGTTGGATAAATGGCCTTAAGTAGGGACAGATTTTTGCTGGTAAACTCTATTTTTTCCCCATGCGTTTCATTCTCTGAACCATTACATGGACAATCCCCTCCAACACTCACATCTCTGGATATATAAACGATGATTGATAGGTTGATTGGTTTTTGGTAATGAATGGAGTTTTGGGCTTTTGATGAAGTGCAGTCATTCCAATTATCTTGATTTTTTTGATTCATACTATTATTGTTCCTACTATGATGATTGATACCAAAATAAAAGAAATTTGAATGTACAAATATAGAAGGTAAAATTTTGAAATATTATTCAGGGGGGAACTTTGGGAAGACCTGTATGGGACAATTTTAATCCATCCTCTTCCTTTTTTAGATGTACTCTTCCCCCATCCCTAATGGAGCCCTAGGATCTAATCGTTATGTTTTGACATTTAATCAGATCATTGGGCATCATCAACCATATTGTAGAGATATCATCAGCTCAAATTTATAGGGTACTAGAACAAAAATGCTCAACCTTTTGAAGCATTTTCCCCAAGACCCTAATTGCCATAGTTATGAAAATTTTTGAATAGTTTTCGCACTTATCAAAATCTTCACATTATTCTTTTGAACATTATTTATAGATATTAATCAAAACCTTTTCTGAAACTATTTTTTTGTGGTGCCCAATCGGATCAACCCAAGTGTCCAACTGTCAGCAGCCCCATCACTCCCATAAGTCACATGTCAGATCTAATAAAAGTAAAAAAAAAACAAGGTCATTATACTATGAAGCTGCCAATCATTGGCGATGACCAATGATTAGCATTGTCCATATAGGCATCCAAGATCGCCCTATAAGGCATGATCTTATAAATTGCTTTACAAATTGACTTCCATTCATTTAAAATAAAAAATTTCTAACTTAAGAAGTTGTTTTATTGATATTTTTGAAGTCAAAAAATTCTACAAAATATGACAAAAAAATCAGAAAAATTGAAATATCCTTATAAAAATAAAATAAAAATCATTTTAAACCATGATAACATGTATTCATGTAAATAATGCATAAAATATACGATATCACTGTTATTTACATGCTATTATATCTCCTACTCAAATTATTGCTAGTTCCTTAGTAGTGTTACTCTAATTTCCTTGAGGATATTCCCTTTCATCCTTGAAACAAAAGAATATGTGCATGAAGTGTTTAAGATAACAATAATATGATTGGCATGACTACCCTCTATGATAATCCAAACAGTCACCTTTTCTTGAACATGTGAATCAACTTCTTTGAGTTTGGATAAAGAGAACGAAGATGAACAAGTATCATTACTCCTCTGCAGATATGACACTATAATCCCAAGATGTTCTCACTACTCTCATGAAATGGTGGACCTCATATCTCTCACAAATAAGGACACTCTCTTAGGTATTTTATACTTAGTTATTGAGATTACATTGCCTCCCCCCAAATTCAAAAATAGAGTTTAGCCATTCTTCTCCTCTTGTTTTAAGCACAGAAATCAAATGTGACCCAATGAAATATGTATGATGAACAAAAAACAATGGATGGGGATAAATGTGTGAAGGAAAAGAAATATGGAAGGCCCAAAAGAAACAATGGTGATATGGATAGAGGATGATGGAGATTGAAAAATGTGTTCTTAATTAATAGTAAGTAAGAAGATAAGGTGAGAAAGGCAATGTAAAAAGATAGGGATATCATGGATAGGAACCTAGCATCACAGATTCTTGTAAGATTAATGTGGAAAGTTTTATAAATCTCAATGACTGTCCAAACAAAATTACCTCAGAGAGAATGTCCTTCTTTGTTCTATCCTTTTTTGAAATAAAAAAGGGTGGAGGGAAGAGGTGTTGGGAGCGAAGGATGAAGGAGTAGAAATAAACGTAGGTTATGTTTTATGTTAAGAATAATATTCTTAGGTATTTTTTTATTTTTTATTTTTATTTTTGAAAAAGGGATTGAACAAACACTCACAACATGACCATCATTCTTGGTTTTCTCATCAGACAAGAATCAATAGTTATTATGAAAAAAGTAATCAAGAAGAAGAAGAAGAAACAAGGAACTTCAAAGAAAGGGTACATAAGGAAAAGAGGATAACAAGCAAGAATATAAAAATTATTAGGATTCAGAATATCTAATGTAATGAGGAAAATGAGTGAAAAATGAGTTCCCACAATGGATAGCTTTTTCAAACATAGTTTTAGTGAGAGAAAATTGGTTGTTGGGTTCAAAGTGAATACAACTTATAAGATTTTCAAACATGGTTTTAGGTGCCTCAAGAAAGATCCATTTGTGATTTAGGATTTGGAGGAATGCTTACTGGGAAATCAAGACACATAAAATAGAATTGGCTAATGAAAAGGTAAATGTATTCACACATATTGCTCCTCTTACATGCCAAGTTTTAGTGCAAGAAAAGTGGCTGATGATTTCAAAGTGAATACAAACTTTTAGTATTTCTCAAACATGATTTTAGGTGGCTCAAGAAAGATCCTTTTTTTGCTTTAGGAATTGAAAGAATGCTTATGAGAAAATGAAGACACATACGTAGAATCTGCTGATTAAAAGGTGAAGGTATTCACACAAACTGCATCCTCTTACATCCCAAGTTTATAGTGATTTAATACTTTGATATTCACTTCTTCATATCCACAACCTATTCATTTGGACATAACCTCACATACAAAATCATGGTCTGTAGCCATCTAAACATATACTTGATCCCCTCTAAGAGCCTAACTTCTCTATACATGATTCTAGTCCCAAGGATGATGGGACTAATAAAATTAATTATTAATATGTGATTGATGATTGAATTCATGGAAGATATATTTTTACATGAGATAATAATAATTCTTCACAAGTAAATGATCCCTCCCCTTATTGATATATGCATAATCCTCAATTCATGAATATGAAAATTAAAATTTAAAAATTTGAGGGAAAATAATTTCAAGCAGAGGAATAAACTTTTTATTTAATATGTGGCACCCATGGATCATATCTTTAGTTGATCGTTTAAGTGTGGATATGGCAGAAAATGAATCATAATCTATTTAGTTAATTAAAGTTAAAAACAACAAAAAAATATAATGAGAAGTAAAAAAGTGAACTAAAATAAATTTCTCAACATTAAATAAGATAAAATCACATAAAAAATAAACTGAAATCTTTATAGTAAATTGATGGATTATCACAAGGTGATTGAGGTTGAATTTCCAAAGATATTGACTTGCGACTATGAGGGAGAGAACCACATTAGGCTTCAATATTTGGCTATTAACTTTCAATAGTGCACTTGTCTTTGGATCAAGAATTGAAATTGCTCCATTATCAAAGACTTCCAAAATAGTGAATGACCCATCCCATTTTCACTTGAGTTTTAATTGAGAATTATAAAACAAAAAATTTTTGATTCCCTTGAAGATTTATATCATTTAAATTCTTATTGTGTAAGTTCTTCTTCTTGGTTTTATAAATCAGTGAGTTTTCATTAACCTTCTAACTCAATTTTTTTAATTTCTTTAATCTAAAATATCAATTCTTATCAAATGAATCTAAAGAAAGGCTAAGAATTTTAAGAACCCAAAATGCTTTGTGATCAATATTCCCCTGAGGTGACAAAAACTAACATGGAAGGAGACATCCAATAGGTGATCAGCTAAATTGGGAGTAGATAATTCAATGGGTAATCTATAAAAAGATGATCATCTATAACAGTCTCTACCCATGCCTCGAGTCAAATACTGCATCATAAAATACATTTCACAAGTCTAGGTTTGTTTTTTTAATAAAAAATTTCAAAGAAGCATTATCTATGACTATAACTACTTTAATACCTAAAAAAGAATGATTTTTTTTCTAAAGCAAAGATAATAGCTAGGAATTCTTTTTTAGTGATAGAATAATTCACCCGAGCCTCCACTAAGTTCTTGATAGCATAGTAGACAACCACATTCTTACTATCAATCCTTTGACCTAAAATGAATCCTTAAGAAAAATAAGAAGCTTCAAACATTATTTCTAGGAAATTGATAACATGATAATTAGACATGATAATACATGATTATTAATGCATATTAAGGCATAAAAGATTTCCGTCCTATGCATGTTATCATATTTATGAGTATTTATCTATCATTCTATGAAAAAGTCATTATAATCTCAAAATACTTTAATGCAGGGTTAGTTATGATGAATTAAAGATAAATAATTTCATAACCCATCTTTACTTGAGATTATAATTAGTTTTTAAATTTAAATAATAGGAGAAATCATTTTTATAAATATTCATTTAATTTTCAAAATTTTTAAATCTTAAAGAAATGAATGTATTTTTGAAATAGATATTAAAACTCTTATTATTTATCAAATTTGACTTTTTATAATGATAGATAATTAAATTTCTGATCAAATGAAAGAAATTTGGATAAATTTGGAGTTATATTTTGAAAGTTATGAATTTTCTAATTTTTAGGAATTTTTCTAGATTTTTCTGAATTATTCTGATTTTTTTATGAATTTTAAAGGATTTTCTGGAATTAAAAATTGATTTTTCTAATTTAAAATCGATTTTTCATATTATTTCTAGCCCGCAGGTGACGTGGCGCAATCTGGAGCGTCCGATCGATCGTGATCGACGATCAAGGCCGCGATGCGACGTGGCGTAACGTGGGACGTTCAATCGCGCGATCAAATCGCGATCGTTGATCTTCACTTAAGGCGAGGGGTCACGTGGTGCAGCATGATTCGTCGGCAAATCGTTTTCTAAACGATTTAATCAGAGCCGTTGATCAAAGGAGTTATAACGGCTGAGATTAAAGCGACGGAAGCGCATCAAAAACGTCCGATCGTAATCCGACGGCAACCGTTTGATGCATTTTTATAATGGAAGTGACGTGGCTTCATCTCGGCGGTCGATCGGCGATCCAACGGCTGTGACTTAACAGTAACAATTCGCGTCCAATGTGTTTCATTAGAGCCGTTGATCACGAATTTAAGGCTGATCGGACGGTTATGCCCAAAATGCCCTATATATTGAGATGTTCTTCTACATTATAAAGCATTCGAGAGAAATTTGAGTAAATCGAACTGTTTAGACATCAAATCTCTTGAATATCTTGATCCCAATCGTTTCTAGACTCATTTCTGTGTCCACGGAGTGCTTAAGATCAAAATTTCGACGATCGACCAGGAAGAAATCGAGTCTTGAACTCCACGATCATGATTTTCTGAATTTTGATGAATAGCCTTGATTCCGGCGATTAATTGGATCAAATTGATCTCAATTGTGGGTTAGGGATCGTGTTTCATCCTAATATATCTTCGTTTATCATTTTATTTTATTTTAGAATCGTAATTAGCGTTAAGTTAGATCTTATTTTTGGTTTTTCGCTCTTTATATTTTTGGAAATTTCTCCTCTTCTCAATCTTCAATTTTTCCGCGAAATCAAAGTCAAATTCATTGATTTTTTATTATGTGGATTCGTCTTCAAGTCGTCTTTCATAAAATATTGATTTGCCCAATTTCTATCATCGATTCATTGTTCGATTTGATCAAATTCAAAGAGATCCTTCAAAATTTCCCTACTTTCCTGTGGATTCGACCCTTATTTACTATTATACCCCTCAACTCATGAATTATTCTTGAAATTGGTAAGTTTGGACTTTATTATGACTCTTGACCGTGTGATTTCAACGACCACTCGGTCTCAATTCGTTAAAGATATGGAGCATATCAAAACTTTATGAAACCTTGTTGTCATCAATTACCATATATATATAATCTCTCATTTGCCCGAGATTCATGAATGACTTAAAATTATGGTTAATATTCAAACCCTAAACAATCACTCAATTTAGTATTGATATGAGTAGGAAATCATTGAGAACAACTTCTATAATATTTCCAGTACATTGGCCAATGATTTAACCTTATCTCATTCGTTGAGTCAATCTCAAAAGGCGGACGATCACATCTTGACGAATCAATCACCTTTGAGGACTTTTGTCATATTCAATCAAAGATGTTTTGGATATCCCGTGGTTAGGGATTCATAAGGTGGGATTATAAAGACGTTTTGGAAATCCTCAAAGATGATTTTGTGGTTAAGATGGGACCGTCCACCCTTGATATTTAAGGAAATTGACTCAAGAAATGAGATGTCATAAAATCCTTGGCCAAGAAGATGGAAATGTCGGAGAAAGAGTTAGTGATAATTTTATTCACCCATTAATACTAACTTGAGTGACCTATTAGAGTTTGATAATAAACCATATCCTAAGTCATTCATGAGTTTTGCACGAACAAAATATTATATATACATGATAACTAATGAGTCTTGTACGGTTCTATACGAGAGTTTTATACACTTCAAATATCTTAGAGTACGTGGTGTTGATTGGCACCCAGGGGGTTAGCAACTTAACTTATTGATTGAGTTAGATCAATCATTACTTAATATATATGTTGATATAAATAATTAATAAGGTTGATCAATAAGGAGTTATTGGGTCTATATAGTTATTAACTAGCAAGATATATAGACCTAGAGGGTCAAACACATAAAATTTATATATGTTAGTAGATATACACATAATTATGAGGATTTTTATAAAAAAATTTATATACCAAATGTCTATAAATGGAAAGAGAATGATTATAACTCAATGATGCCCATACAAGCCTTGTGAAAATTCTCCTTTTACTTCTCTTTCTCTCTTGGTGAAGAGCATTGAAGATAAAATCTAACCGTTCGGTGATCTTAAAAATATTGCTAGAGATGAGACACTTGAATAGCTTCAAGGACTCTTTCAAGTGAACCCAATAAATATGTTTTCTCATATACAGTAGATACAACGATCATTGATCCTTAGTGTCTCGATATTTTAAATATCTAATTTAATATATTCTACTACATTAGATGTTTTGATAGATGATTTGGAAGACTGATCGACCTCATATCATAACACTCTTAGGTGGCATGGTTACAAACCCATATTGACAGGTGTCATATTAACAATAAAAAATCAATTTTGAAGGTTAAAATTCATTAAGTTGGGATTTTAATTCTCTTAAATCTTGAGTGTTTTTATAATTCACCCATCATAGTCATCTCAACCCATGGATCTTCCAGTGATCTTTAGATACTTGGATTTTCCTCATAGACAGACTGATCCCTAATAACCATGTTATTAGTCTCAAGGAGAATCAACATATAACATCAAATTTTGTGAGATCAAAACTAGGAATGTTTTTAGCAATGGTGTGTCCCTAGGAGGTTAAGAAACACACACAAAATGAACTTCTACCTAGTTTTTCCTACTTCATCTAACAATCATGATGGAGAGAGTGTGTCCTTTCATCCATGTACAAATGCCCTTCCTTCGTGAGAAAGAACACCCATTTCAATAGGCAATTCCTATAATCGTGGACGGTATTTCCTTGATTACTGGCGCGCTGATTTCCCCATCATTGGCTGCCTAATTAGCCCATCCTCTTCCTCCCTGAAAGAGAGTACCTGCTCAGAATCATATTTGCCCCGTCATTACAGAACCGTTGACTATTTCTCGCTACACGGCGCTGACTATTTTTCGCTCCGACGGCCGCAAATTTCTCCGCCGCCGTCATCCTCTCCGGCGGCGGGCATGGAGATAGACCCCTCAGACAGAGTCCACTCGACCCCCACCCCTTCGGATCTCTCCTGGCCTGAGATGTTCCGCTCTGCCTCCACTCGCAGTCCCCAGCCGCGGGACCCTTGTCCGCCGCAGCCGGACCCAAATCCGAATCCCCCGAGACCCGAGGATGAGCTGCAGCGGCTGGCCCTTTACGTGGCCATGGCGCACGCGGGACTCGCCTTCTTCTTGCTCCTCTTGTACGGGCTGTACCACCTCCTCCACGACTTCCTCCGCCCGATCCTGTGGGCCGTCGTTTGCTCCATACCCCTCCGCGATATTCAACAA
The DNA here is from genome assembly GCA_024174645.1 of Lemna minuta. Lineage (NCBI taxonomy): Eukaryota > Viridiplantae > Streptophyta > Magnoliopsida > Alismatales > Araceae > Lemna > Lemna minuta. The sequence goes on along the minus strand of CM044102.1, from coordinate 12,443,705 downwards.
GCGCTTGTCTCCTTCTGGGCCGAGTCCATCGCGGCCGGGTACATAGCCACCCTCCTCGCCGTCCCCGCCGCCGTCTACCGCGTCTCTGCCGCCACCGCCCACGACATCCGGTCCCTCTTCCGACACCGGAGCCTTCCGACTCCTCGCTTCCCACTGCTCCGCTGGCTCTCCTCCTTGGCGGTCTTCGTCCTAATCTTCGAGCACCTGGGCGGCGCTGTCCCCTCCTTCATCCTCGTCGTTCTCGTCTTCGCCGTCCGGCCGCCGTCAGGTTCTCTCATCCCTGCGGCTCCCGCCAGTCGTCGCCTTAAAACCCTTGTCGCCGGAGGACTGATCGTGGGGATGCTCGCCGGAGCCGCGATTGGCGGCGCCTTCTTCTCCTACAAGATCGTGGTGGAGAGCAAGGACGCGGTATTCATCGCCAAGTCCCGCTTTGAGAGTAGCAACTACGTGTACGTGATCGGATTCCGGCGGTGGATGGAAGAAAACGATGTCGCTGGCAAGGTCGACAAGTATACTTCCATGGCCTATGACGCTGTGCTGGAGCAGATCGACGTGCTGGCGGCGCACTACAATCTCACCGACATCGCCGCCGAGCTCAAGCACCACGTCCTGCGTAGCTGCTCCGCCAGCTCGAGCTCGAACTCAACCAGTCTGGTGGCCTGCGGACAGCTGCCCGTGACCGAGAAGGTCCGGTCAATGGCTACCAGAGCCAGGAACAACGACTGGAAAGGGATGTACGACGAGATGAGACTGGTTTTCGAGGAAATGCAGCGGAGTAGGGCTGACCTGGCGGGGAAGGCGAAGAGGGTGGTGCAGAATATGATCACCGGCGGAAGGACCGTGGTCGGCGGCGGCGCCTGGGTGACGTACTCGCTGGTGCTGGCCGTCGTCTCCGGCGCTAGCGAGTTGCTGAAGTTCGCGTCGCATTTGACGGTCTTCGTGTCGGTACTCTATTACTTGATCACTGGGGAGGGCGGCGGTGTGACGACGAGGGCGGCAGCGATGTTGCCTTTGTCCGAAGCAGTTAGATTACGCTGCGTGAAGGTGTTAGATAGAGCGATTAGTAACGTCATCTTGGACACAGTGAAGATCGCCATATTTCAAGGATGTCTCACATGGCTCTTGTTTTGGCTCTGTTCCGTGCACTTTTTGTATGTTTCCACGATGCTCGCCGTGGCTAGCCCGCTTTTGCCATTTCTGCCGAGGGCGCTGTCGACGGTGCCCGCCGCGGGGCAGCTGTTGCTAGAAGGGAAGTACGTCGGCGCGGCGGCAGTCGCGATGACCCACAACGCGTTAATGGGCTTAGGAGTGTCCTCGATCCAGAAGAATAATCCCGGGGACGAGTATCTCATGGGGCTAAGTATCATCGGCGGCATGGCACTCTTCCCGTCTACATTCGAGGTGAATAAAAATGACAAAATCCCTAATTCTCCGATTATTGCAAGTAATGTGATTTTTCAAGAACAGGGTTTCTAATAATTTTGCATGTTAGGGGGCGATCATGGGGCCGCTGATCATGACGGTGGTGATCGCATGCCAGGGCTTGTATAAGGAGTTTGTTCTTTTAGATTCGAATGCGATCTAATAGAAATAGAAGAAAAAAAATGTCCTAATGTCAGGTTAAATGAAATAAATAAGCTTTTTTCATAATTAATCGTTGTCTCAGAGGAAATGGTCAATCCTAGAGTTCCTCGTTTGCTGGTGGCGCCACCGCAAAGAGCGGAGGAGAGATCGGCGGCCAAGTCTCGGGACCTCCTCCGCAATTCCCGAGCATCCACAGAAAGTGCTTTACGGACGCTGGGACTTCACCTATTTACGGGCTGTCTCCCTTAACTAAAGGAGGCAAAGAAGAGCATCCGAAACGCGCACCGGTGGCGAACAGAAAGACGAGCTCCTCCTCGCCTCCCGACCTCCTCGAATCCCACATTTCCGCCGGACGCCGCCTGCAGACGCCGGAGTTCCTTCTCTCCGGAGGAAACCCTAAGCAAAACAGGTAAGAATGGAGCCCGTAACTCTCGTGACCGACGACCTTGATCCCTCTCTTGATGAAGGTGCGATGGAGAGGAAGGGGATGGAGTTCGCGATCCTACTCCCGGAGACGATCCCCTTGGGTGACAAGACTCTCTCACCGCGGCGCCACCCGACGACTTCGAGCGGGAGACCAGCGCTAACAAAGCAGGCGAGCCAGAGAACAATGAACTGCCTCTGCTCGCCCACGACCCACGTGGGATCCTTCAGATGCCGGTACCATCGGAGCTCCTCGCACCTCCGCAGCGCCGCCTCGGTAGGCTCCGGCCTAAATACGTACGGCGGTGAAGAGGCCGCCGCCGCCACCGACCTCGGCGAGAAGGTCGCCTCCGTCGGCGCCTCCGTGAGAGTCTAAGTAGAGAGAATAAGACTCACGTTGGGGAGCTTTTCTCTATGCTCTCTTTGCTTACCCGTTCGCTTTCGATCTTCATCCATGACGAAAGAATCGTCGGTTTTTACTTCAGAAACGCAATTCTATTGCATAGAGAGAGAAAGAAGGAAACGAGAGAGCGTCCATGTACATGCAACGTTGCCGCCGCGAGCTCAGAACAGAAAGCGAGTGCGGCAGAGAGGGCAGGTGTAATGATGGTAGTCTAGCCACCGTTCCAGGCAGACCATGTGGAATAGGTGGCCGCAGGAGAGACGGTTCACCACGGATTCCGGTTCGAATCGGTTGAAGCAAACTCGGCAGTCTGCGGGCCGGCAGCTCGGCTCGTGGGAGTCGAACCGAACCGGCTGGACTCGGCGTCGGAATCGGTCCCTTAGCGAGTCGCGCACGGGATCTTCCTCCGAGTCGTCGGATTGCGATCGGAAGAGGCGGAAGAAATCGAAGAAGAAGAGGGCGATGTTCATGAGATAGGAGATAGAGGAAGAACCGTTGAGGAGGAGATGAATTAGGATTCCTTCAGGGTGGCTGGGGATCCCCATTGATGCTTCCGGATTGACGGCGGTGCAGATCAAGCTTCGTAATACGCAGACTGCCGCCTGATCGGAGAAGACGAGGGAAATTAGGAGAATTCAGGAGGGGAGAGAAATATCGATAATAATCCTACAGGGAGAAATATCGAAATTACGTACAACGATCTACCAAAAAGTAATTATTATCAGTGCGGACACGAATAAAATTGGAATAAAAGCAAACGAGGGGAAGAAAAATGACTACACCGATTGAATTTCCGCGTTGATGGCATCAACGATAGAGACAGGGGCAGGCTTGAATCTTTGGTCCTAGAATCGGCAATCCAAACGAGGGGAAGAAAAATAGTGACGCCGATCGGAGTTCGGTGCTGATGGCAGCAAGAGCATAAACGATGGAGACGGGTGCAGGCTTGAATCTTTGATCCTAGAAACGGCAATTCATGCTCGTATGACGGACCGACAATGCACGGTCGGTCGTCTACCTTCGTTTGACCTGTACGAGACGGGCTGATCGTGATCCATTATCCTGCCGTGTTATTTGAAGACGAGCTAATCCTCATCCGTAATCCTTCTGCTTTACGTAAATGCCAGCTAATCCTCGTATTTTATTCGTCCGTTTATGAGAACACGTGCTAAATCCTCATCCTTTATGCTGCCCTTTTATATGAATGCGTGCTAATCCTCATCCTCGTTCTTATCCGTTTGGGATCTAAAGACTTTTTTTTTAAAATAATTCTGAGAAAAAATCGAGCTACCCCTAAAAAAACCCTCTTGATGTTCTTGAGATAATTCTATTGATATTTCAATAATCAATATGATGAATAGAGGATGAAGGGATTTTCCCTTAATGAAAACTTGAATGAGTCTATTAATTGAACTTGAAAAGTTTCTCGATAGTAGATCTAACCTCTAAGCAAAGCTAAATCACTCGCTAAAATCATATTAAATGAAAGCAATAATTAAACTTAATAACCTCAAATTCCGATTCAAACAGACTTTAAACCGCTTCTTGATTAACCTAGCGGCTAACCTAATAATTGGATAGAAAATTCTAAATTTTTTTCTAAATGTTTGTAATTAATCCCCGACATCACGCCTCAATCTGCTAAGAAGAATCCTAAAAAAATCAAAACTTCAACGGGCTTTTAGATCTCATCGATTTAACTCAAACATGCCCCTACTCGAGTTTGTGAACTTTTGCAAATGAGACCTTTAAACACCTTAATATTAGCCTCTAAAAGAGTCCTACAATCAAGCATGTAAATGAACTTTGATGAAGACTAAAATCAAGGATTAATCAGATCTCTAGTATCCAAAAACTTTGAAATAATAGAGTCAAACCTATAAACCTAATACAAAAGGCTTGTGAATCAACCAAATCAGACCTATACTGATTTGAAATTAACGTTGAAGCTAACTTCATTGAATCCTAAACCTCAAATTCTTTTCTTATCAAAAATCAAATTAATCCAGTCTAAAACACCTAACAAAAACCTCACCAATCTCTAAAAATGATTTCAAAATAAACAATATAGCGAAGAACAAACTTTATCAAAACCAAGGCACCTAAAAAAGAACTTAAAGATTCATACTTGAAATCAAAAAATATAATTCAACCCAAAAATCACAAAATTGTACTTAACTGGAAGAAAAAATAAAAGTTTAGAAAAAATAAATTTGAACACTGATAACATGCAATTTATACTTGTATTTACATGATTATTAATGCAAATAAAGGTAAAAAAATTCTCTTTCTGTGCATGTAATCATACTTTGAGCATATTCATCATTCTATACAATTTAAATTACAATATCAAAATATATCCCTTTAAGACATAATCATGAATAATTAAAAGATTAAAATTTTAGAGTAGACTATTCATATTTTTATTTAAGATTATAATTATGTTTTAATTACAAATAATAAGAGAAAAATATTTGTATACACATTTATTTTCTTACTTTTATTTTTCAAAGAAAATGAGTGTATTTTTTTGTTAAAAATTTGTTTTCTTGTTATTTCTTAAATTTGTTTTTTAGACTGATAGATTATTTAATTTTTGATAAAAAATTGGATTAAAAAATAGAATTATTTTGAAATTTAAGACTTTTATAATTTTTAGGGATTTTTTTAGATTTTTATGAATTCATTTTTAATTTAAATTATTTAAAAAGTGGTTTTGTATGTGTGCGTGCTGATATAGCAAGCACGCTTGTGTGTCACCATGTGAAAACGTGTAGCGAGAATCATCATGGCACAAGTGTGTGCGCATATTGTTGGGTTTTGAGGTCGCAACTCAAATTTTTATCAAAACATTGGAATGTAGCGGTAAATATTGAATATGATATTCTAAACATCAAGCTACCAAGAACAAATGATCCTATTATCTAGTATGTATGAGAAAATATACTTATAAGGTTTCCTTTAAAGAGTTCTTGAAACTATTCAAGTGTCTAGTCTCTAATGATATCCACAAGGTCTTTGGATGGTTGGATCTCCTCTTCAAAACTCTTCACCAAGAGAGAAAGAGAAGAAAGGAGAGAATTATCACAATGCTCGTATGAGAATCTTGAGTTGTGGTCGTTCTCCCCCTCTTTATAGACATTTGGTATGAGTTTTTGTTCATAAAACCCCTCATAATTATGTCTATATCTATCAATATCCATAGACTTTATGTGTTTGACCCTCTAGATCCATATATCTCACTAGTTAATAACTGTATAGACCAAATAACACCTTATTGATCAACCTTAATTAATTATCCACATCAACACATAGATTAATTAATCAAATATCGATTTAACCCGATCGCTAGGGTAAGTTGTCAGCCTGTTGGGTACTCTAGGAGATATAGAGTATGAGAGAACTCACTTATGAAACCTTTCGGTCATCAATTATCATGTATATACTATCCTTCATCCGCACAAGAATCATGAATGAATTAGGGTATTGTCAACTATCAAAGTCTAATTGATCACTAAAGTTAGTACTAATACGTGCAGAAATCATCGGGAACTCCTTCTCCAATATTTCTATTACCTTGGCCAAGGATTTCATCGTATCTTATCTCTTAAGATGATCCCATCTTGATCACACAATCATCTTCGTGGACTTCATCTTGTATCTAATATATGACGTTTTAGATACCTGTGATCACAAACAATCCTCGCCGTTCATTTGAGGAGTTATAATGGCTAGGATTTGAATCGGTTATATGAAGATCTAAAACGTTGAATCACAATCAGATAGATGGGATTGGGCGGCACTCTCTCTTCATGTAGATGATAACATGCATTTATAACTTAATTTCTTATCCTAATTAACTCATATTCATGCTTATTTTATGTGAATATGATGCATGTTATCATACTTTTTAGGAATTTTCTCCATTGGTATGTCATTTCACTAAAGTCTATATTTATGCATAATTTAGGGATAATTTTATGTTTGATTGATGATTAATCTTTTGTAAAGTTGAAATTAATAGAAGTTAATCTCTTTCTTAAATTACCTTGACTTTAGTACATGTTTTTGAAGGATTAATTTCAAGAGGAAAATATGATGAAGATATTAAAGAAGATTCCTTAAGAAATGATTCAAGCTAATTTTTAATTCATCTTATATTCTTCTTTGGAATTATATTTTAGATGACATGATATTAAAAAGGAAGAAAATTGTGATACAATGGAGAAAAATTTGGATTAAAAAGAGTCGTATATTTAAAGTTATGAATTTTTGAAGTTTATGCAATTTTTCTGATTTTTATCTGATATTTAAATTGATTTTTAGATTAATTTTTTCTTATTAAATCGCGAAAAAGGGGGATTTTTTTTATTCCACAGACCCCGCGGATGATGTGGCACGGACGCTGACGTGGCACGTGGAGCTGGCGTGGCACAGGGGACGAGCGCGGATGCGACGTGGCACTGAGGCCACGTGGCAAGGCCCCGCATGCTCCACGGCGAGCGCAGGTGGGGCCGGGCACGTGGCGGAGGCCACGCAGGTCCACGTGGACGCCCGTGTGGGGCGCCACGTGGCAGGGGGTTGGTAGTTAGAGGGCCCAAGGGTTAGGCCCTGGTAATATGATTGGGGCGGTAACGCAATAGCGTTAAACCACCCCGGTTTATAAGCTAACCCATTTCCGTTTTTTCTTCCGTGTGGGACTATGTGCCCACACGTTTTCAATAGGCAGGCAACGTGGCATCACGGCAGGGGTCGGATTAAATAGTGACGCGTCCATAGCGTGGACGTGGGTCCACCGGATCACGTTATCAAGCACGTGTGATAAAAGAGTTTTTAAGTGAAGCGATCGACGTTTCATAGGGCGACACATGGCATCATGAGGAGAGTTGATCTTCATCGAATGAGCTAATCAACGAGGAAGATCAGACGAACCAGATTGATCCTGAAATGGATGCATCGCGGGATCGCGGCTTAGCGTACACGGGTGATCGCGACCGTCCTTTGAAGCCGTGATCAGATCGGACGACTGGCGATTGTTCGCGGAAGAAGTCCACGTGCTCGCGGTTCAATCGCACCGCGATTGCGGCTCGATCGCACCGCGATCGTGGCTCGATTGAGCCGCGATCGTGGCTCATCCAAGGCGAAATCGTGGCACACGATCTCTTCACTTTGGTGGGCCACGATTGTCGTGAAATCGTGGCCACTAATCGGCTCCCGACAGGATCAAATGGCCACGATTTTCGGGTGGAAATTACCTTTAAAAACCGATGTATCCTCTCCTTGTTCTTCAACTTTTGATTCATTCGTGAAGCAATTAAGAAAATTTGGAGAAAAATCTTAAGTTCTTCGCGATCTCCCCGCTTTTAGACTCAATTGCGAAGCAATTTGATGCAGGACCGGGTGCGAAACCGGTCTAACACCGTGTACTGAGGGAGGACAAGGGGAAATCTAATATGATGTAATAAACTGATAATGCAGACAAGCAGAGTGTCGTCCCGGATGTCGTCGCCGTAGGCCCTGGGGTGCGCCGAGTAGAGTCCGTCCGGGAGTCCTTCCGATCCACGGCCTCGCGGGCGAAAGGCCGAGAGTCGTCGAGGGAAGCTCGACGACCAACCCGACGGGTTGGACCACGATCTCGAATCCTATCAATTCGTCCCAAGCACTCAACCTAAGCTAAGTCCCGATGGCGGCGAGACGAAGTGGGAAATACTAAAAAGATATAGACTTCAAAGTAGTGACTGGGAGGGGGAATGAGTGCCTCGACCCCGCGGGGCGCGAGTCTGGCCGGTCGTGGTCTGGGGCGGAGGTCGACTCGCACGCGGCACTGGCGGAAGGCGGGCTCGTTGGCTTCCTCAGCCGTCGCTCTCCGGGAAGATCACGGTCAGCGAAGCGGAGTCAATGGGTGGAGTTGGCAGGCAGACGCCACAAGATGACAAGAGGGGGGGCGTGTGGGTAAATAAGGCCCGGAAAGTGGCGGCGGCTATGGCGCGTGTCAGGACCCACGAAAACTTCGTCCAAAATTTCCGGCGGCACCTTAGCTGACGGAAGGAGGAAAATCGACGGCGAGCCGGGCGCTGTTGGAGGGATGAATCGCCTGGGAATATTGGGTTGCCCGCGCGTGAAGGAATCACCGCCCGGCCGTCGGAAGGGTGGGGGAGGTGATTCACTTCTTGAGGGCGAAGGGGGGTGCGGAGAGGGCGGAAAGTCGGAAGAGCGGATATGGTTTTTGTCGTCGCGAAGAGAGAAGGAGAAAGGGAGAGGATGTACGCGGAATTGGTGCGAACAGAAATTCGGGGAAGAGAAATTATGCCGCTGGTATAAAATGGGGTGATCGCGGTTCGGACGTGCAGAAATGATGTCTTGTGAAATTCGCGGGAGGGGTGAGTGAGAGTAGTGGAGGTGAGGCGGGGTGGCGAATTTGAGTCGATGGGAATAATCGGAGGGGGGAAGGGACGCTTTGTCGGGGAAGTACAGTTGCCGAGGACGATGGAGGGTACGTAGGTCTCACGGGAAACCGGGAGGGGAATCGGTAATTGTGGGGGGGGGGGGGGAAGATGACGCAGGACAGCGCGGAATGTGGAATAGAGCGGGGGGGCACAGAATCGAGTTTGGAAGAGGAGAGGGTATGGCAGAGAAGAGATGCAGGGATGAGGGAAAATCGGGATTAGCCTGGATGGAGACGGAGGGGAAAGACGTAGGGACGGGAGTTGGTGATGGGGGGAAGAGTTCTTCCAAGGGGAAGACAAACGGTCGGGAGGGGTTTGCAGGATTACTGGAAACGGGATGTCGGCAGAGGATGGAGGGGCTGGTGGAGATAGGGAAAGCGATGGTGGGGAGGTGGGTTGAGAGGTGGAGAATAGGGAAGAGGTCCGTGGAGGAGGAGGGAAGGTGGAGTAGCTTTCCGGCGGCGGCAATGGCGGCGGCGACGGCGGCGGCGCGTAGACTGCCCACTGGAGATACGTGACCAAGGCAAGGGGAGGCGGCGGTCTCGGCGGCGGGCACGGCGGCGGCACGTGGAGGTGCGGCGGCGGTGGCTGCGGCGGAGGCGGCGGTTGGTCTCCTTCCTTGATCTTCCTTGAGCAGCCACTTGAGAGAGAGAGTTCTCTTTTTTCTTCTTCAAATGACGGCTAGGGTTTGTGGGGGGGTCCCTTCCCCTCTTATAGAGCCCATAGTGGGCCGAGAGAGGAAAGGGCCCACTTGAGGCCCACAACCCACACCTAAAACATACTCATAGAAATTTAAAGGTTCACAAAGGAAAATGGCCTCACGAATGGGATCCCGAAACGGAGAGAACCCACCTAACGGCCTAAAAGAGAAGGAAGAAGAGATGCAAAGGCCCGCTCAAACACGTGCGGGCTAAATAAGTTCATAATAAAAGGAAAGACGGGAAAGATAACTCCACGCGCGTGCGAGCCCTGTGAAATGTGTCGAGGCGAGATGAGGTCCTCACTTGGTATAGTGAAACTCGGCATCCTTCGTCTTCGCCTGTCGAGGGGGCTGGACGCGCGTGGGTGTCGGCTCCTCCGGCGCCGTAGTGTCATGCCTTGGTGGCGACGGGGGTCGTAACGCCACCACAATTGAGCGGGATTGATCGCGAATTCATCCTTGATTTTATCGAATTTTCCCCTTAAATTTCGAACGTCTGCGAGGAAGAAATCGAGCAAATTCGCTTCAATCCACGTGAATTGAAGCCCCATTCTTGTGGAAATTGGGTTAGTAGTGAGATTCGATTGATTAACAAGAGGTAATTTGAGTTTTATTAGGTTTAGATCTTTAATTTTGCAAATTAGTTCTTAGTGTTTTTCATTTTCCCCAAATTTTAGTCCGAAAAATTACTGATTTTTAAAATAGTATATCTTTCTAATTATAATTCCATATCACTATATTTTGGTTTCATTGGATTCCTCTTTTCATTAGCTTTCTGTGGATAGAAAATTCGTCGAATTTCGAGTTCATTTGGCCCTTCAATTTAATGTTTGACTGAGCACTGTTCATTTTTCATTAGAATATGAACGTTGACTTTCGGGGTCAATTACTTTTAAAATACAAATAGGAATTCGATAATTTTAGTCTCTTTAGATTCCTCTGATTCTTAGATTTCCATTGATATATAAATTGTAAGATTTGGATTTCATTTGACCAGTCAATTTGAAGGTTTCCTCTGAGGTGTTCATTTCAGGGATTTTCTGATATTTGATTTTCAATAATTCATAGTAAATCCATTTCTTATCCAAAAATCACGAATTGTATATTAATAAATTTAACTCTAGTTTCCAAAGATATAATTTTCCTAATCTTCTAACACCTTTGGTTCTCTGATTTTTTTAGAATTTTGACTGTTGGTCAAAGTCAAAGCGTTGACTTTGACTTTTGACTTTTCTCTATCAAATCCGAGATTTCAATTCTTAAAATTTCTTATTTAGTATATTTATACTATTTCCATTCATTACATATTATTTTTATTTCTTAAAACCCCTTTTAAACCTAAGTTTGACCAAGTCAACTCGACAATTTAAGTCAATCCTGCTCTTTGTGGATCGACCCGATACTTACACATTACTTGATTCTATATCTTTATCTCTGAGAGTTCGGTTTTATAAATTTTGTTTGACCTACGTTTCTGTGTTTTAACGACCGCACAAAAACGCTACGTCAGTAGACACGTGACACGATTTTGATGTTTTGATGAGGATCCAACATTCATGACTTAACCATAACAATTCGCCTCTTCAGATTTTATTGTGACTGTTGATCTCATCAAGGAGAAAATTTGATAGTCACACCCAAATTCAAAATATTATGAATTATCTCTCTTAACGGTGTAAAACAATTTTTTATTAATCGAACCTTTAGGACAACACAATTCTCAAATCTCTTATTTTTCTTCCTTTTGTAGACTCATTTATGTGTCCAAATATTGCTCGAAATCAAAACTTCGTCGAGGAAAAAAGAAGAATTCATCACTTGAACTTTGAATTTTTATTTTTTGAAATAAGTAATGAAATGCCTTGATCTAACAATAAATTGGATCATTTTGTGCGCGATTTTGGGTTAGACTATATGTTTTTTTCTTATATTTATTCCTGTACCATTATAATTTAACTTTGATTAGTAGATTAATTTAATTTTTATTAAATTTAATCATTTTCTCTTTCTTTATGATTAAATTTTCTCTATTTATTTCACTACTTAATTTCTCCACGAATATTAATCTAAATTAAGTAATTTTTAATTATGTGGATTTGTATTAAAGTTTTCTTTTTAAAACCATCAATTTTACTAATTTCCACTCTTTGATGTTATTTTTCAAATTTATCATTTGGAGTTTTGACAAAAACAATATTTATTACAAATTAAGTGTTTTTTTTAGGGTTAACATCATATAGTGGCACGACCTTTAGGGTAATTATCAGATACTGGCACGACCTTTTTCCACTCTCAAATACTAGCACGACCTTTTTCGGTGGCTCAGATAGTGGCACCACCTCAGCATTCTCGCTGAGGTGGCATTTTTTATTCTTCCCTCCCCCACCTGGCTGCCACATGTTCCTATTATTCTCTCTCTCCGCCGAGCCGTCTCACGAGTTCTTGATATCCCCGAGCCCTCAAAGAATCGGGAGCCTTGAATCGCTCGTCCATTAAATTACTCCCTGACTCGGCGGAGTTGCATTGACGGCGGCGGAGCACGGCGGTGTCAGGAATGGTTCCTCTGCGGTTCTCATCCTTGTATCGGAAGCCATTCCCTTGCTATTTATTGCCTGGGCACAAGAGAAGTATTCTGTATTCCCCCTCGAGAATCATATCATGGAGGAGGGAAGGAGACCTTGAGATGAACAGTTCTACAGGCGCCTGCCTATATCGTAAATAGCTCTCTCTTTCTCTCGAATGGCCTCACGTGCTACGTCCGTAGCCATCGACGTAGGTGAAGTAGTGCACTCTAACATTCAGACAGGAACCTTGTGAATGGAAAGTTGCACCACCGGGATGCTCTAATTCCGCCATTGTTATTTTTATCCACGGTAAAACCCTCCATTCAAAAAATCCGAGATTCGGCGAGGCTCTTGTGGACTAGAGTGAGAGTTTCCCTGGCTCTCTCGCATCTCCTTTTGAAAAGAATACCAGTCTTCGTGCCTCGAGAATCCTTGCACACAAGGTTATTGAGAGCTTTTTATCCTCTGATCATCAACCAGGTAAAATAAGGGCATTTTTCATGAATCCTGGAACAAAAAGCCCTTCATAACTCAAAAATAAACCTAGCTTACTCTCACTTGTCCCTCGCTATTTCTCATTGTAAATGCTCTGTTGCTATTTCACCGATTATCATTCTGATTGGCGAGCATAGCTCCCTGTTTGTGGTTTTTTCTCTGCTAAAATGAGGGCCTTTTCATTGCTTTAATCATGATTGATCATCGTGATCGACCATGAACTGATTATTCATGATCTCTCCGAGTCCTGGGCAGACGCCATTCCTGACTCTCCACTTTCTTCCCTTCTCTCGCAATACTCTTTCTGATGCAGGACCGACGGGGTGAATCGGTCCGGCGCTAATATCCTCTGAGGGGAAGCTATGGATGGGGTGACCTACGTGCTCTAAGTGATGCAATGATATCTAAGGTCTCCACAAGCAGCCAACCGACCAGCGCGTCGTCACGGCGATCCCTGGGGTACGCCGAGTAGGATGGAGCGGGAGTCCTCCCAGATCCGTCGATGCAGGGGAGAGAGCAGCCTCGGGTCGTCGGAGCAGCTCGATCGTCAACCCGGCGACCGGATCCACGATCCCACTCCCGAACCCTGACGTCACTCAGCCTAACTATGTCCGAGGGCGGTGGAGACAAATGCGGGAAGTACTGAAGGAAATATAGACTTCAAAGTAAAGTAAGGGGACGAATGCCTAACCTGCGGGGCGCGAGCCCGGTCGGTCGGGGCGAGGGGAAGTCGTCGGGCGCGGCAGCAATGTCGGACACCGGGCGAGTCGGCAACGGAACGCGGAGGGGCGGTCGGCGCGGGGCGGAGTGATGATGAGACGAGGGTGAGTCGGACGAGTGCAGCGAACACGAAGGCGGGAGGCGGCTCCCGGGGCCGAGTTGGGGCGGGTAGGATCGGTCGGGGTCGACCCGGGCGTCGCGGGGCCGGGCTTTGGACCGGTTTGGGCCGGTTTGGCTGGCTGCGACCGGCTCGGGCCGGTGCTCGGGCGCTCTGGGCGTGGGTCTGGGCGGTCGGGGACGGTCCCGGACCGGTCTGGGCCCGTCGGGCAGACTGGCCGGGCGGGCCTGGCTGGACCGGTCGGACTCGCTCGGGCCTGTCTGAGCCGACGGCCTGGGCTCAGCTGGCGTCGGGACCGGACTGGGTCGGTCGGGCTAGCCTGGGTCGTGGCTGGGGCTCGCGGCTCGACCCGGGTCTGGTTGGATCGGCCGGTGGTCAGGGCGGTCCGGTCTGAACAGGGCCGGTCCGGCGGCTCAGTGAGGCGCGGTAGGGTGGGGCGGGCGATTCCCGCTGAGTCGGCTCAGCGGGAATCGTCCCGCCGACGCTTCTGTTCTTAGGGTTGGCGGCAGCGGACTGGAGGCGCACGGCGATGGAAGGCGGCTCGAGGCGGCGTCCCCGGTTCGAGGGGAGGGCGTGCGACGGCGGCGGGGAAGGCGGACGACGAGGCTGGAGGCGGCGGCTTCGGGCGGCGGCGGCGCAGTGCGCGGCGGGCGGCGGTTCGCGGCGGCGTCCGTGGATAGGGAACCGGCGGCCTTGCGCGGCGGCGATGGCGGCGGCTCGGGCGGCGATGGCGGCGGCGGCTCGAGGTCGGCGACGGCGGCGGCGGCGGCTGAGCGCGGCGGCGGCGGTGGCGGAGCTTCGAGGCGGCAGCGATGGCGGCTTGGAGCGGCGGCGATGGCGGCGGCGTTTCAGCAAAACCCGGAGATAGGGCAAGGAGTGGCGGCGGAGGCGGCGGCGGCGGCGGCGGCACGTCCAGTGCGGCGGCGGCGGCGGCGGCGTCGGCGGTTGGACTCCTTCCCTAGCTTTCCATGAGCAGCCACTCGAGAAGAGGATCTTCCTTCTCTCAAATGACGGCCGGGTTTGTGGGGGTCCCTTCCCTCTTATAGAGCCCTTGGCGGGCCAAGAGAGGAAAGGGCCCACTTGAGGCCCACAACCCACACCCATACTCATAGAAATAGAATAAGATGTTCACAAAATGGAAAGGGCCTTAGGCTAGGGTCCCGAAACAAAGGGAAGCCCACCCAACGGCCTAAAGAGAGAGAGAGAGACATGCAAGGGCCCGCTTAAACACGTGCGGGCTAAATAAAGTCATAATGAAAGAGAAAACGGGAAAGATAGCTCTACGCGCGCGAGCTCGTGGCGAGAAGAGGGTCTCACTTGGTGTAGTGAAACTCGGGATCCTTCGTCTTCGCCTGTCGAGGGGGCTGGACGCGCGTAGGTGTCGGCTCCACCGGCGCCGTAGTGTCATGCCTTGGTGGCGACGGGGGTCGTACGCCACCACTTTCCTATTTCACTTGGCCTCTCTCACTGCACGCTCCCACACTCTCTTCCTCACTCAAAAAATGGTAACCCTTTCTGATCCTTTTTGACGGATCCCCAAGCTCCCTAGAACATTCTCTCACTACTGCCCTCGTCCTTCTGCACTCTCTCTAAAATGAACGTTCTTTTTCTTCTTCAAACTTTCTCTCTCTGCGCGGTTACATTTAGAACCAAAGCTTTCTTTGCATACTACGAGAGAAACCCTCTTCAGGCTCTCCAGACCATCCTCTCTCTTACTTGGAGCCTCTACTTCTACACACCCCTTTGTTTCCCTCTTCCAGAACTAGCGCTCTTTCCCTGAAGAGCTATCATTGAGGCTCTTTTTAACAGCGCTACCCTCTCTCTCTCTCTGTGAAATTTTCAAACACACCGCTTGTTACCTATCCAGCTCTTCCTTCGTATTCTTTCTTCTATGCTCTCACTGCAGTGTAATGACAGCCGACGCGACTTTTTCTCGCGACCGCCTATTCTGCAACTCAGATTTAAATGCAGAAGAGTCTCTTCCATTAATGCCATCGACCTTACCGTTCTTCGACGACACCATATCCGAACAACCTCTCGTGTACAGTTTCTCTCGATCCTCAGGTTGAAAGGCGAAGAGAGAGAAAGGGAGAGAGAGGACAAACGTGGACTTCTCGATCACCTCTCCGACAGCTACGAGGAGTTGCTGCTGAACCTCTGGCATTTTTTATTCTTCGAGGAGTTGCTACGAGGAGTTGCTACGAGGAGAATCTTGAAATGCTTGCCAAAAGCCAGAGTACAGTATCTTGAAATGGTGATCGACGGCTGCTTCATCATCGAGTACTTTGCCCGACGATTTTTCCACAACAACGATAAAGTGACCTCCTATCTCTCTCGAGTTCGATGGAGTTTTTCTCATATCAACAGAGATCTACTTCTGCTGGAAAACCAGATCCCCTTCTTCGTTCTAAAAATCCTCTTCGAGGAAAGTGTGATCCCAGTGTGCAAGAACGACAGACCTTTGAATCTCATGCTGTTGGCTACCCGATTCCTCGATTTAGATCTTCCCCGGTGATCAATATCCGGAAGAAGGCGATGTTTTTCCATCTCTGCATCTCCAAAGCATCTCCGCATGAACCCCAAGCTCGTTCACGAACGACACGGAACTTACTCTTCCCCGCATACGTCTGGGCGATGTTTCCTGCGAATCTACTCCCCGAGTGCGGCTCTCGTGGTCTTCTTTGGCCTCATGTATCTGATTTTCTTTCGCCGCTTGCCCCCAGTACAGAAAAGCCGTGGAGTTCCGCCGCTGAGGACGACGCGCAAATAGGCTCGGCGGAGAGAGAGAGAATAAGAGGAAAATGTGGCAGCCAGGTGGGGGAGGGAAGAATAAAAAATGCCACCTCAGCGAGAATGCTGAGGTGGTGCCAGTATCTGAGCCACTGAAAAAGGTCGTGCCAGTATTTGAGAGTGGAAAAAGGTCGTGCCAGTATCTGATAATTACCCTAAAGGTCATGCCACTATATGACGTTAACCCTTTTTTTTAAAACACGAGTGCACGAACGACTTGTCGTGCCTTGTCGGTTTTCTGGATCCCGTGCGGTAGGTTGGCAGCCTCCGTAGGCAAACAGATTTCTGGCCGGGCCGCCGGTAGCCCGAAAAAATAAATCACATTTAACTAGCTAGATAGCCAGAAAAAGGGCCCGGCCCGAAATTTTTTTGACTGTAGCCATATAAATTTCTATAAATAAATTTGGAGTACTGAAGAATATTCAATTTTTGTTCTTGTTCATTTAGGGCGAACGGGAAGAACATCTGACCGCTAGGTTATATGGATTAAATGGTTTACCCGTCCGATTAGGCTTCCTGTCGGCTAACACCGCGAGGCAAGTCAATCTGCTGCACTGAGAAGCCGTATCTGATTTCGGAGCGTCCGATGGGGAAGAGAAAAGAGAGGCGCCTTGCAGCGAAGAGCGCCGCCGGTCGAAGGGTAAAGTTGGATCTTTTCGCGGAACCCATTGGTAAGCGATTTGGAATGAACTTTTCGGCGTTTGATTTTTATTTCTGTGTACAGTTGGATTACCCTCCCCTAGTTGTTTTCCCTTTCTGGGAAATGGAATACTTTTCTCTGAAAAAAAATGAACCCAAAGATAAATAATGAGTCCGACGGGGAGGGGGATGAAAATTTTTGAAGCAGTTTGGTGCAAGAGATTTTTGTTATCTATTACAGCTTCAAATCCGCAAATTCATCATGTGTATTTCTTATTTTTTTCGAGACCGTACGTTTCCCTTCGTTTAAATGTGTTCGAGGCGCTCTGAACAACCGTTTTCTTCGGCTAAAACTATTTTCCTGAGATTTTGAATTCTAAACTGTTTTCTGTTATTTTAAAAAAAAGAATCGCGAGTTGTGATAGTCATTGCATTTCTTCAATGTTCGCAAGCTTGCAATTCAGTTGTGTCAAACATGTCATTATATGATAACTATTCTTTTTTACTCCAGAAGAGATGGACATCAAGTCTCCGAAAGAGGAAGATACTGGGAATCCGGAACAAGATCACCATGCTGGAGTTCCTTGTTCACCATCTACTTCAGGTGGGTTCCGTAGACTCTTGTTCAAAGGAATGTGTTGAGAAGGTAGCTCGAACAGCTGTTTTTGGTTGGAAATTGGAGTGTTCTTCGAGGCATTGAAAGTTGGATCAGAAGGGACCACAGTGAAAATGAACGACTACCAATATGCTTTGATCCTTTTGGCAGCATCTAAGAATTTTGGTGGCTTCAGCATGAAGTTGTTGCCTCCTCGGTTCGTACATCACTAAGTTATTTGGTTTGTATCTACTCCGAACATTTAAAAACATGTGTCTATCTTTGAATGTAACATTACTTCTGTAAAGTCTCAAATGGTATTTTGTTTTTAGTTTGAATTGCACGCCAAATACTTGGGTTTTTTTTCTTATTTTAAGATTATCTGATGGAAAACTTATGTTTTGCAGGTCACGACAAGGACAATCCATTATATTTGCTCGGGCAATATAGTGATGATGAGGTGAACGATGATGTGGCTACAGAACTAGAGATTAAGGTTGAGGAGTTGGTTGCCAATGATGCCAAGGTAACCTAAACCAGAGATATACTTGGGATCATAAATGTGAGTCGGTCACCGATTTGTCGGGTGATAGTCCCTTGCATTTTTCAAAAAAGAAAAAAATAATAATAATTGGGATCATAAATTTTAGTTTAAGGATGTAGCCTTTATGTAGAAGATATTTAATGTCTAAAAATGAAATTCTTTTCATGGCCTTAATCTTTTTTCATAGAACATGTTTATATTTGGAACTTTGAATAGTTTCACGTTTTTTCAGGAAAATTTCGATAAGGACAATAATGGAAGTGCAGAATGTTGTACTGGGAAAGAATTTGATCAAGGGGACATAAAAAAGATCTCAGATGAACTTAGTTTAGTTCATGATGATTTCCAAAATAAGGATATTGCAATTCGCGAAGTGCAAGATCACAATACATTAACTGATGCAGGCGTGTCTAGTGTTTCTGAAATTCAAAATACTCCTGATTCCATTGATGGATGGAATGTTCTATTAGATGAGCAAACCAACAGATACTATTACTGGAATACGATAACTGGAGAAACATCCTGGGAGCTTCCTAATACATCTCAGGGAGCTTCTGCCATCAGTATGTAGTTTCTCCGACTACTAGATTCATAGTTTGGTACTCACTTTCTGTTTATTGTTACAGGCTGTGCCAATGGATTTATGACCCATGATGTCAGTCAATCCTCGGAGAATCATGAGTCTACTGGAGTTCTTGGTGTTACATATACTGACACATTCATGGTTCATAGTTATGAATCATTGAATAATGATAAACCTGAAGAAAATCATCTTTTAGGCGATTATACTAATTCAGAAGCAGCAGAATTTGACCCAGACCATCTCCTTAAGGTGGGGGAGGTCATTATTCAGAGATTGAAAGCATTAGAAAGGTATCATACCCTCTTATTAATCCTTCTCTGCGACATTATTTCTTTAATTTTTGTTGGTGGAATTAAATTAGTTATGGTTTTGTGTTTTAGGCCAGTTGAAGATACTGAAAGAAAAAACTGGAGATTAAAGTGCATATGGGAGGTTGAGATGAGGCTTTCTGACTGCAAAACCCTGTCATCATATGGATCCTCGCTGCTTCCATTTTGGTGGCATACCAACACGCAGTTTCAGCGAATCATCGGT
>CM044102.1:12361258-12424067 GCA_024174645.1 Lemna minuta | reverse complement strand
CGGGAGCAAGAAGATCAAGAGAAGCCTGACGATGAGGTCTCACTTTATCAGAAGTCAACTACACTAAAAAAAGTTAACTCTACTAGAAAAGTCAACACTACTAAAAAAGTTAACTCTAAGTCAACCAAAAGTCATAGAGTCAATTCTGGTAAAAAAGTCAACCCAGAGTCAACCAGAAGTTAGAAAGTCAACACTGGTCAAAAGTCAACTCAAAGACAAAAGGTCAACCTGAAGTCGACCTAGATCGAAAATTAACCCTAGGATAGTGATAACATGCATTTATAACTTAAATTCTTATCTTATTTCACTTATATTCATGCTTATTTTATGTAATTATGATGCATGTTATCTTAATTTTTATGAATTTTCTCCATTGGAATGTCATTCTACTAAAGTTCATATTTATGCAAAATTTAGGGTTAATTATGAGATTCTTGATGCTTAATCTTTTTGCAAGATTAAATTAATAGAATTAAGTATTTTCCCCTGATGTACTTTGACTTTAAGAGATGATTTAAAGAATTTACTTTAAGGAAATAATGATTAGATGGTTTAAAGTAGGGATTTTTAATGAAAGAATTAATATTATTTTCAATCCATCTCATTTCCTTGTTTTAATTATATTTTAGATGGCATGATGTTAACAAGGAAGAAATATGTGATCCAATGAAGAAAATTTGGATTAAAAAAGAGTTAAATTTCTTAACTTATGAAGTTTTGAATTTTATATCTTTTTCGGATTTTTATCTGTTTTTTAATTAAATTTTACTGAATT
Organism: Lemna minuta; assembly: GCA_024174645.1. Taxonomy (NCBI): domain Eukaryota; kingdom Viridiplantae; phylum Streptophyta; class Magnoliopsida; order Alismatales; family Araceae; genus Lemna; species Lemna minuta. Next base: position 12,423,292 of record CM044102.1, on the reverse strand, counting down.
TTAAGGTTATTTCTGATTTAAAATCGCGAAAAGGGGGTATTTATTCCACAGACCCCGTAGAGCTGATGTGGCACAGACACTGACGTGGCGCGCGGGATCAGCGCGGATCCGACGTGGCACTGAGGCCTAGTGGCAGGGCCGTGCATGGCCCACGCGAGGCCCGGGTGGTGTGGACACGTGGCAGGAGGCCACTCGGGTCCACGCGGATGCCCGTGAGGGCCGCCACGTGGCAGGGGGGATGGCAGGTGAAGGCCCACGGGTTAGTGGGCCCTGGTAAGTTTATTGGGGCGGTAACGCAAATGCTTACCGCCCCTTTATCTTTTATACTCGCGATTCCCATATTTTTCCTCCATGTGGGACTAAGTTCCCGCGGAGTTAACACATGCAGGACACGTGGCGATACCGGAAGCGTTGGATGCAATCGCGATACATGCAGGGGCGTCGATCGCGTGGACTCGAGTCCACGCGATCACAATCGGAGCACGTGAGTGAAATTGGTTTTAAGTGAAGCGATCGGCGTTTCACAGGGCGACACGTGGCTTCATGAGGAGACTTCGATCTTCATCGGACGGGCTAATCAACGAGGAAGATCGGACCGACTAGATTGATTGTGAAATTGATGCATCGTGGGATCGTGGCTTAGCTTACGTGTGCAATCACGACCGTCCAACCAACCTTGAACAGATCGGACGACTGGCACTTTTTCGCGGAGAAATTTCACGTTATCGCGGCTCGATCGCCATGCGATCGTGGTCATTCTTGGTGCGATCGTGGCTCATTCTTGGTGCGATCATGCCACGATCACCTCTAAGTGATGGGCCACGATCATTGTGCGATCGTGGCCATCAAATCTCTCTCTCGACTGGATCAAACGGCCCTAAAATCGCGCGGAAATTCTCCTCTAAAAACTGATGTATCCCCTCTTATTTTCTTAACTCTTGATTGAATCCTGAAGGAATTAAGCAATTTGAATGAAAGATCTTGAGTTCTTCGTGAAACCCCTGCGTTTAGAGTCGATTTTGATCAAAATCAGAGCGGGATTGATCACGAATTCTGTTGGATTTTATCCGATTTTCCCCTTGAACGCCGAACACTTGTGAGGAAGAAATCAAGCCAAATCCGCTTCAATCTGAGCGAATTGAAGCCCCATTCTTGCGGAAATCGGGTTAGTAGTGAGATTCAATCGATGATCAGGTGGTAATTTGAGTTTTAATTAGCTTTAGATCTTTAATTTTGCATTTTAGTTCTTAGTGTTCTTCAATTTTGTCCAATTTTAGTCCGAAATTTTGCTGATTTTGAAAAAAGGATATCTATCTGATTATAATTTGAGATCACTTGATTTTAGTTTCATTGGATTTCTTATTTCATCAGCTTTCCGCGGATAGCAAATTCGTTGAATTCCGAGTTCATTTGACCCCTCAATTTAACGTTTGACCGAGCTCTGTTTATCTTCAATCCGAATTTGAACGTTGATTTTCGGGGTCAATTACTTTCAAAATATAAATTGGAATTCAATTATTTTGCTCTCTTTAGAATCCTCTGGTTCTTAGCTTTCTATTGATATATAAATTGTAATATTTGGATATCATTTGACTATTAATTTGAAGATTTTCTCTGAAGTGTTCATTTCGGGAATTTCTGATTTTTGATTTTCAATAATTCATAGTAAATTCATTTCTTATTGAAAAATCACAAATTATATATAAATAAATATTATTTTCTCTCTAGTTTCCAAATAGATAATTTTCGTAATCTTCTTACATCATTTGGTTCTCTAATTTTATAGAACTTTGACTGTTGGTCAAATTCAATGCTTTGACTTTGACTTTTGACTTTTCTCTGTCAAATCCGAGATCTTAAATCTTAAAATTTCTTATTTAGTATAGTTATATCATTTCTATTCATAACATCTTATTTCTACTTCTTTAAAACCTCTTTTAAACCTAAGTTTGACCAATTCAACTCTACAATTAAAGTCAACCTTGTTCTCTGTGGATCGACCCGAGACTTACACTTTACCTTATTTTATATCCTTATCTCTGTGAGTTCGGATTTATAAATTTTGTTTGACCAACGTTTGTGTGTTTTAACGACTACGGAAAACGCTTCGTCAGATAGGAAATCAATCCTGGTAGTCAGAGTCTTAGGTATATCACTTATTCGTGAATTCACTTTCTCTTATTGTGATATTCAACTCATATAGATATTAGCATTTAGAAAAGCATATTTGTGTGTTCATACTCATAGAGATCAGGGGTGTCTCATCACTTGAGGCGAGAGGAAGTCAAGTCTTGGGAGCAAGAAGATCAGGAGAAGCCTGACGACGAGGTCTCACTTTATCAGAAGTCAACGACACTAGCAGGAGAGGCACGACTAGGCTTGAAGGGACAAACGATTGTGTGAAGATTGGCCCAAGGACTCAGGGTGTCTAGGAGCCAAGGAGATTGAGGTCTAGGGGGTAGTACTGGAGGTTCAGGTAAAGGAGAGTATTAGGGTTGCTGCTGGACGCAAACCTAAAGTTGTGTTTTGAACGTTGTCCTTCACCCATTTAAATGGTGAGAGAATTAGGTTTCTTTTGGTGAGGATTGAGGCTCCGAGTCGACATCACTCGGGACTGGATTAATGGATGTTAGGTGATAACAAGCAAAAGTTTACTCTAAACCATACATTTTATTTGCATTTTGATCATTGAATGTTTTAAATCAACAGTTATTTTGCATGTTATCATGATATTATGCCCGGAATAAACACTTGTCATTGCACTTGAGTAGTTACAAATAATTAGAGCTATTATGAGATATTTGAAGAATAATTACTTTAAGAAATGGCTACCATAATAGCCATTGTTGGACAAGATTTTTCATTACTTTTATAGCATCTATTATAAAGGAAATAATATGTTTCTTACACAACAATTAGTACCTTCATTAAGGTCTTTTAAATGTCAATTCATTTTATTAATGCCCTTAATGGGCATGTGGTTACTAATGGATCTTCGAAGCGTTGTGGGCAGGAATTATACGTGACGGGTGTGAGCTAATTACAAGAAGGAACGATAGGCTGTGTACACGATGATGTGTACACAGCTAGTGGTTAGCTCACTTGTAGGGTATAAGCATCAAGACATGCAAGTTGTCCTCCACCAATCAGATGGAGGCAGACAAGAAGTTGACCGACCGCAGCGAACAACACCGATACGCGTATGGAGCGAGACGCACCGAGCGATCTAATAAACTCGCAAAAGGGGGGAGAAGCGTCGCGATTTCGAAAAGCTTTAAGAGTGAAGAGGAGGGATGCAAAATTTTTTGTTCTTGATTTCTTGCCCGAAAACGATCGGCCTGGAGGACACAACGGGAAGGAAGATCCATTTTGAAGCAGTGATGATCGGGAGCATTCGCGTGGAGTTGAACCATCCGATCGAGATCTGCAAATAGGTTTGTAGGATTAGGTTTAGTTCCAAAATCTTTGTTTCAAATTCTTTTATTGTTTTTTTTTCAGTACTTCTATCTTCTTCTGATTTGAAATCTTTAGTATAGATACTTCAGATTGCATTTCTAATTCAGTTGTTTAGGTCGTTCTTAGTTTTTCTTTTCTTTTCTTTTCTTTCTGTTGTTTTGTTTTGAAGTGAATAATTAGGTGAAGATATTATATGTTGCATTTTAATTTGGTTTATTTCTGTTATTCTTTCTCTTTTCTCTTCTTCCACTCCTTTCTGAATAGGTTAATTCCTCAGTCATAATTTTTTTTACTTTGATTGTTCGTTAGTTTTTTGTAGTCAGTAAATCTTTTTTAGGTCTGTAATTAGTTTAGTCCGTGAGATTGATTCCAGCTTAATTGTGAAATTGCATCCTTGTTTCTTAATGATCTTGTCCTTTCCTCATTTCTTTTCTCTTCTTTTCTTTCTGTTTCACAATTCTGCAGTCAATATTCTCAGTGAGGATACTCACATTTACAACTCTTATTACTATTTCTATTAATCAATACTCTTTCCTTTCTTTTTCCTCAGATTACTCTTTTCTTTTTCCTTTCCTCATTTCTTTTCTCTTCTCTTCTTTCTGTTTCACAATTCTATAGTTATCCTTCTCAGTAAGGAAGTAAATACATACAGATAAATAGAGACAATCTTCTCTGTGCTAATCTGATTTTTGTTGCTTTAGTTTACATTGAAAACTAAAACTAATTGTTTTCTTCTGTTAATTAGATCTGGTTTAATCTCTGTTCATATTAATATGAAAGGCTTTACATTAGATAAAATACTTTAAGTCTTGTCATCTGATAAATCTGATTCCTAAATCAGGTAAATATAATTACAAAAAAGAAAATAAAAAGAAAAATAAAGAGTTAAGAGTGATACATAAACATAGATATTCTCTGAAGAAGTGTGAGCAGGAAGTGAAATTCTGTTTATAAGTTTCCGTAATAAAAATAATAACAGCAGATTGATAAAGATTTAAAATAAAAAAATTAAACAAGGAAAGTAGATTTAGCACATTAAACTCATCATTTCTGCATCTTATTTTTGTTTTTTTCAATTTAAAAAAGAATACATTGCAATTCATTTCATATAATTTTCTTATTGCTCCGTATTCTTGACAAAATCAAAAATTCTGTTTTGAATATATAAAAGAAGGAAAATTATTGGTGCCACCTCCCTTGGATTCGACCCCTTACTAAGCCACAACTGTTGATATTTGTAAATTCTAAGGGAAATTCTATTAAACACATTTTATTGATTAAGTCTGAATAAAAATACAACGACACATTGCATTCAATATTTCAGATTTATCATTAGGTCCCACAACCAGTACAATAATTCTTGGTGTATAGTGAGGAAGAGAGGTGAGTGTTAAATCAACGAATCAAATAGAAGAAGAGAAAGAAACCATTGTAGTAATATATAAACCTAATTCATCCCCCTCCTCTTAGGTTAAATCACCACCTTGTAGGGATCTTCAAACATGATGGACAATTCACACGAAAATGGTCAAATGAAAACTATAGATGAGATTAAACAAAGTCTATGGAATCACTTGCAGGTAGATTTGTTGTTTATCAATCATGATTTTTCCTATTTACGAGTATATAGGAATGTATGCATCATTAAGACTATAGTAGAACTAATAAGTATGCATTAAGACTACACTAGAACACTGAGAGCATACTACTTGAGTGGGGATATGCATAGAATAAGATGGTTACCTTTTTGATGATATTTTATTTGTAGGATATGATAAAATTAATTCTATACAATCTCTTGTTGATGTATACGTGGGACGTACCTATAAATGTGTGTAGGAAAATGTTTGGATATATCTAAAGATGACATGTTGAGGTTGGAATACCGATGGTGCAACCATCATCCTATATTCTTATGGATGGTTAGACATTGAATTTTGAAGTTTAAATATGGTCATCTCTGACTCATACAACCACTTCTATCATATGTACAAATGGTCTTCTTGTCTAGGGTATCCATCCACATATCTGGTGCATCCTCCTCGCCTTCTATTTTGTCCTATCTTTCTAGCTCACCTTTTGTTTTCATTTTATATTAAAGTGCATGTGTAGCATTTGCAAAGGCACAAGTAATCCAAACACCTCTTCACCATTTTCAACTATCCCACATTTTCCAATTAATCTTCTTTCCATTAGTGCCATCATTTGTGTCTTATTTTTTCTCTCTCTATATCATTATTGCCCTTGCATTGTGTCTTTTAAAATTTGAGGACAAGGCCGAGGATTTGTTTGGAGCGTGAAAATGGGAAATTTTTTTATAAAGTTTTCATGGATCCGCTTCATATTGGACTCATCTAATTAATAAATAATAAGTGATAAGGATAAGAAAATTGGCTAGTTTATTTTTCTAACACACCAATCTAAATTCAAATTTGAATTGTAATTTACAAACTAAATCATGGATTTATTGTGATTCAAATTTTTTTACATGCAAAGAAATTCTTAAATTTTTTTATGTTAAATTGTGGTGAAAAATATTGAGGAAGATAAAGTCCTCAACTCCCCAAAATACTCACCTACCATCTACCACTTGTAACACCAATGATTCAATTGTCTATCACAATTCTTTACTTGCTCTAAGCTTTCCATGTCTCTATTGATTAAGTTAACTCTTCTCATGTTTCTCTTTGTCATTTCTATTTCTCCTCATTGGAAATTCTTGGAAAATTTTCTATTTTGCTTTGTAAAATGAAAAGGTTGGAATCTTTGAACCAAGAGATTGATATATGTAATAAGGTGTGGTCTTAGTGTTCCTAGTCAGAAAAGATGATCCTTTTGGTAGATTATTGATAACTGTAACCTTCTGTCATTGAAAACGCAAAATTACGTATAAATTTTTTGATCCTTTTGGTAAATTACTCAACTCTTGAAATTTTGTTTCAAGGTTAGAAGAATCATGAGTTGAGGTTGAATCCACAAGTTGAAAGGTCAATAGATCTAAATCAAGGTTTGATTTTGTTTTTGATAGAGAAAATGAATGAGATTTACAAGAGAAGCAAGAAGTTTGTGATGGATATTATGCAGCCTATGAGCTAATCACGCTTCAACTTATTTTTTTTATGTTCATTTAAATGAAATTTATTCATTTTCATTCTTGTGTTATGTTTGCAATGAAGTTCTTGATCATATGTAATGACTACATGAATTAGATGAGATCATAATACAATGATCCCTAGTTTTTAAACAAATGTTTTAAATATTCCTATTCATGTGATATTCAAGAAGGACATCAAAGTATATGTAAAGAATAACATTATCTGATCCAACTCATATGATGAGTATCGTTGATCCTATAGTCATCGGTGTGGAGACACTAAGGATAGATAGTTCTTTCAATTGATTCATATGAATCTCTAAATGATATTATACCTAACTATCAATCAGGTTGATTGATATCATGGTTGTGTGTATTGTCCTTTGACTTGAGACACCAAAAACATCTTATGGATAGATGTAGTGCTTTGGATGTGACTTATGAATCTCTAACCACAAGATCTCCAAAATGGTATACATTAAATATGTCATGAAATCCTAAAAAAAGATGATTGTGTGGTCAAGATGAGATTATCCATCTTGATATTTGAAGAGATTGACTCAAAGAATGAGATGCGATTATTTCTAATGTGATCATAATATAGTGATCCCTAGATTTAAATAAGGAGATACGATTAATGAAGCGAGACCGCAAGATCGTTAAATAAACGTGGACACACGTCAAAACAAGTTCTAAACTCATCAATTTTGATAAATAATCATGAATTAGATAGTATAAAGGTTAATAAGGGTTGAATCCACAGAGAATTAAGATAGATGTTCTTTGAAATTCGATCAAATTAGATGATGAATTGAGGTGAAAAATTAGGGATTTTGATATTTTTAGAAAGACAACTCAAAGATGAAACACGAAATAAAAAATCATAGAATTTGGATCAAAATTCGTGGAAAAATCAACGAGCAAAAATTAGGCAGAAATCTGAACGCGAAGAGAGAGAAAACCAAAATTAAATCTAAAATTCGACTAATCTGTGATTCAATATTGAAATATAATATTATAGGAAGAAAGATTTGGAGAAAAACACGAATTCTCGAGATAGTGCTCGAATTGATCCAATTGATCGCTGGATCATAAAATTTTCATTCCACAAATTCAAAGATGATTATCGGCATTCAAGAATTGATTGATCCCTATTCTCCATGAAATCTCACTTTCAAATACTTCTCGAATGCGGAAATGATTCTAGAAATGAAGGGAAGGAAGAGATTCAAGGATTGAGTTGTCTAAGTAGTTCAATTACTCAAAACACCCCTAAATGGTTTACATCGTTGAAGAACATGTCAATTTATAAGAAAAATTAGGCGTGGCCGTTAGATTTAACTCTTCATCTTCAATCAACGGCTCCGATGGAACACTTGGATGAAAATCATTGGCATTAAGTCGCATCTGTTAGATTGGAGATGAAGTGCTCAGATTTCATCATGTCGCTTGTGAAGAATCTTCGCATGATCGCGTCATTTCGATCGGAAATTATCATCTAAGATATTGCAACACGTCCATCGAAGTCCATCGAATGCATTTAATCTCTGTCGTTATAACTCTTTAGATCAACAGCTGGGATTAAAACATTTTATAATGAATCATTGCACAATCAAATTCTACCGCGTACCCCTTCACCAAAGTGAAGATCGATAATGGCGATTTAATCGTGCGATCGCACGCTCCACATTTTGCCACATCACCTGCGCACAAAAACATAAAAATATAATCCCACATGAAAAAATTAAAGGGAATGCACGAGAGTATATAAGAGGTGAGTGATTAATGAGATTAGAGAAACCTTGAAAAGGGTGCTTATTCTCATTAATCACACACACACGCACACGTATGCACACATGCGCACACGCGCGCACAAGCACACGTGTGTGCCACGATTCGTTCTCATATGCCGCCACATGGTGCCGCAATTTGGCCCGCGCCACATTAGCTGTCACGTTAACATGCAATAAAAACTATAATTTATTATTCATTTAAATTCAAAATAAATCGAATTAAATTTATAAAAAATCTTAAAAATTCGAGAAAAATCTCTAAAAATATGAAAATTCATATCTTTCAAAATTAATCTAAAATTATATTTTTAGATCAGAAATTAAATTATCTATCATTCAAAAAGTTAAGTTATTTAAATAAAAAGATAATAAATTTTCATTTAAAAATACACTCATTTCTCTTAGAAAATAAAACTTAGAAAATAAATGAGTGTATAAAAAGTATTTTCTCTTATTATTTCACATTAAAACCTAATTATACTCTCAAATCGAGATGAGAATAATCGAATCTTTAAATTTTTCTCTTAATTATTCATGATTATCCCTAAATTAGTGCATGTTGAGATTATAACTTAATTTTCATATAATGATAGATATACACTCAAAATATGATAACATGAGTAAGAATAGAATATTTTATGCCTTAATTTGCTTTAATAAACAAATAATTTCATGTATAATTTTCATGTTATCAACAATTATTTCTGATTATTACCTTGCCCAAGGTAGTAGAAATATTAGAAGAGTTCCAAATGATTTCCTCCTCGCATCAGTATTAACTCGAGTGACCAATTAGGGTTTGACAATAAATCATACCCTAAGTCATTCATGATTTTCTCACGGATAAAGGATTATACATACATGTTAATCGATGATAGTAAGGTTCCATATGAGAGTTCTCACATACTCCATGTCTCTTGGGGTACGTGGTGTAGCTTGGTACCCAACACATTGGCAACTTGACCTATTGATTGGGTTAAATTGATTCTTAATTAATTAATATTTATATTAATCTAGATAATTAATAAAGGTTGACCAATAAGATTTTATTAGGTCTATAAGTTATTAAGTAGTGAGATATATAAACCTAGAAGGTTACACACAAGGTTTTATGGACGTCGGTGGATATAAACATAATTATGAGAGTTTTTATAAAAAAATTATATACCAAATGTTTATAAATAGGGGGAGAAAAAACCACAACTCAAGGTGCCGATGTAATACTTGTGGGTATTATCTCATTTCTTCTCTTTCTCTCTTGGTGAAGAATTTGAAGAGTGATCATGGGATATTGCTAGAGGTTAGACACTTAAAAAAATTTGAGAAGTCCTACAATGAATCCTATAAAGATGGATTTAAATCTATATTTGATGTTATTGTCATCTGTTCTTGGTGCCTAGGTGTTTGATTCTATAATTCAATCTATTCCATTGTATTAGATGTTTTGATCAAAATTTTGCAAGCCACTCGAGCACTAGATCCACACAATATATGAATGACGGGATGATTTGATCTAAAATGTCTAAACCTCATATGAAGATTATGATTATCAAGATCATAGAAAAAATGATGACTAAGGAATGATAATAATTAATTAGGGATTACAAATTCATGAGAACTTTTATCGTCCCAAATTGAAGGTAAAAATTCCTAAACTATGAAATCATGATGGGGGTAAAGATTTGTGTGAGCATTCCCTATCAATCCTCTCCACTAGGAGACCTCAACTTTGATGAATAAGACGATCGGTGCTTGGATTATCCCAACCTATGTACATAGGTACCATTGTCAAGATGTTTAACACAAAGAACTCTAAGATAAGTTTCATATTCATGAGACATTAAGTTCTTATTCCCCTACAAGATCACCATTTTCTAGTCACCCACAACAAAGGTCTAATCAATGCTCAACGTGTGTTTCAAGAGGGAATAAACCACAACCTTGTGCACCAAGAGTCAAAAAATCTTCATCATTAGACTATTGGTGTCACAACACCTCACATAGAGCTGCCCAAGTGTCAAATGCATTTATGCAGGCTCGAACAGCCCGTCTATTAAAGATATCTCCCACTAATCTAGTTATTGCAGTAGTAGATGAGAGGCAACTTAGTCACCTTGCAGATCCTCACTTCCTATTCTGGCATACCACCTAGCAAGTATCTAAGATGATGATGCCTGCACCTCTTATGATGCATGATTTACTTCACAACTTGTTTTATGTGACCCATATGACACAAATGAGGCAGAATGTGATCATCGAAAACAAATAGGACATGATCTAGTTTATAGAGGACACTAATGGGTTTTGAGGTCGATAAGCCATCCGAATTTTTTATCAAAACATTAAATTCATCATAATTTATTGAATTTGATATTCAAAACATTGAGGCACCAAGAACATATGATCTTATCATCTAGTATGTATGAGAAAACATACTTACAGGGTTTCCTTGAAGGAGTTCTTGAAGCTATTCAAGTGTCTAGCCTCTAACAAAAGCCACACAATCTCCAGATGCTTGGATTTCCTCTTTAAACCTCTTCACCAAGAGAGAAAGATAAGAAATGATAGAACTCTCACAAGGCTTGCGTGGGCACTGATAACATGTAATTTTAACATGCAACTATACAATTATTAATGCAAATTAAGGCATGAAACATTCTATTCTTATGCATGTTATCATATTTTGAGTACATATCTATCATTTCATACAATTTTAAGTTATAATATCAAAAAGCAATATTTTAGGGATAATTATGCATTTTTAAGAATATATTTTAGAGTAGATTATTTCCATATATATTTGAGATTATAATTGGGTTTTAATGTTAAATAATAAGAGAAAATACTATTTATATACTAATTTATTTTTCTAAGTTTTAATTTCTAAAGAGAAATGAGTGTATTTTTAAAATAAAAAATTATCATATTATTATTAATTAAATTTGATTTAAAAATGATAGATTATTTAATTTCTGATCCAACAAAACAAATTTGGATTAATTTGGAGTTATATTTTGAAATTTATGAAATTTTTAATTTTTACGGATTTTTCTAAAATTTTTTTGAATTTTTTTATCAATTTAATTCGATTTATTTTGAATTAAAATGACTAAAAAATAATTTTATTATCGCATGATGACGTGGTAGCTGACGTGGCACATACAAAATTGCAGTGCCACATGACGACGTATGAGAACACCACGTGTCACACAGTTTACATATGCACGCGTGTGTGATCAATGAGAAAGCACCCTTTTCAGGATTTTCGCTATCTCATTAATCACGTACTAGTTATATACTCGTTAGATTTCAATAGTTTTGTCATATGGAACTATATTTTTATTTATTCTTATATCAGGTGATGTGGCTCAATCTGAAGCGTTCGATGCGTGCATTAAATTAAACCGTCGATCATCACTTAGGTCGGGGGGGTATGCGACGCATTCGGATTGGACGACGATTTGTATTTTAAAAATTTTAATCTTAGCCGTTTATCTAAGGAGTTATAACGGCTGAGATTAAATGCACTCGATGGACTTCTGTGGACGCGTGGCGACATTTCAGGCGTTCGATGAAGATTTAACAACATGCGTTACGCAACGATTCAAATTCATGCAAACATGTTGCTTCATTTGAGCGCTCCACTTCGGATCGGACGAACGCTACTTAAAGATAATGTTTCACAGACTGGCGTTTCATCTCAGCTGTTAATCAAAGATAAAACGGCAAATCCGATGGTTACGTCCAAAATTTGCCTATTTATACGAATGTTCTTCGATGGAAAATGTATTCTTAGATATTTTTGATTAATTGGATTGTTTAGAAACCATATCCTTGAATCTCTCGCTATCTTCTTCTTCTAGACTCATTTCCGCGTCCAATGAGTGGTTGAAAGTGAGATTTTATTGAAGGAATAGGGAGAATTTATCTCTTGAATGTCTACAATCGTCTTCGAAATCGCATAATGAAAAACCATTGATCTTGTGATCAATTGGATCATTACGAATGCTATCTCAAGTTAGATTATGTGTTTTCCTCCTAATCTTTCATCATGTATCATTAGATTATAATTTAATCGTAGATTAGAATAATTTTCTATTTAATTTTGATTTTTCTCTCTCCTTGTGATCGATTTTCTACCCAATTTTTGCTCTTTGATTTCTCCGCAAATCTTGATCCAAATCGAGTGATTTTTGATTTTGTGGATTCGTTTTTGAGTTTTCTTTCTAAATTTATCAAATCCCTAATTTCTCGCCTCAATTCATTGTTCGATTTGATTGAATTTCACTGTGGATTCAACCCTTATTCACCTTTATACTCCATAATTCATGACTAATCTTTAAAATGATGAGTTTGGTAAATATTTTTACAAGTGTCTGCTTGTTTTCAATGACCTCGTGGATTCGCTCCGTCAGGCACCTTGAGTTGCAGTCGTGCTCCCCTATTTATAGATATTTGGTATGTGGATTATTCATAAAAACCCTCATAATTATGTCTATATCCATAAACATCGATAAACCTTATGTGTGTGATCCTATAGGTTCATATATCTTAGTACTTAATAATTCTATAGGGCCAATAAAACCTTACTGGTCAACCTTAATTAATTATCCACATCAACATATAGATTGATTAATCAAGGATCGATTTAACCCAATCGATAAGTTGAGTTGCCAACCCGTTGGGTGCTAAGCTACACCACGTACTCTATGAGATATGAAGTATGTAAGAACTCCTTTACGGAACCTTTCTGTCATCGATTACCATGTATGTATAATCGTTCATCTGCACAAGACTTATGAATGACTTAGGATATGGTCAACTGTCCAACCCTAATCGGTCACTCCAGTTAGTACTGATGCATGTAGGAAATCATGTCGAACTCTTTCTTTGATATTTTCATTACCTTGGCTAAGTATTTCATTGCATCACATTCCTTGAGTCAATATCCTCAAATACTGAGGGTGAATGATCCCATATTGACCACACAATCATCTTTAGGACTTCATGTCGTATCCAATATATGACGTTTATGAGATCCTATGGCTAGAGATTTGTAGGTCATAATCAAAACACGGTCATCAATTGAGAAGATGTCTTTGGTGTCTCAAGTCAAAGGACCACATACACAACCGCGACATGAATCAACCTGATGAACATTTAGGTATAATTACCATTTAGGGATTCATACAAATGAACTCAGTGAACTCTTTCTCTAAAGAGCACCCACTATCTATCCTTAGTGTCTTCACATTGATGGTTACATGATCAACCATACTCATCATATGAGTTGGATGAGATAATGCTATTCTTTTTGGATAATTTGATGTCTTTCTCAAATATCCCTTGAACATGAATATTTAGAACATATGTTTAAAAACTAGTGATCACTGTATTATGATCTCATAATAATTCACTTAGTCATTGCATATGCTTATGGACATCATTACCAACATCACATAGGATTGAAAATGAATAAATTTCATTTCATGGAACACAAATGAGATACATGGAAGTGTGATTGGCTTATATGCCACATAATATCCATCAGACAATAACATGATAGACACAATTGAGCTTCTTAATCAGAACTCAACAGAGTTGAGTTCTCTTGACCACACAAGAACCAGTGGAACACTAACATGATCGACACAATTGAGTTTCTTAATGTCAATTCAATGGAGTTGAGTTGGCCTAACCCCACCATCAAAGACTACGACATCGATACCTTTAGAGATTGGCATCACCAAACCAACACCATGAACCAAGAGTTTCTCCATTTTTAGGATTTATTTGACTTATTTATTTTATAATGTATTTTTATTCTCTTTTAATTGAAATTTGAAATTTCTCTTTGCTCCAAGGAGTAAAATAGGAAACCAGTGTAATATATTTACATGAATACTTTGATCTAAGAATTGTTTTCTTCTTCTCAAAAAATTGCTCTCAAGATTTGTTGTCAGATTGCCCATAGCTCCTAGCATCATGTCGGATCCCACCTTCTTCTTCATTTCATCCTGAAAATCAAGGAGAGGGAAATCAACAATTGAGAGGCCTATTAGACATCTAATCACCATCCTTTGGACCTTACATCTAGGATTTGGCCATCCCACCCCCCAAAATCATGAGAAATGCTGCTAAGAGTGATCAGAAGGTTATTTGGTCAGCCAATTGATTGAAGATCAATTATAGGACAAAAAATCCACGATGCATGTCATGATCGAAAGAGAAGAGGGAATTAAGTTCGTTAATTTAAGTGAAGATCAATGGCGGGTACAAAATCGCAATAGGTAATGTCCAATGGACTTGGTCTTATGTAATCCAATGCCTCACATGTTACTGTGTGTCGTGCCAAATTTTAGTCCCAAATTGGAAGTAGTCTTAACCTCTTCAATTTAGGTCTTAATTTTTTTAAAAAATTATTTTAGTAATGAATTCATATCATAATGGTACTCATTTAATCACGTTATATAGCATTTTTCAGGAACATAAATCCATTCAAACGACGTCTATAAAATGCATCACTTAGGTCTAAATGATGTACATTTTTATATAAATATGCCACAGTAATGGATGAAGCATAATTACATAATTCTGATGAGAAGGCATGTAATGCATCTATGTATCAATTTAAATCCTATTAAGATAATTATAGATATGTATAAGTTCATTTAAGCTAGTATGACATTACAAAACATATTTTTTTTACCAACCATGGTTGACTTTCTCATTTATGTGTTTACCTCAAATCTCATAAGCTAAAAAAAATTGATTAGGACAAATAAAATGATAGAAAGCATCAATTCAAAATCATGATTATGACGCTCAATTACTTCCTCAAGTCAAGAAGAGGTAGATGTCCAACCGCTACTCAAATCATTGACTACAAGACCAATGTTCAATCCTATGATGCTCCACCAAAATGCACTTTGCCGGTTTTTATTGCCCTGAGGATGGTAGAAAAATCTCTTCAGAACACCATGAGATCATTGAATTTCACTTTTTGAAAGCATTTATCATTGTGTAAAGTATGGTCAAGGCAGGGCACATTCCGGCTTGATTGAGCACTTGAGAAAAGATATTTCAAAATTTAGCTTGGATGATTGGACATATTTGGTCAGAGCATCGTCCAATCAGCTTCATTTACCTTAATTTTCCTTATTTTGGAGCATATGTTTGCTATTTTAGGAAAACGAACTATGGTTAAATTGAACTCCCCATTTTGGGGAATGAGTTCAAAAGGCTTTGGATGTAATGGGCTTTGGATTTACATTTATTTTTTTTGGATGGGCTTTGGATGTCTTTCAAAAGGGTTTTCCGGAAATTTAGTTAGTTATTCAATGCATTTCGAACTCCCAAACATTTATCCTGAATTTCAGGTGAACTTCCCCGCGCTTTCTTCTCTCCTCTCTGCGTCTACCGGATTTCACGGTGCGTTGTTCCAGCAGGCGGGGCAATCAGCAATCACTGACGCGGCAGCCGGCTCAACGAACTGAAAAAATGCACGGGCGGGGCGGTTCGATCCTCCCCTTGTGTTGCTGGGTCCTCTCCTACGCCATCGTCATGGTACGACACTGGTTCTGCTTTCTCTTGAGGAGTTGATCCCGATCGCCATGGGAATCTTCGATAAGAGGTTTATCAAGCGTAAGGACAGCGATGCTGGGAAAAAAGGTAGCCATTTCCCTCTGTAATCGTTCGGGAATTCCTTTCCGTGTGTTAAAAGTTAGAGAGTTTTTGGATTTGTAGATCGCGCTCTGGAAGAATTCCGGGCATCTCTTTACAACGATTTTAGAACATCAGAAGGGGCAAAATGGCAACAACAACGATTTTGCGGGCCCGTTGTGGCAATGCTTTTCAATTTCAGTCGCTGCGGGCATCATCTTCTCCAACAAGATGGTGAAATTTGGTTTTCCTCTTTTTTCTATCGTCAGTTTTTCACCCATTCAATTGGTCCTTTTGATTTAGGTTATGGGCACTTTTGGTTTCAATTTCCCAATTCTCTTATCACTAATCCACTACATTACTTCTTGGCTCCTTCTGGGGATTTTCAAAGCACTTTCTTTTCTCCCGCCCTCTCCTCCCTCCAAATCCATACCATTTTCCTCTCTCTTCTCTCTTGGTGCCGTAATGGCTTTATCCACCGGACTCGCTAATGTCAGTTTGAAGCACAACAGGTTAGATCTACTGAATTCCCCATTTCATTAATCCTTCACTTATCGTTAAATGCCCTCCTTGTAGCGTGGGATTCTACCAAATGGCTAAGATCTCTGTGACTCCAACCATCGTTCTCGCCGAGTTCATACTTTTCAGAAAGAAGATATCCACCCGCAAGGTAGATAGCTGTTCCTTCATTTTCTCCGGTCAATTAGAAACCAAAGGGAATTTGAATCATTACTTTTCAGGTTCTTTCTCTGGCTACTGTATCCATAGGAGTAGCTGTTGCCACCATCACGGATCTAGAGTTCAATCTCTTTGGTGCCGGAGTAGCTCTAGCTTGGATCATACCAAGTGCAATTAACAAGATTCTATGGTCTAATTTACAGCAATCTGAGAACTGGACGGCCCTTGCGTGAGTAGAAATCTAATACACAAATTAGTGTACACAAATGGGATTATTACTGTTAATGGCAATTGATATGCAGATTGATGTGGAAGACCGCTCCTGTTACGGTGCTGTTCTTGTTTGCTCTGATGCCATTGTTGGATCCATCGGGAATTTTATCCTTTAAGTGGGATGTCAACAATTCATTGGCTGTTCTCATGTCTGCTTTATTTGGGTTTCTTCTTCAGCTTTCTGGGGCTTTGGTGCTTGGGTGAGTGAATCAAATGTGTCACTATTGAATATATATATAGATGATGATCAGCGTGATATGTCTTCACTATGTTATATAATGTGTTACTTTTTCAATTTTATGTCGCATGTATTCATTCTCTCCCTCTCTCTCACTCTATTCATCACACGCAGATATTCGTCTCTTATTCGTTTTATGTACCTTATTCATCATCTTTCTCTTATTCTTCTCTTTCTCATATTTATCACAAGCATTGCTCTCTCTCTCTCTCTCTCATTCCTCGTGAATATCCTGATCTTCCACTCTCTCTCACTCCTTCCTGGTGGAAGTCTCGTTCATCATTTGTCTTTATTGTTCATCTCTATCTCCTCTCTTTCATTTCTCATTCTTTTTTTTCCCTCTCTCTCATACCTAAGAAATATCCTGATATTCCAGTCTCTCTCTCTCATTTCTGATGGAAGTCTCGTTCATCATTTGTCTTTCTTGTTCATCTCTATCTCTTCTGTCATTCATAATCCTATTGTATGTTTTATTCATCCAAACTCTCTCTCTCTCTCTCTCTCTTATGCCGTATCTGTCTTTGCTCTGGGTCCGTTCACCTCTCTCTTATTCATTGGTGTATGTGTAGCACATTTATCAACTATCTGTCTCTCTCTTATCCATTATCTCTCTATGTCTCACTTAATCCTACTCTCTCTCAGCCATTATCTCTCTCTTATTTGCTCTCCGTCCTCACCCTCTCTCAATCATTGTCTCTGTCTCTCTCACATTACCTATCTGTTAACTGTTATATTTTCTCTCTCTCTATTTCCTTCTCTCGCTCATTATCTCACTCTCCTTTTTTTTTTCAATGGCAGTGCAACATCCGCGACTTCACATGTTGTTCTGGGTCAATTCAAGACATGCGTTATTATGCTCGGGGGATATCTCTTCTTCAAAACTAGTCCTGGAATGATGAGTCTCTTCGGTGTTCTTATCGCTCTCTGTGGCATGACCTTCTACACCTCGATCAGTCTACAGCTTCACCGTGACCCGGCCTCCAAGCCCAAAGACGCTACCAAAGACGACAAAACCAACGACTCTACTGATTCAGTCTAGAGAGGGATACCTACTAAGTAGGAGTAGGCATGTTCTTTTTATTTAGCATGTCTCTACTTCCTTTTTTGCATTTCATAGTTGTCGCTTTTGATTGATTATCGGCAAGGAAGAAAGGGAAAGATGGGTGTTTTCCCATTTTTCTGAAGAGAGAATAGAAAGAAGATAGGTGATGCCAATCTTGACCATGTATATGATCTATGAGTTTTTTATAAAAAAATCCTTCTGTAATTTCTTGGACTGATAATCATCCAAAGGGAATGGCATTGCGATGTTCTGGAGGGAGAGAGAGAGATATTATCCAAAGGGAATGGCATTGCGATGTTCTGGAGGGAGAGAGAGAGACATTATCCAAAGGGAATGGCATTGCCATGCCCGAGGAGATGATGCAGAATAGTACCCCACTTTTCCCCCTATCACCGATTGTTCTTCCAGTTTATCTGGGTCGCTTATCGGCGACAGCGGCGCAGACTGACTACCAGGGGTGGCGGCAGAAAGACTATACCGTAGCCCATCGGCTGCCCCTGGAAATAGCTGAAGTAACAGTTGCCCGTTCCCTGAGCGGACGAGTCGTCCTGCAATAATAGTGATTATTATCATTCATATTAGCATAAAAAATTAGTTTTTCCTCCAGAAAGTCAAAGAGAGACGTGCTTTTGAAGCTAAAACCAACTCCAAAAGAGAAGATGAGGCGGAGTTCCATCACCAGCTCAAGGGAGGAGGGTCTAGACCTTCTTTTGGGCCTGAAATAAAGCACAAAAAAAGGACACATGAAGAATTCCGAAAGGAATTATCAAAAGAAAAAGCATCAAGATTTATTACCTTATTTTCGTTGACGATTTTTACAAAATGACTTGTTTTTTTCTTTGAAAGGAGAAAATAGCGTCTTCGATGTCTTTTTCCTAATTTTCATTTACATGTTGAAAGAGAATGATCGAGGGAATTTTCATTTACTAGTGAACAAAATGGAACACCTCCGAGAAAACATAGACATTACAGAAACTCTGCTTTCTCTTCTACAAAGTTTCCAAAAATGCCTTAAAATTTTTGAGATGAGATTGTATGCACTCAAACCTGTCCCAAAAAACCATTATAACATTAAGCTTTTAGATGTCCTGCGAACCTCATGCATATACTTCATGCGGATCAAATTCTAGAAAAGATGCGTTTTTCTTGCCAAAGCTCTCTTCATCTCGGGTATTGATGGCTCTCTCTCTCCAAACAGCACCTATCCTAAATGTGAAGATGGATCTCTGAAGTGACATGCTTTTATCAAGGTCACATGTATAATTTAAATGAACATAACTAGACACCTTGTTGATTGACCTCTCAAAATGCAAGCATTCTTAGAGGCTCTTTGAAGATATCTTACAATCCATTGTATGGTCTTCCAATAGTCTCTCTACATGCTATCCACTCACAACACTCGCAACACTCACAACACTCACAACACTCGCCACTTGTGGGATTTTGAAGGGTGAGCAAATATCTTTACATACATATAGGAGCTGAGGAGTCGCGGAACTTAGACAGTTACTCTCTCTTAGTTTACGTTTTTCGTAAAAAAAATTGATGAAGGCTTTAAACGGCAGAAATTGGGAGTGCTCTCTAGAATTACTTCATTCATAATGACTTTGGAGAGGATCCTGTTGATGTATCCCTTTTGGCTAAGGATACTACGTCATCCTCTTGATTTCTCATTATTTCCATTCCCTGCTATCTTCTTAGATGTCTCAAGATTTTTGCTTTCAAATTCGCATCCAAGTTGAAACTTGATTTCTGAAATGACTTCCATATCTTTTTCTGCAATTAAATTTTGTCAACATGTAGATGAATGAGTCCTCCATTTTCTTTAAATACATGAAACAATTGTATCTACTCAGGGAAAAACCAAGAGTGAAAATAAAAGAATCAAATATTTTATATCATTACCGAGGGATAGTTTCAATGCGTAGAGACATTTTTTGAGTTTGGAGATAAGATCTCACCATTCTCCTCAAGTTATTTGTGAAGGTGAAGAGCTGATTTTGTGCTCTCATTGAAAGCACATGATCACAAGTAAAAAAGTCCAAGCTCACTTAATTGATGATTAATATAATTTTAGTTAGTGAATAAGGGTCAAAACCCACAAAGAATTTGAATTGACTTTCAAATGTTTCAGAATTTGGTAAATGGGACAATGAAACAAATCAAAATTTAGAGAAATTCTCTTCTCCCCATATTGTTATCATGAAAAGCTTTCGCCTTGGATTAATAAAGTTTAAATTTTCATATGATTCATTTATGCCTTCATTTGATTCTTACAGTTCAAGAATTCTTATTTTCTCATCTTCATGTCGGGTTTTGAGGTCGACAAAATTTCCAAAATTTTGATCAAAATGTCAAATGCAGCGGGATATATTGAATTAGACATTCAAAATACTGAGTCACCAAGAACATATGATCCTTTCATCTAGTATGTATGAGAAAACATACTAACAAAGATCTCTTGAAGGAGTTCTTAAAGCTATTCAAGGGTCTAGCCTTTAGCGGTTTCCACACGGTCTCCAGTTGGTTGGATCTCCTCTTCAAAGCTCTTCACAAAGAGAGAAAGAGAAGAAATGAGAGAATTCTCACAAGGCTTGTATGGACACTTTGATTTGTGGTCGTTCTCCCCTTATTTATAGACACTTGGTATGTAACATTTTTTTATAAAAACCCTCATAATTATATCTATATCTACCAACACCCATAAACCTTATGTGTGTGACCCTCGAGGTCCATATATCTCACTAGTTATTAGTCACACTTAATTAATTATCCACATCAACATATATATTAATTAATCAAGGATCAATTTAAACCAATTGATAGGTTGAGTTGCCACCCATTGGGTGCTATAGGAGATATGTAGTATGTAAGAACTCCCTTATAAAACCTTTCTCTCATTGGTTACCATGTATGTATAATCCTTTATCCACACGAGACTCATAAATTACTTAGGATATAGTCAACTATCTAACCCTAATCGGTCACTCAAGTTAATACTGATGCATGTAGGAAATCATCAAGAACTCCTCCGATATTTGTATTACCTTGGCCAAAGATTTCATTACATCTCATTCCTTGAGTCAATCTCCTCAAAAATGTAGGGTGAATGATCCCATGTTGACCATATAATCATCTTTAAGGACTTCATATCATATCCATTATATCATGTCTAAGAGATCCCGTGGATAGGGATTTATAGGTTATAATTAAATCACGGTCATCTATCGATTATATGTCTTTGGTGTCTCAAGTCAAAGGACCACATACACAATTGTGACATGAATCAATTTGATTGATAGTTTGGTATATTACCATTCACGGATTCATATGGATCAATTCATTGAACTCTTTCTCCAAAGAGCACCCACTATCTATCCTTAGTGTCTCTACATTGATGGCTACATGATCAACCATACTCATCATATGAACAAGATTATATAGTGCTATTCTTTTTAGATAATTCGATGTCCTTCTCGTATATCCCACAAATAGTAATATGTCGAACGTATGTTTAAAGACAAGTGATCACTGTATTATGATCTCATCATAATTCACTTAGTCATCGCATATGGTCATGGACTTCATTACAAACATCACACAAGAATGACAATAAATAAATTTCATTTAAATGAATATAAACGAGATACATAGAAGTGTGATTAGCTTATAGGCCACATAATATCTATCAGTTTACCCTTTTAGTTCTTGTTGTACTCCACCTTTATCATCTTAGTGATAACATGCAATTTATATATGTAATTATGTGATTATTAATGTAAATTTAGGCATAAAATATTATATTATTATGCATATTATCATACTTAAGTGCATATCTATAATTTAATGCAATTTTAAGTTATAATATCAAAGTGCACTATTTTAGGGATAATTATGTATTTTTAAAAAATATATTTTAGAGTGGATTATTCTCATATATATTTGAGATTATAATTAGGTTTTAATGTTAAATAATAAGATAAAATACTATTTCTATACTCATTTATTTTTCTAAGTTTTAATTTCTAAACAGAAATGAGTGTATCTTTGAAATAAAATTTATTATCTTTGACTTTTAAAATGATAGATTATTTAATTTCTCATCAAAAAAAATAAATTTGGATTAATTTAGAGTTATATTTCGAAAATTATGAATTTTCTAATTTTTAGGGATTTTTCTAAATTTTTTATGAATTTAATTCAATTTATTTTGAATTAAAATGAATAAAAATGATATTTTTATCGTGTGTGTGCGCGTGTGATTAGTGAGATTAAGCATCCTTATTCAATATATAAGCTAAATCACTAATCATGTGTAGCGCCCAATCACACGATTTAATCACGATTATCGATCATCACTTAAGTGAGGGGATAAGTGGACCACTCTGATTCATCGACGAATCATTTTAAAATAGTTTAATCTCAGCCATTCATCTAAGGAGTTATAACAATTGAGATTAAAACCGTTTGGTGGACATGTGGATGCATCCAAAGTATCAGATCAAGATCAGATGGTGGGCGTTTCTTCTTCACGCGCGACGTGTCAAAATCACAACGATTCATCTTTGATCGAACATACACGATTTCAATTTAATGATTCGCATTAAATGGGTTTCATCAGAGCAGTTGATTGTAGATTTAATGCGGATCCGATGGTTACACCCAAATCTCCCTATAAATTAACATTTCTTCGATGATGTAAATCATTCTTAGATGTTTCGGGCTATCAAATTATTTAGACATCTCAATCCTTGAATCTCTCACTTTCTTCTTCTTCTTCAAGAGTCATTTTTGCGTCCAAGGAGTGGTTGAAAGTGAGATCTCGTCGAAAGAATAGGGAGAATTCACCTCTTGAAAGCAGATGATCGTCTTCAAAATCACATAATGAAAAGCCTTTGATCTAGAGATCAATTGGATCATTTGAAGCACTATCTCATGTTAGATTATGTGTTTTTCTCCTAATCTTTTGTCTTGTATCGTTAGATTGTACCTTAAAATCATAGATTAAGTTAATATTAGATTTAATTTCAGATTTCTCTCTCTTCGCGATCGATTTTCCATCTGATTTCTGCTCTTTGATTTCTTCACGAATCTTGATCCCAAATCAAGTGATTTTTGATTCTGTGGATTTGTCTTTGGGTTCTCTTTCCAAATCTATCAAATCCTTAATTTTTCACCTCAATTCATTGTCCAATTTGATCAAATTTTAACAAGTTTCTCAAAAATACCTTAATTCTCTGTGGATTTGACCATTATCCACCACTATACTCCATAATTCATAATTATTTCTCAAAATTGGTGAGTTTGATAATTATTTTTTACGCGAGTCCACGTGTATTCAACGACCTTGTGGTCTCGCTTCACCACGTAGTCACCCCATTACTACTTTTTGATGAGTGCGAGATATTGTTATGATGAACCCTTTAAAGGAGGGAGATGAGTTAGTCATAATGTAGTAAGTACTCACTAAATGAATGAATTAGTGATTTGTGTATGTGAGGGGGGGGGGAGGGAGGGTTAAGGAATGACATCTATTCATGAGAGAGTAAGAATCTTTTAATGCCCATCATGTATATTATGTGTCTTATAAGCCAATCACACTTCCATGTATCTTGTTTATGTTCATTTAAATAAAATTGATTCATTTTCATTCTTGTGTGATATTTGCAATGAAGTTCATGAGCATAAACAATGACTAAGTGAATTATGATGAGATCCTAATATAATGGTCACTAGTCTTTAAACATATTTCTAAATATTCTTATTCATGGTATATTCGAGGACATCGAATTATCCAAAAAGAATAACACTATATAATCCGACTCATATGATGAGTATGGTTGATCATGTAGCCATAGGTGTGGAGACACTAAGGATATATAGTGGGTGCTCATTGGAGAAATAGTTCATTGAATTGATCTGTATGAATCTGTGAATGGAAATATACCAAACTATCAATCAGGTTGATTCATGTCACAGTTGTGTATGTGGTCGTTTGTGATGCCGAACGGGCTGATAAACTTGGCTGAGCCACAAGACTAAGGGGAATCTAAGGGAGAGGATCTAATATGATCTAGTATGGTGAGATGCTCGCTCAAAAGTGTCCAATAGTCTGCCTCTTCGCATTTCATCTTTGCAGCTCCTAGGGTGCACCATGTAGTGACAATCCAGGAAACCTTCGATCCACGTCCTTGTGGCGCGAAGGGCCATGGGTTCATCGATGGTAGCTCTATGATCAACAAGACGGATTGGACCACCTCGATCAACTCGCATCACCCTACCGACTAGCCTAATCTAGATCTCGAGGGCGGTGAAAAAAATGCAGGAAATACTGCAAGAAATATAGGAACTTCGAAGTAAATAGGAGGGGGTGCATGCCTATCCTGCAGGGCGTGAGCCCGGTCGGTTGTGAAGAGAGAGTTCATTTGTATGCAGCATGAACGGTCGGGAGAAGGGGGTCGAATCAGGCGACGTCGTGGGCCTTGGGGAGTCCTCGACGCGATGGGGCAGAAGTGATCGCGGCCTTGAGCGCGAGAGCACAGCCGACAAGCAGGACGCGGCAGGGTCGCGGGCAAGGTGTGGCGGGGGCCGCAAGTAGGCCGTGCCAGGGCCGCGGACAGGGCGTGATGGGCGCAGGCAGGGCGCGGCGGGGTCGCGGGCAAGGCACGGTAGGGCTGCAGGCAGGGCACAGTGGGACCGCGAGCAGGGCACGATGAGGCCGTGGACAGTGTGCGATGAGGCCGCGGGTAGGGCGCGGTGGGGCCCTGTGCAAGGCGCGGCGATGTGGGGCGGGACGTTGCGGCATGGGCGGCGGTGGCGGTGGTGACGACGGAGGTTGGGATGCGGAAAGGGGTGGCGGGGGCAGTTGACCGTGTGACGGCGGCGGCGGCAACCACGACGGTTGGACCCCTTCCTCAACCTTCTTTGAGAAGTCACTCGAGAGGGAGTTTACTCCTTTCTTTCTTCAAATGACAGCTAGGGTTTGTGGGGGGGGGGTCCCTTCCCCTCTATAAATGGGCCAAGAGGGGAAAGGGCCTACTTGAGGGCCACGAACCTAATAGCCAACATAATTAGAATAAAAAGGTCCACAAAGAGAGGGATTCTTAAGTGAGGCCCAAAAGGGAGGGTCAACTAAGAAACCCAAAGGGGAAGAGTGATAAACGCGGACCCGCTAAAACACGTGTGGTCCGAAAAGTTCATAAGCAACGAAAAAGGAAAGATAGGCCAAGCGCGCGAGCTCGGGGTGTGGCGAGACGAAGTCCTCAAGCGGTGTAGCGAAAGTCGGCATCTTTTGTCTTCGCTTGTCATGGGGGCTGGAGGCGCATGGGTGTCGGCTCCTCCTGCGCCGTGGTGTCGTGCCTTGGTGTCGACGGAGGTTGTACACCACCAGTTTGACTTGAGACACCAAAGACATCTTGTGGATGGATGACCGGGTTTTGATTATGACTTACGAATCCCTAGCCACAAGATCTCAAAAAAAGCTATATATTGTATACAGAATGACTGAAAATAAATAGGAGGAGAATGATAAAAAGTAAAGGTGCCCATGCAAGTCTTGTGGGAATTCTCTCCTTTATTCTCTTTCTCTCTTGGTGAAGAGATTTAGAGAGGAGATCCAGCTATCTGGAGATCGTGTGGATACTGCTAGAGACTAGACACTTGAATAGCTTCAAAAACTTTTTCAAAGGACCTTGTAAGTATGTTTTCTCATACATAATAGATGATAGGATCATTTGTTCTTATTTGGAAGAATTACCAACCTTAGAACCCAATAGTAGTAGCATCAAAGTATCTATATGCTTGACCTCGTTCACAATCAAGGATATACCTTGATCACAATCGAGGATAGACCTCGATCATTGTTCTTAAGCACTTCCTAAATATAATGAAGAATTGAGACCACGAGGTCATTGAAAACACACGGTCAAGAGTCAAAACAATTACCAAACTCACCAATTTTATCAAATAATCACGAATCAAGGAGTATATTGGTGAATATGGGTCAAATCCACGGAGAATTAAGATAATTTTGAGAGATCTTTTGAAATTCAGTCAAATCAGACGATGAAATGTGCATAGAAATTAGGGATTTTGATATTTTTGGAAAGAAGACTCGAAGACAAATCCATGGAATAAAAAATCACTGAATTTGGATCAAGATTTGCAGAGAAATCATCAAATGAACAAGAGAGAAATTTCCAAAAACTAAAATCATGAAAAATCAAAATTAAAATTAAAATTGACTCAAATTATGATTCAAAATTCAAATATAAAGCTATAAGAAAGAAGATTAGGATGAAACATGATCTCCAACCCAAGATTGTGCTCGAATTGATCCAATTATTTGCTGAATTCAAGGCTTTTCATTCCCGAATTCGAAAACATGATCGTTGATGTTCAAGAGCCAATTTCTTCCTATTCTCTCAACAAAATCTCACTTTCAAGCACTCCATGGACGCAAAAATGAGTCTAAAAGTGATTGGAAACAAGAGATTCAAGAGATTTTGTGTCTAACCAATTGGATTACTCGAATTGCCCTAGAATGCTTTACAATATTGAAGAACACTTCTATATATAGCGCGAATTAGGCGTATTCGCCAGATCGTGTATTTAATCTTCGATCAATGGCTCTGATGAAACACACGATTGAGAATCATTAGGATTAAGTCGTGGCTGTTGGATCTCCGATGGACAATTGAGATGAAGCCACGTCCTGCGCATTATAAGTAGCACATTGAATTGCAGCCGCTTGATCTCGATCAGACGCTCCATATGTGTTTTGTTGGTTTTAATATCAGCCGTTATAACTCCTTAGATCGACAATTGACATTAAATCATTTTAAAATGATTCACCGGCGAATGAGATTGCACCACGCACCCTCGCCTTTAAGTGACGATCAACGGTCATGATAAAAATCGTGATCTGACACTCAAGATTTTTCCACGTCAACTGCACACTTATAAAATCGATTTTAAATTAAATAAATCGATTGTAAATTCAGAAAAATTATTAATAATTCATAAAACTTCCCTAAAAATTCATAAAAATTCCCTGAAAAATTATAAAATTTATAACTTTCAAAATATAGCTCTAAATTAATCCAAATTTATTTCATTAGATCAGAAATTAAATTATCTATCATTCTACAAATTTAATAAATAACAAGAAAATAAATTTCTATTTAAAAAATACACTCCTCTCTTTTAGATTTTAAAACTTTAAAAAATATATAAGTGTATATAAAATGATTTCTTTTATTATTTAACCTTAAAAACTAATTATAATCTGAAGTAAAGATGGATTATAGAAATATTATCCTTAATTCATCATAATTAACCCTAAATTAATACATTTTGAGATTATAATGAATTTTTCATAGAATGATAGATAAACACTAGAATGTCATGCATTAGAATGCAATGATTTTAGCCTTAATTTGCATTAATAATCATGTATTTTTATGTTTAATTAGCATGTTATCAGATACCCCAAGAGGTTGACCTAGAGGATATAATCTAGACTATTGTAGGTTGATATTATATGTGAAAATGTAGTCAACAGTTTGAACTCTTCACACCCTTTTTTCAAGATCAAAAAGAGAAAGGACTAACAAATGAGTGATGGATATTATATAGCCTTCAAGCTAATTATACTTTCACATTTTAGATCACTATACTTTCAAAAAATTTCTTTGGATGATGATTTACAATTTAGGTCACATAGATTAAGAAGAATCAAAATAAACAATCAAAGTTAATTTTAAATATAAAAATGGCATGAAAGATTCCAATCGATAGGACGTTAGTGATTAAGTACCCTTAATAGGCATGAGCTAACCACATAGTCCACTTTACTATTTATACACAAATTTCCTTGATTTCTTCAATGTGGGTCTATGTTTATTTTTATTCTATATTGGTAAAGTGGCACAATATGAAGCATTCAATTTTTGGAGTTAAACACGACTGTTCATGCTCATTTAAGAGGAGGGGTATTGATAACATGCTATTTATGCATGTAATTCCATAGATATTAATGCAAATTAATGCATTAATCATCATAAATCTATGCATGTTATCATCTTTTTAGCATATTTCTATCATTTTGTGTAAATTCATGTTATGATCTTAAAATACATCAATTTATGGATTATTATGCATAATTAAACATTTCAATCTTTAATCCTCATTATATTTATGATCATAATCATGTTTTAAAGTTGAAAATATAAGAGAAAATATATTTATTAACATTTATGTGTTTATATGAATTTATTCCATATAATACATAAATGTATAAAATTATTATAAATTAATTCTCTTTGTATTTTAATAATTTAACCTTTTAAAATGATAGATTATTCAATTCTGAATCCAACAAAACAAATTTGAATTAATTTGGAGTTATATTTTGAAAGTTATGAATTTTACAATTTTTAGGAATTTTTCTGGAATTTTTCTGAATTTATTTGATTTTTATTTCAATTTTTAATCATTTAAATTAATAAAAAAAATGCAAAAATTTTGGGTTTAATCGCGCGTATACATGTGGCAGCGCCACGTGTACCGGCGCGAGCGCCTACGTGGCGCGACCGCGTGGCCCTGATGTGACACGTGGATCATATTCAGGTTTAACATAAAGTTCATGGGTCCCCCGTATATAAGGGGACAGTTTTCTAATCCCCACTAGTCGTCATACAGTTTATATAGGAAATTTTCTCTGATTTTTGCAGTGTGGGACTAAACTTACCTTTCAGGTTAAATCTGGAGCGTTAGATTTCATCGCGATAAATCACGCGTGTTGATCGCGAAAGTTAACGGCTCAGATTACATCCGATCGGAGGATTCATCGTCACATCACGATCATTAGATTTAAATCCAACGGCTGATCGAAGTTCGGAATCTTCTTCTTTCTTTTATGAAGCTTAATCTCAACCTTTCGTCCGCGATCCAACGGTCATCAATGGATACGCCGATTCACCAACGGACGCACGATCGGAGCCGTTGATCGCGATGAACGCATCAATCCGACGGCTGAAATCATTTCCGAAATCCTTTAAATTTGTTCTTCGCGACGGAAAGGGGTGTTCGCGATCATTTCTTAAATTCTCCTTGTAGAAAACTCCAAATCGTGTGCCGTTTGTTCGAGAGCGTTCTTGACCCATTTCCGCTTCCAATGAATGCTTAAGATCAAAATTTGATTGAAGGAGAAGGAAGAATTTACATCTTGAACTCCATCTTCGTCTTCAAAAATTCGGAATGAATAGCCTTGCATCCGGCGATTAATTGGATCATTTCGAAGGCTACTTTGGGTTAGGTTGGGTGAATTCTTCATAATCTTTCATCATTTAGCATTAATTTTAGTTTTAGAATCATATCTTTAGTTTAATTTAGATTTAATTTCGGTTTTAAATCGTTTTTCGAAACGAAATTATCTCCTATCTTCAAACTTCGATTTCTCTTCGAATTCTTATCCAAATCACCTGATTTTTGATTCCGTGGATTCGATTTTGAGTTATCTTTCTTAATATACTAAAACGCCCAATTTCTAACCTCAATTCATCATCCGATTTGACCGAATTTTAAGAGTATCTCTCAAAAATCCCTAATTCTCCGTGGATTCGACCCTTAATTACCATTATACTAATTAATTACTTTGATTAATCATAAATTGGTAAGTTTAGGACTTTATTTTGACACTAAGTCGTGTGCATTCAACGACCATACGATTTAGTCTCGTCAGGTATGTGTCGCGCTGCGATTTGACAATGATTTGACTTATAACTCGTGATAAATCCTAGTCGTTCATCGTGAGAGTTATAACGGTCAAGATTAAAAATGACCGTTGGACTCATCGTGACACGTGGCCTATTCAAAAGCATTAGATCAAAATTCGACGGACGCAACCACTCGACTTTTGCTCTTCACGTGGCGACATGGAAAAATTTCAACGCTTCATAGGGAATTTAACAACCACGACTTAAAGGCATCGATTCAACTTCTTGTCATTTCTTCTTGACTGTCAATTGAAGATGAAACGTTGATCAAACGGTCATGCCCAAATTTCTCACATTTATACTCTCTCTTTAACAAAAAATGTATTAAAATATTTTTGATCAATGTAACCTTTAGGACAGTACGATTCTTGAATCTCTTGGTTTCGTCCTCTTCTAGACTCAGTTCTACATCAAAGTATTGCTTGAAATCAGGATTTCATCAAAGAAGAATGAAGAATTCGCCGCTTGAACTCTGAATTTTTGTCTTTCAAAATGCAAAATGAAAAGCCTTGATCTGATGATTAATTAGATTATTTTGAGCGCAATTTTGGGTTAATTATGTGTTTTCTTCCTAATCTTTCATCCCATACTATTAGATTTTGTGTTCGATCAGTAGATTAGTTTAATTTTATGATAATTTATCAATTTATCTCGCTTCATGAATGATTTCTATCTCCTAATTTCGCACCTTGATTTCTCCACAAACGCTAATCTAAATAGAGTGATTTTTGATTCCGTGGATTTTTCTTGGAGTCTTCTTTACAAACATATCAATTTTCATAATTTCTCACTTCAGTTCATTATTAAATTTTGGATAGATATCTCCAAAATTTCTGTAATTTTCTAAGGATTCGACCTTTACTAATCATTATCCTAATCAATTCGTGATTTATTATCTAAATTACTAAGTTTGAAAATTGTTTTGACACAAGGAAGTGTGTTTTCAATGACTGCACAAAATCATTAGATCAATTCACCGTTTATAATGTTATGATTTATCCCTTTCTCGACCCACCCTCTCTCCTCAGTGAAAGATGTCAAATACAAAAATGGGATTGTTACAACCCCATGAGTTCATTTGATTTTGATGAGAATTCTGAATTGATTTTGTGTAGAGAAAAATTTCCTTAGTTAGACTTGACTTTGTGGAGAATTTCTTGATTCAACAGTGGAAAATTACCCACTAATATTCAAATAAAAAACCATAGTCTTAGGAAGCTTGGATATTTTTAATGGCTAATTTCTATGGGTTGGAAAGTTTACCATCTTATGTATTACGATTTTGGGTTAGATTATCATTAGATTTGGATTATTGATCGAATTTATCATATTTCAAATTATTTTTTTGATTTTGTGTTGATCTTTTATTTCACTCTTATCGATCAAATATAATATGATTTAATTCTGATTTATTTTAAAAAACCTTATTTCTTATATAAGATAAATCATTCTTTATCATTTCACTTAGATTGATCCTTTAATTTAAGGGATTCTATTGACAAAACCAAAGACATCTTGATCCCTATGTGATTTGACCATGATTCAGAATTATGTTCAATGTAATCCTTAATGAAATGAATTTAAATTTTTGCAATGAGTCTTAATAATTTTGAATAATTTTTTTAATAATCAAAATGGCTTTATTTTTGTCAATTCAACATTTCATTTTGGTGGTTCTTATTATTTGGGATAACAAGTTGAGAGGTATCTATTGGCGTTGTCATGAGTTCACTTTCACGTCAAGTTGTCTTCGTCCTAACCCTTGGTACATATTTAGAGATTTCTATAGATTCAAATTATTAAAAAATTATTCTTAGGTTATTTGATGTTGCTCTTTGGGAATAGGATTTTGACTTGTGTGATCCTAGAGATGGTTGAATAATGAGATCCCAAAGTCTCTACATCTATTTTTGAGATATCCTATCTGGCATCCTATTCAAACTAAAAGTCAAAGGAAGATGCACCTGATGGCCCACAACTAGGAAGAGAAAATGAAATTAAGATTCATAGACCACACTAAACCACTTCACTATTGGGAAATCACACTAAACGTGCCTAGTTAGTCTTTGCCTTATTTTCATGCATTGTGATAATGTGCCACTGATGCATTCATTTTCATCATTATAAATGGATTATAACGTATAATTCATGCTATCATGTTTTTATGACATTTTTTCATTCATCATTTTATTCCACTCATGTAATCAACTGGCATATATTTAGTGCTAATTAGATAAAAAAATGAATATGTCTTATCATGCATCATTCTTTTCAATTGCTTACACCATGGGACTAACCCATTAGAATTCTCACATTTTCTATGAGTTATATGGATGCAAGGACATAGACGAGCAAGTAGGACAACATGGATACGAATGAGGATAAGAGGGAAGAGGAAAAAACTCTCCACCAATTTGAACACAAAGTCAAACATATTTTGATGAAATAAGTGGTAAATGAGGTTTGGATTTGGTAAAGGGAATATTCTAAGCTTTATAAGATGATCCACAATTATTTGGGAAGTAAAAGTTGGGTCAACCAAACTTAGCTTTTATTAAGTGAACCCGTAATTTTTTTCATGATTTTAGAAATTTAAATTCTTGATCCAATAGAAAAAATTTCATAGAAAAATGAGTTGTATTTTGTGATGTATTTAATTTCTAAGTTTAGAGATTTTTCCAGAATTTTTAGGGATTTTTTTCTATTTATAGAGCATTTTAAGAAGAAAAATTCTTTTTATTTTTGAAGTAAAATTTTGTGAAAAAACTCCCTCCATACTTATAGAGTTTGACATGACTTTTTTTGGTGCAATAATAGTGTGCCACATGGTGCGTTCTAATGCACGATCTTAATTAAGCAGTTAAGATTTCTCTAAATTAAAATCATGATACCTCACGATCTAGATGGAGATTTGGGCAAAACTTTTATGGCTAGTTTTATCTTTTAACCCTCTATCCATCCATATCTTTGGATCGAAGAATCAAGCTGAAATTTTTTTAATGATTCGACTATTTTACCCCTCTTTACACTCAAACCCTAGAAACCCACATATAAAAGCCTTTATTTTCTCTCTACTCACGTTTTTGGCTCTCTCTTAGCATCAGGCTACTAGAAGAAAAGGAAGAGGAGGACAAGGCCCAAGGATGAGTATTTTTTATGCTGAATCTTTTCATGGAGAAGGGAGCAAGCAAAGATTGTGATTGGAGGGGATCGAGCATCACTCAGCCTGATGGATATTATGTGGCCTACAAGCCAATCACACTTCCATGTATCTCGTTTATGTTCGATTAAATGAAAATTTTTCATTGTGAATCATGTGTGATGTTTGAAATGAAGTCCATGAGCATATGCAATGACTGAGTGAATTATGATGAGATCATAATTCATTGATCACTAGTCTTTAAACATATATTCTAAATATTCATGTTCATGAGATATTACGAAAAGAATCTGTGAGGTCATTGAGAACACACGGGTACATGTCAAAACATTTGCCAAAATACCAATTTAGAGGAATAATCACGAATTGAATAGTATAGAGGTGAATAAGGGTCGAATCCACAGAGAATTAAGGTATTTTTAGGTATTCTTTGAAATTTGATCAAATCAGACAATGAATTGAAGTGAAAAATTATGGATTTTGATAGATTTGGAAAGAGAAGTCAAAGACAAATCAACATAATCAAAATCACTCGATTTTGATCAAGATTCACGGAGAAATCGAAGAGAAAATTAGATAGAAATTTCTGAACGCGACGAGAGAGAAATTGGAAATAAAATCTAAAAATTATCCTAATCTACGATTCTAGATTACAATCTAATGATACAGGACAATAGATTAGGAGGAAAAAAGATAATCTAACCCGAGATAGCGATCGAAATGATCCAATTGATTGCTGGATTAAAGGCTTTTCATTCTGAAATTTTGAAGATGATCGTCGGCATTTAAGAGACAAATTCTCCCTATTCTTTCGACGAAATCTCACTTTCAACCACTCCGTGGATGCGAAAATGATCCATAATCGATTGGAAGTAAGAGATTTAAGGATGGTTGTGTCTAGATAGTTCAATTACTTGAAAACATCTAAGAATGATTCACATCGTCGAATAACGTTTCAATTTATAGGGCAAATTGGGCGTAACAGTTGGAGCTTTTCATCTTCGATCAACGGCTCTGATGAAACGCATATATGCAAATCGTTACGCTTAAATCTTGTTTGTTGGATCAGAGATGGATCGTAGAGATCTTGACACGTCGCGTGTGAGGAGAAGATGCATGAAACGCCATCCGTTCGATCTTGATCTAACGCTCCGGATGCATTTTTTTTCGGTTTTAATCTCAGTCATTATAACTCCTTTGATGGACGGTTGAGATTAAATCATTTTTAAAATTGGATCATAAATTAAATTATCTATCATTATAAAAAGTCAAATTCAATAAATAACAAGAGAATATGTTATTATTTAAAAAATACACTAATTTCTTTTAGAATTTTAAACTTAGAAAAATAAATGTGTATAAAAAGTATTTTTTTCTTATTATTTAACAATAAAAACTAATTATAATCTCAAATAAAGATAGGGATAATCTAATCTTAAAAATATTTTTCTTAATTTATGATAATTAACCCTAAATTAATGCATTTTGAGATTATAACTTCTT
This sequence comes from Lemna minuta, assembly GCA_024174645.1. Classification (NCBI taxonomy): domain Eukaryota; kingdom Viridiplantae; phylum Streptophyta; class Magnoliopsida; order Alismatales; family Araceae; genus Lemna; species Lemna minuta. Next base: position 12,388,595 of record CM044102.1, on the reverse strand, counting down.
TTCATAAAATGATAGATAAACACTAAAAAATATGATAACATGCATTAGAATGAAATGTTTTATGCCTTAGTTTGTATTAATAATCATATAATTGCATGTTCAAATTGCATATTATCAGATATTCAAGAGGGACATCGCATTATCCAAAAAGAATACCACTATGTAATCTGACTTATCTTATGAGTATAGTTGATCATGTAGCCATCGGTGTAGAGACACTTGGGATAGATAGTAGGCGCTCTTTGGAGAAAGAGTTTATTGAATTGATTCGTATGAATCCGTGAATGGTATATACCAAACTGTCAATCAGATTGACTCATAAGATGGTTGTATATGTGATCCTTTGACTTGAGACACCTGAGACATCTTGTCGATGGATGACCATGTTTTTATTATGACCTACGAATCCCTAACCACATGATCTCTGAAACGTCATATATTGGATACGACATGAAGTGCTTAAAGATGATTGTGTCGTCAAGATTGGATTATCCGCCCTCGTTATTTGTGAAGATTGACTCAAGGAATTAGATGCGATGAAATCCTTGGTGAAGGTAATAGAAATATTGCATTAGTACTAACTTGAGTGACTAATTAGGGTGAGACAGTTGACCATACTCCAAGTAATTCATAAGTCTTATGCAGATGAACCATTATACATACATGGTAATTGATGATGGAAAGGTTCTATAAGGAAGTTTTTACATACTCTATATCTCCTATAGTACATGGTGTAGCTTGGCACCCAGCCGGCTAGCAACTCAACCTATCGATTGGGTTAAATCGATCCTTGATTGATTTATATATACGATGATTTGGATAATTAATTAACGTTTGTCCGATAGTGGTATTGGGCTCTCGGCCCATTTATCTTCTCCTCTCATCTTCTCTTATATAAGGACCTATGTACTCTCATTTTCATATACGATTCTAGGGTTTTTTCATCTCATCGTCAACCTGGTATTAGAGCCATAAACTTTTCTTGCCGTCGCCGCTGTTGCCATCGGACGCTACAGTCGCCATTCCCGGCACACCGCCTCCTCCCACTCTGACACAATATCCTCTCCTTCCTTGTCTACCGTCATCGCCATTATCGAGCCTTCTCATCGTCGAAACCACGAGCGCCATCTGTCACTTTGCTCCATCTGACGCTTCGCGATGTGCGCAGCTGCATGACGTTCAAATTGCACTCCGTGCTCGCTCTGCTCTATAGCGTCCTGCACCTCTGCTCCGGACGGTGCATTTATTCATGCCTACATCTTTTATCCCATCCTATTACAAGGTCTGCATCAATAATGTATGGCTTCATCAAGTTCTGTCATCTCCACACTCTTCGGCTCCAAGTTCCGATATTTCGTTTTCACACGTCCCGACACCTCAAGTTGACACTCAGGTGATTCTCTCGCCTATAGTGCTTCCTACTCCACCAATATTTGCACCTCGTCTCTCAATCACAGCACAACTTACTCAGATTGCCTATAATTTTACCGACCATAATTACACAGCATGGGCTTCTGGCTTTGAGCTCTTTCTTGAATCTCACAACCTTCATCATCATCTCATGGAGGACTCTCCGCCACTTTGCGACCCATCTTATGCTTCTTGAACACAATCCAACTCAGCCATTATCACTTGGATGCTTCATAGCATCGAGCAGAACATTGACGAGTCTCTCATGTGCATCAAGTCGACATGCTCTATTTGGCAAACCCTTGATACAATGTATGCCAATCAGAAAAACATCAACCGTGTGGTAGAGATCTTTGAGACTCTTCTGACTCTCAAGTAAGGCGATCTCTCTTCAAGCCCACTTCAGTCGCTTTCAAGCCTTAATTCAAGAGGTTGACCTTTATCAGCCTCCCACTATAGATCTCGTGACGTTGAAGCGTTACCGTGCAGAGCTCTATGCTAGCATCTATCTCAGTGGGCTTCGTTCCTTCATTGCCTCTCAGCTTAGGGGCTCTCTTCCCTCTGGTGACCATGTCCCTGGCCTCACTACCATTTTCTCTACTGCTTGTCGAGTCATGACTGGTATGCCTTCGCTCCTTCTCTCTTCCCCAGCAACGCCCAACATCCATGCTCCCCAATATCATGTGACCTTGACATTGGCCGAGTATGACGCCCTTCATTGTTCCGCGAGTATTGATGCCTCCTCTTCTGCCAGTCTCACGTCGCTTCCGGCTCCCTCCACGTCAAGTACATCTGTTGTACTTGCTTCCTCTTCACCATCATGGATTATCGACTCGGGGGCTTTCTCTCATATGACCGGGACTTCATCACTCTTATCGTCATATCACCCTACTCCCTCCCATCCCCCCGTTACCATTGCCAACAGCCGACCTTGTCCGGTCCAAGGCCGTGGTACTACTCGTGTCACCCCTTCTCTTTCTCTTCACCAAATCCTCTATGTTCCTAGTTTTCCTGTCAACCTTCTCTCTATTAGTGCTATCACTCGTGCTCTTCAACGTACAGTTACCTTCTTTCCCTTTCATTTTATTTTCTAGGATCTGTACACCATACAGAGGATTGGCTTGGGCGGTGAGAACGGACGTAGCATTGATCTATGAGCTCATTGCTGATGAACCCTCATTGGGTCTTCAAGCTCTTTTTGTTACATCTACCACTACTTCCTCCCTTTTGTGACATCGCCGTTTAGGCCATCAATGTTTTGACAAAATTAAAAAGACCTTACCATGGCTTTCTCTTACTCCATTTTTGTGTGAGTTATGTCAGTTGGGCAAACATCATTGATCTTCTTACTCTAGTCACGATGGCATCCCTTCTTCGCACCTTTTGATCTTGCTTCATTGTGATGTTTGGGGTCCCTCTCGTACTCCCTCCATTTCAAGTTATTGCTACTATATTGTGTTTGTTGATTACTATAGTCGTGTGAGTTGGGTCTATCTTCTGTGGATTTGCTCTGCGGTTGTCACTATAGTCTCTCACTTCATCACGAAAGTCGTCACTCAATACTCCACTATGACAAAGATGCTTTGTATTGATAATGCTCTTGAGTTTGTCCAAACCTCTCTACGTACCTTTTGCACTGATCATGAAATTATTCACCAAACCACTTGTCCTCACACCTCACAAAAAAATGGTGTCTTAGAGCGCAAACACCTTCATCTCCTTGATATCACTCGCACACTACTCATTGAGATGCATGTCCCATCTGATCTTTGGTCTGGCGCCCTCATGACTGCGACCTATCTCCAGAATTGGCTTCCATCTCCTCCCCTTGGTGGCGCTATTCCCCTTCATCGTCTCTTACCCACCTCGTCCCTCTTCTCCCTTCCTCCTCGAGTTTTTGGATGTATTGCTTTTGTCCAAGATCACTCTCTTTTCCTCTCTAAACTTGCCCCTCATGCTCTCAAAGGTGTGTTTGTTGGCTACTCTAGGACACAAAAGGGCTACCCGGTGTACCGATGTTACCTTCCATGAGGACTCTCCCTTCTTCTCTCCTCCTTCGTTTTCTTTGACTCTTACCGTTGCATCTCCTCCACTTGGCTTCCCTCCCTTGGTGGTCATTGCCGATTCCCTTCCTTCAGTTCCCCCTCCTCCACTCTCTCTCTCTCCTCTCCTTCTCCTCCTATTTCCTTAGTTCAGCCCACCTCATATGCTCTAGGTACCGATCCCCTATCCCCCAACTCCAACGCCACCTCACCATCCCTGATTGTTGTTCCCCAATCCCCTCCAAATGATCTTCACCTTCCCATTGCCCTTCGCAAGGGTACATGCGCGTGTACTCACCATCCCATCTCTCACATTGTTTCATATGATTCTCTTTATCCATCCTTTTGTGCCTTTGCCCTTTTGGTAGCCTTCGAGTCGATTCCACGATCGCATGTTGAGGCAACACATGTATGTGAATGGAAAGCGGCGATGGACTATGAGGTGGAGACCTTAGTTTTTCAAGGGACTTGGACCTTGGTTCCTTGTCCAACAGATGCCAACTTCATCATTTGCAAATGGGTCTTCGCCATCAAATATCATCATGATGGTACCATTGCCCATCACAAGGCTCATTTGGTTGCTCATGGATTTACTTAGGCGTATGGCATTGACAATACCGAGACATTATTGCCAATCGTTCATCTCAACTTTGTCCACGTGCTCTTCTCTCATATCCATTAATCAAGCTTGGTCTCTCCACCAGTTAGATGTCTCTAATGCCTTTCTTTATGGTGATCTTGAGGAGAAGGTCCTTATGGAGTAACCTCCTATATATGTTGCTCAGCAGGAGTCATATAAGGTGTGTTTTCTACGACGAGCTATTTACAAACTCAAGCAGAGTCCACGTGCTTGGTTTGCCAAGTTTAGTGGCCTTCTCTCCGCCTTTGGCTTCACATCATGCATGACCAATCCCACCGTGCTCACTAAGAATACTAAGGGTGGTCTTGTCATTCTTGCAGTTTACGTTGATGACATTATTGTGACTAGGAGTGATGACACTGATATTCTTTCTAGGAAGACTTATTTATAGCAACACCTCAACATTCGTGACGTTGGGAATCCTAGATGCCTTATGGGGATTGCTCATCAGGAGGGGAAGGTCGCTTTGATCCAGTGGAAGTATGCCCTTGATATGCATAAGGAGACATGACTTCTTGGGTGCAAGCCCGAGACCTCATTCATGGAAGCTCGCCCACAATTTTGGGATACTTCGTCTCTACTCTTTGAGGATGCTAACCGTTATCGCAGATTGTTGGGCAAGTTGATATATCTCACTGTCACTCGCCCCAACATTTTATACACGGTTAGTGTGTAGAGTCAGTTCATGCAGGAACGTCGACGATTTCACTAGGAGGGAGCTCTATGGGTTCTAGCATACATCAAGCGAGCCCTAGGGAGAGGGCTCATCTATCAATGACACGGTCATCTCAGTATCAAAGCCTACTCTAACTTCAGGTATGCAGGTGACAAGGGAGATTATAAATCTACTACAGGCTATTGCACTTACATTGGAGGTAACCTCGTCACCTGGTGATCCCAGAAACAAAAGGTGGTATCATGCTCTAGCGCACAGTTCGAGTATCGAGCTATGGTTGAGACCGCACAAGAGATGGTATGGATTCGATCATTTCTCAAAGATTTCGGCATTTCATCTCCTTTTCTAATGCCCATGTATGGTGATAATCAAGCCGCTATCTTCATCGCCGTCAATTCCACCTTGAAATTGACTACCACTACATACGAGACAAGGTTATGTCCGGAGTCATCTCCACTCCTCATGTGACATCATCTCATCAGCTTGCGGACGTCTTCACAAAGAGTCTAGTCAGGATCTCATATGATGCCACGTGTACCAAGCTGAGCATGTTTGATTTATATGCTCCAACTTGAGGGGGAGTGTCCAATAATAGTATTGGGCTCTCGGCCCATTTATCTTCTCCTCTCATCTTCTCTTATATAAGGACCTATGTACTCTCATTTTCATATATGATTCTAGGGTTTCTTCATCTCGTCGTCAACAAGGTTGACTAAGAAGGTATTATTTGGTTTATAGATTTATTAACTAGTGAGATATATGAACCTAGAGGCACACACATAAGATGTATATATATTGGTAGATATATACCTAATTATAAGGGTTTTTATGGAAATTCACATAGAAAATGTCTATAAGTAGGGGGAGAATGACCACAACTCATGGTACCCATGCAAGCCTTGTGAGAATTCTTTCATTTCTTCTCTTTATCTATTCGTGAAGAGCTTTGAAGAGGAGATCCAACCATGTGGAGATCGTGTGGATACTGCTAGAGTCTAGACACTTGAATAGCTTCAAGAACTCCATCAAAAGAACCCTTAAAGTATGTTTTTCTCATATATATGAGATGATAGGATCATCTGTTCTTGGTACCTCAATGTTTTGAATATCTAATTTAATGTATTCCACTGCATTCGATATTTTGATCAAAATGTTGGAAGACTTATCGACCATAGAACACAACACGGTCAACGAGAGGCACACTAACAGGGATTGTGCAAAGATTTAGACTGGAGTTTGGCATGTGAAAAATCTCTATATATAGTAGACATGTGTTTTATTTTTCTTTAAGTGTATTAGCTTTGACATCATCTACGCATGCATCTCTCACTCTTGTCCTCACTGCACATTAATTCATTGCTAATGTTATCCATCCTTCTCATTTTGTCATCATGTCATATCCATTTCATCTCTTTTAATTGCATTATCTCATATCTTTTCTAATTTCTATCTTAATTCTAAGAAGAACTCAAAATTATTGCTTCTACTCACTTCCACATGCTTCATCTTTACCGGCACATATTCCCATGCCTTCATCTTTCTTTTGAATGCCTAATCTCATTACTTTAGCTCCTTGTTGATGAAATTTCCCACGGTTATTTATTTAGTAAATTATATAATGTACCCCAAGAAGATTTTAAAAAATAATCCTAAGAAGAGAAGTTCAATTGTGCAAGAGAAGAGAGGTGAAGATAAGAAAATATGAGATGAGATTGAGGCTAAAACATCATATCAAGATAAAGACAAAGGGAGACAAGGTGACTTGCGTTCAATAAGATAGGGAATGGTTAATATTTTTTAGGATTAATCTTGATTTGTGCAGATATTTTTGCAGCGAAACAAGCTTTGACTGTTCCTCTTCTACGCATTGGCAAATTTGTCAAAGCTCATGGTTTGCTAGTAGTACAACTATACATTCTAGGAGATAGGAGACCTAAAATAAATTAACATGATGTTCATGTAATTAATTAATTCAACTACATGTTCATGTAATTAATTCACATCAATGTGGGCATTATCATACTATAACATGAGTTAGTAAAAAAAATAGAGTGGAGTTGACTCCTTTGCAGTTTAGGATAGGCTTTGTACCCTATGATGAAGATTTTTTTATTTAATTGTCATTATTATGACGTGGTCATGGTAGTACATAGCAATCATAGATAGTTATTATTAAAATGGGGACCAAGAATCATCCCAAGAATCTTTTTCTCATTAGAATATCATCAATGAATAATGGGATTTTTCTCAATGGATCTCAAACTGCTTTCACATCGATGGGGATTGGTGTCTACTACTTTGGGTGGTAATGTCAGCTTATCCATTTCTTCTCTCCTCTTTCTTCTCCAATTTATTTATCCTCTATCTACAACCTATTTATCTCTTGATGGACTTTCTCCCATCCACAAAGATCCATAGAACATCGTAAGATATTCTTTGATCATGGTTAATTATTTTTTGAACATTCCTTTATTTTCCATTCTCTTCTCCATGCAAAAAAGTATTCAAGAAACGTGGATCCTCATCTGTATTTTGGCATGGATCTGGTTGACTCTATAGTAGGTTGAGAAAATATCCTTAAGGAACATTATTTATAGAAATAGATGGTGTCTTGTCAACTTATGATTTGCAATGCTCCAGAATATTATGCCACCATCCTCTCCTATCAGAATCTAGCTAACATTGAATGACCTTCTTTAATGTACCTCATAAATGAAAACCATATAAAGGTTCCAAAAAATTATGCATTATTTCACTTAAGACCGTAGAATCATCGAGTTTTCTTTATCCTAAACTAATAGCTAAGGGGATTTGGATTCCCTGAATATTATGTGCTATTAATTTGAAACTAGAAATGAATATTTGACTACAAAAATATGAATGTTTTAAATGTAAAATAATATTATCAGAAGGATGATAGAAATATGATTGTTGGACTTAATGTAAGGAAACTGACTTTACTAGGAGAGAATTATATAATGATAGAGCATGAAAACCATCTAAAACTCTGTGGAAGAAAGGCGACTCGTAATAAATTTCTTCTCCCAAACCTTTACTGAATTATCACTTTATCTTAAACTCTCTAGACAATGTATTGAATCAAAGCTTTGATATTATAAATTGTCTTAAATATTTTTTTGTGGAATAGGTTCTTTTTTTTAGAGGAATTGAGAATGATGAGCTTCAATTAATTGGGAATAAATAAATGCATTATTACCATGCCAAACAAGGTTGGGCATATAGATTTCAAGCGATGTGGAACACCACTGAAATTGAAATATAAGTTACCATCACATGGCAATCTAGATGGTGCAGATAACAATTTTATAAGACATTACTAAGAAGTGCTAAATTATCATGTACTCTTATGTGACTTTTTCGAGAAAATAAATATTCTCTGTGGATTTAAATGTAATCTATGGCCCCTGCTCTGGAGGAGTCCTACACTATTTGATTTCATTTCAACCATCAAATTCAAATGGAGTAAGAAGCATGCGGCGGTTAAATTTTGCACATATGAAAAATTTGCATCCATTGACTTAACGCAATGTGAATTAGGAGAATATTAACACGAAGATCCCCTTTCTTTAAAAGAGTCCATTAGACTGTTTCGCCACGAAAAACTGCAACTAAAGCTCATTTATCATTGCAGCCTGTTTCGGCCAAAATTGATCAGTGCAAATAGACTAAATCAAGGAAAGTTGGATCCCAACATCTTGTATCCAACCTACAAGCACACCTTAATTCCAAGCAGCATTCCTACCTTATAATCCAAACTGCATTCAGTGTCTTAAGTCCTACGTTCCCAGCATATATTGATAGATATCTACTTTAAAGGATGATGAAGATTATCGTAGAAGATAGTCTGCCAGGAAATTGTCACTTAGTCTTTATACCTAACTGATATGATTAGGGCATTACCAATGTAGTTTTAGAAAATGGGTCTCATTGAAGCCACATTACATTTAACCTTGATAGGCTTTATTGCTAGGTGAAGCAGATGCCTCTCTCTCTCACACACACACACACACACTCTCTCTCTCTCTCTCTCTTTGATGGCTACTCTCTATAACAAGAACTTCTCATTATCAACAATGAGATGCCTCCGAAGGTTAAAAATTTCCATGTATATCTTCTTTGGTGTCAGAACCATTCTTTTAATTAAAATTAATAATCTGGTTATATACTTTCAAGTTCTGATATTTAAGTACTAATTTTCAAGAGGGAGGAAAATGTAGAACACTTCCTTCTGAGCATGATCAGTATGAAGAGAGGCCCTTCTCACAAAAAAGTGAAAAGAAATATAGAGAATGGAGAGGAGACTACAGTATCTTTTATCATAGGATGGATGTGCAAGAACCAAAAAAGAACTTTTTGTTCCACACAGAAACAACCCGGGCGCAAAGGAGATAACAGTTTATTCGGAGCAATTATCACGAATATTTTATCACATCAATCTCTGTGTGTGTGTGTGTGTGTGAGAGAGAGAGAGAGAGAGAGAGAGAGAGAGAGAGAGCTTCCTGAACATGGTAACTCTTTTTCTTAGGGCATTGTAAATTTCACAAAAAATTACAATAATATCTTCAAAGAAGGCAAATGATAGTATCTAACTTTATAATATAAATGGTCATATAGCAGAGTTGTGCAGTCGTATGGAATAAAAAATAACTTAAATGAAATCATTCTCAGCAAGAACATGCTTTGTTGCCCCTTTAATTAAAATTTTTCTGTTAAAAAAAAAAGCAAGAACATGTTTTTTTGCTAGGCACCAATTGCTATTATATTTATCAGCAACAAGGTGACTATGCCGATTTTGCCGATAACAATCACTTATTTCTAACAATAGCATATTTTGCTCCAGGGCAGAAGCACTGGAGCAAACTAAAACTCAAGGCATGAGGCATCTGACTAACATAGATGCCCAATGAGACATAAATTGAGTCAACAGTCCCACATGAAAATAGAGAAGAGAGAGACAAGTCTTACTAGTCAAAGTCCAAAACTAGATAGCTTACAGTGGTTTCTCCGGCTGTTCTAGCCTTCCTGAAAGATCATCTAGAGAAAGCTCCACTAGACATAACAGCTCTCTTTATCTCTCTCTCCTACCTTCCATAAGGATGGTAACGGCCAGAACCGCCCCTACCATATCCTCCCCTACCTCCTCCATAGAGAGGGAAATGACCATAACCACTGCCATATTCAAGACTGCCATAATCAATGCTGCTGCTGCTGCCACCACCGACGGCACTACCAAAGACCTCGTCATGTCTGTAACCACCTAAATTCCCACCAAACATGCTGCCATTGTGCCTAGAGGGATACCCAAGATAACCCTCCTCTCTATAGCCATAACCACCAGCATAGCCGCCAGAAAGTTCAACACCATAATCACCATAACTGCCGCCAAACCTAACAGAGCCAAGGCCTCCAGGATTCCTAAATGGAGGGAGAGGGCCAAATTCACGGTGACCATAGGCACTATACGAGCCAAATAAGCCTTTTGGGCTTTCGCTGAGAGAATGTGACCTATGGTCGCTACCATATACTGAAGCCTTTTTCAAGGGTTTCTTTGGTTCAGCCTTCTTGATCTCCACCTACAATAAAGCAATAAGATCAACCTAATCCTCCATCCCATGTATAGTGTACCTTAGGGCAGCTTACTAACTATGCCTGTGAATACTGTCAATTTCGGGGCACAAACTTATGAGTTCAATTGGACAAAACAACCATCCATAAACAGTTAAGAGAGAAGCGATGAGAGAGAAAATCTTTAGGATTACCTCGACACCTGCTATGTTAACCATTTGGCCGTTGGAGAGCAACTCGTCAGCTGCCTGTTCAGAGTCAAAGACAACAAAACCAAAACCCCGAGAGCGATTGCTCTGGTGGTCACGAATAATCTGGTGGTCTGTGACGTTGCCATATTTGGAGAAGAACTCTTTCAGCTCATCTGTTCGTTAAGTGAATGCTTCTTAGAATCCTGCATTTTCCCGACATCCGAAACAAAAGAAGATGTTACCTTCAGTAAAGGTTTGAGGAAGACCCCCAATGAAGATTTTCCTGGTTTTGAAATCTTTGAAAGATGAATCCCTTGGAATCGTTCTCTTGATTTCCACCTGAAAGAAACAAATAAATAGGCCCTCTTTCTGGTGAAATTCTTGATACATTTCCCATGAAAACATGACATAATAACATAGAACACAATCGAACACCCACTAGCTCATTTCATTATCAGTTGATAGTCACAATTGTAGGAATAGGTTACAGATATAAAGAGAAATGGAAGAAAACAAGCTGTGAATATCAAGAGACACACCTGCCTCCCACTGATTATATGAGTGTCTTCAATGACTTTGTCAACAACAGAAGGATCAGCATATGTTACGAATCCAAAGCCCCTGGGTTGGTTGGTGAACTTGTCTTTCATGATCACATAGTCTGTCATCTCTCCATACTTCCCAAAATGCTTGGCATATGTTTCTGTCGTTTAGGAAAGCCAGATGAAGGAAATATGAATAGAAATAATTTGTTAAAATTGAACAAATGAAATCGCGCATAAAAAATGCTCTGTATTTATTTTGAAGCTTTTAGCAATGTAGACAGCATCAAAACAAGGCACATGTGCAGACAGACAGCGTCAAGCAATTACCATGGATGTTGAGGTAATCTTTTAGATCCCATAGCCGGTGCAAGGGAAGGGAAAATAAAAGTAAAAATTGCGTTAAGTTTGGGCATATAAAGGCTAAAGACAAGGGATTTCAAAAAAAAAAAATCGAAAGAAAGATTATTGCAAAAACTAAACCCTTGCAATATCGTCCTTGTTAAAAAAATCAAACAAGGGGATCACAAATATCAGCATAAGAAAATAAAAAATAAGCCGCATAATATGAATCAACGGATAACTAACCGATGGTAGTATCCTTCGCGAGACCTCCCACAAATATCTTCCTGTCAAATGGCGAAGAAAAAACAACAAACTTCAAAAAGCCTTAATAAAAAAATAGATAATGATGAAGATGAAGAACTAACCCCGGGCTGGCGCCATCCCTCTCCCGATTTTTCGCTGTTTCCTTCGTCCGGGAGGCCATGAGCATCACCACAGATCTTCCTCGCGATCGCAGCGATGACTTGAGGGAAAATCAAGGAAGTTGTATCGCAATGAATCTCCATTTTCGGTTTCTCGTTTATATTAAAAAACATTCAGCATAAATGGGCTCTTGGGCCGGTCCAATTAGACCAGAGGCTGACAAGCAGCTGGTCCATTAGGTCCTTTAGTTAACTTACAATAAAACTTCTCTTTTGTTCACTCTCATGGAGACTTCATGGAAAAGTGTTTGAATCTTAATCTTCTATTTGTCCTTGAATTTAGGCTGCCATATTCATCTTTGTAGAGAAGAATCTATAGCATTGGCTTGCACAATCGAGGAACTTTCTTGACATAATCAATCTCATTGAAAGCTTTTAGGAGTCTAGGTGTTAAAGATCCAAGTATCACTGTTCATGCTTCACTCAAATTTCAATTAATCATCCATAAAGGTCCATTAATTTTCAAAAGAGCTAGATTCTCAAAACCTACTAAATCTTCCCCTAAGAAGATATAAAAAAAGCCTTTAAGATTTAAGGAACATTTTTAAGGTCTTCTGTAACGTCACAATAATTTACACGAGAGGCCCACAAAGGCCCAAATGAAAAGAATCTAAAGTGCACCGTTATTGGCCCATTAGAATCTCTATAAAGAGCACCTTAGCCCAAAATTATCTCTTCATCATTCAAGTCTTAGTAAAGACTACTTATAAAACAGTAACAATATATAATATATTGTTTTTTGGATTGGTTAAAACTCATTCATTAGACATGGACAAAGCCTTGTAGTAAGGTGGATTTCCTTTGAGTGATGTGTGAAATTTCTTAGTGGGGGGGGGGATATATTCTTAAGAGTTGGGTAAATTTGATGACTCTCAAAACTTGGTGAGGATAGCTTCAATGTATGGTGAGTGATTTACTGAAAGGTGTTGGCCAAACCCTTCGTAGGTGGATAAGGACATTGAATTTATTTTCCTTGTCTGGTTTTATTGAGCATGAGATGTTGATAGTAAATACAGAATAAAAGAAAGCAATAAAATTAATTTTTAGATCTAATTCAGCATTTTCAAATGTTCTAATAATGCAAACTCGTCAATAATATGACGACACAAGATTATACATGAAGAATATTAATCATGCGAAGATGTGTGTATTGTGGGAAGATAAATTAGAGAATGAGAAGAAGCATCCGGATATTGCAAGGGTTTAGCAAGAGGTCCTTATATATGGCTAGATGAGGGAACGAAAATAGAGATAAGTGTTGGGCCCAAATGGGCTTTTATCCCCCCACCCTCACAAAAGCTTATCATGGATACATACATGCTCATCTTGAAACAGAGAAAGATAAAAAAAAGCTAATGTTTTAAAATGTTATGACGATGGCCCCTCGAAGAGATGGTGGCTAGAAGGATGTTGGAATTGATGTATTAGAGGTTGTGATGATCATATTGATGAGGAACATTGTTTAATAGAGAGCTTGAGAGGTGTCAAAGAAAATGGAGAATATGTGTGTACTTGTGCATAAGTGCTCCTTTGTGTGGGATATCTTCTACATATAGACACTCCTCTACATGGGCTTCTCTTAGATGCAAGAAATCTCAACTGACGTGGATGCTCATGCTCTTGCATCTTGGTTGTCCCCTACATTTTGGCACCCCTATGTGCATTTTGCATACGAAGTTCGAGTTGACATGGATGCTCTAGTTTGTGAGTGCTGACAATTGAATTAAGATTTCTCCCCCTCTCTTTGTTATGGATGAAGATGACGACAATGCACTTTACAAAGATGATGATGCTGAAGGAGCATTTGGCCTAGGAGATGGTCAAGGTTGAGAAGGAAACTTTTTTGAAGAAACATGATAGAGTTCTCCCCCTCTCTTCATTGCAAAGGAAGAGGTGTGGTAGTGACAATGAAAAATTTGCATGCAGAAGCAACAAGAGATTGGGCAAAGCTATCGGTTGTTAGAGAAGATGGTGATACTATAGAGAGTCGGAAAATAGAAGAATGACTGATCTACCCCAACTAGGAGGCCGTCTAGCCCAAGCCACTACCGAGCCTAGGCCACCACTTACATTAGACTGCTGCCTTGCTCATGTGGCCTGCCTAGCCTTCATCACCTATGCATGCACCCGAATTTTCAAGCATTGTTGACATTCACTCCTCACCTGATATGGACCCCCTCACCAATATTTTAATGTCACTTGACTTGACACTAGCTTTGGTTCCTCAAGTTATCCCATTTCCATGGGCTCACCATTCAATTATGACCCATCTCTCGTCCAACTTATACTTTTGATGGTTGTAATTATGGCCTATGGGCGTCTAGCTTTGAAGACTTTCTTATTGCTCCCAATCTACATCATCACTTAAAAAATCTTGCAACGCATGGACTAATCGAGTCTATGCCTCATGGTCAAAATTGGACTAGGCTATTGTGACTTGAATGCATTAGAGTCTTATACTCTTGCTCATTTAGTGGCTCGATTGAGTCAACAAATGAATCATGGACTGCATTAGAGGTAACAAATATTGATAAAAGCAATATTAGATGTACCGTGCAGTTTTTTGACCTCTCTTTTTTTGGAAAGCAAGGAAAGTCGTATTTTCACAATCATTTTGCAAGGAGCATTAATATGTTCAAGGAAATTTTCAATTTATCAACTACCTAAAAATTGACTTAAGTACACTAGAGTCGTGTCGTTTGGAACTTCTTGTTGATATCTTTCTCTTGTTCCTCATATTTGAGCTAGCTTACCTTTGGCGACAAAAGTACCTTCAATCATGCATATTTTCTCTACAACCTTGTGTGTGTTACAATGGGGGCTCCATCGAGTGTTCTAGGTTCCTCTCCACCATTTGTCTTTCTAGAACCCTCAATTGTGGTTGTTTGTGGTCAACAAGATCGTGATGGGGGGAATGGCTCTAAGCCTCCTAGTTAATATGGTGGCCGACCTCCTTTTGAAGGCAAGCAAAATGTTCCTTCCCACACATATTGTGGTAAAACTTCCCACACAAAATTTTCCTTCATGTTGTATCGAACATATGATATTTTAGAGATCCCATGGCTAGATATTTGTAGGTCATAATCAAAATACGATGATCCATCAAATAAGATGTCTTCGATGTCTCAAGCAAAAGACTAGATATAGAAGCATGAAGTATTGTTGGGTATAATATTATTTAGGGATTCATATAGATCAATTGAGTAAAATTTTTCTCTAAAGAGTACCCACTATCTATTCTTACTATCTCCACAACGATGGCTACAGGATTAGTCATACTCATCATATAAGTCGGATTAGATAGTACTATTCTTTCTATATAATTTAATGTCTTTCTCGAATATCTCACGAATAAGAATGCTTAGAACATATGTTTAAAGACTAATGGTCACTATATTATGATCTCATCATAATTTACTTAGTCATTAAATATGCTTATGGACTTTATTACAAACATCATCTAAATTTGATAACGAATAAATTTCATTTCAATGAACATAAATGAGATACATGAAAGTATAATTGTCCTATAGACATTTATAATATCCATCAATATTCACTATCAATGGTCATTCCTACTTTGTTCAAGGGTATAACTTTACCAAACCTACCTTCTCTCTCACCAACCAAGATGTCCTTCACATGCCTAGTTTCTATCACTGACCTTCTATTCATCAATCCTCCTATTTGTGCCTTTAATTGTGTGGCCATTTTCTTTCCTTTTCATTCTGTCTTCAAGGATCTGCATACTAGATAAAGAATAGGTTGGGGAAATGAGATAGTAACTTAATTTAGAAATGTGTTGGACACTCTTTTGACAAGGCTTCTTGCTCTTTCTTCTACTTCTAATTATAAAATGGCATTCGAAAAGAAAACACTATACGCTACTGATTATTACTTGCACATTGCTCTATGAGATGCATGTATCTTGCTATCTAAAGAAAACACTACATTGCACTTATCTCCATAATAACTTTCCCTCCTCGACTCTAGATAGTGAAATTCCTCATTGTTGTCTTTTCCCTGTTGCCACTCTCGTTGCCTTACCACCTCCTCTTTTTGGGTGTATAACATTTTTTTCATGATGCAACATTGGGTATCAAGGCAATAAACTCTATAACCTTTTTCCAAACTTGATCCTTTGGTTCTCAAAGGAATATTTTTTGGTTATTCTCATATGCAAAAAGGTTATAGAGTTTATTGCCTTGATACCCAATGTTGCATCACCTTTGTTGACATCAACATCCATGAAGGCATACACTACTTTTCTCCATCTCCTCCATCTTAAATAGATAAGATAATAGAACGTGCAGTGATAGATAGATGGATATAGAGCTATTAGGCAAAGTGGATGGTGAAGACAAGGATCAATGGGAAAAAAACAAATAACTTATGGATCAATGAATAGAGATGTTTGAATATAAGTATGCAATCGTGAATGACTATGAATATATGTATGTTAATATGATTCTAAACGTGGTATACGAAGATGAATCAGATGAAAAAGTTTTATCTGATTGGAACTATTCACCTTTCATTTCTCCTTTTACAAAGAGGGTTAGATGTAGCACATCAAATCATCCAAATATTTCCTCCTAATACTCTTAACAACCTCCGAGCCAGAAAACCTTCATGATTGCAATGTTGTCTAGTAATGGAGATAGAGGAATCAAGTGCCTAATACCACGTACAAATCCAAGACGGGACAAGAAATAAACTATGGTTGCGGAGGTCATGATCGCGTACAGCTAAAATGAGGAGTTTACTCGTCATGAAGAGAGGCATATCTTACAAAAGTAGACCTGCAACATCTGAAAGTCATTCTTCGTCGTTAATCGCGCCACCTCTCTCCCCCAAGGACCTTATGCCAGCTCTTTCTCCCTTCCCCAAGGGCATATATAACCATTTTTCTCTCCGCGCTTTGCTGCCACGCTAGAATATGGTCAACGAGGCAAAGACGGTTGACGCGACCGCTACGAGAAGCTGGCGTTACCGGCCAAAACCGGCTTCAACAGCCTGAGACGAACGTTTTCTAATATTGAATACGTTTTCCAACATCCATCTCTCCGCCCTATAAACCGCTCCCCTCCTTCCATTCTTCTTCCTCCTCCCTCCCTCTTCTTCTTCTTCTTCGTTTCCTTCTTCTCACTTTTCTTCTTCTTAATGGAGCCGATTGCAATAGTGGCGTTCACAGGAGGAGTGATAGCGCAGATGGGGATAATCGGGCTGCGCTTCCAGCCGGCTTTCCGCTTCATATCTCTGATCATCGATTGCCTGCGTCATCCTCGCCCTCCTCCTCCCCTTGAATACACCGCCGACTCCATTATCCATGCCGTTAACAACGTCAGCGCCGATCCCCACCAATCCTAAATGCCTCCTCTCCTCTTTTCCTACATCTTTATAACTCTACATGTAAGAAAACACGTTTGTATTCTATGGAGGAATGTGAATACGTGATTATTACAGGAAACATTGTAAGGATAACAAGAAGCCAGATAAAGAAATTTAAAAAGAGACATGCAGTGTGTATGATTTCAGCACCCACGTAGATCATATATTTTTCTTGTAGCAGCCATAGGCAACGACCACGGCGACGGCAGCGGTGGCCACAGCGAGTGCCGCATATGTGTCCTCTCTCTCCCAGCTCTCGAGCCACGTCGGCATAGAGCAGATTTTTCGAGCCACCTTCGTCGTGCCGCCATGTTTTGCTGCCTCGCCATTACTGTTTATCTTGCTATCGCTCACCGCCGCTGTTGCCTGCGGTGAGGATCGACCACATGTGAATCCTGGGCCCTGGCAGCAGCCTCCGGCGGCGGTTGCGCATCCGCCGTTCTCTGCTGCTGCTGGCTTGTCCTTGGCCTGGAGCATGAGCTCATGCACCCTCTTCTGCTGCTCCACCGACAAACCCATCTGCCCTCTGCCATCAAATGCATTTGTCTTTAAATATAAATGAAAAATAAAATATACTTTTTGGCAAATCAAAGTAGCAGGAAATCGATAATGATTTTCTAATTTATAAATTATTTTTGAGTGTGGAGAAATACCTCCAGAGGCGGGCAACGATCTCTCCTTTGCCAATATGCTGCTCTAGGAGGACAGGAACATCGGCTGGGCTAACATAACCATACCTAATCGATGGAAAGAGGGGTTAAGTTTCTCGAAAAAGAGAGATTTTAATGAGATATTTATCTCTAAAGATTTATTCTTTATTTTTTATTTTAAAAAAAATACTCATGGGAGCGATGTATTCTCACTCAAAACGAAAAAAGAATGGGAGAAAAACTTTAAATACCCATGATTGATAGGATTGGTAGACCGATTGCTGATCAAGAACAAGAGGGAAAGAAAGAGAATAGTGCGGATAAGACAGAGAGTGTATACATGAGATAGAAAGAGGGGGTGTTTATGAGTCTGTGCTTCCGTGTAGGAGAAGGGTGTCTGGTAGAAAGAGAACAGAAAAGAGAGTATGAGTGCATGTGAGAGAGGAGATAGTACTACAATAGAACGAAAAAAGAAAGCATGTGCATGAGAGACAGAGATATTATGTGTATGAGAGAGCAGGACAAAGCGTTTGTGTGATAGGGTGTCCATGAGAGAGGGTATTAGAGAGTGTGTGTTTGTGTTTGAGCTTGTGGTTGTGCACGAGACTGCTCGAGAATGATATTGATGGTGAGACAGAAGGAATCCATGTATCAGAGGGAAACAGTTATTACGTATGAGAGGGAGAAAGAATGTTTCATTCAAGATTTAGGGTGATACTCTGAGGGAGGGGGTGTTTGTCTATGAGAGAGATTTCGAGACGTGATGAGAGGTAAGAAAGAACAAGAGAATAAAGCTATCAAAAGAGTTGAAAAATGAACCTTTTCCTACTCACCAATGCCCAGACACCGTTCCATCGCTGCCCTTGCTGAATATGATGACATTTCCAGCATACTTATGACCACCAACATGGGAGCAAGCGTTAACTGAGATTTGGAGTCCGCATTTGTTGATCTCCTCTCTGAACTGCTTAATGAGCTCAGGCCCACAAACCCCGCATCTTCTGTCGCGGCTCCCATGGGAACAAACAAAAACATAAGACCCGGTCAATGCCTCCACCGCTCCAGGAAACCATTCATTTTCTTTCACAAGCACCTCCTCTACAAATGCTTCCACGTCAAAGTGGGTCAATCCCCTAAAAAAAACAAAAAAGAAGTTGATTTTTAAAACCAGTAAGGAAAACTTTGTTAAATCATTTGGTGCTTCACCTGTATCGGATCATGTCTGGAAAGATCAGGACGTCACCATTTGAGGACTCGGTCCCATCTTCCCCTTCACTTAAAGTCAACCGTGTCTGTAAAAAAGGGGTTGACACGTTGAAATTGTGGACAAAGAGTCAAAATGAAATGACCAAATGCACAGATGAGCTTCAAATGTTGACTCGTGTTTTGGGTGTTTATATCTCTGAGAGAGAGAGAGAGAGGTGAAACAAGAATAGGATGATCATAACCCACGAGAGGAAGAAGCTTTATTTACAGAGGAACATGAAGATGGGCCACAAAGGTTAGTATGCTTGAGGGTGCAGTACGGCCTTTGAGAACAGTCTCAGAGACAGTTGCAGTCAAAGTTCAGGATCTAGTAAGACAAAGCTTGACAAATAAAACATTGATATTACACAGATTCCAGTAAAAAAAATGAGTTCTCAATTTCTGAGGGTCACCGATTGAAATCGGGATAATGTACTTCTAGATAGAACTGTAAGTCATGGGAATTTTGAGGCTTAAACTAATAAAAGGGGAGATTGTCGAATTATATGGAAGCTATAAATACGGATAAAATTTTTCTACTCAATCTCATACTGAAGGGCTGTCCCAATTTCATGCCATATCACCATTTCATTGCCGGCTATGGTCTGTAAAACCTGGGAGAGGTTACGAAACAACCAATAAAAAGTTCATTGTCAAATATCTTCAGGGCCTATTGCGCTGGAGTAACAGAGGTATTTTCTTAAGGGAAACTGTTTTCCTCCACGATTGAGTGCCCAGAAATTTTTCACCAGAAATTTTTCACCAGAAACAGCTCGATGCAAGCACAGTGACCAGATCCCCAGTCATTGACAACAAAAACCCTCAAAACAGGAAAGACCCCAAAGGGAACGAAAGATCAACCCGATTAGAACCGAAAACAATGAATTCCAGCATGAGAGTTACTAGAGCCTCATAATAAAAACAATTTGTTTTGCTTTGCCCAAATAACAAAGCTTAAGAGAAAGAAGCCCATGCCTTCTTCTTGATGTCGGCCTTCCGGCCGGTGAGAGCAGCAGCGAGGAGCCTGGGCAGGCGGTCGAACTCGGCGGCCTCCACATGAGAAGGCCAAACTTCTGGCTTCTTATAACAGAGGAACAGGTGCCTTTCATGCGCGTTAACTGTTCCCGCCAACTCCTCCTGCCCGAACTCCGATCGCTGAAACCCAAACTCCAAATCGTCGTTTTGTGGGCCAGAATCGGCGACAACTACGACCTCATCAGAGACGATTGGAGCTGCGGCGGCGTTTGGATTTTCCATGCTCTCCTTCTTCCAATCGGGAACAAAAGTTTTTTTTCCGGCGATAGTGAACAGGTATAGGTGTGAGGAAGGTTAGGAATGAGCTCCCCAGAAAGAGTAATATTGCTTTCTCGTTCTGGAATAACTGGTAGGCAATGGGAGATAGCGGACTACGGAAAACGACGCAGACGAAGTAGATGACGATGTTACGGTCAATGGCTACCGTTGGATTTGGAAGTCAACGGCCCGATCTGGTTTCCTGTATTTGTTATTCGTATTTAATTATTTGATTGAATATTAAATGAACATGCGTAGCTGGAGAGAACAGAGGCGGCACGCACGCCAGTATCTTCATTCCGAGCCCAAAAAATAATATAGAACCAGAGGAAAGATTTTTTTTTCTGCAAAGACAAACCATGCAATAGCCCTCCCCTCAAATGAACCTGGACATTTTCTTTGGATTATTCAAGAAAAAAGCGTTGACTTTGCTGACTGTTATTATACACAACCAAGAGGAAGCCAAATTCGGTCAACACCAAATTATACACAGAACCCACACCTGGTAGCACTCACTGCTGCTCACCGGAAGGATGATATGACGACCTGCTTCCTCTGATGGCGTGGCTGAATTCTGATGGAGACAAGTGGGATTCTGCTTCCTTCTTCTCTCTTTCGTGCCAGCGCTTGAGCTCAGCCTCCAAGACACTCCTGGCTGCATCAGCCATCTGAGCCCTCTTAAGTGCCTCCTCTGTTGCCGTATTCACTTCCTTCAGCTCTTGTCGCACCATCTCCAGCCGCCTCGTCACCTCTCTCTCGCTAGTCCTTATAGCATCCACCTGTGCCACCGCCGCGGCCATCTTTATCTCTAATAATTCCTCTGACTCCACCTTTATCTCTGGTTGTTCCTCCGATGTTGAAGTGCGGGCAACCTCTGCTGCCATCTTTGCCTCCTCTGCCTCCGCAAGAGTGGCATGGAGCTTCTTTTCCGATTCTTCAAGTGCAGAGCTAGTGACAGCCACCTCCTTCCTTAGTTCAGCAGCAGCTCTCTGCATTTCCTCTGCCTCCCTTTTTGCATCCTCAGCTTCCGAGAGCAGCTGCTGCCGGGCAGAAATAAGCTCGTCTCTTGCCGCCTCCACTTTTGACTGCCGGGCCTTGGCAACTTGGAGCTCGGCCTTAGCTTCCCTCAGCTTCTTATCGAGGTCAACCACAAGAGACTCTGTCTGGGATTCCTTCTCGATCAGCTCAGATTTCTCCTGCTTTATCTTCTCCAGCTCTGATCTTAGCAGCTCTGCTGAGGCCCTCAGTGAGATCTCTTCTTTGACCACCAGTTGGAGAGTTTCACGGGCGGCATCCAGCTCTGCCACCATGGCTGCAGAGGACTCCATGTCAGCCTGCTTGAGATCCTCTAGCTTCTTCTTTGCAGCATTGACTTCTGCTTCCACCTTTGCCACTTCTGACTTGAGAACATTTAAGACCTCCGGATCAAGCTCCTCCCTGAGAGACGCTGCTTTCTTCTCTGCTGCCTCCAGTGCAAGCTTTTGATCCTGGTGGCTCAGCTCTTTCTCTGATCGAATCTTTGATTCCTCCTCATGGACTTGCTGAAGTGCATGCTTCACCTGGACAACTGACTCCTTGACTGTATGGGCCTCTTTTGTCAACTCAGCCATCCTCTCTCTGCTTGAAATGGTCATTCTTTCAGCTTCCGCTTCTCGGAGAGCCGCAGAAGACTTGGCTTCCATGGAAGCCTCCAGATCCCTTCTGGTTCTACTCAGCTCTTGCTTCACGCTGCCCAATTCGGCATTAGCAACAGAGAATTGCTCTCTAGATTTCTCCCGCTCAAGGGCCCAGCTGGCAACATCTTCATAATCAGCCCCTGAGTTGATTTCCTTGCACTTACTAATATGGGTATTTGCAGATTCGGCCTCCTTCATCGCGGATTCCTTGGATTCATTGACAATCCTGAGTTTCTCGGTCAACTCCTCCACCACCTTTTTTGCCTGCTCCAGTTCAAGGTAGGCCCGGGCACGCATCACTTCGGCATTGTTCAGTTGCTCCTTGAGCTTATTCAGTTCCTTCTGTGCTAACTGGAGCTGAGTCTCTTTTGCAATCATGCTCTGTTGGATCATGCAAGGGTAAAAAGCAACATCCCATGCAAATGGAAAATTGTCAAACCACATGCCTTTTTTGTAGAAATAATAAAAAAGTTTTGATGTAAAATGAAATATTCATGCAGATACCTCAGTAACCAGCAGTTTTGGCTTCCTTGCAACAGGTTTGCCAGAAGGCGTTGGCAAGCCAAACAAGGAAAGAGCAGCTTTAACAGATTCAAAAGGGGCACTGGTGTCTATCTCCCCGACCTCAGATTTTGATGAATCAGCACCATTTTGGGGAGATTGCACTCCCGTCATGTTAATGGTAAACTAACAAGATTCTGGATAAAAGAGAGGACATATCAGATTGACAATGCTTAAGGCCAAAGATAAAAAATATAAAAACCTCATCATTTCCACTGTACATAAGCATACAGACGGAAAAATCAGTGATTTATTAGAATATATGACAATCAACAGCTTAACATATATTCCTCCATAGTACAGGGAAACCAAACGAAGTTCCTAGGCAAATACCCACTTTGTTGTGACGCAGACTGAACAAGGAAATGATAACTGACTTCCAAAAATTAAAAACTAAGACGCCATTTTTGGAACAAGAAACATCTATTTTCCACTCATGTCTATACACACCTATAAGCATTTTAGCGAACTGATACAGCTTTCACCATATATTTCTTTTGTTCAAGAGCATGGAGACAAGCAACAGTCCGTCATATCTCTCTGTCTGATGTTCTGGATTGATTGGTGTCAGATGTTCCCCAACCCCCAACTGATACATGTATTTTACATCTATATATCTTATTTTAAGTAGACCCGAAGGGAATAAAATACTGGAGGGGACAAAATACGTTAAGTCTACCGCATTAAACGAATAACACTTTGTGAATCAACTAAGATTTTTCAAGTACATTTCAACTTGCATGCAATTGGGTATCAGAGGAGGAACCATATGCAACAGTGCGATCAGATGATCTGGTTACGAGGAACTTAATGTGAGATAAAAAAATAACTACGGTACTAGAGATGAAATAAATCAGGGGAAACCTGAGAAAAAGACAGCAGTCAACTTCAGACCCCTTCTATCCTATTGCAAGGTTAGGCAGACATTATTCACATAAGAAAAACATTCGCATGCACCTTTCAATGAAGGGAAACTGCAAATTTTGATGACTTGTGGATCAACTTTAAGTCACAATTTTTTGAAGGACCATCTAGCCGTTACAGGACAGACGTAGACAAGGAAAATAAAAGGGTTCATGGCCAACTCAAGTCTATCGCACGTTTTACACTCTCTTGGTTGATTCCTCTCCACGGTCCTAGAACTTGTATTAAATTTTCAACGAATCAATAACGCCACAAACAATGAACTTGCCATCATTCTTTTTGATACATCATTTTCTCACAAAAAAATGGATCTTACAGAAGAGTTTTTCCTCTACTTTAACAGGTTTTTCATCTAATACAAGTCCGGCATTTTCAGTCAAGAAATAGAGTTTATCGAAGAGAATTTTCTATGATGATTTTTTTCTCAAATTTTGAATTGATCCACTATAAAGCATACACCACGGACTAGATCAGAAACACTAAAACCCGATAGGAAAAATGTATTATGAAAAGAAGACCTTTCATGATCTCACTAGAATAAAAGAAATGCGGCGGATCAGAAATATAACGATCAAAACAATATCAGATAAGAGGGGTATTAATTTTTTCCTCTTCACAGGCTACACATTTTTAACCTCGGCAACATCAAGTAGAGATCAGCGGTGGGGTAATCACTCGTTTTCATTCTTTCTCATGCTTTTGCTGTTTACATCACCCACCCACTAATGGTGTTTTTCCATCAATATTTCCCCAAGTAAAAACTCCTCGAATGACATTTCCGTCAAAAAAACAAGGCACCCGCGAAAAAATCAAATCGTTCCCGCAATATCGATATAAGAATCCTACAAAGGATAAGTATCAAGAAAACGCAAAGAATTTATCTGAGGCACGAATAAGGCACACATTAAAGTAAATAAGGTACAAAGGGAAAATTCCAGCCAACAGGTTGATAAAGGGCAAAGAAGTAGAACCTGGTTTTCTGATAACAGTTAGCTGGCAGCAAAGAAGAACAGATCCAAGAAGAGAAGATGAAGGGACGGAGATCGAGGGTTTGCAAAAGGTTTCTGTTTCCTCTTCGTCTTCAATTTCGCTACTTATTTCTATTATTTGCGCCACGTCAGATCTTCCGTCCGACAGTCCCAATGCATCGACTTTGAAAAAAAACTAGATCTTTAAATTAAACCTTACTAGAGTAAGATAGCTTATTTATCCCCTGTAAAAGCCATAATGGTTTAGGACGTATTTTACAGTTTCTTTGAGTATCGAGATTTAGAAATATAACCTTTGTGGGGGTACTTGTGTAAATAAACGCTTAGAAGGGTTCCAGTAGACAAGTACAGGACACTGTTCGGTGGCCCTGAGAGTCATCCCCCTGATTTAAGTGCAGGTCCCCATCAAGTGACCAGTCAACGTTCCCTGACAGAAGCCAGAAAGACTCAGTTGCCCTTACTGAAGACTCTCTCTCTCTCTCTCTCTCTCTCTAGTTCCATCATGGGTTTTCTTGGATTTTTTTACCCAATTAACAAGTTCTCAATTAATTTATCCATTGGAAGTGCAGAAAAAATATAATCCACTCAATTGATTTTTTTTTAAGAACTTACTATTTCCCTTTTGAATTGCTATTTCTATTTTCTATAGAAAATTAGAATAAGAGAATGAGTAAAGTCTTTAACAAGTATATTAGGGTTATGTGCGACGGCCCTTTCTAGGGCTACACAAGATAAACGAGAGATAGAGAGATGATGTGTTCTATAAGGCCTTTCACAGTGCCCCTTGAACCAGAGCATTGATATGTACATGCTCTGCTTGGACCGCAGCTACGCTTAAGTAAGATAATTGACATCTTGAGTTGTCCATTGAGGAGACGGCAGCTGAAATGGGCAACTATGTGCCTATGGTGCGGTTGAGGATGCAACACCATAACACATGCCTATGATGAGGTTGAGGAGATGGCTATTGATGGCAGCTTGAGTTCAAAGGCAAGGAGATGACCACTATTTGATAAAATGTAGCACAAGACATGTTTCTACGAGGAAATGGTTAGATCTATGATGAGCTACTTAACCATAAATTTTTGAAATCTTCCTTGCAGATGGCAAAAAAGATACTTACCAAGTCTTTTGGAAAAAATCCTTACTACTGCGTGACTAATGAAGCACCTATTGTAGAATACATGCATATTTGGCGCTGCCTAGAGACAAGTTGATAATGTACAGTCGTTGAATCACATGATTAAGCTTCAAAACTAAACTCCTAACCCACTTACTTATATGATTAATTAAGTACGTTAACAAAGGGTCGAATCCTTGAAGAATAACAGTTCGCTTTGAGACTTATCTTAATTTTGAAAAAAATTGGATTAAATAAGTGATTTATATTTTAAGAAAATTATAAATTAACGTAGAAGAGAAGAATAAATTCTCAATGAATCAAATTTTCTACAATTTGGATTTAGATAAGAGAGAAATTGATGAGAGAAGTTAAACATAGAAAATCACAAATTAGAAGGGAAAAATAATCAAAATTACTAAAGTTCTTTTGATAAACCATTTTGAAATTAAATTTAATACTATAATATAGTACATTGGTAAGAAAATTCATCAAGTATGAAAATCAACAAGAAATTAACCCAAAGAATTTCCAAATCAAGGGCTTGTTGTTCAAATTTTTCTCAATAGAAATTCAATGTCTCCCAATCTCGCAATCGTTGTTTCTAACTTTCTGCCATCCTCATCAGGGGTGTCTCCTTCTCCATTGACCTCTCCTTCTCCTCCACCATCGCCCTTGCTTTTTCGCTACATCTCACCTACTTCACCATTACCGCCGTTGTTTGCAATTGCCTCTACCTCTACATTGCTGCTGGAGACAAATTTCGCACCCTTCGCTTGCTACGCTATCACGCTGCATTGCGCCCTTTTGTTGTGCCATCTGTCATCTCCCCCCTCCTGTATTGGCAACTATTGTTGGCATCATGTCCCACTGATGACCACTACACCCTCCTTTGCTCAGATCTCAGCCATTGCACCCTTTGTGTGCATTCCACTTGCCATTAGAAGCCCTCCACCTGCAACCTCTGCACACACTTTGCATGCCCTCTGCCTCCCCAATGCTGGACCTCTATATGCCCTCGATGTGTGCGCATCCCATTCGAGTGTTGTTGTCGCTATTCATGTGCAAGGCCTGTACCGTGCCCACATCTTGCACAATGTACCATTCACATCCCACATAAAGCTGCCTGTGAAGACACCAAGACTCTTGCATGGTTAAGAACTTAACCTTCTCTAGATTGAGGCACACACACATGGAAGTCTACGCACGTTGACACAGCGAAATGGGCACGGCGGCAGCCCAGGGCGGTCAACTGGACGACATGGTAGGCTGCGGTCCGGTTGTGCTGGAGTTGACCAGGCCAACGATCGGGACAAAGCTCGGCAGGGGAATGCTGACGCAGTCGGGGTAGACAACCACGGGCGGCGGGTCGCTGGCGGGAAGGGGCAGCCTAGCGAGGCTGGTTACGAACGCTCGCGGAGGGGAATTCCTTGGGGGGGGGGGGGAATGTGAAGATTCCAACTAACGGGCGTAGAGGGGAATTCCGCGGGGAGGCGGGTTGTGGTGATGATGGGCGAGGACCCCGCAGAGTAACCGGAATCAACGAAATCAGCAGGGCGTCAAGAAGATGGCGGGCAAGGCTCAGGGTGAGGGTCGCGGTGATGTCGGGAATTTGGGAATGAGGGGAGAAAGGC
>CM044102.1:12113823-12360758 GCA_024174645.1 Lemna minuta | reverse complement strand
TGATTGATGATTGAATTCATGGAAGATATATTTTTACGTGAGATAATAAAAATTCTTCACAAATAAATGATCCCTCCCCTCACTGATATATGCATAATCCTCAATGCATGAATATGAAAACTTAAAAATTAAAAATTTGAGGGAAAATAATTTCAAGTAGAGGAATAAAAATTTTCTTTAATATGTGGCACCCATGGAGCATATCTTTAGTTCATCGTTGAAGTGTGGATATGGCAGAAAATGAATCATAATCTATTTAGATAATGAAATCTAAAAAAACAAAGAAAATATAATGAGAAGTAAACAAAATTAACTAAAAGAAATTTCTGAACATTAACTAAGATAAAATCACATAAACAATAAACTGAAATCTTCATAAGAAATTGATGGATTATCAAAAGGTGATTGAGGCTGATTTTCCAAAGATATAGACTTGGGAATATGAGGGAGAGAACCACATTAGGCTTCAATATTTTGCTATTAACTTTCAATAGTGCACTTGTCTTTGGATCAAGAATTGAAATTGCTCCAATATCAAAGACTTCCACAATAGTAAATGACCCATCCCATCTTCACTTGAGTTTTAATTGAGAATTATAAAACAAAAACTTTTTATTCCCTTGAAGATTTATATCATTTAAATTCTTATTGTGCAAGTTCTTCTTCTTGGTTTTATAAATCAATGAGTTTTCATTCACCTTCTAACTCGATTTTGTTAAGCTCATATATCTAAAATATCAATTCTTATCAAATGAATATAAAGAAAGGCTAAGCACTTTAATAACCCAAAATGCTTTGTGATCAATATTCCCCTGAGGTGACAAAAACTAACACGTAAGGAGACATCCAATAGGTGATCAGCTAAATTGGGAGTAGACAATTCAAAGGATAATTTATAAAGATGATCATATATAACGGTCTCTACTCCATGCCTCAAGTCAAATACTTGCATCATAAAATCCATTTCATAAGCCTAGGTTTGTTTTTTTTAATAAAAATTTTCAAAGAAGCATTATCTACGACTATAACTAGTTTACTACCTAAAAAAGAATGATTTTTTTATAAAGCAAATATAATAGCTAGGAATTCCTTTTTAGTGATAGAATAATTCACTCGAGCCTCCGCTAAGTTCTTGATAGCATAGTAGATGACCACTTGCTTATTGTCAATCCTTTGACATAAAATGAATCCTTAAGAAAAATCAGAAGCTTCAAACATTAGTTCTTGGAGATATGGAGCATATCAAAACTTCATGAAACCTTGTTTTCATCAGTTACCATGTACATATAATCTCTCCTTTGCCCGAGATTCATGAATGACTTAAAAGTATGGTTAATTTTTAAACCCTAATCGATCAGTCAATTCAATACTAATATGAGTAGGAAATCATTGAGAAAAACTTCTCTAATATTTCCACTAAATTGGCCAAGGATTTATCCTTATCTCATTCTTTGAGTCAATCTCCTCTTATGCCAAAGGCGGACGATCCCATCCTGACGAATCAATCACCTTTGAGGACTTTTGTCATATCCAATCAAAGACGTTTTGGATATCCCATGGTTAGGGATTCACAAGGTGGGATTCATAAAGACGTTTTGGAAATCCTTGAAGATGATTGTGTGGTTAAGATGGGATCGTCCACCCTCGATATTTGAGAAAATTCACGAAAGAAATGAGATGTCATAAAATCTTTGGCCAAGAAGATGAAAATGTCAGAGAAAGATTTAGTGATAATTTTCTTCACCCATTAATACTAACTTGAGTGACCCATTAAATTTTGATAGTAAACTATATCCTAAGTCATTCATGAGTCTTGCACGGACAAAATATACATGGTAACTAATGAGTCTTGTAAGTTTCTAAACGATAGTTTTATACAGTTCATATGTCTTAGAGTATGTGGTGTACCCTAGCACCCAACAAGTTAGCAACTCAACTTATCGATTGAGTTAGATCAATCATTAATTAATCTATATTTTGATATAAATAATTAATAAAGGTTGATCAATAAGGAGTTATTGGGTCTATAGCATTATTAACTAGTAAGATATATAGACCTAGAGGGTCAAACACATAAGATTTATAAATGTTAGTAGATATACACATAATATAAAGGTTTTTATAAAAAAATTCATATAGCAAATGTCTATAAATAGAAAGAGAATGATTATAACTCAAAGATGCCTATATAAGCCTTATGAAAATTCTCCCCTTACTTCTCTTTCTCTCTTGGTGAAGAGCATTGAAGATAAAATCTAACCATTCGGAGATCTTAAAAATATTGCTAGAGATGAGACACTTAAATAGCTTCAAGGACTCTGATAACATGCTAATTAGATATGATAATACATGATTATTAATGCATATGAAGGCATAAAAGATTTCATTCATGTGCATCTTATCATATTTATGAGTATTTCTCTATCATTCTATGAAAAAGTCATTATAATCTCAAAATACTTTAATTTAGGGTTAATTATGATGAATTAAAGATAAATTATTTTATAACCCATTTTTACTTGAGATTATAATTAGTTTTTAATGTTAAATAATAAGATAAATCATTTATATAAACATTCATTTAATTTTCTAAAGTTAAAATCCTAAAGGAATGAATTTATTTTTGAAATGGAAAATCTCTTGTCATTTATTAAATTTGACTTTTTAGAATGATAGATAATTAAATTTCTGATCAAATGAAAGAAATTTGGATTAATTTGGAGTTATATTTTTAAAGTTATGAATTTTCTAATTTTTAAGGATTTTTTAGGAATTTTTCTGAATTTTTCTGAATTTTTAATGAATTTCTAAGGATTTTTCAGAATTAAAAATTGATTTTTCTGATTTAAAATCAAATTTTCAGATTATTTAAAGCACCCAGATGACTGACAAGACGGGACCGCGAGGTTGTCGATTTCAAACGGTCTCGTGTCAAAAATAATTCCAAACTTACCAATTTGATGAAAATAATTCGAATTGAGGGGTATAATGTTAAATAAGGGTCTAATCCACAGGGAAATAAGGAAATTCTTGATGTTTTCTTCAAAATTGATCAAATCGGACAATAAATCGATGGTAGAAATCCGGGAAAACGCTATATTATGAAATATAACTTCAAATCGATTCCATGGAATCAAGAATCATCGAAATTGATCTTGATTTCGTAGAGAAATTGAAGATCGAAGTGGAAGGAATTTCCGAACG
This sequence comes from Lemna minuta, assembly GCA_024174645.1. NCBI lineage: Eukaryota > Viridiplantae > Streptophyta > Magnoliopsida > Alismatales > Araceae > Lemna > Lemna minuta. The sequence goes on along the minus strand of CM044102.1, from coordinate 12,357,554 downwards.
TTAAAAATCGTAAATTTGATGAAATTGAAACAAAATTAAATCGCAAATCCTAATCTAAATTAAAATTAAACATGATAGGATGATAGATTATGAAAAACCACTTCCACTAATCCCAAATAGCGATCAAATTGACGCGATTAAGCCTCTTAATCACCGAAAACGGAAAGAACGCGATGTGGAGATTCAAGCGTCGATTTCTCTTAATCTACTCAACCAAATCTCAGGTTCTTGCCCTCCGTGGATGCAAAAATAAGAGTAGAAGAAGCTAGAATTGAGAGATTCGAGAGGGGAGGTGTCTAAACAGATCAATTTTCTTGATTTCCAACTCGAATGCTTAGAAAGTTCGAAGAACATCTCTATTTATATACTTTTTGGGCGTAACCGTCCGATCGAAACGATCGACGGTTACGATAGAACGGTCCATCGTGGACCATTTCAATTAAGTCACCGTCCTCGGATCTTGATGGATGGTCAGGATGCACCGCGTGGATGGGCGTTATAAAAACAAGTGAGATTGTCGCCGTTAGATCGCGATCCGACGATCACGATTCTCCCCGCGCGATTAAATCACGACCGTTATAACGCTTGAATTAAGCCACATGCCTTTGACTGATCTGGTGGACCGCGAGTCCACGTGATCGACGCGCGAAGATTCGTGCTTCTTTTAATCCAACGCCTCCGCTTCTGCCATATGCCCTGCAATCATAAAAACCGTGTGGAACTTAGTCCCATACGGAAAAATTAAAGAAAAAGGGATTGGTTTATAACGTGCGACGGATTAGAGGGTTAATAATTCTCTTCCGATAATCAGAATACTTATATATATTATAACCACTATATATGATAAATATAAATATGCGTCACATCATGCCATGTAGGCGTCGCGTGGGCCCGCGTGGCGCTGCCACGTGGCCTTGTGTGCCACATTGCATCCACGTGGGTCCCACGCGAAAATACCCCCCTTTTTGCCTTATTTTAAATCATTTTAATCATTTAAAAATTAAAATTAATTCAGAAAAAATCCGGAAAAATCCCTAAAAATTAGAAAATTCATAAATTTTAATATATAACTCCAAATTAATCCAAATTTCTTTCATAATCTATCATTCTAAAGAGTCAAAAATAATAAATAATGAGAGTTGTAAATCTTATTTCAAAAACATAATTATTTTTGAAGTGTTTTTCTATAAATAAATATTTATAAATTGATTGCTCTCATTATTTTAGCTCTTAAAACATCTATAATCTCAAGTAAATATGGGTTATTAATTATTTACCTTTAAATCATCATAGTTAACCCTAATTTAAAGTGTTTTTGAGATTATACTTACTTTTTTCATGGAATGATAGAAAAATACACATAAGTATGATAACATGCATGGAAATGAAATCATTTATGTCTTAATATGCATCAATAATCATGTTTTATCATGTTAATTTAGCATGTTATCAATGACGTGGCGCAATCTGGAGCGTCCGATCGATTGCGATCGATGATCAAGAGCATGATGCGACATGGCGCATCGTGGGACGTCCGATCGTGCGTGAAATCTCAGTCGTTGATCTTCACTTAAGTGAAGAGGGGTACGTGGCAAGATCGGGTTAACCGGATGCATTTTAATCTCGACCGTTGATCGCGAGGAGTTATAATGGTCGAGATTAAACCGATTCAAAACGCATCAAGATCGTCTGATCGCGATCCAACGGCAGGCATTTCGATGCGTTTTAAAACGCATGCTACGTGGCTTCATCTCGAGTGTCAGATCGTGATCCAAAGGCCACTACTTAATGGTAACGATTCGTGATCATGAGTTTCATCAGAGCCGTTGATGCGTTTCATCGGACAGTTACGCCCAAATCGCCTATAAATTGAGATGTTCTTCGCATTTGTAAAGCATTTGAGAGCAATTCAATCAATTTGAATTATTTAGACACCAAATCTCTTGAATCTTTTTGATCTCAATCGCTTCTAGACTCATTTCTGCATCCACAGAGTGCTTAAGATCAAGATTTCGACGATCGACGAGGAAGAAATCGACGCTTGAACTCTACGATCATGATTTTCGGATTTTATATGAATAGCCTTGATTCCTGCAATTAATTAGATCGATTCCATCGCAATTGTGGGTTAGTGATCGCGTTTTATCCTAATATATCTTGTTTAGTGTTTAATTTTATTTTAGAATCGTTAATTTAAGTAATTTCAATCTTAATTTCGGTAAAATCGTGAATTACATTTTCATAAAATTTATCCATCTTCAATCTCCAATTTCTCCGCGAAATCAAAGTCAAATTCATTGATTTTTGATTTCGTAGATTCGTCTTCAAGTCCTCTTTCATAAAAAACCATTTTCCCCAATTTCTATCATCAATTCATTGTCCGATTTGATCAAATTTGAAGAGATCATAGGAAATTTCCCTAGTTAACTGTGGATTCGACCCATATTTACTATTATACCCCTCAATTCGAGTTATTTTCATTAAATTGGTAAGTTTGGACTTTGTTTTGACACAAGACCGTGTGTTTTAGACGACCTCGTGGTCTCGTCTCGTCAGGCTCCTTCAAGTGAACCCAATAAATATGTTTGTCCATATATAGTAGATGAAAGGATCATTGGTCCTTAGTGTCTAAATATTTTAAATATCTAATTTAATATATTCTACTACATTCGATGTTTTGATAGAAGATTTGGAAGGCTTATCGACCTCATATCATAAGACTCTTAGGTGGTATGGGTACAAACCCAGATGGACAGGTGTCATGTTACACATGAGGACCCTTATAGATATTAACAATAAAAATCAATTTTGAAGGTTGAAAATCATCAATTTGGGATTTTATTTCTCTTAAATCTTGAGTGTTTTCATGATTCACCCATCATAGTCATCTCAACACATGGATCTTCGAGTGATCTTTAGATACTTGGATTTTCCTCATAGATTGGACAAGATGTGGTTTGACAGACTGATCCCTAATAACCATGTTATTACTCACAAGGAGAATCAACATATGACATAAAATTTTGTGAGATCAAAATTAGGAATGTTTTTAGCAATGGTGTGTCGCTAGGAGGTTAAGAAACACACACAAAATGAACTACATCATCTACCAAATTTTTCCTACATCATCTAACAATCGTGGTGGACAGAGTGTGTTGTCCTTTCGTCGATGTACAAATGCCCTTCCTTCGTGAGAAAGAACACCCTTTTCAATAGGCAATTCCTGTAATCGTGGACGGTATTTCCTTGATTACTGGCGCGCTGATTTCCCCATCATTGGCTGCCTAATTAGCCCATCCTCTTCCTCCCTTAGGTAGATAAGTCAATCATGAATAAGAGCTGTTTAAGGGCCCCACCACATCTGAATAAGAGCATTGGGGACGAGTTTGAAAGAGATTTCCAGCTCAGAATCATATTTGTCCCGTCATTCCAGAACCACTTAATCTAATATTAGTTACACGGCGCTGACTATTTCTCGCTCCGACGGCGGCAAATTTCTCCGCCGCCGTCATCCTCTCCGGCGGCGGGCATGGAGATAGACCCCTCTGACAGAGTCCACTCGACCCCCACCCCTTCGGATCTCTCCTGGCCTGAGATGTTCCGCTCTGCCTCCACTCGCAGTCCCCAGCCGCCGGACCCATGTCCGCCGCAGCCGCACCCAAATCCGAATCCCCCGAGACCCCAGGATGAGCTGCAGCGGCTGGCGCTTTACGTGGCCATGGCGCACGCGGGACTCGCCTTCTTCTTGCTCCTCTTGTACGGGCTGTACCACCTCCTCCACGACTTCCTCCGCCCGATCCTGTGGGCCGTCGTTTGCTCCATACCCCTCCGCGATATCCAACAAGCGCTCGTCTCCTTCTGGGCCGAGTCCATCGCGGCCGGGCCCATAGCCACCCTCCTTGCCGTCCCAGCCGCCGTCTTTCGCGTCTCTGCCGCCACCGCCCACGACATCCGGTCCCTCTTCCGACACCGCAGCCTTCCGACTCCTCGCTTCCCACTGCTCCGCTGGCTCCCCTCCTTGGCGGTCTTCGTCCTAATCTACGAGCACCTGGGCGGCGCTGTCGCCTCCTTCATCCTCGTCGTTCTCGTCTTCGCCGTCCGGCCGCCGTCAAGTTCTCTCTTCCCCGCGGCTCCCGCCAGCCGCCGCCTTAAAACCCTTGTCGCCGGAGGGCTGATCGTGGGGATGCTCGCCGGAGCCGCGATTGGCGGCGCCTTCTTCTCCTACAAGATCGTGGTGGAGAGCAAGGACGCGGTATTCATCGCCAAGTCCCGCTTTGAGAGTAGCAACTACGTGGACGTGATCGGATTCCGGCGGTGGATGGAAGAAAACGATGTCGCAGGCAAGGTCGACAAGTATACTTCCATGGCCTATGACGCTGTGCTGGAGCAGATCGACGTGCTGGCGGCGCACTACAATCTCACCGACATCGCCGCCGAGCTCAAGCACCACGTCCTGCGTAGCTGCTCCGCCAGCTACAGCTCGAGCTCAACCAGTCTGGTGGCCTGCGGACAGCTGCCCGTGACCGAGAAGGTCCGGTCAATGGCTACCAGAGCCAGGAACAACGACTGGAAAGGGATGTACGAGGAGATGAGACTGGTTTTCGAGGAAATGCAGCGGAGCAGGGCTGACCTGGAGGGGAAGGCGAAGAGGGTGGTGCAGAATATGATCACCGGAGGGAGGACCGTGGTCGGCGGCGGCGCCTGGGTGACGTACTCGCTGGTGCTGGCCGTCGTCTCCGGCGCTAGCGAGTTATTGAACTTTGCGTCGCATTTGACGGTCTTCGTATCGGTACTCTATTACTTGATCACGGGGGAGGGCGGCGGTGTGACGACGAGGGTGGCGGCGATGTTGCCTTTGTCCGAAGCCGTTAGATTACGCTGCGTGAAGGTGTTAGATAGAGCGATTAGTAACGTCATCTTGGACACGGTGAAGATCGCCATATTTCAAGGATGTCTCACGTGGCTCTTGTTTAGGCTCTGTTCCGTGCACTTTCTGTATGTTTCCACGTTGCTCGCCGTGGCTAGCTCGCTTTTGCCATTTCTGCCGAGGGCGCTGTCGACGGTGCCCGCGGCGGGGCAGCTGTTGCTAGAAGGGCAGTACGTCGGCGCGGCGGCAGTCTCGATTTCCCACAACGCGTTAATGGGATTAGGAGTGTCCTCGATCCAGAAGAACAATCCCGGGGACGAGTATCTCACGGGGCTAAGTATCATCGGCGGCATGGCACTCTTCCCGTCTGCATTCGAGGTGAATAAAAATGACAAAACCCCTAATTCTCCGATTATTGCAAGTAATGTGATTTTTCAAGAACAGGGTTTCTAATAATTTCGCATGTTAGGGGGCGATCATGGGGCCGCTGATCACGACGGTGGTGATCGCATGCAAGGGCTTGTATAAGGAGTTTGTTCTTTTAGATTCGAATGCGATCTAATAGAAATAGAAAAAAAAAATGTTCTGATGTCAGGTTAAATGAAATAAATAAGCTTTTTTCATAATTAATCGTTTTCTCAAAGGAAATGGTCAATCCTAGAGTTCCTCGTTTACTGGTGGCGCCACCGCAAATAGCGGAGGAGAGATCGGCGGCCAAGTCTCGGGACCTCCTCCGCAATTCCCGAGCATCCACAGAAAGTGCTTTACGGACGCTGGGACTTCACCTATTTCCGGGCCGTCTCCTTTAACTAAAGGAGGCAAAGAAGAGCATCCAAAACGCGCACCGGTGGCGAACAGAAAGACGAGCTCCTCCTCGCCTCCCGACCTCCTCGAATCCCACAATTCCGCCGGTCGCCGCCTGCAGACGCCGGCGTTCCTTCGCTCCGTAGGAAACCCTAAGCAAAACAGGTACGAATGGAGCCCGTAACTCTCGTGAACGACGACCTTGATCCCTCTCTTGATGAAGGTGCGATGGAGAGGAAGGGGATGGAGTTCGCGATCCTACTCCCGGAGACGCTCCCCTTGGGTGACAAAACTCTCTCACCGCGGCGCCACCCGACGACTTCGAGCGGGAGACCAGCGCTAACAAAGCAGGCGAGCCAGAGAACAATGAACTGCCTCTGCTCGCCCACGACCCACGTGGGATCCTTCAGATGCCGGTACCATCGGAGCTCCTCGCACCTCCGCAGCGCCGCATCCGTAGGCTCCGGCCTAAATACGTACGGCGGTGAAGAGGCCGCCGCCGCCACCGACCTCGGCGAGAAGGTCGCCTCCGTCGGCGCCTCCGTGAGAGTCTAAGTAGAGAGAATAAGACTAACGTTGTGGAGCTTTTCTCTATGCTCTCTTTGCTTACCCGTTCGCTTTCGGTCTTCATCCATGACGAAAGAATTCTCGGTTTTTACTGCAGAAACGCGATTCTACTGCATAGAGAGAGAAAGAGGGAAACGAGAGAGCGTCCATGTACATGCAACGTTACCGCCGCGAGCTCAGAACAGAAAGCGAGTGCGGCAGAGAGGGCAGGTGTAATGATGGTAGTCTAGCCACCGTTCCAGGCAGACCATGTGGAATAGGTGGCCGCAGGAGAGACGGTTCACCGCGGATTCCGGTTCGAACCGGTTGAAGCAAACTCGGCAGTCTGCGGGCCGGCAGCTCGGATCGTGTGAGTCGAACCGAACCGGCTGGACTCGGCGTCGGAATCGGTCCCTTAGCGAGTCGCGCACGGGATCTTCCTCCGAGTCGTCGGATTGCGATCGGAAGAGGCGGAAGAAATCGAAGAAGAAGAGGGCGATGTTCATGAGATAGGAGATAGAAGAAGAACCGTTGAGGAGGAGATGAATTAGGATTCCTTCAGGGTGGCTGGGGATCCCCATTGATGCTTCCGGATTGACGGCGGTGCAGATCAAGCTTCGTAATACGCAGACTGCCGCCTGATCGGAGAAGACGACGGAAATTAGGAGAATTCAGGAGGGGAGAGAAATATCGAAAGTAATCATACAGGGAGAAATATCGAAAGTACGTACAACGATTTACCAAAAAGTAATTATTATCCGTGCGGACACGAATAAAATTGGAATAAAAGCAAACGAGGGGAAGAAAAATGACTACACCGATTGAATTTCCGCGTTGATGGCATCAACGATAGAGACAGGGGCAGGCTTGAATCTTTGATCCTAGAATCGGCAATCCAAACGAGGGGAAGAAAAATAGTGACGCCGATTGGATTTCGGTGCTGATGGCAGCAAGAGCATAAACGATGGAGACGGGTGCAGGCTTGAATCTTTGATCCTAGAAACGGCAATTCATCCTCGTATGACGGACCGACAATGCACGGTCGGTCGTCTACCTTCGTTTGACCTGTATGAGACGGGCTGATCGTGATCCATTATCCTGCCGTGTTATATGAAGACAAGCTAATCCTCATCCGTAATCCTTCCGCTTTACGTAAGTGCCAGCTAATCCTCGTATTTTATTCGTCCGTTTATAAGAACACGTGCTAAATCTCATCCTTTATGCTGCCCTTTTATATGAATGCGTGCTAATCCTCATCCTCATTCTTATCCGTTTGGGATCTAAAGACTTTTTTTTTTAAATAATTCTGAGAAAAAATCGAGCTACCCCTAAAATAACCCTCTTGATGTTCTTGAGATAATGCTATTGATATTTCAATATGATGAATGGAGGATGAAGGGATTTTCCCTTAATGAAAACTTGAATGAGTCTATTAATTGAAGGGGAAAACTCACCGTACATCGTCACCTTTTGAGGAGCGTCCAAATCCACTCCCACCTTCTCAATTGTCCAAATCCACTGCCAGCGGGGCACATACGCTGACGTGGACGGCGAATTAAGTCATCCGATGCCACGTCAGCGAGGGCAATGGGGGAAAAAAAAAATCAGGCGCGCGCATCAGAAAGAAATTAAGAGAGTGCAGAGAGTGCTCGGGGAGGAAGAACATCTTCTTCTGTCTCGGATGCTGTCGTAGCATCTGCCCTCACTGCGCTTCCTCTTCAGCTCATCTCTCCCACCCTCTTCTCTACGTATCAGCAAATTAGGAGAGGACGACGCTGACGTGGACGGCAAGGAGGACGGGAGAAGATTGCAACCTCCGGGAGAAGGTAGGTTTCTCTCTCTCTCTCTCTCTCTCTCTCTCTCTCTCTCTCTCTCTCTCCGATTTTCCATTTCCCTTTTCCGATTCTCCAATTTTTTCCATTTCCCTTTTCCGATTTCGTATTTTCTTGTGTTCCGATTTATGATTTTATATTTTCTGCTGATCGGATTTTCCGATTTCCGTTTTTTCCGTTTCCGGGGAGATTTTTCTCTTCGATAACTTGTCGTCTTCTTCTCCCACCTCCGGCAACATTCTCGTACTCGTCGGCGGCAATCAGAGAGATTTCCGAGCTGAATAAACTAATGCTTCAGATTTTCCATCTCTCTTTCTTGTTTAATTTTTCTCTTTCATCTGATCTTCCATCCTCCTCGTTGCCATTCTCCCTCCGTCTCTCTCTACTTTTTCTTTGCTCCTTCATACAGTCGCTTCATCACTGTTCTTTGCGCCGGCATACTACTACATATCTGTTCTCTCTCTAATTTCTCTCATTTCCACCCGCCGACGTTTTTCTCTCAACCATCTCTCTCTCCTTTCTCATTATCCTTTTCCCATAATCCCGGATCCCGTTCTTCTATTATCCTGACAGCAGAGATGGAAGCCATTTTCCCATGACAAGTACTATATAAGTGGCAGAGAGAGAGAGATTTAGAGGATGAGTGAGCGAGAGGGAGGGATAGTGCGTGGGAGAGAGAGGGAAGAAGGGAGGGAAGGAGGGAGCAGGAAAGAGAGATTTAGAGAGTGTGTGAAAGAGGGAGAAAATGATACAGAGAGATTTCGACCAAGAGAGTGTGTGTGTTAGAGAGAGAGAGAGAGTTAAAGAGGAAACATAGTATTCCATCATTCTTTGATCTAACATAGTATCTACTACTATGACCACTTACACCAGTGCCATCTTACACCAGATTATATTTACTGGAAGAATTTAACTTAACACCCGTGATGGACATAGAGAGAATGAGTGCCCGCAAATTACTAAACTGCCACATCCCCTCTATCGTGGCCCAATGAGGTGCATATTTCCTTGTTGTTCTTTTCCTGCCCATCCACGGGCTTTTTGTTCTGCATCATAGGCTACACTGCCGTTATTTAGGCATGGTATGAAACAGGTGATCTCTTGTATTTTTGGAGTTCTCTCCTCTTGTCTCACGGAAGGGATAATAGTATGGTCTGAATTTTTAGTTTGTAAGTTGATAATTTCCTTGAATCACTTATGGCAAGAAAAAGACCAAAGTTCCTTTCTAAAGATTCATCTTTTCTAACAGTATAATTCAGATGAGCCCTTTGCCACCACGGTACACATGTGTTGGAAAAGATACACGATTTAAATGTTTCAAATACCAAAGTAGATTGACAGATGTCTGATTATTGAGTCAATTGGATATGAATTTTTTCTGTGATGGTAAAGAAGGATTTTAGAGTTCGATTCAGCCAAGTAATGAGAAGAAACAATTTACCCTTCTAGCAGCATTGTCCACTATTATTCTGCACTGGACAATTTTTAGAAGGAGGTTAATGACAATGTGGGTTGTAAGCGAAGTTGAATTGAATTTATTTATATCGCTTACCAAATGTAATTTTGAGGCAGATGTCCTTTTGATTTTGGGCTTGAAATTTGTTGCACCCTTACAGTTTGGTTTTAGTGGTCTTCTTAATCTTGTTAGCATGCAACAATACTGTTCGTTGTTAAAGTAATTGGATGGTCTTATTGCCTAGATTATATCTACTTATCAGTTATGTTAAAGTCCTTTCTAGGAGATATAGTACTTGTCATGTTACTTCTTCTATAGGTAACATGGAACCCAAGTGGAGTACGTGGAAATGTGACTTAATACGTGGCTCTCACTCTGCTTGCTGCCAAACTTAGTATTGTTTAATTGCCCGAATTGCTGTGAGTTTCATGTAACCCTTATTCTCCAGTGGTTTCTCATTGATTACATTATGGACTCCTAGACCTCTAAGAAGCTCATTCTCCGGTTAGTGCCTTTTTCCATTCAAAAAACTTTCTGAACCTCTACAACATCTGGAAAACAAAGACATTTTTCGTTTCTCCTATTTTTCGATTTTCATTTTATTGATTTTCATTTCTGTGATTGATTTTCGTTGTTCATTTTTCTCGGAAAATCGAATTCGTGATGTATTCTACTATGAGTAGGTGAATAAAAGGTGCAGACTTCTACTTACATTTGAGAAAGACGTGAGATCAATGCTGGAAGTACGGTGAGTTTTCCCCGAATTTAATCAGTTGATTCATTGATTTTCTTGAATCCATTTGGGATTAATTTCCAATCTATTTCGAATCAGTCATAGTCTATCTTGTGATCTAATTTGATTAATGTGATTGAAATTGGATCGGTGTTCGTAAAGAAAAAACTACGGTACATTTTGTGGCAATTATTTGAAAAAAAAATCAAACAAATTGACTGATTGATTCTTTTGAACTTCAGTTATAGATCAAATACTTCAATCTTATTAGAAAATCTTAAATTCAGTGTTAGATTGAATCGATTTCTCATTCGTTATCATAACTTGTTGGGCTCACAAATTTTTTACGCTATTTTATTGCAGGATAATGGGTCCGGAGACGCTTCCCAGTGCTGGTAGTGACTATAATTCTCGTCTTCTAGACGAGGAATATGATGCTTACACTAATGATCTAGATGGATCTCTATGTCAAGAAGGGAATGACGGAAGGCCAGTACTGCAACTCCAAGTACCTGTGGTTGATTACGAAAGTGAGGAGTATGCTAATTCTGATGATGAGGTTTTTATCTAGAAGATACGGATGATGAAGGTGACCAGGTGAGGAATGTCGAAACGGGCGCAAGGTTTGATCCCCAATGCCCCATTGAAAATATCAAATTTAAAGTAGGCTTGAAATTCGATTCGCGTTGTACATTTCGTACTACGGTGAGGAATTATGCCATAGCAAATGGGTTCAACCTCAAGCATGTAAGGTCTACTGATGCATCCGAAGAATTTAAATGCCTAGAAGGTTGCCCATGGAGGATTTATGCTAGCTTGGATCAGATGAAGGAGTACTTTGTTGTGAAATCTTTAAACGATTATCATACATGCAGCAAGGCCACTCGGAACAGTCAAGTCACCTATAAGTGGATTGCCAACCATTTCCTAGATAAATTTCGAACAAACCATGATTGGAAGTCTGTCGATATAATGCGGGAAATCCACGAACAACTTGGAGTCAAAGTTTCACGACAAACATGTAGTAGAGCAAAAGCAGAGGCGCGCAACATGATTGAAGGGTCTTTGGAGGACCATTATCACTGGCTTCCTTGCTATGTGGCGGAACTGAGGAGGGTTTATAGGGGAAGTACTTTCGAGATGGTCGTCGAACGGGACAATCCTGACTCTTTGGTTAGGTTCAAGAGACTATACGTGTGTTTTCAATCTCTAGCAAACGGCTTCAAGCACGGTTGCAGGCCAGTCATCGGTCTCGATGGCTGTTTTCTAAAGACTATAGTGAAAGGTCAACTGTTGAGCGCTGTGGGTAAGGATGGAAATAATAAAATGTACCCTATTGCTTGGGCGGTGGTTGAGGGCGAGAATGAAAATTCATGGACTTGGTTCATTACACTATTGGCGATAAACTTAAACATGTCATGCGGTAATGGCTGGACAATTATGAGCGATCAACAAAAGGTACTTCATTGACTCGTTCGTGGCATTGAAATCTTTTGGACAGTTACAAAATAATAAATTTTTTTGCTTTTTGACATTGTGCAGGGGCTGGAGAAAGCGGTATCATCTCTTTTACCGAATGCGGAGCATAGGAATTGTGCCAGGCATATATATTCAAATTGGAAGAAGAAGGGACACTCCACTGCGACGTTGAGGACTATGTTTTGGAAAGCTGTGAAGTGCACTACCCGTCCAGAGTTTGAACGTATCATGGGCCAGATGAGAGCATTGAAAGCGCAGGCCGCGTCCGACTTTGCGGCAGTGGGAGTACATAAGTTTTGCAAGGCATACCTTTCTACGTGGCCTAAATCGGAAGCGACCGATAATAATATTTCTGAAAGCTTCAACAGTTACATCCTATGGTGGAGGTCCATGCCTATCATAGATATGCTGGAAAACATACGAAATGCAGTCATGCGTAGGATAGTGAGAAAGAGGAAGGTGTTTCTTGGCAGGTCTGATGAACTGTGCCCCGAGGTAAGAAAGTTGGTGGACGTAAACATTTCAAGGTCAAGGCAGTGTTTTCCACTAGATGCTGGCGACAATAAATATGAAGTAACCAACTTAGGAAACAAATTTGTGGTTGACCTACGCGCCAATACATGCGGTTGTGGATATTGGGATATGATGGGTATTCCGTGCTCCCACGCCATTACATGCATTCATTTAATACAGTTGAACCCTGCCGACTTCGTCGACGATTACTTCAAGAGAGATAAATACAACATGGCATATAATTCCTACATTCCCCCGATGAATGGGAGGATCGTGTGGCGTGAAACTGATGGTAACTACTTATCCCCCCCGCTCGTGAGGAGACAACCTGGTCGACCCAAGCGAAAGAGAAGAATTGACAGCAGTGAGATGGATCCGAACCGTCCAAGCTCCTCTAGGATGGGCGTGCGGATGACGTGCAGCCTTTGTCACCACACTGGGCACAATCGAAAGACGTGCCCCCTAAAGAGTATACAAGATCTGAACATGGCATGATGAAAACTATTGTGATTCAAAACTGTTTACAAGGGAGGAGAGAAAGCACATTTAAGTATGATGAATTTCATTAATTGATGTTTTACAGATCATGGAATATATTTCTAATTCATTAACTTTCTATTGCTATTCTGTGCAGAATGGAACGATTGAGGAAGTGAAGAAAATTGTCTCATTCTTGAATGAAGCGGAAGTGCCTTCTGAGGATGTTGTTGGTAAGAAACTACTGTACAATCGTTCCTTGTCTTATCATTAATTTGCTACTTCAAGAAACATTGTGAGGTCCTCCTTATCATCATTTTACTCTCTTCCATCTCTTCTCATTTACTTTCTCTCCTCTTCTTCTCACTATTTTTAACGCATCTGGGAATTCAGATTTATCAGAAGATGCTGCAACAACTCTCCAGATTTCTTAATCATTCATCTTATTATCTGTCTTATCAATTTGTCCATTCCCTGGGTCATTCTCGGCCACTCAGAACGTCGGGCTCTTCTGGGCGAGTCTAATGAAGTAAATATCTTTGCTTATTTTTTTAAGGAAAACACATCTGCAATAATGGTCATATTAATCATGCTCAAAATGGCTGTTTCCAAAGTTTGTTGGAGACAAGGTGGCATATGCTCTCGCTCAAGGCTTGAAGGTGATTGCCTGTGTGGGAGAGACCTTAGAGCAGCGTGAGTCAGGTTCTACCCTCAAAGTTGTCGCTGCACAGACCAAGGCCATAGCTGGTAAGCTATCTTCTTTTCCAAAACTATGCTACCTTTCTTTGGGTTCTTGGACTCTCTTGTGAGTAAGCTATTGCAAGCGATTATGTCATTTATATTTTAGACCCTTCTCCAGAGCTTTCATGATATAGCTGGCGAGCATAAAACGTGAGATCAGTGAAAACATGTGCTTAGCAGTTGAAAAAATCTCAATAAACTAAAATGAAGATTAAAAACAAGTATCATGACAAGTCAAGATTTTCCCAACCTTGTGCCTTTCCATATAAATCTCATCACAAAACTATCCATGTTTCATTAGCCGAGAGGTAGAAAATGGGGATTGAAGATTCAACTTCATGTTTATATTTATGCTACTAAACGTATATTTCATGTATTTGAGAACATTTGATGTTATTCAGGAACGCAACGTTCATCAACCCAAAGAATCACTCTCACGTCCCAGAACCTCCCAAAGGAGTGATCATACCGCCTAAGGTATCATCTGAAGATCCTCCCTGCTTTATTTTTCTAGGGAGTAGTCCTATGATTTTAATGAGATGATTTTAGCATTGGCTGTGCTATTACTATCTATCTTATTTATATCATTATCACGGATGTTGTGGTTTGTATTTTATTTTCTGAACTTGTTTGGACAGATATTGAGACCTTATGATATAAAACCCTTCCCTGCCCTATGGCATGAAGATAATGGCGGGCGATCCCAGCAATACAGAGATAGGTAATGTATTGCTTTTATGGGCTTCTTTTCCATATTATTCTCTCTCCACCTCCTCTCTCTCTCTCTCTCTCTACTTTACAAATGCCTCTCTTTTTTTCCCACGGTTCTTCAGCCTAAACGTCCCCTCTCTCTACCTCACTTCCTAAATTATAATAAATCTCTCTACTTTACACGTTGCTGTTTCTTTTTTACCTTATAAAATGAGTGCTATGGTTCTTCAGTCTAAACATCCTCTCCCTCTCTCTCCCTCCCCCTTCTCTTTCCCTGCGGTATGTGCTTTACAAATGCCTCTCTTATTCACCAAGTCTAAATCCTATTGTTCTTAAGTCACAGCTCCTGCAAGCCATCCAGATTAAAAGGTTTGTGCATTATTGATTATTTTTCAGGGCACCTGTATCTGGAGCAATCTCTGGCCAACTCCTCGGAGACGCAGCCCACCGCCTGATCAAGAACACCCTCCAAATCAGGTCCAACAGCACCAACCCAACCATCCTCTCTTACCCGCACAACCCCCCTCCGCCACAGAGACACCGACCTGCCAGCCAATCAGGGTCGCTGGGATACTATGCCCCTGATAGACCCCAACACTTAAACACTTAAGCAGTGGAGGATTCTGGAATGGCAGTGCAACAGATTGACAGGGCAAAACATAAGGTTTTGGCCTTTGACAAAGATTTTTTCAGCTTCTCACAGCCTCCGAATCTGACAGAAGATAATGTGAGTTCCGAGAAGATATTCTAAATTACCATACGATAACTTTAAAATCTTCCTTTTGTGATTCTTATAGTTATCAACTTTAAGAATATTCTCCACATAGGCTCACTCAGCTCCTCATGGGCCTTGGGCTACGTCAGCATGAGAGGCCTAAGAGATTTTCCAAAAAAAAAAAACTCCTTCAGAGAGAGCCCATTAATGAGCTGTTTTCTCTCTCTTGAAAAATATAAGTGTCAATTCTAAGCCTTTCCGTTCTCTCCTCTCTCCCGCACGCAACCCCAACATATATCTTGTATGTTTCCTCTTCAAAAGGTGAGCCAAAATCCCACAGGCACCGCAAGGGCCTCAAGACAAACACCGCTAATAATTGTGCAGTCGTGAGGCTTGAATCCCCATTAAATCAAACGAGCCGCAAGTGTCGCCTCCCTAAAGATATCTAGGAACTTGGGTACGAAATTAGAGTGTCCTTGTGGCCTCCAGCTTGATGTCCAGCTTTTCCTCGCAATCACCCAATTTTTTTATAAGGAATTTCAGCTTCGGAGTGATCATTGATCATTGCTTTACATGTGGTCAAAATGTATTTAAATTCATTACCTCTAAAAGGCACGTTGTAAAGAACCCCGCTTTGGTCCTTACCTACCCGGTGAGAAGTATGAACTAGCAAAAAAATAGTTAACATAAAGCCTCGCTCAATCATCAATGGTTAGAAGACTGGTACGCCAAAACTTTCGCGCATTTTCTTCACTTTCCTAAACATCTTACCCCAGTTATTTTCCTTATTCTTGTTCCATATCTTTGTCTATTAGCTTGCGAGAATGGGAAATACTCCCAGAAGAAAACTACAAGACGAGGTGAGATCCTTTTCTTCCCTTATTAAATGTGACCTCTCTCTCATCTTTAAGTTCACCTGACTTTTCTCCGCAGTGGCTGGGAATTAGAAATCATGCAAGCCGAGGCAAAGAACTTTGACGACGAAGCTGAAGACTATTCAATTATACGACCGGCCAGGAAGAGAAGCTTGACAGCAGAGAACAAGGATATACTACAGATGGCCAAAAGGAAGACTATTCAATTATACGACCGGCCATTTTCTTAAGTGCATGAAAGAACATGAGTTATGAAGCCCCTCTCTTCTGCTCTGAAACAGTCCTCACTCAACTATCAACACCATAATCATATTTGTGTGCAGGTATGATGATGATGATGATGACCCATGGAGATCAAGACCGAGATAGAACTCCTTTAGAGCTGCAACGAAGAAATTGCTTAGTGTTAACCCAGAAATATTATTTTTCCCTAAAAAAATTTCAGTAGGTTTGAGAGTAAAAAATTCTTTTATAGTCAAATGGAAAAATGAACGAGGGTCGATCAGTCGTGTTTGCTGGACGTGCGTGGACGAAACTGTTTGAAATTAAATTTAAATCAACAATTAAAAAGAAAAATCTGAAGCATTAGTTTATTCAGCTCGGAAATCGCTCTGATTGCCGCCGACGAGTACGAGAATGTTGCCGGAGGTGGGAGAAGAAGACGACAAGTTATCGAAGAGAAAAATCTCCCCGGAAACGGAAAAAACGGAAATCGGAAAATCCGATCAGCAGAAAATATAAAATCATAAATCGGAACACCAGAAAATACGAAATCGGAAAAGGGAAATGGAAAAAATTGGAGAATCGGAAAAGGGAAATGGAAAATCGAGAGAGAGAGAGAGAGAGAGAGAGAGAGAGAGAGAGAGAGAGAGAGAGAGAGAGAGAAACCTACCTTCTCCCGGAGGTTGCAATCTTCTCCCGTCCTCCTTGCCGTCCACGTCAGCGTCGTCCTCTCCTAATTTGCTGATACGTAGAGAAGAGGGTGGGAGAGATGAGCTGAAGAGGAAGCGCAGTGAGGGCAGATGCTACGACAGCATCCGAGACAGAAGAAGATGTTCTTCCTCCCCGAGCACTCTCTGCACTCTCTTAATTTCTTTCTGATGCGCGCGCCTGATTTTTTTTTTTCCCCCATTGCCCTTGCTGACGTGGCATCGGATGACTTAATTCGCCGTCCACGTCAGCGTATGTGCCCCGCTGGCAGTGGATTTGGACAATTGAGAAGGTGGGAGTGGATTTGGACGCTCCTCAAAAGGTGACGATGTACGGTGAGTTTTCCCCATTAATTGAACTTGAAAAGTTTCTCGATAGTAGATTTAACCTCTAAGCAAAGCTAAATCACTCGCTAAAATCATATTAAATAAAATCAATAATTAAACTTAACAATAACCTCAAATTCCGATTCAAACAGACTTTAAACCGCTTCTTGATTAACATAGCGGCTAACCTAATAATTTGATAGAAAATTCTAAATTTTTTTCTAAATGTTTGTAATTAATCCCCGACATCACGCCTCAATCTGCTAAGAAGAATCCTAAAAAAATCAAAACTTCAACGGGCTTTTAGATCTCATCCATTTAACTCAAACATGCCCCTACTCAAGTTTGTGAACTTTTGCAAACGAGACCTTTAAACACCTAAATATTAGCCTCTAAAAGAGTCCTACAATCAAGCATGTAAATGAACTTTGATGAAGACTAAAATCAAGGATTAATCAGACCTCTAGTATCCAAAAACTTTGAAATAATAGAGTCAAACCTATAAACCTAATACAATAAGGCTTGTGAATCAACCAAATCAGACCTATACTGATTTGAAATTAACGTTGAAGCTAACTTCATTGAATCCTAAACCTCAAATTCTTTTCTTATCAAAAATCAAATTAATCCAGTCTAAAACACCTAACAAAGACCTCACAAATCTCTAAAAATGATTTCAAAATAAACAATATAGCGAAGAATGAACTTTATCGAAGCCAAGGCACCTAAAAAAAGAACTTAAAGATTCATACTTGAAATCAAAAAATATAATTCAACCAAAAAATCACCAAATTGTACTTTACTAGAAGAAAAAATAGAAGTTTAGAAAAAATAAATTTGAACACTGATAACATGCAATTTATACTTGTATTTACATGATTATTAATACAAATAAAGGTATAAAACATTCTCTTTCTGTGCAAGTAATCATACTTTGAGCATATTCATCATTCTATACAATTTAAATTACAATATCAAAATATATCACTTTAAGACATAATCATGAATAATTAAAAGATTAAAAGTTTAGAGTAGACTATTCATATTTTTATTTAAGATTATAATTATGTTTTAATTACAAATAATAAGAGAAAAATATTTGTATACACACTTATTTATTTTCTTACTTTTATTTTTCAAAGAAAATGAGTGTATTTTGTTGTTAAAAAATTGTTTTCTTGTTATTTCTTAAATTTGTTTTTTAGACTGATAGATTATTTAATTTTTGATAAAAAAAAATTGGATTAAAAAATAGAAATATTTTGAAAGTTAAGACTTTTATAATTTTTAGGGATTTTTTTAGATTTTTATGAATTCATTTTTAATTTAAATTATTTAAAAAGTGGTTTTGTATGTGTGTGCTGATATAGCAAGCACGCTTGTGTGTCACCATGTGAAAACATGTGCGAGCATCATATGGCACACGTGTGTACACATATTATTGGGTTTTGAGGTCGTTAAACTTTCAAATTTTTTATCAAAACATCGAATGTAGCGGTAAATATTGAATATGATATTCTAAACATCAAGCCACCAATAACAAATGATCCTATTATCTAGTATGTATGAGAAAACATACTTATAAGGTTTCCTTTAAAGAGTTCTTAAAGCTATTCAAATGTCTAGCCTCCAGTGATATCCACAAGGTCTTTGGATGATTGGATCTCCTCTTCAAAGCTCATCACCAAGAGAGAAAGAGAAGAAATGATAGAATTCTCACAATGCTTGTGTGAACATTTTGAGTTGTGGTCGTTCTCCCCCTCTTTATAGACATTTGGCATGAGTTTTTGTTCATAAAACCCCTCATAATTATGTCTATATCTATCAACATCCATAGACTTTATGTGTTTGACCCTCTAGATCCATATATCTCACTAGTTAATAACTCTATAGACCAAATAACATCTTATTGATCAACCTTAATTAATTATCCATATCAACACATAGATTAATTAATCAAATATCGATTTAACCCGATCACTAGGGTAAGTTGTCAGCCTGTTGGGTACTCTAGGAGATATAGAGTATGTGAGAACTCACTTATGAAACCTTTCAGTCATCAATTATCATGTATATATTATCCTCATCTGCACGAGAATCATGAATGACTTAGGGTATTTTCAACTATCAAACTCTAATTGGTCACTAAAGTTAGTACTGATACGTGTAGATATCATCGAGAACTCCTTCTCCGATATTTCTATTACCTTGGCCAAGGATTTCATCGTATCTTATCTCTTGAGTCAATCTCCTAAAATACCAAGGACGGATGATCCCATCTTGATGACACAATCATCTTCGTGGACTTCATCTTGTATCTAATATATGACGTTTTAGATATTGATGATCTCGATTACACGTGTTTTTCGTCGTTGTTGTGTATCGATTTCATGCATTAAAATTTATATTTCCTTAATTAGTATAGTGTAAGAAAGGGTCGAATCCACAAGGAGTTGAGGTAATGAGATTAGATATTCAAATGAAAGGTGAGAGAGCGTGGAAGAATTGAGAGCCTGGAAAGAAGTGCAAACGTAAATGCGGCATGTAGAGATGAATATGAGTGATAGTTTTTAGGTTTCTTTTTTAATTAGAAGAGAAATATAAATTCCAATAGAAAAACAATGTAGAAAGAACTGCAATGAGGATGAGATGATGACAAGGTGAGAAGAGTGGTCGGCGGTAGCGATGGATCGACGAATCGATGTGCAGCGATAGGGAGAGAGAGAGTTGCAAGTCTCGATGATGTCAAAGCCACTACATTAAAAGAAAATAAGAAAGAAAAATAAAAAAAGGAAAATACAAGTTTACTGTTTATGGAGATGATGAACACAAGCAAGAACTCAATCTGGATCGTCCCACAAACCACGTCGGTGTGCCCGTCCTAGGCCGGGTGATGCTCGATCCGCTCCGATCACGATCTTTGCTTGCTCCCTTCTCCACTACAAGGTTGAGCATCAAACAATGCTCCTCCTTGGGCCTTGACCTCCTCTACCTTTCCTTCTGGTAGCCTGATGATAAGAGAGAGCCAAAAAACTCAAGGAGAGAGAAAAGGAAGGCTTTTATAGTGAGTTCTTAGGGTTTGAGTGTAAAGAGGAGTAAAAGAGTCCAATTATTAAAATCATTTTTTTTCAATCTTGATTGTTTGATCCAAGGGTATGGATGGATAGAGGGTTAAAAGATGAATATAGAAATAAAATTTCAGCTCAAAACTCCATCTAGATCATGAGATATCATGATTTTAATTTAGAGAAATCATAGTCTTTGATTGAGATAGTGCAGAATGGCATTTCTGTAAATTACTGACTTCGAAAATTCCTGTAAATCGGAGGGGCATTTTTGTAATTTTTTCACTTTAAAAATTGGAGTGGCATTTTTGTAAAGTATTGACTTCAAAAATTGGAGGGCATTTTTGTAAATTTTCACTTTAAAAATCGGAGTGGCATTTTCGTAAATATGCTCAAAATATGAAAAGTCCCTAAAAATTCAGAAAAATTCTAGAAAAATTCCAGAAAAATCCCTAAACTTATAAATTGAATATCTCACAAGATACAACTCCTTTTTTCATGAATTTTTTTTCCATTGGATCAAGAATTTAATACTCTATCTTTTTATCTTAAAATATCTAAAATCATGAGAAAAAAATAAGGTCTCATTTAATAAAAATTAAGCTTGGTCTAACCTCCTTAAAAATAAGGAGATTGGCCCAATATTCACTCTAAATCAATTTTGGATTAACCTAAAAATCTTATGATGATACCTTTACCAAATACAAACCTCATTTACCATATTTCATAAAATTATGGTTGTCTTGGTGTTCAAATTTAGTAGAGAGTTGTTTCCTCTTTCCTCTTATCATCATCCATATCCATGCTTTCCTACTTGGATACCTATGTCCCTACATCTACATAACTCATAGAAAATATGAGAATTCAACCACTTGACTTCGAAAGAGTCAAATGGGGTTAGTCTCATAGCATAAGTAATTGAAAAGAATAGTGCATGATAGGACGTATCTATTTTTTTTACTAAATTAGCACTAAATAGATGCAAGTTGAGTATATGAGTGGAATGTAATGATGAATGCAGAAATATAATAAAAAGATGATAACGTGAATTATATGACTAAAAATTATGTGTTAAAACCCATTTATAATGATGAAAATGAATGCATCAATTACACGTTATCAGATACCTGTGATCACAAACAATCCTCGCCGTTCATATGAGGAGTTATAATGGCTAGGATTTGAATCGGTTATACGAAGATCTAAAACGTCGAATCACAATCAGATAGATGGGATTGGGCGGCACTCTCTCTTCATGTAGACACTTGGCACGATTTTGATGCTTCAATGAGGATCCAACATTCATGACTTAACCATAACAATTCGCCTCTTCAGATTTTATTGCGACCGTTGATCTCATCAAGGATAAAATTTGATAGTCACACCCAATTTCAAAATATTATAAATTATCTCTCTTAACGGTGTAAAACAATTAAGAATTTTTTATTAATCAAACCTTTAGGACAACATAATTCTCAAATCTCTTATTTTCTTCCTTTTGTAGACTCATTTATGTGTCCAAATAGCGCTCGAAATCAAAACTTCGTCGAGGAAAAAAGAAGAATTCATTTCTTGAACTTTGAATTTTCATTTTTTGAAATACTTAATGAAATGCCTTGATCTAACAATAAATTGGATCATTTTGTGCGCGATTTTGGGTTAAACTATATGTTTTTTTCTAATATTTTGTCCTATACCATTATAATTTAATTTCTATTAGTAGATTAATTTAATTTTTATTAAATTTAATCATTTTGTCTTTATTTCACTACTTAATTTCTCCGCGAATACTAATCTAAATTAAGTAATTTTTAATTAAGTGGATTTGTGTTAAAGTTTTCTTTTTAAAACTATCAATTTTACTAATTTTCACTCTTTGATGTTATTTTTCAAATTTATCATTTAGAGTTTTGACAAAAACAATATTTATTACAAATGAAGGGTTTTTTTTAAAACACGAGTGCACGAACGACTTGTCGTGCCTCGTCCGTTTTCTGGATCCCGTGCGGTAGGTTGGCAGCCTCCGTAGGCAAACAGATTTCTGGCCGGGCCGCCGGTAGCCCGAAAAAATAAATCACATTTAACTAGCTAGATAGCCAGAAAAAGGGCCCGGCCCGAAATTTTTTTGACTGTAGCCATATAAATTTCTATAAATAAATTTGGAGTAGTGAAGAATATTCAATTTTTGTTCTTGTTCATTTAGGGCGAACGGGAAGAACATCTGACCGCTAGGTTATATAGATTAAATGGTTTACCCGTCCGATTAGGCTTCCTGTCGGCTAACACCGCGAGGCAAGTCTATCTGCTGCACTGAGAAACCGTATCTGATTTCGGAGCGTCCGATGGGGAAGAGAAAAGAGAGGCGCCTTGCAGCGATGAGCGCCGCCGGTCGAAGGGTAAAGTTGGATCTTTTCGCGGAACCCATTGGTAAGCGATTTGGAATGAACTTTTCGGCGTTTGATTTTTATTTTTGTGTACAGTTGGATTACCCTCCCCTAGTTGTTTTCCCTTTCTGGGAAATGGAATACTTTTCTCTGAAAAAAATGAACCCAAAGATAAATAATGAGTCCGACGGGGAGGGGGATGAAAATTTTTGAAGCAGTTTGGTGCAAGAGATTTTTGTTATCTATTACAGCTTCAAATCCGCAAATTCATCATGTGTACTTCTTCTTTTTTTCGAGACCGTACGTTTAACTTCGTTTAAATGTGTTCGAGGCGCTCTGAACAACCGATTTCTTCGGCTAAAACTATTTTCCTGAGATTTTGAATTCTAAACTGTTTTCTGTTATTTAAAAAAAAAAGAATCGCGAGTTGTGATAGTCATTGCATTTCTTCAATGTTCGCAAGCTTGCAATTCAGTTGTGTAAAACATGTCATTATATGATAACTATTATTTTTTACTCCAGAAGAGATGGACATCAAGTCTTCGAAAGGGGAAGATACTGGGAATCCGGAACAAGATCACCATGCTGGAGTTCCTTGTTCACCATCTACTTCAGGTGGGTTCCGTAGACTCTTGTTCAAAGGAATGTGTTGAGAAGGTAGCTCGAACAGCTGTTTTTGGTTGGAAATTGGAGTGTTCTTCGAGGCATTGAAAGTTGGATCAGAAGGGACCACAGTGAAAATGAACGACTACCAATATGCTTTGATCCTTTTGGCAGCATCTAAGAATTTTGGTGGCTTCAGCATGAAGTTGTTGCCTCCTCGGTTCGTACATCACTAAGTTATTTGGTTTGTATCTACTCCGAACATTTAAAAACATGTGTCTATCTTTGAATGTAACATTACTTCTGTAAAGTCTCAAATGGTATTTTGTTTCTAGTTTGAATTGCACGCCAAATACTCGGGTTTTTTTTCTTATTTTAAGATTATCTGATGGAAAACTTATGTTTTGCAGGTCACGACAAGGACAATCCATTATATTTGCTCGGGCAATATAGTGATGATGAGGTGAACGATGATGTGGCTACAGAACCAGAGATTAAGGTTGAGGAGTTGGTTGCCAATGATGCCAAGGTAACCTAAACCAGAGATATACTTGGGATCATAACTGTGGGCCAGTCACCGATTTTTCGGGTGATAGTCCCTTGCATTTTTCAAAAAAGAAAAAAAAAAATAATTGGGATCATAAATTTTGGTTGAAGGATGTAGCCTTTATGTAGAAGATATGTAATGTCTAAAAATGAAATTCTTTTCATGGCCTTAATCTTTTTTCATAGAACATGTTTATATTTGGAACTTTGAATAGTTTCACGTTTTTTCAGGAAAATTTCGATAAGGAAAATAATGGAAGTGCAGAATGTTGTACTGGGAAAGAATTTGATCAAGGGGACATAAAAAAGATTTCAGATGAACTTAGTTTAGTTCATGATGATTTCCAAAATAAGGATATTGCAATTCGCGAAGTGCAAGATCACAATACATTAACTGATGCAGGCGTGTCTAGTGTTTCTGAAATTCAAAATACTCCTGATTCCATTGATGGATGGAATGTTCTATTAGATGAGCAAACCAACAGATACTATTACTGGAATACGATAACTGGAGAAACGTCCTGGGAGCTTCCTAATACATCTCAGGGAGCTTCTGCCATCAGTATGTAGTTTCTCCGACTACTAGATTCATAGTTTGGTACTCACTTTCTGTTTATTGTTACAGGCTGTGCCAATGGATTTATGACCCATGATGTCAGTCAATCCTCGGAGAATCATGAGTCTAGTGGAGTTCTTGGTGTTACATATACTGACACATTCATGGTTCATAGTTATGAATCTTTGAATAATGATAAACCTGAAGAAAATCATCTTTTGGGCGATTATACTAATTCAGAAGCAGCAGAATTTGACCCAGACCATCTCCTTAAGTTGGGAGAGGTCATTATTCAGAGATTGAAGGCATTAGAAAGGTATCATACCCTCTTATTAATCCTTCTCTGCGACTACATTATTTCTTTAATTTTTGTTGGTGGAATTAAATTAGTTGTGGTTATGTGTTTTAGGCCAGTTGAAGATGCTGAAAGAAAAAACTGGAGATTAAAGTGCATATGGGAGGTTGAGATGAGGCTCTCTGACTGCAAAACCCTGTCATCATATGGATCCTCGCTGCTTCCATTTTGGTGGCATACCAACACGCAGTTTCAGCGAATCAACAGTGTTCTAGACCAAGAAGAGCCTCCTGTGCAAGAAATTCCTGATCTTACGTCAACTTCAGTAACTCAGCTTGATTCCTGCATACCAAAAGACATGACCAATTCACCAAAGTCTGATTCCTCTGGAGATGGCCAAGATTCAAAAGCTGGGGAAACTGTCGCAGACAATCCCAGCAAAGACATTGATCCTTCTATGTCAAAAAGTTTTGAAGAAGAAATGGATATGGATGTAGAAATGGAGGTGGATGAAGAGGGTGTTGCAGAGGATAGTGCACTACCACCACCGGAGGATTGGATTCCACCACCACCGCCACCAGAGGAAGATGTCATCCCTCCACCTCCTATGGAAGAGCCTCCTCCTGAGCTAGGCCCGCCACCTTCACTATTGAAGTCTTATCCTTTGCTTCCATATTCAGAGCTAGGCACCCTTCCTTATGCAGCGACAGCCTTAGACTATTATGGTCCTTCGGCGGGTGGAGGAATCGTGGTGTCGGCATATTATGCCGAACCTCAGCAAGTTGCAGAAGCAAGCAGCGAAGTCAGTCTGGTGACGCCAGTTGTGTGGCATGATGTTTCTGTACCAGCACCCATAATTGGCAGCTCGGAGTCATCTGGCTACATTAAGGCAGACATTGTGAAGGCTGCATCCTCTGTTGTGGCTTCCAGCACGATTGAGATTCCCACCACCTCTGCCATGGCCCAGAATGTGCCCGATTCAGTTGCTACTGCAAAAGCACAGTCCAAAGGTTTGGGGTGCTCATCCCAAATTTTTTTTATTACATGGGTTTACATGGGTTTTTTATGCAAACTCGTTATAATCATGCGATTACAGCAACTCGCGGCAAGAAACGAAGTGTGGCGGTGGCCCCAACACTGCGATTGAATAAGAAGGTTTCGAGCTTGGTAGACAAGGTGTCAATCTCTTGTTCTTTTACTGTGAACTAGCTGTTCATAGTGCCGCTGACTTTTGGGAGTTCCTGTTGTCTTAATCAGTGGAAAGCAGCCAAAGAAGAGCTGCATGGGGACGAGGATGAGCCAGAGGACCCTTACGATATCTTGGAGAAGAAACGCCAGCGAGAAATTGAGGTCTGATTGAGGAAACTCGTGTAGATTCTCGTAAAAATATAGTTTTATTATTGATGGCCTGACGTTTGATTGTGGTGGGACAGCAATGGAAGTCTCGACAAATCGCCAGTGGGGAGGCTCGGGAAAATGCTAACTTTCTCCCTCTTGGCGGTGACTGGTATGTTTATCTGACATCCTGCATCCTCTCTAGAGAGAGAGGTGTTTGTTTTGTTGGGTGGAGCCTGAAATATTTCTTGTGGTGGATAGGAGAGAAAGAGTAAAGCGTAAGAGGGCAGAAGCAAATGCGAAGCCATCATTGCCGGGCAACGAGGCGGGAAGAGACAAGAAGAAGCCAGACCTTAGCCAACTCTCCAAAGGCCTGCCTACTGGCTGGAAGGTGCATGTCTTCTAGGAAAGCTTTAGTGATAGAAGAGGGGAAGAGAGTCTCCTGAAACTCTAAGTTAACCAGAGTTAGACAGAGTGAAGCACCTTTTGTTGCGTCGAAATTTTAGAGATTATAGAGAAAAAAAGTGAGGTATGGTTTTCAAAATCTCTAATCTTTCTTGTCTAACGTCTCCATTTACAGGTCTACTGGGACGAGTCTTCCAAGGAAGTTTACTATAGCAACCTGCTCACTGCACAGACCACATGGATCCGGCCTTCCTCTTGATCTCATGACAAATAGCTCCCGAATCCCAATTTTGCCTACGCCTCTCTCGCTCTCTCTGTGCCGCTGTAGATAACTGCCTTGAGTCAATCTAAACCTCTGTCCTTCAAGTTGATACTGTAAAAAGGAACGCTTTTTTAAACTTCTTGCTATGGAAAAGATGAAGCTTCGACTCTTCTATCAACCAGCTGGTTCCTCAGGCTGCGAACTTCCCCTTCCCGCAGCACCTTCAATATGAACCCAAGAAAACGTGTCATTGATAGCTGAAATTCCAGGTGAGTTGCAAGTTCTGGGTTCAATTCTTTCTCAGAGGAAGAAAATGAACGAGAAAAATTAAAGGATCGATATGTATACTTTTTGTACTTCATGTTGGAGCCGCAAGGGCAAGGGGAATTCCTACCAAGCTGTCCTCCTTTCTCCATCTTGGCCCTCGCAATATCCAACGGCGTAGATCCCATCATTTTCTGTAGCTGCACTTAAAATGAAGTAAAAAAGATATATATCATCACTGCGAAGTCGTCCTCAAATCAGTCTCATCATTGATTGGCTAATGAACAAGTAATCACCTCTGTGAAGCTCTTCGGCAAAGGTTTACCTTCCTCCTTCAGCTTTTCTACCTTTTTCTGCGCATCTTTCGCCCACTGATACCTCGCAAGCGTGTTTTCCACCTCGGCCATTGTACAATTACATTGCTTCGCCGCGTCTTGCTTTTGAGAGCTCTGAAGATTCTGCACACCAATAAGATCAACAAAATTTACTATTCACCGCCTAGAAAATCATATAAATCATATGATGAGCATCCTCACTTCACCCGTGGGATCAATTGAACCTAAATAACGAAGAATCGCCGACTGCTTCTCAAACTCAACGGAAATAGTTGTCTCGCTACATCGACCCACAACGTACTGCTTCAGAGATCCCAGCTTCCTCGCCGTGTCCATTTGATTGGCGAAATCTGCTTATGCCGTGTCAGACTGTCAGCATTATTCCGTCGAAGGGAAAGAAAGAAATATTCGAGCTTACCCATGAGAGAAAACGACTGAGTCGCGGAGTCAACGTCCTTCTTCCCGGTGAAGACTCCTTTGACCTTGTCGAACCATCTGCCGCCCTCGAGCCGGCAGCTCGTCGAGGAGATTCCTCTCTTTAGCAGGTTCCAACTAGTCATCTCCTACAGAAATTTGGAGAATGAGTGTTTTTTATAGTACGGAGCACCTCGTGTATAATGGCTCGCGGCATCTTTTAACTAATGTGCTCCAGCTTCTGTTGTTCTGGAACGTTCTCTCAGCTATCTTAAAATTTTTCAAAAAAATAATTATAAAAATAATTTAAAGCACGTTCAGGGGTTATCGGACGTCCAAATTTCCATTTTTTTAGGGCTTGCGCCGTTAGATCGGTTGCAGGATGAAGTTTTACTACTTATTTAATGTCCTTCGTGCTTACGTCACAACTCTCTCTCTCCGCCAATCTTCAATTCTCGCCTGAGCCCAAATGGTGCAAGAGATCACGAGGTTCGGAATTTCCTACCGGTACCTGATTTTCTTGATTTCCGCATTCCATTTATTTCCGCGGAATTTTTGCTTCCGCTTTAATCTTAGAGGTTTTCAGATATGGCGGGGAGCATTGACAACTGCAAGATCGCGTCATTTTCCCCACTTTGGTAATCAATATGCTACAGCATCTTCGGCAGCTGCTCGCCTGTCTGACGAGATGTTGCGATTTGGAATTATTCGGTCCTCCCGGCGGCCTTGAAGATCCAGAATCTCTTGCCAGGGAGACCGTTTGTATGCTCCACGACTATAATTACTCCCAAATCTCGCTTTATATGATTTATGTTTTCTTATTATTGCAGTTAGTGTCAGCGAGATCGAAGCGCTCTATGAGCTGTTCAAGAAGATCAGCAGTGCCGTTGTGGATGACGGGCTGATCAATAAGGTATTTTGCTGTCCATAAGGACTTAATTTTCCAAAGAATCTTTTAATTGGCTTTTTAAGAATTTTTAGTATTATTGTTTCTTAAGTTGTAGTATTTTTTTGTTTACTTTTTGGTATTATTTATTTAATTATTAGTATTTATACTAACTTTCTGGTCTATCAACCATTTGATGTGCAGGAAGAGTTTCAGTTGGCACTCTTCAAGACGAATAAGAAGGAGAGCTTGTTTGCTGATAGAGTACCGACGTTTCCCTCACTTGCTATAATTTTTATGAATTGGGGCGTTATTTACATGGATTTGTTTGTCTCTGAGCTTTTAGGAATCTATGCTCATTATCGTTACTGATTCATTTGATTAAGTCTGGTAGAAATTTTCATCTTCTGTTTGCTTGCATGTCTTATTCAAGACTTTCTTTTTGTTTCTTGAACGACTGCAGAATATGGCTGTTAGCTGTTTATGATGTTCTCGTTAAACTCTTTTTGAACATTAATGTGTGTTTGTTCTCTTCTTGTTCATCAATATATTCATGGAACAATAATCAATGAGCTATATATTCGGGAAATCTTCCCTGGATCCAATAGAAAAATCAACGTTTAGCTATTATATGGCATGCCATTAATTCTCTTTTTAATAAAAAAATTGTCCTCGAGTGTCACTTTTTCAACTTTTTGGATGAATTTAACCTTACTGTTTGATAATATTGAAGGAAGTTGAGAGGATTTCCTGATCTCTTTTTAAGGACATGGCACTACCCTTTCTCGATCACTGCACAACTCCTCATAAACCCTGTGGATGCTTTGTCAGTGAGTTAACGGGATGGGTGGTCGACAAATCTTCTGATTCTTGACCAAAAAGCAGTCAATTTTATTGGTGTGGAAGCATGGAAAATGGTGCTATAACTTCAATGAAATGCAACTAGCGATTTCAGTTCTTTGACATATTAGCCGCAAGCCTGACAATGATAATTTTCTTGAGCCTATTGACCACTTCAGCTTGGTCATCCGATGGATGATTACTCGAGGGGTCCATCAGCGTCATGCAATTTAAGCAGTTTCCTCTTCAGACGGCCTAATAACCAATCATCTTGGTAGTTCTCCTGTAACAGTGAAGTGATAATTTTACTGGAAAACTCTTGATCTGTCAAAGGTGGCTTATTTGTCCAAACTTTCAATTAAACAGTAAACTATGCAACTGAAATTTTTGGTGAGTGTGAGACCGGGAGTTTCACTTCATGACCCTCACTTTGCATTTTTTTCTCTTAGGTGCCATTCAGTGTGTTTTTTTCTGGGCGTTGTCAAAATATGATAAACTTTGGATAAATGGGGATAATTTAAATGGATATTTTTCTCTGGATTTTAATTTTTTAAAACAGATTAAGTTATCTGTTTATTTATGGATGTAAATAAGATTCTGTTTGTTGCATTATCTGTTTTTATGGATGTAAAATGATTATTTATGATTGCATTTGATATATGATGATTTCATGATTCATTTTATTTTTCTGAAGGTATTTGATTTGTTTGACACCAAACATATTGGGATACTTGGCTTTGAAGAATTTGCTCGCGCTCTATCTGTTTTCCATCCTAATGCACCCATTGAAGATAAGATCCACTGTAGGTGGCTTCTACATGTCATTTATTTGTCTCACTTCTCTCCCATTGGCTTATTTTTCTCTTCTTTATTCCACGTTCCGTTATTTGATTCATACAGTTTCATTTCAACTGTATGACCTCAAGCAGCAAGGGTTCATTGAGAGACAAGAGGTGAGACTACTATTTTCTCCTTGGGTCAATTCAATTATCACATTTTTATATGGAATGATTGCAATGGAGTATAAATTAAAGGGGTGATAAAAAAGATGGAAGGAAATGAATCATTTACAAACTCATCAGATCTCCCATTGTACTTTTGACCAGGTGAAGCAAATGCTCGTGGCCACGCTCGCAGAGTCCGGCATGAACCTTTCTGATGATGTCATAGAAAGGATCATTGACAAGGTGAGAGTATTATTTTGTTATTAGTATTTTTTCCAATCACCGGTTTTCAAATACTTAGATGAGGGTACTGCAGTCATTTGGTGGTCTTGGGGCTTTTGGTATCTTAACTTCCTTTGGTTACCTATACGAGATGTGTCTCTCTTGAATAGATTGAAGCACTTCTATTCTAATCCTAGGTCGCTGAGCGTCTCTTTTCCC
This sequence comes from Lemna minuta, assembly GCA_024174645.1. NCBI lineage: Eukaryota > Viridiplantae > Streptophyta > Magnoliopsida > Alismatales > Araceae > Lemna > Lemna minuta. Next base: position 12,326,974 of record CM044102.1, on the reverse strand, counting down.
CACACATGTTGTTCTATCCTCTCCCCCCACACCTCTTTGCTTTCCACTAGAATCTTCAAAGTTTAATCAGAAATACTGACATAGATGAGTTTGTTGTTTTTTTATTGAAGACATTTGAGGACGCAGATACAAAGCATGATGGCAAGATCGACAAGGAAGAGTGGCGGAGTCTCGTCATGAGGCATCCTTCTCTTTTGAAGAACATGACCCTTCAATACCTCAAGTATGCTTCATTTACATACTGAAGAAGTCCATTTATGCCAATTATCACATATTGCAGAAAATTCCATCTGAATTTGACGAAAATATATACCGGCCGCCCATGGTTTGCTTCATTTCCTTTTATTATTTTGCTGTGGACAGGGACATTACTACAACATTCCCGAGCTTTATTTTCCACTCTCAGGTCGACGACACATGAACTGTTGTCTTCAAGGTAATTAGTTATTTGTTTCTCGAACTCAAACAACCCTAGAATGAAGTGCTCAATCTTATCATAAAACAGGGGGCTCCTCTGCATGGCTTCTTCATGTCAATTACATATAAGAGAGAAAAATATGATCCAGCTTTCAACAGGCCAGATAGACATCTAGCATTTCATCTTCACAGGCATTTATTTATTTATCTTTGTGTACATGTTTTTATGGGAGCAGGATCGTACACTCTCAAATTTGATTGGAAGAATTATGTTTTCCCCTCAGGTTTCCTATTATTTTACTCTCTAAATGTCTTGATCTAAATGGTGGATTATACACAAGTGATTGTGGAGTCTGGGCATGGGCAGAGAGCTTGCCCTTCCACTGCTGTATGGTATGCCTAGGCAGGTCATCATGCTGTATGGTATGCTCATGGTGAGCATTAACATTTTTCCCAAGGTAATTAAATCCAGAAAAAAATGAATTCATATCTGTATGTTGGTGTCTTTCTAAGTAATATATCTAACTATTTTATTATTACATTAGAAAATTTTATTTTTTCTTAAAAGATTTTCATAAGCAGTCCTGCACAAAAATCTGTTATTCAAAATTTTGAAATTAAGAATTCAGTAATTAAGAATTATACATAATATATATGCAGTAAGTTCGCAAAGGGTGGAATATTGAATAAAATGACAATGAAGGATTGTACCAGATGAATCATATTTATATGCAACTAAAAGAAAGGCAACATGAATCTCATAAAATTGGTTGAAAAACAATTAAAAAAGAGCAGAATACATGTTTCATGGTTTTATAGATGTGACATCCATCCATCCATCCATCTCCCAAATGTTAAAGGGACTATTGCTGCTTCCACCACTTCAATGGGTTGACCCATGAATTGCCAAACTACGATGTACCATTTTTTGTCTTCATTGAATTAGTACCGTGTGTCGGTAAGTCCCTTGAATATTCTAATTTGAGAAAGGCTTAACACAACACCATCCCCCTTCTAGTCATTAGATTCACTCAGTAGGGATTTGCCCACAGGACTCCCATTAATCCCCTCAAGATTTCTTACTTCTCCCTCAAGTTTTCTCTCCCCATAGTTGTCTGTTTCTCTCTGTTTCTTCATCTTCTCTTCTAGTCACCTTTCCATCTCTTCACCTTCATATTCTCACCTCTTCGTCTTCTTGTACCCCCATCATCTTCCATACTCTCCCCTATATAAATCGGATTGAAAGCTCAATGAAAAACAACCAAGTATACTCTCTTTTTAAAAATTTCAATTCACATGATATCAAAGCTTTTGGGTTTTCAAAACCCTTCTCAAAAAGTCAAAAACATCTTTTCAGTTGTTTCCTTGGGTCCTCACTCTACAGCCATCTCTTGTACACTTTGCAGGTTGACAATATTTGTCTCTCACTCTTTGAGCACCGCCATCTCTAGCAACACCTCCAGGCATCACCAGCCACTAGCATCACCTCGTGATGGCGTCATCTCCTATAGCACCATTAATCATTGTTGTCCCTAAAAGTGCTTCAAGACATTGTTGTTGAGAGGGAAACCCTAAAATTATAAATCTCAAATAATTTTAGGAGAAGATATATGTTTATACAAAAAGGGAGAAGAGAGAGAACAAAGATATGTCCATGTGAGATCAAGGGCTTCAATGGGCTTATTTGGGTATGCGCTAACACTTTCCCTCAACCCAATGAGCATAGAGATAAAACATGATAGATATTATATGGTTTACAAGCTAATTACACTTTAATATATTGACGAAACGAATTGATGCAGTCATTTATTACACAACAATTCATGTCAAAACTAATACCAAACTCAACAATTTTATCAAATAATCATGAATTAAGGAGTATAGTGCTGAATAAGGGCCGATTCCATGGAGAAATTGGATAATTTCATATGATCTTTTAAAATTCGATCAAATCGGAAGTTGAATCATAGTGAGAAATTAGAGAAATTAATATATTTGGAAAAAATTGAAAACAAATCCTCTAAATCAAACATCACTGAATTTGGATCAAGATTCGCGAAGAAATCATCAAGTGAATAAGAGAGAAATTTCTGAAATTAAAAATCGCGAAAAACTGAAATTGAAATTGACTAAAATTACGATTCGAAATTGAAATCTATAGCTATACGAAGGAAGATTAGGATGAAATATGATCTATAACCCAAGATTGCACTCGAATTGATCCAATTATTTTCCAGATCAAAGGCTTTTCATTCCCAAATTTGAAAAATGATCGTGGATGTTCAAGAGCCGATGTCTTTCTATTTTCTCAACGAAATCTCACTTTCAAGCACTCCGTGGATGCGGAAATAGATCTAGAAGCGAGAGATTCAAGCAATTGGAAGCAAGAGATTTATGTCTAAACAGTTCGATTACTCGAATTGCCCTGGAATGCTTTACAATGTCAAAGAACATTTGTATTTATAGGGAGAATTGGGTGTAACCGCCCGATCGAGTATTTAATCTTTGATTAACGGCTCTAATAAAACATAGGAGTGCAAATCGTTACAGTTAAGTCGTGTTCGTTAGATCTCAGATGCACCGTCGAGATGAAGCCACGTCGCGTACATTATAAGTAACCCATCAAACTTTTGCTGTTTGATTTTGATCCGACGCTCTAGATGCATTTCATTGGTTTTAATCTCAGCCGTCGATAAAAACGGCTGAGATTTAATCGTTTTAAAACGATTCGCCAGAGAATAGAATTGCGCAACGTACCTCCCCCATGCCTTAAGTGACGATCAGCGGTCACGATTAATCATGCGATTGGACGCTCAGAGTGCGGCCACGTCACCTGCACAAAAATAAAATGTTATTTAAATCAAATAAATTGATTTTAAATTCATAAAAATTCAAAAAAAATTGAAAAATATCTAAAAATTAGAAAATTCATATATTTTAAAATAAAACTCCAAATTAATCCAAATTATTTTCATTGGATCAGAAATTAAATTATCTATCATTCTAAGAAGTTAAATTTAATCAATAACTGGAGAATAAATTTTTATTTAAAAAAATATACTTATTTCTTTTAGATTTTAAAACTTAGAAAAATATATGAGTGTACATAAAATGATTTCTCGTATTATTTAAACTTAAAAAATAATTATAATCTCAAGAAAACATGGGTTATGAAAATATTATCTTTAATTGATCATAATTAACCCTAAATTAATGCATTTTGAGATTATAATGATTTTTTCATAGAATGATAGATAAACACTAAAAAATATGATAACATATATCTTAATTTATATTAAGGAATTAAGGAATGTCTTATGCCTTAATTTGCATTAATAATCATGTATTTTCATGTAGTTAGGATGTTATCATATATCTCATTTATATTCATTGAAATGAAATTTACTAGTTGTTATTCTTAAGTGATGTTTATAATGAAATCCATGAGCATATATAATGAATAAGTGAATTATGATACAATCATAAAATAATCATCACTAGTCTTTAAACATATATTCTAAATATTCCTTTGAGTCAGATGTTCGAGAAGGAGATCAAAATATCAAAAAATAATAAAACTATTTGATCTAACTCATATGATGAGCATGAACTGATCTTGTGGCTATTGGCGTGCAGAACACCAAGGATAGATAACATGTACTCTTTGGATAAAGAGTTCATTGAATTGATCTATAAAAATCAGGAATGGTTCTATACTTAATTGTCAATCAAGTTGATTTAAGTTACAGTCTAATTTGATTCTAGTGCCGATACAAGTATTTGGTGAGAACCTAAATCTCTATCTAACTGCGGTTTAGTATCAGTGATGACATTTTTCGATGTCATTTTTTGAGAACCTAAACCTATACTTTCAATGCCATTTGAGTTGAATATAAATTATGCAAAATTTTTGTGACACCACAATCCGCATACATATAAATACATGTTTGACAAACGAATGATAAGAGATTAACACTTCCTAATAACATATATATACAACACATCAAGAATTCAAGATAAAAGTCTTAAATAGGTCAACTTCAACCATTAAAAACAGTTATAGAAACAATAGAGTTTTAGGAAATCATCTCCCACTCACTCTCATTCAGTGTCTCTCACTCTCTCACTCACACACACACACACACACTCTCGCTATTAGCTGCTACGTTCTCCATGGAATAGGGGAAGTACCTCTATGTCACCCTTGTTTCCTCTCCTTCTCTTTCTCACCACCTTCTTCAACCACCCTTCTTCATCTTTCTGCTCTATGTATTTTCTTTCTCTCACTCTCACTCTCTCATGAACCAAAAGAAGAAATATTTTTCTTCTTGTATTATCTTTTGATAGATATTATGTAGCCTATAAGCCAATCACACTGCTATAAATCTCATTTATGTTCATTGAAATAAAATTTATTTATTGTCATTCTTGTGTGATGTTTGTAATAAAGTCTATGAGCATATGCAATGACTAAGTAAATTATGATGAGATCATAATACAATGATCACTAGTCTTTAAACATATGTTCTAAATATTCATATTCGTGGGATATTTGAGAAGGACATTGAATTATCCGAAAAGAACAACACTCTCTGATTTGACTCATTTGATGAGTATGGTTGATCTTGTAACCATCAGTGTGGACACACAGGATAAATAGTGGGTGCTCTTTAGAGAAAGAGTTCACTGAATTGATCATTTTGAATCCCTGAATGGTAATTATACCTATTTGTCAATCAAGTTGATTCATGTCATACTTGTGTATATGGTCGTTTTGAGTTGAGATACCAAAGTCATCTTGTGGATGGATGATCATGTTTTGATATATGATTAATGAATCCCTAGCCACGACATCTCTAAAATGTCATATATTAGATACAACATGAAGTCCTCAAAGATGATTGTGTAGTCAAGATGGGATCATCTACCCTTGGTATTTGAAGAGATAGACTCAATGAATAAGATGTGATGAAAATCCTTGGCCAAGATAATGGAAATATCAGAGGAGTTCTTGATGATTTCTTACACAGCATCAGTATTAACTTGAGTGATCGATAAGGGTTTGACAGTTGACCATATCCTAAGTCATTCATGAGTCTCGTGAGGATGAAGAATTATACATACATGATAAATGATGACGAAAAATTTCTATAAAAGAGTTCTTACATACACCATATCTCCTAGAATACGTGGTGTAGCTTGGCACCCAACAGGCTGGCAACTCAACCTATTGATTGAGTTAAATCAATCTTTAATTAATTATTCTATATATTGATGTGAATAATTAATGAAGATTAACCAATAAGGTGTTATTGGGCCTATATAGTTATTAACTAGTGAAATATATGGACCTAGAGGGTCACACACATAAGGTCTATGGATGTTAGTGGATATAGGCATAATTATGAGGGCTTTTATGAAAAATCTATATATCTAATGTCTATAAATAGGGGGAGAATGACCACAACTGAAGATGCCCATGCAAGCCTTGTGGGAATTATCTCATTTGTTCTCTTTCTCTCTTGGTAAAGAGCTTTGAAGAGGAGATCCAACCATCTAGAGATTGTGTGGATAGCGCTAGAGGCTAAACACTTAAATCGCTTTAAGAACTCCCTCCAAGAAACCTTGCAAGTGTATTTTCTCATAAATACTAGAGGATAAGATTATGTGTTCTTGGTGCCTCAATATTTTGAATAATTTATTCAATGTATTATGTTTCATTCAATGTTTTGATTGAAATTTCACAAGGCTTATCAACCTCAGAACCCAAAACCTTCTTCGGCAGCTATGTTCTCTATGGAATGGTGGAAGCACCTCCAATCCACCCTTCTTTCTTCTCTATCTTCTCACTCTCTCTCATACACTCTCTTTGTCTTTCTCACTTGCCGAGCAAAAGAAGAATTTTTTTCTTCTTTCTTTAATTTCCTCTACCGTTATGTTCTCTGTGAAATGGTGGAAGTACCTCCTTTGCCACCCTTCTTTCCTCTCCTTCTTCTCTCTCCACCAAATTCTTCAGCCACCCTTCTTCCCCTGTATGCTCTCTCTCTCCCCCTCGCTCTCTTGCATAGGAGCGATGGGAAAAAAATCTTCTGTTGCACCTTTGCCTTCTCCACCAACAAGCCTCCCCCTCTTCTACCTTCACTCCTCTACCATCTTCATATGTCCTGCTCCTTCCACTTCCATCTCTTGTTTCTCTCCCTCGTGTAGGGAGGGAATTCCATCTCATGGAAAGAGAATTTCTTTCGCAGCTCCTTTTCTCTTTCTTCTCCCCTTCTTTGTGCTATCTCTCTCTCTCTCACACATGCATGCATCAAGAAATTTCTCACGCACACACAGACCTCCTTGCCATTCTTTTATGTCACTTCCCTCGTGCTGATCTCTCTTCTTCACCCTTTGTTTTCTTCTTTCCACTTCTACTCTCTCTTTCTTCATCTCCCATACGAGAGAGAGAGAGAAATGCTTTGGTGACACTTGAAGCAAAAACTAAAATTGAACTGAAACATTTGGTTTGGCCATTTTTTATCACTGCAGGTGTCACATTTGGTTTATTTTTTCAATATCCGGTTCAATTTCAATATCCCTAGTTGTGCATGTGTTCATTTAACTTGAGACCTAAAGATAACTTGTGGATGGATGATTGTCTTTTGATTATGTCTTATAAATCCCTGATAACATGCAACTTACACTTGAAAATACATGATTATTAATATAATTTATGGTATAAAATATTTCATTCTTATGCATGTCATCATACTTTGAGTGCATATTCATCATTCTATGTAATTTACTTCAATAATATCAATGCATCATTTTAAGGGATAATTATGTATAAATTAAAATTGAATTTATAAAATAGATTAGTCCAAATAATAGATTAAAATAGATTGAATTGAGCTTTTACTTGAGTTTTAAATCCAAATAATAAGAGAAAATAATTTCATACATATTTTTCTAGGTTCAATTTTCAAAGAAGATGAGTGTATTTTTGAGTTACAAATTTTTTATCTTATTATTTCTTAAATTAAAATTAGTTTTTGGATTAAAAAGGAGTTCTCTTTTAAAATTATTAATTTTCTAATTATTAGGGATTTTCTAAGAATTTTTGAATTTATTTATAATTTATTTTAATTAAAAATATTTTAAAAACTAGTTTTTCTAGTGGTCGCTTATGTGGCTGATGATGTGGCATGTGCGCTTGCATGCCACCAGGTGTCGGCATATATGCGTGCCACACGGCTCATGTGTGGCATGCATCATTAGAGATTGAGTGCCCTTTGAGGGAAAAAGCTAACTATAGAATCTGCATATCTATCTATATCCAAAAATTTCTTTAATTTCTTCAATGTGGGACTATGTTTTTATTTCTCCCATATAGGTAACCTAGCATAACAAGAGGTATCAGATTAAATGATTGAATAAGAAGCATTGATTTTCACTTAGTCAGGAGGGGTAAGTGGTGCACTTGGATTCAAAGATTATTCATTTTATAAAAGACAATGAATCTCAACTTTCCAATAGGGGAGTTATAATGGTTCAAATTCAATGCGCCAGATGAAGTCCTCCAAGCGATGTGTTGCAGCATCGTGGGCATCTGCTGAAGATCAAATGATGAACATTTCACGATGATTCTTGTACATGTGATTACACGACGATGAAGATCTGATGGCCACGACTTAAAAACACCAATTCGTTTCCTCTCTTTTAATCGCAGCCATTAATTGAAGACGAAGAGATGATCGAACAACCACACTCAAATTTAGCTCTATTTATACCCCCCCTCTCTTCGAACGGTGTATGCATTCTTGGATTTTCAATTGATTAAACCTTTTGGACAACATAGTCCTTGAATATCTTGTTTTGATCCTCTTCTAGACTCATTTCTATGTACAAAGAGTGCTTGAAATCAAGATTTCATCCACAAAGAAGGAAGAATTTGCCGCTTGAACTCTAGATTTTGTTTGTCAAAATACAGAATGAAAAGTCTTGATTATGCAATTAATTGAATAATTTTGAGTGTGATTTTGGGTTAAATTACGTGTTTTTTCCTAGTCTTTTGTCATATAATTAGGGTTGGGCGGTCTTGGTCCGGTCCGGTTTTTGGCACACCATTCGGTCCAAGTCTTGGTCTCGGTCCGGTCTCAGTCCACCTCGGTCACGGTCCGGTCCGGTCTTAACTTCGGTCTTTTCAGCGTACCTGAAAAGAGATCCATTTCCCCATTTCCTTAATAAAAATAAATAAATATATCCTAAAAAATATAAGTAAGAAAGATATCCTGCAGAAAATCGTCGCATCAATTCTCCTTAATATCCTGCATAAAATCAATTACTGCAGAAAAATCAATGAATTTCTCTTCCATTTTAAACAACCACAACTCCACTACGTTAATGAAGACTGAATCTCTCTCTCTTCTCTTGATTTACTTTGCTGGTTGAGAGAGAGAGAGCTTAAGACTTTCAAAGTCCCTCATTTATTGCAGCACTAACTAGACAAGTAGCTTGTGCTGATGGAGAAGAAAATTTCCACAGCCACTCAAACAAATTGCAGAAATGTAGAGAGAGAGAGAGAGAGAGAGAGAGAGAGAGAGAGAGAGAGACATCACAAACTTGAAAAAGACGTCTCCAATGAAGGCGTCTTCTCTATCGCCTCCTCAGACCGAAGCTTATCATCGTGAATAATGGCCGCAGCCGGTAAATAAGAGTAAGAGCTGTTGTGATTGCTACCACTGAGTCCCTGGGTGCTTATCCTACTAGCCAAGAACCGCCTTATAAGCCCCCTCAAAATGGGAGCCATCTCCTCTGGCTTGTGCTCCAAGTAGTACATGATGCCCCCCATGCTCAAGCAAAACAGAGCCACCTGGATCGTAACAAGCATTAACAGAACCGTACTGAATTCATTCGAGCGATCATGTGTTCAGCCCATGGAGGGATGGAGAGTGAGAGAGAAGTTGAAAGAGGGAAAGACATGGGGGAAGAGAGAGAGAGAAGTAGAAAGGGAGAGGAAGGGGGCGAGACAGAAGTAAAAAGGGATGGAGAGGAGGAGAGAGAGAAGAAGAAAGGGGGAGAGAGAGAGAGGAGTGGGGGGAGTGAAGGGAGGGAAAGAGAGAGAGAAGTGGGGGAGGGGAGGGGAGAGAGAGAGAAGTGGGGGAGGGGAGGGGAGAGGGGGGGAGGGAGAGAGAGTGAGGGGGGGGGGAGAGAGGGGGGAAGAGAGAGAGAGATAGCATCCACAGTGTCAGAAAATAATTCACCTTTGAACAATTTGATTTGAACACCGTAGATTAGAATACCATAATTTTTCAGAGCCTGAGAGGCATACCTCAGTATTCTTGATCTTTGGAAGAAGATGCCTGTTGATGAGGATGTACCAAAGAGAGTCTGTTGCACGAGGAAGAACGTATATCGCAAGCTCTCCTCGCCGTGGTTTCTTCTCGACAAGTATGGAGAGGGCTGCAACCCCACCAGCCAGCCAGTAGACGAGCTTGTGATCCCTCACGTAGACGTTTCTTTGGAGACATATTGCAGCCTATTGTCGCCAAGAGAGAAGTTTTACCAACTGCATTACTATTTTTGGAATCGAGGGGCAGGGTGGGTTGCTGGGCACCTAAAATATCCCCACAAACCCTGAGAGGAATGATGTGGAACGAACAGCTCCCGTAAAGGCATTCCAACTTGTGTGGAGGGGGTTCTCCATGAACTAGGTCACGAATGTATGAAATGCTTGGTCAGTATGGGCTGGAGAGAGCCGGAAGAGCCTGAGACTAGGTAAGGCCGCAAGGGAATGAGAATATGAGTATATGACATTCGCTGATTTGGGATTGGGAATTTTTGGAGTTACGTAAATCGGAATTTGGAATCGGTTAAAGTCGGAATTTGCCCTTCGGTCCAAGACCGAAGGGCTGAAGCAGACCGGACCGAATTTGGACCGAGACCGGTCCGGTCCATTTTCTGGGACCGACGGTCTCGGTTCGGTCTGGTCGACTGAGTCTCGGTCGGTCTTTGGACTTCCCTACATATAATATTAGATTTTAATTTTGATGCATAAATTAGTTTTATTTTTCCAAATTATTTCAATTTTTCTCTCTTCACGGTTGATTTTTTTTCTTCTCACTTTGCTTTTTGATTTCTTTGTGGATACAAGTCCAACTCGAGTGATTTCGATTATGTGGATTGGTCTTTGAGTTCTCTTTCTAAAGATACTAATTTATTTAATTTCTCATTGCAATTCAGTGTCCAATTTGATCAAGATTTGAAGATATATCAAGAAATATCCCTAATTCTTTGTGGATTCGACCCTTGCTTGATTCAAGAAATATCAAGAAATATCAAAATTTGATCAAAGTGATTTTGTATTTGAAGAGTTTTTTTGAGCCTATAAATAACATGACAAAGTGAGCACACTTGAGTAGTCTCCTCTTGTAGAACATACCCTATAGGTTTCTCTATAAAGACTTGCTCATCTAGATTATGGTAAAGAAATGCCTTGGAACATCCAATTAATGAAAGGGACAAATCTTGATTTATTGCTAAAGATAAAAGAATTCAAATAGGGTTCATAAGGACAACCAAAGAGACGGTCTTATTGTAATCAATGTCATGAGCTTGAGTGAATCATGTGGCCACCAATTGAGATTTGTAGAGAGCCAAAATTTGTTGAGCTCAAAGTCGTCGCTTGTTCAATCCCAAAAAATTCACTATTTATAAGCTAGGAAGCTATGAAGCAACCAGGAGATATAGGATGCATAGATTTCTAGGTCTATACATGAGGATTCTAGGGCACAAAAATATCAGCTTGAGGAAGATGGGGCTGAGAGAGATGGAGAAGATTTCTTGTCAACTCTCAGAGCTGTCCATGGGAAAGACAAGACTAGTGGGTTTGAAATTATTCTACAAATCCTAAGAGTATGAGAGCAAAAGAAAATACTCAACCTTAAGAGAGCAAATTTAGGAGTCGTTAAATATCATTGATCATGAGAGCATTAGAAAAGAGTTTAATGTGATAATGGAGGAAAGGAAGGAAGAGAGAAGGGATGGATAAAGAGAGGGAAATCAGCAAGAAGAAGTAGATAACTGAATTGGAGGAAAGATAGAGAGAGATGGATCGGAAGAAAGATGATCCCGGAAAGAGGGAGAATAAAAAGAGCACAAAGAAGAAGTCAAGAGGAATCGAGAGGGTGAAGGATTGATTACTCGGGGAATAAGGAGATTGAGAAATTGAGGGAAATGGAGATTGCGAGTGGTTAAAACAGAGAGAGAGAGAGAGAGAGAGAGAGAGAGTCAGAGAGAGAAGGGAAAAAGGCAGATAATGTGAGAGCGATGGGAGAAGAGGGAGAATGCAATCGACGGAAATATCGCATGTGAGAGAGTGAGAGTTTGAGAGGGAAATAGAGCTAGAAATAGAGAGATTGAGAGGGTAAGGAGCGAAAGAGAAGGTGAGAAGGCAATCGAGAGAGAACGAGCGAGGGAGAGCATGAACGCGAGAGAAAGAGAGAGATTGAGAGAAAGCGGGAAAAAACTTTGGGGAGAGAAAGAGCGATCGAGGGAGAGAGAAAGTGAGAGAGAGAGAAAGACTAAGCGGAATAGACGGTGAGAGAAAGATGTGACGACCGAAAAGCAAGGACACGAGAGAGTGGCAAGAGGGCAAGAGGGAGAGAGGTTGCGACACGAGGAAGGAAATTAGAGAAAGAGTGTGAGATTGGGGAAGAAGAAGCATGAGCGAGTGAGAAATCGATGAGAGATAGAGAACAGAATGGAAGGAGAAAGAGAGCGAACGGCTGAGAGCGAGACTTTGAGAGAGAAATAGAGCTAGAGCAAGAGGGATAGAAAGGGAAGGAGCAAAAGGGAAGGTGAGAGAGCAAGAGGGAGAGAGAATGCAGCGCAAAGAAAGAAATTAGAAGAGAAAGTGAGATTGGGGAAGAAGAAGAGAGAAAGAAATCAAGAAGGGAACCTGGAAGGAGAAAGCTAGAGAGCGGGTGGGAGAGGAATAGCGAGAGGGAAGGAGAAATCAAGAGGGGGAGAGGGAGCAAAAGAGAAAGCGTAGTTGGTTTCGAGAGAGAGAGAGAGGAAGCAAGAGATTGAAGGAGAGAGAGAGTGAATAAGATGAAGAGAAGAAGAGCAATAGAGAGAGAATGTGAAAGAGTGCGAACGGTTGAGGAGGACGAACAGGAAAGCAGAAGTTTTGAAGAGAGAGGGGCTGAGAGAGAAATTTAGCGGGAGATTTGCAGAAATCACGAGGTATGGGGCACAGAGAGAGGGAGAGAACAAGAATGAAGGAGGAGAGTGCTGAAGATGCTGAAGTAGATGCTGAAGGAGGAGTGAGAATCGGGAAGTAGATGCTGAAGATGGAGAGAGTGTGAGGCCGGAAGGGAGATCACAAGGGAGATAAAAATACAGGCAAAAGAGAAGGAGAGCGTTTTAAAGAGTGATTTGGAGAGAGAAAACTGGAGAATCAAGAGAGAGGACGATTGCGATAGAAATTGAGCGAGAGGGGAAGAATGAGCAGGAGAGCGAGCGAGAGAGAAGTAGACGAATAGATAGGAAAGAGGGAAGGTAGGGAGGAAAAAGATCGGAGAATGAGGGATTGGGAGAGTGACTGAAAAGGAACACGCGAATGGAAAATAAAATTAACAACAATAACTTGAGATCCTTCAACTGCATCCTTCATGCTTTAATGGGATTTTGAAATATGATCCTTCCTTCAAATTTTTCTCTTTGGGAGTTGTTCTCTTTGACTATTTTATAAATTTTCTTGAAATAAACAATCAACATATATGTAGAGAAATTCTATTTCAAGAAAAAATATCTATTAAAAATTTTCAGTCATGAAATGGTGGGTGTAATAACATATTCAAGAGTTTAGTGTAATCATGTATGTGCATTTTATGAGTACTTACAATCATTTTTATGCTCTCATCAATTATGCCACTAGAAAATCAAAATTTTGACATCATTGGGGTATGATACTAAATCCCATAGACCACTATTCATGAGGGATGATACTCAAGATCCACTAATGCTTTCCATTTAAGTAGCTAGAAAGCTTCATGTTATATCTTGAGCAACAACTTAGGAGGACACAACAAGGGTGGAGTTGTAGGTGGGAAGGCGATCATAGGAAAAAAAAATGGTAATGGGATGTTGCGTACAAGAATGTGTACCCTTATGCAAGGCAATGTGCTGGTGTGGGTCATTAGGAGGTGGGTCATAGGGTAGAGTGGTAGTAGACGATGGTACATCGAAGACTTAAGTTAGAGAGGAGGCGACGACCGGAGTAGAGGGATCCATCAAGGGCATACATATTGGAGAGCTAGTTAGGGTATAAGCGTGAAGGGTGCTGATGGATTAGGACATTCCTTAGAGATGAGAAAGGGAGGTGGCATAATAGAATGTGCAATGCTAGAAGAAAACCCCAAGGAGGAGAAGGAGATGAAGTAGGAATAGAAAGAAAACTTTTGTAGGGGTTAAGAAGTAGATCCGAGGAGAGGAATAATAGATGAAGCTAAGTAGGGGATGTCTTCATGGAAGCTGACCTTAGTGGAATTGATATATCACTATATAATCAAGAAAATTGATGCGATAACCTATCTACGTTTATGAATAGTCAACAAATACTCATTTTTAACACCCAAGGAGAAATTTGGATAAAGATAGTTTATGGTGTAATAGAAAGGTAGTGCACTCAGAAACATAGGGTGGTAAGGTAAATAGAGAGGCATCATGGAAAAGATGACAAAGATGGGATCGCACCGCCCAAAGGAGAAGAGAGAAAGTCATTATGGAGATCAATGGTTGTCATGATGATATTAGGCCACATGCATCTCTTAGAGTAGTCAGTGAGTAATGTCAAGTAACATGTGGTACTTTCTTTTTGTAATACCATTTTGTGGAGAGGTGTAAGGGCAGGTTGTTTGCTGGATGATACCAATGTCAACATAAAAGGTTTGATGTAAGGGCAGGTTGTTTGCTTGCACTCTATTGTGCCATTTTTTTGGGCATTTGGGAAGAGGATCCCCGATGAATGATGAAATGCTACTTGACATGTTGATGAACGATGAATGATTTTTTTGGCATGTCGCCGTCATATTCACCCCCTAGTTTGAATGGAACGAGATGATGCATGGGGAAAATTTGTGTTGCAACTTGAGTTTGGAAGTAAATAATTGTACCAATACCATTAATTTTATTCTTTAAAGGGAAAGCCAAGAACTATGAAGGACTTTATGATGGATTCTAGTATGGCTCATTTACTTTGGATATTCTTTGCCCTAGAGAACTAGATGCAAGCACACATATGAATAATTCTAATTTTAAATATGACATTTGGCTAACTTAGACTTATGGAAAAATATTAAAAAGATTTCACCTTAATCACAGATAATCGCATATAGAGTAAATAAGGGGTCAAACCATAGTTAGGAAGGGTAGTACATGTAAAAGTTAATTTATGAAAAAGTCATGATTTTCACAAAGAAAATGAATGGGATAGATAAGAGATGTGAGAATAATGCAATGCAATGACATATAATATCTAAATCCCCTTTGGAAGATAAGAATATTCAAAATCGATGAAAGAAATGTAATTTTCAAAGTTTACGATTAAAAAAATATGAATATTGAAAGAATAGATCCTCGTCTAATTTTTCTTGTGAAATAATCAAAGACTCACTCTAGCAATGCTAATATTTTTTTCCATTCCTTCAGGATTCAATATACTGTGTCTAGATTAAGAGTTTACATCCATGAAAAATATTATAAAAAAAAATGAAGAAAACCACTATAAATAATTTTGAACACCAAATGATGACACATCGATGCCCTCTTCCCTTCGAGCTATATAATATTAGAAACATGGAAAAAATGTTAAAAACACCTAGGTTTTGCTGCTCCTTTTTATGATTGGAGCATACGAAAGAAGAGGATAAAAATAGACAAATCTGCCATTAAAATTTTAACCCAAAACTCTTTCTAGATCATCAGATATCAAGACTCGAAGCTAGAGCATTCCCAATTGTTGATATCTTTCTTTGTCCATGTTAGAGTTTCAAATCCATATTTTTTCCATGCCAAAACCATATTCGAAAAGCCATGATGATTGGCACCAATGTCCATGCCCGTCACATCGTCGAAACCCTAAAACTAGGTGTGCCACTTCTTTGAAATCTGAAAAAAGGTAAAGAAATTTATTTTAAAATGGCATCAGCAAATAGGAACATGCCATGCCAATATCTTCTCTTTCCAAAAGGCACAGTGGAAAAGGTAGAAAATTGATTTTATGAATACTGATGCTCCTTTTTTTCGAAACTAACAAGATTATCTCTTTTAAATCTCAACGGCCAATCACAAGGCGCCACATCATAGGGCACATTTATGATAAAAAAAGGTCCTTTTTCTTGCCATCATTGAAGGTGATTTTTTGTTGGCCATATATCATGGGCTGCGATCTCTTAAATCATTTTAGAATTTAAATATAATCATTTCAAGCTAAAATGAATATAAATAATTTTGAAATAAAAATCATTTTTCAACTCAAAAGAATTCTTGATGATTTTGATGTCATAAAAGTTGTAGAAAACCAAAAAAATCTAGAAAAATTAGAATATCCTTATAAAAATAAATCACTCATTTCAAACTAAGAGTACATGCATTTATGATCTTTTCATGTAAATAAGTAAATATAAAACACGAAACTAATTTCGTTAATTGGCCTCTTATCGAGGAGTTAACAGTAATTATGTACTCATATGGTCATATAGGCAGGATGAGAGAGATCATATCTCTCTTTTCCACGCTATGTCCCTCTCTCTTCCCCCTATCTCTCTCTCCATTTCTTTCCCGCTCTCTCACTCTCTCTCTTCCACTCTATTTCCAGCGCGCGATCTCTTTCTCTCTCTTCCCCGTTACGTCCCTCTCTCTTGTCCTATCTCTCTCATGCGGAGGCGTCCACCCGTCCAGTTCCGTCTCTGGACCGTCCCGTCTTTTCCCTTGTCCGGTTCAGAGTATTACGTTTTATTCATTGCCTTTTCAAACGTCTCGGTTCAAGAGATCTGCCGCCCAACGCTCTCCTCACTCTCTTTCGGCGAAAATTGTGAAAGGCGAGGAAAGGTGCGAACTCTTCCCTCCGCTATTCCCCCTGCTCGGTTTTTTAACTCTCTGCCCTGGAATGTTCGGACTCGGTATTGTATCTGATAACCCGTTCTTCGGTTCTCTGACAACTGACGATTTGTTATTTTTCATGGGTTCAAAGAGTTGAGTTTCTTGTGTCGCCTGTCAAATATGCTTAGTTTGCATGTTGATGATCAAGCATATTCCTTCGGTGCGCAGACCGAAAATAGCGGTAAATTTTCGGTCTTCGCTTACAACGACTGGAGACTTTTCGGATTGTTCCCGTACGGATTGTTATCTGGCTAACTGTTCCAGATTTTCTCAATTCTGTGATGTGTGAAAGAGAGGGTTGAACCTTTGAGACACTGATGAGTGTGAAAGATTGCAAGAGATGAAAATCTCGAGTAGACTCTATTCAGTATATTTTCACCAATTCTACTGTTTCTTTGTTGATGATTCCTATACTACGCTTTTGTAAATGTGTCTCGGGATTGTTCGATATCCTCTCGTCCAACTGAAAACAAAAAATTCTAGGATTCTATGTTCGTAGCTAAATAGTATTCAAGAAATTTACTCTAGAATAGTCTATCATTTAACCAAGCTTTACTCTAGGATTCAATGAGATGGACAACCGACCAGGGAGAAATACTGGATATTTATCTGATGAAAAGAGAATTGATATTTTTTGCACTCTGATTTCCTGTCTCATCCCCCTCTTCCTCTCTATCTCTCTCTTCCTCTATCTTTCTCCCCCCCTCTCCCTCTGTCTGTCTGTCTCTCTTTCCCTCTGTCTGTATGTCCAGCTGTCTGTATCTATCTCTCTCTCTCAAACCCCCTCTTCTTTCCCTCTTACCTCCCTCTCTTTCTCTCCCCTATCTTCATCTTTGTCTGCCTCTCCCCCTCTCTGTCTGTCTCTCTGGTTCTCTCTCTTTCTTCCCCCTCCGGCTCTCTGTCTGTTTCTCTTTCCTTCTCTCCCTCTCTATCTGTCTGGCTGTCTGTCTGACTCTCTCTGCCTCCCCCTCTTTTCCCCTCTCCTTCTCCCTGTGTCTGTTTGTCTGTCTCCTCCCTTCTCTCTCTCTCTCTCTCCCCTCTCTCCCCCCTTTTAATCTATCTGATCATATCTGCATCTCTCTCACTCCCCTTCTGTCTCTGCATGTCTTCCTCCCCCTCCTCTCTTACTACCTCACCCTTTTCTCTCTTCCCCTCCCTCTTTCTCTTCACCCTCCCCTTCTCTCTCTCTTCCTCACCCTTTTCTCTCTCTCCCTAGCTCTTTCTCTTCATCCCTCCCCCTATCTCCCACTCTCTGTCTCTCTCTCTCTCTTCTGTCCCTCCCTCTCTGTCTCTCTGCCTCTCTCTCTCTCTCTCTCTCTCTCTCTCTCTCTCTCTCTCTCTGTCTCTGTCTCTCTCTCTCTGTCTCTCTGCCTCTCTCTCTCTCTCTCTCCTGTCTCTGTCTCTGCCTCTCTCTCTCTCTCTCTCCTGTCTCTGTCTCTCTGCCTCTCTCTCTCTCTCTCTCTCTCTCTCTCTCTCTGTCTCTCTGCCTCTCTCTCTCTCTCTCTCTCTCTGTCTCTCTCTCTTCTGTCTCTCCCTCTCTGTCTCTCTGCCTCTCTCTCTCTCTTCTGTCTCTCTCTCTCTCTCTTCTGTCTCTCCCTCTCTCTTCTCTGTCTCTCCCCTATCTGTCTCTCTGCCTCTCTCTCTTTCTCTCTTTTCTGGTCTCTCCCTGTCTGTCTTTCTGTCTCTCTCTCTCTCTCTCTCTCTCTCTCTCTTTTCTGTCTCTCCCCTGTCTGTCTCTCTGCCTGTCTCTCTCTCTCTCTCTTCTGTCTCTCTCCTGTCTGTCTTTCTTTCTTTTCTGTCTCTCCCCTGTCTGTCTGTCTTTCTGTCTCTCTCTCTCTCTCTTTTCTGTCTCTCCCCTGCCTGTCTCTCTGCCTCTCTGCCTGTCTCTCTCCCTCTCTCTCCCTCCTTCCCCTTCTGTCTCTCTACCTCACCCTTTTCTCTCTCCCTCTGTCTCTTTCTTTCTCTGCCTCTCTCTCCCCCTCTCTCCCTCTCCCTGTGTATCTGTCTCCCCCATCGCTGTCTATCTACCCCCTTCTATGACCCTCTCTGCCTCTCTCTCTCTCGCCTCCCCTTGTGTCTTTCTACCTTTACCCTTTTCTCTCTCCCCCTCTCCCCTGTCTCTCTCTTTCTCTCTCTCTCCGCCTCTCTCCCTCTCCCTGTGTATCTGTCTTCCCCCCTCTCTGTCTCTCTGTGTCTCTCTCTCTGCCCCATCCTCTGACCCTCTCTGCCCGTCTCCCTCTGCCCTCCTCTCTCTGTAGTGTACCTTTTCTCTCTCAGCATCCCTCAAGTCATGTACGCGGATAAAATGTCGGCTATCCTTGCTTGAAAACAATGTTCTTAAGTCTCTTTCGAGTCTGAGAGGAGAAGAATGAAACTACATGAATATGATATAATTTTTTTTGAAATACAGAATATGGTATAATTTTTAATCTCTCTGTCCTGATAGGTTCCCCTTTCACAATGCTTCTAGATGCAAAATCAAATGGAGAACATTTTGAATTGTTCGTCTATGCTTTTCAGTTATCATTTTGAGTACACCTTCGGGACGGCAGCGGCGCGTTTAGCCAAGAAGCTGCTCCAGTTGAGGCACCACCTCTTTGAACTTCGACGCCAGATTCGCAGCGACCACACTAGTAGTCTAGACGCGGCCTTGGCCCGTATTCAGGAAGTAAACGCTATGGAGGATACCCGTCCACTTGAGCCGGGAGAAGTACAAGAGAGGAGAATATGCCGAGACGAAGTAGCTGAATTGGACATGAGACTCGAGATGGATTGGTGCCAGCGGTTCAGACAGATATGGTTGGCGGCCAGAGATGCCAACACTCGCTTCTTCCACCATGTTACAAATGGGCGCCGGCAGCAAAATCACGTCCGACGGCTTCGGATCGACGACAGGATTCATAGCGACGAGACATCGGTGGGACAGGCACTGGCAGACCACTTCCGGGCTTTCTACCGCCGAGGTCCTCCGAGCCAGTGGTATTGGACGCCCACCACGGTATCCACTGTCAACCCAGCACAGCAGCAACACCTTATCCGCCCCTTTTCAGACGAAGAAGTCAAAGCCGCCGTCTGGGGTTTGAATAGCGAGGGCGCCCCTGGTCCAGATGGGATTCCGTTACTCTTCTACAAGGAGTGCTGGGACCTGGTCGGACCAGAGGTGGTTTTAGTGATGGAGGAGTTCCACGCCGGCAAATGCCAGATGGAGAGTCTCAACAAAGTCTACCTTGTCGTCCTCCCGAAGACAGCAAGAGCAGAGCACATTGGGGATTTCTGGCCGATCTCACTGTCCAACTCGATTTACCTGATTATAGCCAAAGTATTGGCTAACCGCCTCCGTGAGGTCCTAGATGGTCTGATCAGTCCATTTCAGTCTGCTTTCATCCCAGGGAGGCAAATGATAGACAATATAGTGTTGGCCGAAGAGATGGTGACGGCTTGGCGTCGGTCCGGCACCGCCGGAGTCATGTGGAAAGTGGACTTTGCGAAAGCCTACGACTCCCTTGACTGGCAATTCCTTTGGAATGTTTTGAGGCGGCGTGGCTTCCCGGAGGAATGGGTGCGATGGGTTAAACTCTGCGTTACTACGGTTTCATACTCAGTCTTTGTGAATGGACGGCCCCAAGGGGAGTGGTTTCAGCCGCAAAGGGGCATCAGACATGGCTGTCCGCTTGCACCGTTGCTTTTCATACTGGCCGTTGACGCCTTGGCTATCTGCACGATGAGCTTGTGCTCCGGGGCCATCTATCGGGATTTCGGACGGCGGGGACCCCGGAGGGAATACCGCTGCTCCAATACGCGGATGACACAACCTTCTTCATCCAGGGCTCCGATATTGTGGCGCGCACCCTCTCCATCATGATGGACATCTTCTCCGATTTCTCTGGATTACAACTAAATAGAGCTAAGTCTATCTTCGTGGGCTTTGGGCTTTCCACAGAGGAGGCATCGAGGTGTGCCGGACACTTATCGACACCGATCGGGGCGCTTCCTATTCGATACATGGGTCTGCCGTTGGCAGATAGGCGACTCTGGGTACAAGACGTCATGGAGGATACTCGTCCACTTGAGTCGGGAGAAGTACAAGAGAGGAGAATACGCCGAGACGAAGTAGCTGAATTGGATATGAGACTCGAGATGGATTGGTGCCAGCGGTTCAGACAGATATGGTTGGCAGCCAGAGATGCCAACACTCACTTCTTCCACCAAGTTACGAATGGGCGCCGACAACAAAATCACGTCCGACGGCTTCGGATCAGCAACCGGATTCATTGTGACTGCAGCGTGAGGGTGACCCCGTGCCGCGGAGACTCCCTTGTTGTTGCAAGGCTTCGAGGGACTTTTCCCACTTGTCCGGCCCTTCTTTAGGCTGCAGTTGGGAGATAGGGCACATTTCCGATTTTGGGAGGATGATTGGTCCAGGCTGGGACGCTTGGGTGACGCTTTTACCCCGCCTCTACGCCCTAGCACCTGATCCCGGCAGCCACAGTCCGGACAATGTGGAGTGGCGCCTGGACTCCGATCCTACCTCAGGCTTTGTTTGACCAGAGGTTGGCCGACTTCATGTCCTTGCAGGTTCGCCTCGCCTACCTAAGACCGCTTGCAAAAACTCAAGACGCCTGGCTATGGCGCCATTTTAGGTTTTTGGCCAGGGCGGTATACTACCTCTTTCGAGGGCAGGCGCCCCCAGAAGCCGTTTCTCTCATTCGACGCTGCAAGGCGGTGCGGAAGCAACGGCTTTCACTGAAGATCCGACTATTCGGCTGGCTACTTTTGCGTCGCAGTTTGATGACGAGAGCCATGCATTGTTGCCTGTTTCCGGGAGCCGTCGTGAGCTGCCCCCTTTGTGACGGGGAGGAAGAGGAGTGCTCCCGCTTGTTCTTCACCTGCCCGATGGTTCAAGAAGCATGGCGGGTGGCAGGGGTTGCTTGTCTCATCGCGTCTTCGGATGAGGTGTTTTGGAGCTCCCTCATAGACGGCTCATTCAGACGGGAGATAGATTGGAGGCGTGCTTTGGCCGTGATATGGGCGATCTAGCTCCACAACAATGAGGTAAACTTCAGGGGTGTAGCTCCTTCCGGCGATGCCATTTAACATGCCGTGGGGGGTTTCTTTCTTTTCCTAGAACAGAGGTGGCTCAAACCCCTCGCACCTTGTAGCCTTGTAACAATCGACTTGCATCCTTGCGTCATTATATCAATGACATCAGGGGGCACCAGTTCAGGTGTTCCCCTCCCTCTTTAAAAAAAAAAATCACCAGAGGAGAAAGAAAAGAGTAAATATGAAGAACTCCAATTATAACTTACCAGAGGAGAAAGAAAAGAGTAAATATGAAGAATCCAGAAGCGGGACCCACAGTGACAGCTGTCCATACGAGGTGAGGGATCCACTATATAAGTCAGGGGTTGGTCCGAGGATAAGAAGTGAGACAATCTTGAGGTGGTGGTAGAGTTTGCGATCAAGATCTGAGGAATTGCTATCCACTCTGTCCGTGAATTCTCTTCTTCGACTCTAGGAGAACTATCTTGGAAATACTGGACGGACGACGAGCCTAATCACAGATCTTCTTCAAACCAACAGATTTCCTGTTTCCTTTTCGACACATTGATTGGAAGAACATAGTTTGGACAATTGATAGTTGATTCAATTCTTTTCTAATTGATCTAACCTAGGATATTTCCACAGAGGTGGCTCAAACCCCTCGCACCTTGTACCCTTGTAACGATCGACTTGCATCCTTGCGTCATTATATCAATGACATCAGGGGGCACCAGTTCAGGTGTTCCCCTCCCTCTTTAAAAAAAAATCATTTTTAGTGCACTATGTTCCTTTTTTAAAAAAATTTAACAACTCTTGCTTGAACGACAATTGTTTCTCACTATCTCGTACGCTCAGCATCACTGAAGAAAATTCTCAGTAAGTTCTTTGAATGCAGGTGGAAAAACATCCAATGAGGATTCTTTGAAAGAATTCAAAGTTTGATGGAAAACATTCTTCAATCCCATCCTCAAGTTGTGGTCTCTCTCTCTCTCTCTGTGTTGCTCACTCTTGCTCTAATCTGTCTCGTTCCCCCCTCTTTCTCTCTCTACCCTTCTCTCACTCTCCCTTCCTCTCTATGTTCTAGTCTATGTGTTCTTTTATATCTTTATCAATTCCTCATTCTCATCTATCAATAAATTTCTAATGGTTTCTGTTAAGAAAAACACCCACTCTTTACAGATTTACTCCTTTTTCCTACTATTTGTATTTATGTCCTTGTTTTATTTAAGTTTATGCCCTATCACTACTGATCGTTGTGAAAATGACCGTTCGAGTGTAACTGTCACTTGAGTCTGTATGATAGCCCTGATATGAATAATAGGAATAACTCTTCTTCCTTCTCTATTCTACCTTACTAACAATTCTACTCTCAGATCTCTGTCCAAGCTACAGCATACATAGAATTCTCACACGGTTTCAGAGCTCTGTGGGTGACCTGATCAGAGCTGTGTTCTTTAATTTACTGTTGTTATATCGATTGATTGTCTTTTTTTTTTTGCTAAGATTCAATCTAAGGACTTAGCAGGAAGGGAAGTTCATCTTCAGAAACCCTACCCTTTGATCATATGGCCAAAGAAGAGAAACCTACCTCATCACCTGCAGTACAGACACCAAGCCCTACAGTGGTAGAACCATCTACGGTGCTATCTATACCTACAGTTCTCTCAATTGCCTGTGGTGACTCCAACAAGTCAATTTACTGGCAATAACATACACATATGGGTGCCCCCTATCCAAGCCATCCTCAGGCCAAGGGATCTTCTGAACCACTTGACTGAGAACGCTCCACTGGAGACAAATCCACTATACATGAAACGGATTGTAGAAGAAGAAGTTCTCTATACCTGGATCATTGATTCGATGACAACAGAATTGGCTAACAGATTTATTGAATATGACACTGTGAATGGGATATGGGATGCAGTTCATAAGTATCACTTCAAAAAAAATGACAGACTAAAAATAGCCCAATTAGTAAATCGAGCAGGGACATTACAGCAAGGAGACAGATCTGTACTTGCTTATGCAAATGAATTAAGAGCAATATTTAGTGAGCTGGATTTCTGTTGACCCTCTATCCACAATTCAGTGGACAGAGAGTATATACTCACAGAGAGTTTACAGATTATTACAGGTTTGAGGCCAGAGTTTGAAGCTATCTGAAGCCAATTATATGACAGGGAGAACTTGTCCTTTGATGATGCAGTATCTCAGTTACTGAGTGAAGAAAGCTGCCTCCAAGAAATGAAGGGAGGAGGAGATAGATCAGCATATGCAGTTAACAATTGGGGAGCACCTACAGCCAACCAAATTGCTCCACCAAATTCTCGTACCTGTGATACAAAAAAGTCCCTAGTTAGATATAAGGATAACCTACGGTGCAGTTACTGCAAATGGAAGGGACATATGAAGGAAACATGCTGGAAGTTGCGTGGTCAACCTCTGCAAGTTCATATGGTAGCTCAACGATACTTGTCTCGAGGAGGAGCAGATGGGCAGCTGTGGATGCAAAATCACATCCCTCCAACATTCAACACACAAATACCAGGTTCAGGTATCAATCATCAAGTGCAGATGACCCCACAAGATGTTCAGAGGCTCCAAGAAGAGATTCAACAAATGAAGGACCCTCTACAACAAATACAAGGCCTCAGGTATTCCGCCTCTGGATCAGTTATTGGCTGCACCTCCCTAGCAAATTCAGGTAGATCCAACATTCGATTGTTTTTATCATCTTTGCCATTGTCTAACTCAAGAGAGAGTTCTTGGATATATTCAGGAGCAACCGATCATATGACACCAAAATCAGATATATTAGTGTCATATGAACCATGCTGTACTGATAAAAGAGTACAACTGCCGATGGAATGATGCTCGGAGTGGAAGGCATTGGCAGTGTGAACATAGCACAACTAGGGGTCCTAAATAAAAACATGTATTGCATGTCCCTTGGTTATGTGTTAGCCTCCTCTCAGTGCAGAGTTAGTCAAACTAGATGAGTATAGAATCATATTTGATAATACTGATGCCTTCGTGTAATAAGGTCCACAGCTATAGACTGGGGACTTTCTAAAGGTCTACCATGGAGTTTATTATCTACCATGTACACACCTGAGCAAGGTGGCGACAGTAGCCAATGCTTCGGCAGGAGAAAAAGTTAAACCCTTACATAGGAGATTAGGACATCTTTCCTACCTACTACTTAGGAATATATACCCTCATTTTTTTGAAAAAAATATCTTTGACAAATTGATTTGTGAAACCTGTCAACTTGCTAAGTTAAAGGATAAGTTCGTACTCCCTGGAAGACAATAGATGTCCAAGCTACATCATACATAGAATTCTAACAGTTTCTAAATTTTTTTCCCATGTGCCTCATATTGGACGTGATATGTAGGTCATGGGGACGGAGGAAGGAAAGTGAAATGTAAAGAAATACAGATGAAGCTTGAAGCTGGTCAGCCAGTAAAATGGCCCAAAATAGGATAAAATTGTCTCAAAATTGCAATTTCCTAGGGTTTTGCATTAGAAATCTGCAGATTGAATGTGATCTTGGTGTCTCATCTCTGATCTCCAGAAAAATGCCAATATTCTGATGAACTGCGAAGCAGTAAGTATCCTAGATGGAATCAAAGACTACCTCGAGATGCTATCCGATGATTCAAAGATAAGGTCACCAGAGTGAGCATGGTTAAATATAAAATTTTACTTAATAAATTTTTTAATGTCCCATCATCTCTTCCCCGTGATTTGCCATTCTAGGTCGTTTCCCAAGGCGATGGGTTATGTTCAATCTGTTGCTCAACGGTACACTAATCCCCAGGAAGTCTCAAAGGCGTTTACAGTATCCTCTCCTAAAACTTTCGTTATTAGTAATAATAATATGACCGCTTAACTTGGTAAATCACTATCATATCAAGTATAGATCGAAGGTAGCTTTTCTTTGGGTAAATCCCGATGCATAATAATTGTGTCCTTGAGTCAGCTGAAGGAAATTGAAGAATGTTCGAGCCTCTGATGCAGAGGTGAGATAGGACCCTGAAAAGGGTTTTAGCTTTTTTAAAAGACCATGATACATGATTTGTAAGATATATTGACTTTATGTTCAGATATGCATGATCTCGAATGTTGGTCCTGAGGTTGATGACGAGGTGTATGCTCTTGTACCTTCCTTGAAGGTGAGATTAAAGTTGAGTTCTGGAAAAAGCTTTAACTTCCGCGGAGCCAGTCAAAAAAATGTTTTTAATTTTTAATTTTTCTTCTGATTGTTCAGTGTAATAAGAAAGAAAACAAGGGCTCCATTGGGAAGGCGGTGGCTGAGCTGGCAAAGTTGAAGCAGCCAAAGCTCCATGAAATTATCTAGTGAGGGAGAGATATACATTTCTCTCTCCAATTTTGACCTGAAGAAGGGTTTTAACGCCGTCATTGGATGCCCAATCTTTTCTAGATTTCTGTCGACGGCAGGCCTGAAGAAGACTTTTATCCTTTGACTTTAAGCCTTGAGATTCACGATGGTGTCAGCTCTTAAAGACGCCATTAGTGAGCCCAGCCAAGAAAACGTGGGCGAAGTTTTAAAGGTTGGTGCCACCGACGCTCTACTTTCACCCTCAAGATCCCCAAGCGAAGAATCCTTCGCTACTGGTCACCGAAGAAAGGGGCTGTTTCGCAAGCAGCTACCTTGCCTTCTTCATCTCCGGCACTAGCATGGCTCCGCCGGTGTCGCGGGCTGACGTTCCTCACTTCGCACTGCTTTTCAGCGCCGGCATGGGGCATCTCAACCCTTTCCTCCGCCTCGCCGCCACGCTAGCCTCTCGCGGTTGCGCCGTCACATTCATCTGCCCCACGCCCCTCGTCTCCGCCGCCGAGGCTGACCACATCGCCGCCTTCGTCTCCTCTTCCCCGTTTTTCCGTCTCCTCGAGTTTCCCCTCCTTCCCTTTGACCTCACGTCCGCTAACTCCGACAACCCCTTGTTCCTCCAGTTCGAGAGAATCCGCCAAGCGGCCCACCTCCTGGGCCCCATTCTCTCGTCAGTCTCTCCTCCCTTGTCTGCACTCATTGTGGACGAGTTCCTCACCTCCGCCTTCGTCCCCGTCGCCCGCGGCATCTCACTTCCCATCTTCATCATGTTCACCTCTTCTGCAGCGATGCTCTCGTTCTACGTCTCCTATCCTCGAATTGCTGCCTGCGGCCCTGAAGCAATCGTCAAGATCCCCGGCCTGACGGAGGATCTGCCCACGAGCGCGTTCCCCCAGCCACTGCGAGACCCGAAAAGCCTCTTCTCCGTTCAGTTCTCAGACAATTGGAAGACCATGGTGGACGCCGACGGGATCATCGTCAACACCTGGGAAGCGCTCGAGTCGGCGACTTTAGCTGCGCTCAACGCCGGCGAGGTCGTGTCCGACCTCCCGCAGGTGATCCCTGTGGGCCCCCTCCTCCACTACGGCAACTCGGCGGAAGCTCCCGCCGTGTCCTGGCTCGACGACCAGCCGGTTTCGTCCGTTGTCTACGTGAGCTTCGGCAGCTGGATCGCGCTGCCGCCGGAGCAGATAAGGGAGCTCGGCGCTGGACTGGAGAGCAGCGGGTGCAGGTTCCTGTGGATCCTGAAGACGAAGAAGGTGGATAAAGAGGGGGAAGACGACCGGAATGCGATGGAGGAGCTTCTGGGAGAGGGATTCCTGGAGAGGGTGGAGGGGAGGGGGAAGGTGGTGAAAGGTTGGTTGGATCAGCAGGCAGTTCTGAACCACCCCGCCGTCGGAGGATTTCTAAGCCACTGCGGCTGGAACTCGGTGACGGAGGCCGCGCTGAGAGGGAGTGAGGATGCTGGCCTGGCCGCGTCTCGGTGACCAGAGGGTCAACGCCATGGTGGTGGAGAAGAGCGGGCTGGGACAGTGGCCCAGCCAATGGAGCTGGGAAGGGGGACGACGATATAGTCAGGGGGGAGGAGATCGGCTGGAGACTCAAGGCGCTCATGGACGGCGCCACCGCCGCCGCTACCAAAGTGAAAAATGGAGGCCCTCAGCGCCGCGGGAGACGGCGGCAGCTCTTGCCCCCATTTGGACGGCCTCGTTGCGAGGTTCCAACGTGGCAACCGCTGAGGTACGACGATGAGCCGGTGAGGTGTACCGAGCTGAGAGGTCTATCTCTGAGGGGGAGGCTATCAAGGCACATACACTCAGTCCCTTGGTCTCACTGCATGATCAATTGCCCACATGGTCAATTTTGACCATATGGTCAACTCTTTAAATAAACTTAATTGCCTTCTACTGTCCATGAACTTAATTGCCCATATGGTCAACTCTTTAACTATATTCATGACCAAAGATCATCAGGTGCCATTAGAAGGTTGACTGGTTCCTACATTTCTCCTTTGACTATTGGCCACACTTGTTGACTTTATTTTGACTAATGATGTTGTTGTTTGATGTCTCTTTACCTTTGAGAAGTTGATAAAAGACCAAAAAAAAGTCAACGGAGAGAGAATCAACGTTAAGGGTCTCTATTCCAGCATACAAACTGACCAATCACCATCTACCTCATAGTCCTCTTCAATAGGATATGAAGACAAATAGTATCTAATACAAGGTTGACTAAAAAAATCCAATCTTCATATTACCTCCAAAGTTTGAAAATAGAACTTATATCTTGCACTGAATGATAATGATATATTTTCTACTCTTTCTTGAATGTCAGCTATCTCTTTCTTCATTCTTTTTTTTTTTTCAAATACTTTGACCTTGAGGGTTTATACTCGACCTTATATATTAACAAACCTTGGACTTCTTTTAGAATGACTTTATGGATCATTCTAGTTTGACTTTTTGAAATTCATGGTTTCCTCATACTAGAATGATCCATAAAGTCCTCATACTTTGTATTGTCTCCACACTATCATTGCATGAGCATGTTTCCTTGCAACCGATTGCCCATACATGAACAAACACACACACACACTCTCATCTATGTCATGGTGACCTGCCCTAAAATGCAGCATCATCAGGCAATCCAAGGACAGAGCCCAGCCTAGGTATGTCAAGTAATGTAAAAAAGGAATAGGGATAAATCAAGTAAAATTGAAATAAATTCTAGAAAATATGTATGGATCAATAGCTTGTCCTTCACTTCAAATGACTTACAATAAGTCAATTAGTGAGTATATTTTTCGGTTGTTGAAAACACAAAATTAGATGTTGAAAACAAAGTTTCATCTCATTAGAATCATGAAAGAATTCAAGTAGAACAACCAGTCAAGGAAGTATCCCTGTCTGATGTGATAGTTTAATGCACTCAGTAGTATTTCAAGAACTTGAACACTAAAAAGAGTTCAAAACATTACACAAAATTTGAGCTTGAAAAAAGTAAACAAGAATCAATACCAACGAGTCTAAGAACAAGCAAATGAATTAAAAACAACGGAAAATTGATGATTGCATAGGTCAAAGAGAATTGGTGTCGAGGAGAGACAAATTGGTGAATTTAATCAAATTCTTCATCTTAACTTGCAACTAAAAACCAATAATGCATGATTTTTTGAAGTCATCCTTCTTACCCTAGAAGAATGAGTAAAAATCCAATTCATATTGGATTATGGATTTAAGAGCAATCTTGTCCATGTTATGCATCTAAAGTTCCATAAAAAATCAATCACTTATGGAGGTCATCTAATAAAAGAGGTTAAATATTAAAAAAATAAGTACTGCTCACATGTGCACTACATTGCGTGATCGAATTCATCATCATAGTGTCTATCATATGCCCTCTAATTCATCATCTTAACCCCAATTGGATGACAGTTTGTGGGTGTATCATTAATTTTCCCCCCAAATGAAATACTATCATGATCCCCAAACTGATTTAAATGACAGCTGGGAGCCAAGATTTGATATCGCAGATGGATGCTCGAGAGGTTGCCACTTGTCTCTTGCCTAAAACGATTAAAGGGAAAATCAAGGCTCTCCATTGTATCAAAGAATTTTTGTAGAGATTGACAATGGGATTAAATCCCTTTCTAGCGATGGTCTAATGCCCCTTTCTAGCGATGAAAGAGATTAAACATCAATCATGCATAAAACGGATTTAATCCCATCCCTTTCTAGCAATGGGATTAAATCCCTTTCTAGAACAAATTAAATGTTAATTAAAAACCTCTTTTTTTCTTCGTGTTTTTGTTCATGTCATCTTTTGTTCATAAGCTAGTACTATGAAACTTGTGCACATACAATTAATCATCATTGTCTGACCTTGAAAGAGATTAAACATCAATCATGCGTAAAATCAACGACAATTTAGTACAAATTGAGCTTATGAACAAGATCATACGATGAATGTGAAAAATTTATCAAAACATAATGATGCAATTATGTCTTAAAATAATTGAAGAATAATGAATTAATCACGATGCCTTTCCCCCCACACCCCCCCTTCCCCAACCAAATCCCTAAATCTTGTGGTAGAAATCCTCGCCTCATCACTCTCAACTAGTAGAATACCCTCAGTATATAAATAACAAGGATTGAACTACCCTGTCATATGGAGAAGAAAAACCCTAAGTAGAGAGAAGGTGGCTAACCTTCTCAAATGAAGGAGACCAGCCTTCAAGGTTAAAAATGGATGGATTACCCGCGATGCTTCTTTTTACTTCCTCCATTACACGTATGGGTCCATAAAACAGAACCTGAATTGTCCAGCGGTCTCGGTCTTCGTCCGGTTCGGTCCTGCCCAGTGACTCCGTCTAGACTGATTTTCTCTGATACTGACCTTGCTCTGACCTCTATCTCTCACTGACACGCAGTCAGGCAGTCGCCCTCTCTCTCATCGCGGTACGACTCCAACTCTCCTACTTGGTAAGCTCTCCAACTCTAATCTTTGACCCTCTTTCTTTCAAACGAATCTCCGACATCAATGACTTTAAACTCGCGGCAGTCATCTGCTTCATTCAATAGCCAGGGAGCTGGCTGGTAGCCACCATACGCTTCTTCTAGTGGAAATAATCGTTTTCCCGCTGCTCTGCGTTCTTCCCTAATTGCTGCAGTTCGGTTCCGTTTTTCCCCCCGGTAGCTTCTGTTTCCCGAATATCTTCTCTAATATTTCATTTTTCGGGACAGATCTCCGCTTCAGAAGTCCGTATCGATATGTTTAATATTGAAATTTAAAATTTTCAAAGCGGGAGATTTCTTGAAATGCTCAATGCAGAATATTTTAGATTTTTTTACTCTTAGATCGTCATACCTGTTGGTTATCTCCCATACTGTATTCTGTCAAAATTTTTAAAGTTTCCTATAAAAAAGGGCGTTGCTTTTTATCGCTATTATAATCTATTATTTAGATGTCTCAGATCAGTTGGGATTTAAAATTTTTTATGCATGACAGTTATGAGGAGGATATCATTATCTTCAATGATTCAGCATGGCTCGCTCTATACAAATTCGAGCTATGCTTTCTACTTAATTGTATTGGACTTTTATGCAATATTTCACCAGGTGTCGCTCTTTTTTTGCTTTTCTTTATTTTATATTGCTTATCGTTTCTATTTCTTCTTGGAGTCAGATTAGTGTTTTCTGGAATCTTCGCTGATTTTCTTTCCAATTGCGTACAGTGAAGGTTATAATTTTTTTGGAGGTTTTCGCCATCTCTAATTTTGGTACTGGAGCAATAGGATCTGTAAAATGGAAGTTGTATGGTTTACTTTTTAAATAAATTAACTAGTAATCGATTTTTTGTTTCTCTATTCTTTTTATGCTTGCTATTTGATGTAATTTTATTCAGTAGTTGACAGAAGTGAAGGTTTAGTCAACGAGACTGAAGTCAAGACTGAACCAAACCTTGACCGAGCTTGACTGAGACTGAGACCGAGACCAAATTAGCGTTCAGACCAAGTGGTGTGCCAAAAACTAGACGGTGAACGGGACTGCAGAACCCTGATGCAAGGTAAGAAAATTTTATCGAATGAGAGAGAAATAGCCTACTGTCCCATAAGTCTCGCCTGGGAATGATGATCAGTGATAGGATCATCATAATCAGACCTGTCAATATGATCTTTGATCATATTGAGTTGGCTTTGTGATCAAAACCAATTGATTGATGGGGGGAGTGATCAATTCTTAAATGATGATTCCTACGCTTTTGTAAATGTGTCTCAGGATTGTCCAATATAATTTCGTCTAACTGAAAAGAAATTCTAAGATTCTAAGAATTTTTGTTGCACATTCTTGGCTTAAATATTATTCAAGAAAGTTTCGGATAGTCAGTTATTTAAAAAAAAACTTTAATATAGGCTTAAATAAGATGGACGCCCGACCAGGGTAGAAATACTTGATATTTATCTGATGATAGCAGAATTGATGATTTTTTTGAACTATAATGTCCTCTCTCATCCTTCTCTTCCTCTCCCTCTCTGTCTCTCTATTCTCTTTTCTTCACTCTCCTCTCTCTCTCTCGTGCCCCCCATCTCCCTCTCTCCCTCTACCTCTCTCCCTCCCCCTCTCTGTCTCTCCTTCTGACCCTCTATCTATCTCCCTCTACTTCTGTCTCTCTCTGTGTCTGTCTCCCTCTCTCTTCTCATTGTCCCCTCTCTCCCCCTCCTTGCCTCTCTTCTATCCATATCTGTCCCTCTTTCTCAGCATCCCCTCTAGGTTATGTACGCTGATAAAATTTCTGCTCTCCTTGTTTGACAACAATGTTCTTAGGTTCCCCTTTCACAATGCTTCTAGATGCAAAATCAAATCGAGAACATTTTGAATTGTCCGTGTATGCTTTTCATTTATCATTTTGAGTGCACTGTTGCTCCTTTTTAAATTTTTTTTATCAAGTCTTGCTTGAATGACAATTGTTTCTCACTATCTTGTACGCTCAGCATCATTGAAGAAAAATCTCAGTAAGTTCCTTTAATTTCAGGTGGAAAGACATCCATTGAGGATTCTTTGAAGAATTCAAAGTTTGATGGAAAACATTCTTCAATCCCTTCCTCAAGTTGTGGTCTCTCTCTCTCCTTGTTGCTCACTCTTGCTCTAGTCTGTCTCATTTCCCCCTCCTCTCTCTCTCTACCGTTCTCTCACTCTCCCTTCCTCTCTATGTTCTAGTCTATGTGTTCTTTTATATCTTTATCGATTCCTCATTCTTGTCTATTAGTAAATTTCCAAGGGTTTTTAAATTTTTTCACCATCTGCCTCATATTGGACTTGATATTTAGGTCATGAGGGACAAAGGAGGAAAGAAAGTGGCATTTAAAGCAAATAGAAATGAAGCTCGAAGCTGGTCAGTCAATAAAATGGCCCGAATAAAAATAAAATTTTCTCATAACTGTAATTCCTATGGCTTGGCATTAGAAGTCCTCAGATTGAATGTGATGTGATCTTGGTGTCTCATCTCAGATCTCCCAAAAAATGCCAATATTCTGATGGACTGTGAAGCAGTAAGCATCCTAGAGGGAATCCAAGACTACCTCGAGATGCTATCCAATGACTCAAAGATAAGGACACCAGAGTGAGCATGGTTAAATATACAGTTTAAACAAAATAAGTTTTTTAACGGCCCATTATCTGTTCCCATGATTTTTCTGTTCTAGGTCATTTCCCAAGGCACTGGGTTATGTTCAATCTGTTGCTCAACGGTACACTAATCCCCAGGAAGTTTCAAAGGCTTTACAGTATCCTCTCCTAAACTTTCGTTAATAATAATAATAATATGACTGCTCGACTGGGAAAATCATTATCATGTCAAGTATAGATCGAAGGTAGCTTTTCTTTGGGTAAATCCTGATGCATATTAATTTTGTCCTTGACTCAGTTGAAGAAAATTGAAGGATGTTGGGGTCTCTGATGCAGAGGTGAGATAGGACCCTGAAAAGGGTTTTAGCTTTTTTAAAAGGTTATTATACATGATCTGTAAGATATCTTGACTTTATGTTCAGATATGCATGATCTCGAATGTTGGTCCTGAGGTCGATGACGAGGTGTATGCTCTTATACCTTCCTTGAAGGTGAGATTTAAGTTTAGTTCTGGAAAAAAGTTTTAACTTCCGCGGAGCCAGTCAAAAAATGTTTTTAATTTTTAATTTTTCTTCTGATTGTTCAGTGTAATAAGAAAGAAAACAAGGGCTCCATTGGGAATGCGTTGGCTGAGCTGGCAAAGTTGAAGCAGCCTAAGCTCCATGAAATTATCTAGTGAGGGAGAGATAAACATTTCTCTCTCCAATTTTGACCTGAACAAGGGTTTTAACGCTGTCATTGGGAGCCCAGTCTTTTCTAGATTGCTGTCGACGGCAGGCGTTTTGGGCTAGCAAGGCGATCAGACAATGAATTTTTGGTTCTTCTGTATCATATGGTGAGGGGCTCCCTTTTTGTCTCATTATTTCAAACGTTGCTGTGTTGTAGAAACATGACAGTATAGGTGAAATGGAGTCACACGATCATTTGTCAATGGAAGAGGGATAAAGAGAAGAAATTCAATGGGTACACTCTCCAAAGGAGATTATACGTCATAGTGGAAAGAGGAAATCATAATCCTATCTTTTTCAGGGGAATAGAGTTATAGCATAATAATGTATGGAGTGAATCAGAAATCATTCATTGAGTGAATCATGT
This sequence comes from Lemna minuta, assembly GCA_024174645.1. Classification (NCBI taxonomy): domain Eukaryota; kingdom Viridiplantae; phylum Streptophyta; class Magnoliopsida; order Alismatales; family Araceae; genus Lemna; species Lemna minuta. Next base: position 12,292,792 of record CM044102.1, on the reverse strand, counting down.
TCTCCTTTACTATTCAGATATGTGCTTAATTTTATTCGTTTTGCGTCTGACTATTTGTTTATATTGATTATCAAATCTAAACTAGACATTGATTTCTTCATGGTTTGTACTGATAAAAACTAGTGAGAGATAATTTTATCTAGTTTTTATCTTTTAACTCATTTTATGATCCATATATTCAGCCCATTATTGGGAGCCCAATAGGGGCCTCTCCTTCTTCTCTCCTTCATATGAACCAATGTAGTTTTGAGTTCTCTTTTAGCAATGAAATTGTAAATCACCATTTCTTCTTCCTCCAATCAGTGCTCGTCTTTCCTTCTTCTACACGCCATTCACCCCTACACGCAGAGTGACTTGGTGGTGTGTGCTTTAACTCTAGTTCGTGTAACTTTAAGGTTGCAGGATTCTATTAATCTCTCTTTGCGACTGTTCAATTCGTCTACTGCGTGCCAGTCACATTGTATGTGTGATTTGTCCCTCTGCCTTCTTCTCCCTCCAATATCACTAGGGTTTTCCTCTTTTAGAAGTAGTTGCTTGTCAATCGAGTAAGAAGGATTTCTCTAGTTGACTTGGGTGGTCCGGCGCAGATATGTTTTGGGGTTAGAGGGGTGATGATGGCATGCCAAAGAATAAGCTTTCTTTAACGTTGCAAGCAACCATTGATTCGGTTAGGAAGATCCATTGGCCCACTCGGACTCCGAGATTTTGGTTGTTCTACTGGAGACCAATATGGATGCCAATGAAACCATGCAACAACTTCTCTACTAAAACCCATTTCATGAAGTAAGAGGAGAAGAGACAAGAAGAAAGAGAGTATGGGGGTCAAAGGATTCAAGTCAACCCCTAGTCCTGATGGATCATCCATTACATTTGACTGGAGTTCTAAGGCTTGTCAATCAAAGTACTAAAAAGGGAGCTTTGTCATTGAATTGGTAATTTGTGACTCAAACTAGTCAAGAATTTTACATTGTTGGAGAAAAGGTGGTACATCAAAATGCTAATCAAGACCTAAAGCGAGAAATACCTCAGTGAACAACACTTGATAATGGATGAACTTGAACAATTATCAGAGAAAAGAAAAAGAGCACTTCAAGTCACCAAGATTTGGCAAATCACTCTATTGAAAGCATTGAAGGTCAATCTAAGGTTTCTTCAACGGATGGTGACTATACCAAATTATCTACGAAGGTACACTAAATGTGGAGAGCACTACTACATTGATGAAATGAGTTGAGTTTGAGAGCTTGGTGTCATTGAAGTTCTTCTGGTGGTATCTTCATATCCACTTCTTGTGCCATCTTCTAGTTCAAGATCAACAACATTATTGGATCAATCAGATGTGAAGTTGATGTGGTTGGTGGCTGCCATCATTCCTCTGAATGAAAAACAATTCTCTCTCATCTTTTCCAAATAGTTAATCATCTCTTCCTCTCATGGGAAAAGACATACACCAGAGCTAATTTTGTTATACATTCGAAAACTAGTTTGCAATATTAGCCTCTTGTCGAAATTGGTGGAAGATCCTCCTTGCTAATGGAGGGAAATCCTTTGGCTGATGACACTGACGATTCTACTATTGGGAGCTTTCTCCAGCGATGATTCTTGCTAGTGGCAATGGGGCAAGGGAAATCGTTACCCTCTTGCACCTAGGCAATGACAATGGGGGAGAGAAACCCCCACTCTTTCTAGTTTTTCTACTTTGTTGACGACCCTATTGTGGGCTTTTGCTATCAGTCCTACTAGTGCCATTGGCCCTATTGCCAGTCCCCATTGCCAACATTTCTAGTGCCACTGACTCCTATTGCCAACCTTTTTGACAACCCTAGTGGCATGGTTGACTCATGCTGTCATCGATTCATTCTAGCTCATTTGCCATTGGTGTTTAGTTACTATCCTTGTGCGTCCGACCCCTTTTGCTCAAGAGGACCTCCTTTCTAAGGCTGGTGGCTCTATTGCTGGCCCCTATTATTGGCCTTGCTAGTGTTAATGGCTCTTGTTGGCCTTGCTAGACGTTACTAGTGCCTTGATATGCCCTTGCTAGAGCCTCCATGCACCCTTAATAGTGACTCCATGCTCCCTTCCTGGTACCTCTAGGCACCTTTACTAGCACTTTTGTATGTCCTTGCTAGCACTTGTAGGGACCTTTACTTGCACCCTTTCTAGCCCCCTAACTTGCACATCTAAGTGCCCAAGTTTCTACGTTTGAGCCTATGCCAACACTTATGGGTGCTCATTTTCTCTCTAGCAAGCTGGTCATAGGTATACTCTAGCTTAAGGGGATATTATCCAGCCCAATATGGGTAACCCATAAGGGGCACCTCCGTCTTCCCTACTCTATGTAAACTAATGCCACCAACAAATTTTAACTAGTCATAATGGAGATTTAGTTAAAATCTGAGAGGTAGAGTCTCATAATGGTCCTATAAAGAAATCCTAGTGGCCCCATAGTTTCTTAAATGAAAATATATCTCTTCAAGTTTGAGACATTTATAGAAATGTCGTCAAGACTACATCTTCTTCTTTATATGATTGTGACCAGTTTTGTAACTACCTCTAAATATAACTAATCATTTGGGTAGCATCCTCTTCATGTCTCTATAAATTCTCATCCAAGAAGTGTAAACAATTAATGGGATATTGAAGTTTTTGGAAACTTGTCGATAAGTGGTGACCTCTTTACCCTTTGGTGAGAATGGACAATTTCTCCTTCCGCCCTCATGGCCATTCTTCTTTGTCCATGATTACTCTTCTAACCATGAAGCTCCTCTTCTCCCTCATCAGTGTTTATTATCGATTCACTATTCACCTTCTATGTGTTTGATTCTAGTTTGTCTTTCTCGCAAACCCTTGTAGAAAATAAAAAAATGCTCATGAAATCGTCAATCGTCAACAAACATCATCAGAAACAAAGTCTCATATTGGCTTGATAAAAATCTATTAGAGTTGAATACTCTTTGACAAACAAGAAGTCAACTTTGTCTTCAATTTTCGTATCTTTGGCTTAAATTTGACCATCTTCCTTTGACTTTTCATTATTCCTTTGACTTTACCTCTACTTTTTACGTTAGACCAAGAAAGCAACAACATTATACTTCACTTAACATTGATGTGGTACCAGAGTGAATATGAACTCCAAAGTTAGGGATAGGTGACGTGCCGGGAAGTTCAGTTTGGGCATAGAGGCACCAAGTCTATATGAAGTGCTAATGGACCTAAGGCACACGGGTAACAAGGAACATAACAAGAAAAGATGGCGATGAACAAATAATTTCCAAAACCCTCAAGCGTTTAGATGTGAGAAGATTCTCTTGCTAGTTAAGTACTATGGCGCTTGTGGAAAAACCAATGATGACGAGTATGCGGCTCGTCTGAGCCGAAGTATGAAGTGATAAGAAGAAAAATGGTGAGTACAAATGATCTCATCTCGGGTGTACACAAATTAAAAAAAAAACCACGAAAAGAAAGCAATCACATGGAATCAAGCAAAAAGTAAATTAATACCCAAAAGCAAGTAATTTAAGATGAAATAAATTGTAACAAAAATCAACCTATATTTAGGTTGAGTGATTAAGTGTTGGCTTTGACTTTCTATATTTTACTAGATTCAATAATTGAAAGTGTTGGGTTTTAATACTCAATACTTGAGCCCCACCACGAAAAAGTCGCCTCAATTTTCTATATGATGGCATGGACGGTCCCCATTCACCCTCAAATCTCATAGCGAAGTATCATCCATTTCTAGTCAACGAAGGAAATAGAAGTTCGAGCAGTATTTACATAGCCTTCTTCTCATCTCGGGCGCTAGCATGGCTCCGCCGGTGTCGCAGGCTGATGTTCCTCACTTCGCGCTGCTTCCTAGCGCCGGTATGGGGCATCTCAACCCTTTTCTCCGCCTGGCCGCCATGTTAGCCTCTCGCGGCTGTGCCGTCACCTTCATCTGCCCCATGCCGCTCGTCTCTGCCGCCGAGGCTGACCACATCGCCGCCTTCGTCTCTTCTTCCCCGTTGTTCCGTCCCGTCGAGTTTCCCCTCCCTCCCTTTGACATCTCCTCCGTTAACTCCAACGATCCCTTCTTCCTCCAGTTCGAGAGAATCCGCCGTGCAGCCCACCTCCTGGGCCCCGTTCTCTCGTCAGTCTCTCCTCCCTTGTCTGCACTCATTGTGGACGAGTTCCTCACCTCCGCCTTCGTTCCCGTCGCCCGCGGCATCTCACTTCCCATCTACACCATATTCACCTCTTCTGCAGGGATGCTCTCGTTCTACGTCTCCTATCCTCGAATTGCTGTCGCCGGCCCGGATGCCACTGTCAAGATCCCCGGCCTGACCGAGGATCTGCCCCCGAGCGCGTTCCCCCGGGCGCTGCGAGACCCGAAAAGTCTCCTTGCTGTTCTGGTCTCCGAGAACGGGAAGGCGATGGTGGACGCCCAAGGGATCATGGTCAACACCTGGGAAACGCTCGAGTCGGCGACTCTGAAGGCGCTCAACGCCGGCGATGTCGTGCCTGGCCTACCTCCCGTGGTCCCCATCGGTCCCCTCTTCCTATTCGACAACTCGAGAGCTCCCGCCATGGCCTGGCTCGACGACCAGCCGGTTTCCTCAGTGGTGTACGTGAGCTTCGGCAGCCGCATTGCGCTGCCGCCGGAGCAGACGAGGGAGCTCGCCGTGGGACTGGAGAACAGCGGGTGCAAGTTCCTGTGGGTGCTGAAGACGAAGAAGGTCGACAAGGAGGAGGGAGAAGACGACGCGCGATCCATGGAGGAGCTTCTGGGAGGGGGTTTCCTGGAGAGGGTGAAGGGAAGAGGGAAGGTGGTGAAAGGGTGGGTCGACCAGCAGGCAATTCTGGATCACCCCGCCGTCGGAGGATTTCTGAGCCACTGCGGATGGAACTCGACGACGGAGGCGGCAGTGCGAGGGCTGAGGGTGCTGGCCTGGCCCCGTTTCGGAGACCAGAGGATCAACGCCATGGTGGTAGATAAGAGCGGGCTGGGAGAGTGGCCCAGCCAATGGAGCTGGGACGGGGACGACGATATAGTCAGGGGCGCGGAGATCAGCCGGAAACTCAAGGCGCTCATGGACGGCACCACCGCCACCGCGGCGGCGAAAGTGAAAGAGGAGGCCCTCAGAGCCGCGGGCGACGGCGGCAGCTCTCGGCGCCATTTGGACGGCCTCGTGGAGAGGTTCCGACGTGGCAATTGCTGAGCTCAGAGAAAGTTTTCAAAGCCAGAAGCCCAGAACTATAATTATCACGACATAGACACCACCACACCAAGCAAGTGGCAGCCAATTAAAAAAAACAAACAAGTCTCTCATAAATAAATAACTTCAAATTGTGTCCTAAAAAAGTGGAGGGTTGTGTAATTGATTTGACTTATGAAAAGACAACACAAAAGTCTTTAAAACTATGTGTGAAATGCAAACCTGATAAAAGAAAATGTTAATCTTCTAGGTCTTGTCAGGCCTCAACAACAAAATTTTTAGATTCCAAGACCTATCATAAATATTTGTAGTCATTAGGTGATCTTTAGCATAATATTTCAGGCTTTAAGGATGCTCTCTGATGTGATACTTCGTCCGATAAATGAGAGTGGCCCGGGGAAAGGGGGGGGGAGGGGAGGAAGAAAAGGAAGGAAGGCGAGATGGGGGAACGGGTGGGAAGGAATAGCGTCTCACCTTCTCGGCGACTTCGTCGGTAACTCCGACACTGCGGGAGGACCGACATTCTCTCTAACACTCGATGAACTCTCCGAGAGTATTTTCGAGTGATAACTATCTCATGAAAATAACACTCAAAAGGGACTTCATGCCCCGTCCGACTATCGGGGACCCCTATTTATCGACCCTTCGTCTTCTCTCTCTCTCCGACGCCTCTCACTGAGGATTCTAAAAATAGACAAATTCCGTCGGACGCGTCGTCGGCTTTGCAGAACGCTGGGGTTGCTTCGTACGTTCTCCAGGTCCTTCGTCCTCTACGCCTGGGCCTGCGGGAATCATCGTTGGGGCGTTGGCCGTTGCGCCTTCGTGGGGTCCGTGGGACCCATCATCCTCCCTGGGTTCCAAAAGACTCGACTCTGGCGAGTCAGGCAGGCGACCTGGTTCAGTGGGGACGTCCAGCTGCCCCTAATACGGCACGAGATCGCAGACGTTGAAAGTAGTTGGAATTCTCCATTCCGGTGGAATGCCGATGTCGTAGGCATTGGAATTGATCTTCCTACGGACCAGGAAAGGACCGGCGGCGCGAGGGTGCAGTTTGTGCACGTTCTCATTCGCGTACCGTTCGGGGCGTAACCGGATCATCACCATGTCCCCCTCCTGGAATTCGCGGGAACGGCGGTGCTCGTCGACCGATGTTTTAACTTTGTTGGTGTATTCTATGAGCTTGTTGCGTACTTGTTGGTGGAGAGCTGTGAGGTACGTGGCGAATGTGACGGCCTCGGTGGAATACGCACCTGGAGTCGAAAGAGGAAGGAGGTCGACCGGTAGGTTAGGGTCCTTCCCCGTAGTAATGCAGAAAGGTGAGTAACCGGTGGCGTGATGTTCGGATGCGTTGTATACAAATTCGGCGCGAGGAAGAAGCTCGTCCGAGGCCGTGGTGTTCCCTTGGATGGGGCACCACAGGAGATTTCCCAAGGTTCGGTTGGTGACTTCGGTTTGTCCATCTTTTTGTGGGTGAAAGGCCGTTGAGAACTTAAGTGTCGTTCCCATCAGGCGCCAAAGAGTCTTCCAGAAGCTGCTGGTGATACGCACATCGCGGTCGGAAACGATGCTGCGGGGAATGTCGTGGAGACGAACCATTTCGTTGAAGAATAGCCGGGCAGTGTGTGAGGCATCCGTAGTCTTGGATCATGCGATAAAATGCGCCATCTTGCTAAAACGGTCGGCGACCACCAGGATCGAGTCGTGCTGCCGCCGAGTGCGAGGTAGACCCAGGACAAAGTCCAAACTGACCTCTTGCCGGGGATTCCCCGGAACCGGTAGCGGTAGGTAGGGCCCCGAATTCTCCTTCGTCAGCTTGCCGATGGTGCAGGTAGAACATCGACCGAGCTGGCGTCGAACGTCGTGACGGAGACGTGGCCAGTAATATCGATCTTCCAATGCACGGAGTGTCTTTGTGATGTCGAAATGGCCCGCGAGTCCTCCCCCCAGCAACTCCCAAATGAGGAAATCCCGGGTAGATCCTGCGGGAATGCAAAGACGGTTGTGGAAGAAAAGAAACCTCGATTCCTCCGGATAGCCTTCGAATGGGGTCGTTGATTTGGCAGCGCTTCGCCAGGTCTCCTGGAAATTCGGGCAATCGGCGTATAGAAGCGGAAGTTGGTCAAATCCAGTGATCGCCGCCTGAGAGATTTGGAGAGTGTGATGGTGGCGGCTGAGGGCGTCGGCTGCGCGATTGTCTCAACCGGGTCAGTGATGGAGAGAGAAGGTGAATTCTTGTAAGAACTCCATCCAGCGTCCGTGCCACGCGCTGAGCTTTTTCTAGGAATGGAGGAATCGGAGGGCGTCATGGTCGCTATAGAGAGCGAACTCTTGATGGAGGAGATAGTGCAGCCAAAACTTCAGAGATTGTACCACGACGTATAGCTCTAGATCGTAATTGGAATATCTTCCCTTTGCATCGTTGAGCTTCTCGCTGAAATAGGACACCGGGTGCGTGTCTTGCGAGAGAACCGCGCCGATGCCCGTGCCGGAGGCATCCGTTGCGACATCGAAGAGCTTGTTAAAGTCTGGAAGCTGAAGGACCGGAGTGGTCGTCAAGGCAATCTTAAGCTGCTGGAAGGCGCCTTCGGCGCCTGGATTCCAGTCAAATGGGGTATGCCAGAATACGTCTATCAGCGGAGAGGCGATGGAACTGAATTTGCGGATGAAACGTCAATAAAATTGAGCCAAGCCGTGGAAACTCCAGATGTCGAAAACAGATCGGGGTGTTGGCCAATGTCGAATGGCTGTAGTTTTGATGGGATCCACAGCGATTCCGGCCGTCGAGATGATGAACCCCAGGAATGAGATGGATTTGTTCAGAAAAGAGCATTTGGAGGTATTGGCGTACAATTGCTCTTCTTGAAGCTTGGCACAGACCGCCCGGAGATGCTCCCGATGTTCGGCGATGGAACGACTGAAGACGAGAATGTCATCAAAGTATACCACCAAAAACTTACCGGCAAAGGGCCGAAGCACATCATTCATTAGGCGCATGAATGTACTTGGGGCATTGGAGAGTCCAAATGGCATGACGAGCCATTCATAGAGCCCTTCGAAAGTTTTGAACGCCGTTTTCCATTCATCCCCCACCCGGATGCATACTTGGTGATACCCGTTTCGGAGGTCCAGCTTGGAGAAAATTTCGGCGCCGGCTAACTGGTCCAGCAGATCGTCGATGCGCAGAATGGGAAATCGATACCACACCGTTATGCGATTGATGGCCCGACAGTCGATACATAGACGCCAGGTGCCGTCCTTCTTGGGAGCTAGGAGAGCGGGGACCGCGCAGGGACTGTGGCTTTCGCGGATGAGGCTGATAACATGCATTTATAACTTGAATTCTTATCCTAATTAACTTATATTCATGCTTATTTTATGTGAATATGATGCATGTTATCATACTTTTTAGGAATTTTCTCCATTGGCATGTCATTTCACTAAAGTTGATATTTATGCATAAATTAGTGATAATTTCATGCTTAATAGATGATTAATCTTTTGTTAAGTTTAAATTAATAGAAGTTAATCTCTGTTATTGAATGATTTTTGACTTTAGTAAATGTTTGGAAGGATAATTTCAGGATGAATTTATGATTTAGGATGTTTAATGAGAAATGATTTAAGTAAATTCTAATTCATCTTTATTTCTTCTTTCAAAATATATTTTAAATGACATGATATTAAAAAGAAAAGAATTTGTGATCCAATGGAGAAAATTTGGATTAAAAAGGAATTGTATATTTAAAGTTATGAATTTCTGAAGTTTATGCCTTTTTCTCATTTTTATTTGATTTTTAAATTGATTTTTATATCAATTTCCCTTATTTAAAATCACAAAAAAGGGGGTTCTTATCTGCAGGTGCTAACATGGCAAGGGGGATCTGCGGGCGCTGATGTGGCACGCGGGACCACCTCTAAGGTGCGACGCGGCACTGAGGCCATGTGGCAAAGCCTGGGTGGCCCGCGCAGGGCGCAGGTGGCGCACAAGGCGCGAACACGTGACAGTTGGCCACGCAGTCCACGCGGGTCGCGCGGACGCCCATGAGGGGCGCCACATGGCAGACGGGGGGCTGGCAGTTGGAGGGCCCACGGGTATAGTGGGACCCTGGTAAGAGAGGGGGGCGGTAACGCAATTAGTTGATAATTGCGCCCCCCTATTTAAGCGCATTACTTCCCAACTTTTTCTCCGCGTGGGACTATGTTCCCACACGTTCTTACCTTGCAGGACGCGTGGCGGCTCAATGGATGTCGGATGCGATCAGGATGGCGAAGATCGTGTGGACCCGAGTGCACGCGATCTTCATTGCAACACGCGCGCTTAAAGTGGCCCGATCGTCGCGCGATCGGCGCGCGATCGTGACACATTCAGCGCCAAATTGGAGCTCTTTCATCGCGGAATCGACGACATTCCTCTTCAACTTCATCAAGACGGTCTTTGATCGAGAATCGACGGCTCAATCGAACGCACGATCGTGGCCCGATCGTGCCGCGATCGGGGCTCTTTTTGAAGCGAAATCGTGGCTTATTCAAGGCCAATCCGGAAGCTACGACTCCACGAGGCATACAAGGAACAACTCCTTGTATGAGGACCTCTTCGACACATCCGTACATTCTATAGCTCCATCGGAGGCTTCTATTGATTCTATGCCAGTCCCCGCCACACAAGAGCGAGGAGAACCTATGGATGCCCCTCTTCCTACCGAGGGAGTGAGACGACGCCTCAGCAATTACGCTAGACCGGTCGTCCAACCATGCCAACTTGTCGATAATCATACTTTTAACAAGTACTATGAAGGAATATATTATAATTTAGCACCTATAATACTAACCTATAATATTTCCCAAGTATTATCCAGTGTTGTATTAAAACAATGAAGATTGCACTGAATTTGTGAAAAGAGAATTTTCAAAGATTATAGAGAATCTAACCTTGAGTGACTTCAAAAAAGTCAAACACGAATTTTTTAATTGATCTTCAAGTTTTTTGATATGTGGGACCTTGAGAAAATCAATGGAAAGAGTTGTCTGAGGATCAAGATATTTGAATCTTGAAAGGATGTTTGCACAAAAAGATAATCTGTATCTTTTCGGAGATATCATAAATATTATATAGCATAAGTTGATACATAGGGTGCTAAATTATTATTATTTTTCAATTAAACTTATAAAATATTGTCGATGAAAATTCATATTAATCATAAATGACCACATACAGAGTGAATAACAAGTAGAACCACATAGAGGATGATGCAAGACGGGGTGTGAAAACCCTCGTGTCTGATCAATGGAACTAAGGTTGACTGAAGATAGGCTAGTTAATCCTAACTGACGGGTGGGCGAATCCTAGACCCTAAGTGCAATATCTAACTGACGAGACTAAATCGTATGGTCGTTGATTACACACAATTTAGTGTCAAAACAAAGTCCTAAACTTACCAATTTATGATTAATCAAATTAATTAATTAGTATAATGGTAATTAAGGGTCGAATCCACGGAGAATTAGGGAAATTTGAGAGATATCTTTGAAATTCAGTCGATCGGACGACAAATTGAGATTAGAAATTGGGCATTTTATTATATTAAGAAAGATAACTCAATTTCGAATCCACGGAATCAAAAATCAGATGATTTGGATAAGAATTCGAAGAGTAATCGAAGTTTGAAGTTAGATGAAAATTCGTATCGTGAATTTGATTAAAAACCAAAATTAAAATGAAATTAAACTTAATCTACGATTCAAAATGTAAATTTAACACTAAATGATGAAAGATTAAGATGAAAACACACAATCTAACCCAAATTAGCCTTCGAAATGATCCAATTAAACGTCGAATGCAAGACTTTTCATTCCGAATTTCGGAAGACGAAGTTTGAAGTTCAAGATGACAATTCTCCTTTCTCTTTCGATTAAACTATGATTTCATACATTAAATTGGTGCGGAAATGAGTCAAGAGTACAGGGAAACAAACGGCTCGCGAAATGGGTGAGTATACACGGAGAATTTGTGGAATAATCGCGGGCCTGTTCTTCGTTGCGAAGAACGATTTTTATAAAAACCGAAATTGATATCAGCCGTCTGATGAAGAGATCATCACGATCAACGGTCGCGATCGTGCGCCCTTTTGGATGAATTGTCGTCTTATGATGATCGTCGGATCTTGATCGTGTGGCTGAGATTTGATCGGAGATTCATCTGATGCGAATAATCTGGACCGTTATAACTCGCGATCGGACGGTTCATATGATTTTACTTATTCCCGATTTGAAACACGTGTTGAATCTCTGATCGCGTGGACCGCGTGTCCACGTGATCTACGTGCGTGATTCGGCGCCACACTTCCAATGCCACACAATTCACCGCGTGTCTTGCAATCATGAAATCAACGGGACTTTAGTCCCACACAGAGGAAATGAGAGAGACATTACGCGTATATAATGTGCACGATTTATAAGGGTTAATAATCTTGTCTTCCGATAATTGGAAGACCGATATACATAATGTAAATATATATATAGTAAATATAAATACGCCACGTGTCACATCACTGCACGTAGGCGCCTGCGTCTTGGTCCACGTGGCGAGCCACGTGGCCCCGAGTGCCACGTCGCATCCACGTGTACAGTTGCGAAATACAACCCATTTTTTGTGATTTTTTTATTAATTTAAATAGTTTAAAAATCTAAAATAAATCTAAATAAATTCAGAAAAATTCCAAAAAATTCCTAAAAATTGTAAAATTCATAACTTTCAAAATATAACTCCAAATTAATTCAAATTTGTTTTGTTGGATTCAGAATTGAATAATCTATCATTATAAAAAGTCAAATTATTAAAATAATAAGAGAATTAATTTTAGTTAATTTAATACATTTATGTATCTTATAAAATAAATTCATAAATACACATAAATGTCATTAAAAGTCTTTACTCTTATATTTTCATCCTTAAAACATCATTATGATTTCAATTATAATTATGATTAAATATTATAATGTTTAATTATGCATAATAACCCATAAATTGATGTATTTTAAGATCTAATCATGAAATCATGTATAAATGATAGAAATACTCTTAAAATATGATAACATGCATATAATTGGAGGCGTGCCGATCAACAAGGAATCGACTCCGGGTGACCCGAGGAAACTCATGATGATGAATAGGGTGAGATCTCTCAGTCCATGTCCAGAGGCGTGGAAGTCACTCGTCGTGGAGTAGCTTGAAGGCTACAGCGGCGGTGGTGGCTGCGGCACAGAGGCATGTGGTCGCGGCAGCGGCATAGAGGCGTGCGGTGGCGGTGACGGCGGGTGGACCCCTTCCTCGGCCTTCTATGAGCAGCCACTCGAGAGGTAGGAGACTCCTTTTCTTTTCTCAACTGATAGCTAGGGCTTGTGGGGGGGTCCCTTCCCTTCTTATAGAGCCCAAAACAGGCTGAGAGGGGAAAGGGCTCACTTGAGGCCCACGACCCAAAGCTTAAACATGCACATAGAAATAAAAAGGTTCACAAAGAAGAAGGGCTTCACTAGTAGGATACCGAAAAGGGAAGAACCCACCCACAAGCCTAAAAGGGAGAGGGAAATAAGCAAGGATCCGCTTAAACACGTGCGGGTCAAAAAGTTCACACTAAAGAAAGAAGATAAATTCACGCGCGCAAAACGGCTCCTCCAGCGCTGTGATATCTAATAACACACAATCTTGAAATGATAAAACATGATTATTAATGCAAATTAAGGCATAAAACATTTCATTTGTATGCATGTTATCATACTTTGAGTGCATTTCTATCATTTCATGCAAATTTATGTTATAATGTCAAAATGCTTTAATGTAGGGTTAATTATGATGAATTAAAGATAAATAATTTTATAACCTATCTTTACTTGAGATTATAAGTGGTTTTTAAAGTTAAATAATGAGAGAAATCATTTTTCAAAACATTCATTTAATGTTTTTAAGTTAAAATCTTAAAGAAATGAATGTATTTTTGAAATATAAATTGAATATCTTTTTATTTAAATATTTTGACTTTTTATAATGATAGATAATTGAATTTCAGAGCCAATGAAAAAAATCTGGATTAATTTGGAGTTGTATATTGAAAGTCATGAATTTTCCAATTTTTAGGGATTTTTCTAGAATTTTTCAAATTTATTTTTGATTTTAAATGTTTTAAAATAATTAAAAATAGAATAAAAAGGAGGTTTAATTTCGCACAGGACCCGCGCGGATGCGACGTGGCACTGGGGCCACGTGGCAGAGCCACGTGGACCCACGCGGGCGCCTGCATGGCGCTGAGGTGACACGTGGATAATATTTATATTTACTCGTATATATAGGGTATAGTACATATAAGCATTCCGTAATGGAATTTAAGCTAACCTTCACGTCCGCCTTTCCTTTAATTTAAGCTAACCGAACCTTTCCTTTAATTTTATCCGAGTGGGACTATGTTCACTCGTGTTTTAAACCTTGCAGGACACGTGGCTTAATAAGATGCGCCGGATGCGATCTAGGCGAACATCGCGCATCGATCATATGCGCTTGAGTCCACCGGATCATAAGATCGCACACGTGCATTTAAACAAGCGTTATAACGGCTCAGATCTAACGCTTGGGAGTGCATCACGATCGTTGGATCGCGATCCAATGGGCGCAAGTTGATGCGTTTTATAACGCATATCGCGAAGCTTCATCCGGAGCGTCCATCTGCAATCCAAAGGCCGCGATTTATCCATAACGGTTCGAATTGATGCGTTTAATCAAGACCGTTGATGGAGATTAAACGCATCCATCGGACGGTTACGCCCAATTCGCCTATAAAACGATGTGTTCTTCGATTTTGTAAGACATTCTTGGATGTATTCATCTAATTGATCTATCTACACCCCTCCATCGATTCTAATCTCTTCTAGACTTGATTCCACGTCCACGGAGTGATTAAAAGTGAGATTTCGTCGATCGATCATGGAGAATTTGTCTCTTGAACACCGATGCTCGAAATCTCGGAATGAATAGCTTTTGATCCGGCGATTAATTGGATCGATTCGATCGTTATCTCGGGTTAGAAATCATGTTTTCTTTCGAGATCTACCATTTTCTCTAATTTCTCACCTCAATTCATCGTCCAATTTGATCAATATCGTGAAATCATGTTTTCTAAAAGATCTCTCAAAAATACCTTATTTGCCTATGGATTCGACCCTTATTTACCATTATACCCCTCCATTCAAATTATTTTCACTAAATTGGTAAGTTTGGAATTATTTTTGATATGAGACCGTGTGAAATCGACAACCTCGCGGTTTCGTCTCGTCAATATCGTGCCTTGGTGGTCGTGCGCCACTAGAGGAGGATTAGTAGATATGAATTTTAATTTATGTCAAACAAATATTTGACACGGAACACAGATGAATTGATAAGTATAATGAAGTGAATGTAATATAATTTTCTAGGATACGCAAAAATTCTCTAAAAATTTTAAAAGAATTCAAGAGAAGAGAGGATAATGATGTCTTGTGTATTAAAATAATAGAAGCCATAAAGGATTCCAATCTATTAGTTTCTTATTACCATTGTGCGATAGAAAAATGATGCGTCAAATCTTGTACATTTCTCATATGCTAGACATCTTACAAAAGACATGTACAATGAAAAGGAAAAAATAAGAAACTTACTATTAATAATGTTCCAAATACAAATGACAATGCCTTGATGCCTACTTCTCTAGATAGCCGATGTGATGGAGAATTATCTCAACACATGAACACAAGGGTTCCAAGTGAACCTAGGTATGAACTAAGGAAGAGAATTCATTCTTAACAGCAACAAAATACTATACTCCTCCTTATTCACAAGTTTGAGAAATTATCCATTCATGAAATGAATGAAGAAAGCCTCTCTAAAACATTTAAAGAGAGTGTAGATCCAAAAGGAATTATCTTCCCTCCTCCTCCATTCACATACTGATCCAAAGATTGACTTGGTCAAAAGAAATTAAACCCTCATCCTTAGATATTTAGAATTCTTTGAATGGACCAAGTCAACCACCCTTACCTTGGTATAGGTTCCTTAATATCCAAGCCATATCCAATATATCATAGGTACCTTATATAATTATAATTATTGATCTCAAGAAAATCAGTAGGGACTGCTTTGTTATTAAAATCCCTTCTTTCGTTGAAAACCACCCATATGTAGAAATTTTAGAAGAGATCTATGTACTATCACTTAAGGAAGAAGTGTCTTCGGATTCTACCTCAAGACAAAGCCTTGGCATGAGCAAAATCATGTGTTTACATGTCGATAATCAGCATGAAAGATCTGCCATTAAAGAAGACAGTCATGAAGACCACTCTCCCCACTATCTCTTATTCAAGAAAGAACCTCACTGTTAAAGATGAAGATGAAGATTTGGTTTGTTATCTACTAACGACTCTTCAAGACGATCACCATAACTACCACGATCTTCACAAGATTAGTGAGATCCCACATCTCAGCCGTCAGCCATCATGAGAGCAATGAAGACATATGAAGCTAATTGTGAAGCGCATAAGGAAGCTTCGTGCAATGAGGGCTAACTCCCACATGATCAACCCCTCTATGGCTGAGGAACTTGGTCAGATCACTTCTAACCGATCATAGAAGAGACCAAAGACTTCCCCAAAGATGATGACAGTGGTTTTCACCTGAAGTCATGCCTCATAAATAAACAACAACAAGATCACGATCTATCCAAGAGAAGAGACAAGAAGACCTCCCCGAAGATAGGCCATAACTCCTTCTAGTTGAAGATATGATATCCACGGCCTTGAATAACTTCATGACCTGACTTGATGTCCTTCCACCGAATACATAGCCGACTATAAAGAGCTTAAAGAAAGCTATCACATTGAGGACTCTTACCCACGGCATCAGCATAGATTATATTGGATCGTGTGGTAATCTCAAAGGCATCAGCTTCACGTTGGAATAAGGTATCATCCTCTCTCTGTCTTTCGTGAATGATAGTTCCTATCTTGAGTCCATAAGTCCAACATTATCTCCTCTTCCTATCTCTTCTCTCTCTTATAACTATTATCCAAAACCATCCTAAGATAATCCCAAATCACAGTTCTATCCATCCTTAATATTCTTCTCTACATAAACCGAAATATTATTTCATCCATTCTTCTTCTCATCATATTCTCAATCATTACCATTATCATCACATTCACTTAACTGCATTATCCTCTTCCTATATTCACTGATCCATACCTTAATCATCCGTATTATCTTTTCTAACTCTTCTCCACATTCTAGAATTATATTAGGTTTAATCCTCTTCTTTATATAAATCATATCTCCCTTTCAATCATCTTTCTTTCTCCTCACAACCATACTCCTCATCATTCTTCCTATATTCGTCCTCCCGAATTATCCTCTCCATATCTTCACTGATTCATACTTACATCCCTCGTGATATCATTCATAGGTCCTTCATAATTCTGTAGGATTAATTCAAATTAATATCAGTAGATATTCCTCTTACAATTTACTCATCTCGTCCTCACTTATTCATACTTACACTATCTTCATTGTCATCATCATCTTCTAAAATATCCTACATCACGATGCTAGAGGCACAACTGAAAATTGTTATGGTACTCCTTTGATTGATTTTGGTGATTCCCTTAGTTCTAGTGTTGCTCTTTGAAATTCGAGGGTATGGATGGATAAACAATGGAAAGACAAATATACCATCAAATTTCAGCCCCAAACTCCTGTGCAAAAGTCAGATATCAAACCATGGTTGATACATTATTTCTAGTAGTTGATTCATTTCTCTCTCCCCAATAATGCCAAGGCAAGATCCAAAAAGGGCTCCAACATTGGTGTAGAATCCTAAGCCACATCACTTCTCAACATTTCAAAACTAATAAAAAGCTAAAAAATTTAGAAGAATACTTTTTACCGTTATGATGCTTGTAAGAATGAGCCAAGACAACTTATGTTAGCGTTGTATTTATGATAAATATTTTTTGTTAAAATTTTTTATTGGTCGCCATATCTCCATGAAATCCTCGTGTTAGACCAAGAAAAGCATGCCAAGGTATTCTAATTCTGATGACACCAATCATTGGTGGCAACCAATTATTGGTGTCATCAAAGTATATGCTTGAGATCAAGCCACATTTTATGATATCATAAATCACTTTAAGAATTAATATCAGCATAAATTTAAAGAGAATGATTTTTTGAGTAAATATTAAATTTCTTGATGATTACGATGTCAGAAAATTTCAAAAAATCATAAATCAAGAAAATAAAAGATTGTTGATAACATGCTATATTGACATAATAAAACATGATTTTTAGTGCATATTAAGGCATAAATGATTTCATTTCCATGCATGTTATCATATTTATATGTATTTTTCTATTATTCTCTTAAAAAGTCATTATAATCTCAAAATACTTTAATTTAGGGTTAATTTTGATAAATTAGAGTTTAATAATTTGGTAACCCATATTTTTCTTGAGATTATAACTATTTTTAAAGTTAAAATAATAAGAGAAACAATTTTTATAAACATTAATTTCATTTTCTAAAGTTTAAAATCTTAATAAATGAATGTATTTTTGAAATAATAATGTTAACTCTCATTATTTATTAATTTTGACTTTTTAGAATAATAGATAATTAAATTTCAGATCAAATGAAAGAAATTTGGATTAATTTGGAGTTATATATAAAAAGTTATGAAATTTCTATTTTTAGGGATTTTTTCCAGATTTTTGTGAATTTATTTCTTATTTAAATTAATTAAAATAAATTAAAAAAATGCAAAAAAGCAGATTTTAACCGCGCGGGGCCACGTGGATACGACGTGGCACTCTGGGCCACATGGCAGCGCCACGCAAGCCCACACGGTATGTATATTAAATATATATATTATTACTTAATATAGTATAAAGTTCTTCAGCCTTGCCTATATGGGAAGGGGTAATCGGTCTTATTAAACTGTCGGGTATTATAAACCCGACGGTTTCGTAAAATACATTCCGTGTGGGACTAAAATGTGAGTTATTTTACTATGCAGGTGACGTGGTGCGTTGAGGAACGTCAGATCTGGCGGGCGATCGATCGACGCGCGTCGATCACATGCGCCGTGGACCACCGGATCGCGATTAGAGCACGTGTCAAATTAAGATGCGTTATAACGGTCCAGATGAAACGGCGCGGATCGCATCTGGACCGCCCGATCATGATCCAACGAACGCGATCGAACGCGTTTTAAAACGCAAAATCAAGGAGCATCCGGACCACCCATTTTCAATCCGACGATCGCGACATTTTGGAAAACGGTCCATCGTGGACCGGTTATCGTAACCGTCGATCGTTTTGATCGGACAGTTACGATCAAACCCTCTATAAAACGATGTGTTCTTCACGAATGTAAGCATCCGAGTGAGATTTCAATCAAGTTAACTGTCTAAACACCTCTCTCTCTCTCGTTTCTCTCGAGTTCTTCCTCTTCCTCTTTCATTTCCGCATCCACGGAGAGGTAGAAGTCGAGATTTGGTGGAGAATCAAGGGAGAAATCGCAGCTTGAAGCTCACGTTCGCGGTCTTCACGATTTCAGCGATTAATCCATTTAATCGCCTCGTTTCGTTCGCTAATTGAGTTTAATTGGAGCGGTTTTACCTTAATTATCCTCCTATCATGTTTAATTTCTGTTTAGAATAGGATTTACATCTCAATTTTGTTAAATTTCACCTAAAATCGCTCATTTTCACGCTCGAAATTTTCTCTCCACTTCGAATCTTGATTTCTCTGCAAAATCAAGTCCAAATTCGACGATTTTTGATTTCGTGGAATCGATTTGAAGTCTACTTTTCTTAAAATACCATATTCCCCAATTTCTACCATCAATTTCTTGTCCGATTTGATCAAATTTGAAGATTACGTCAAGAAATTCCTTAATTCCCTGTGGATTCGACCCATATTTACCATTATACCCCTCAATTCGAGTGAATTTCCTAAAATTGGTAAGTTTGGAATAATTTTTGACGCGATACCGTGTGAAATCGACGACCTCACGGTTTCGTCTCGTCAATTGTTTTGAGAATGAAATCGATCATTTTAAGCTATGATAAAATTTATTTGTGATAACTTTAATGTGAATAAATATGTAAAAGGATTGATATTTAACCTTGAGTGACGTTTAAAAAATGTGAGACAAATTTTCTAATTGAAATTTGAGTATTTTGATATTCAAGAGCTTGAGAAAATCAATTAAACGTAAGAGATATGGATTATGACATTTGACTAGAGATATATGAATCTTTAACAAATCTTTGCACCATTGATTTTCCCAATTAGTTTAAAACTGCTTTGACACAAGAAGATAATTTTCAATTTCTATAATTTGTCATGAGTTTTATACCTCCTAACAGTTGTGCTTGAATATATGTTAAATGAATATTTTATTTTTATAAATGATGTTTTTCATGGAATTAATGGATAAAAGCATTGAATTTAGTCATTTACCATATCAGCGCACACAAGAGATTTCTTAGGAGGAATCACATTGAGAACCATAAATCATCCTCACATTTTCCATCTTTTATCATGGGACTAATATCTTAAGATATCTAGAAGATTATTTTACAAAATGCAAACCCAAAGGTCTAAATAGTCCATATTACAATAGATCCCATCAAGGGCCATGGATCCTCTCTCCTACTCTATCTATAGAAACACATGTACTACTTGACGGAACGAATCGATGCGGTCGTTAATTGCGCACTGATTCATGTAAAAAATAATACCAAATTCACCAATTTTATGATTTAATAACGAATTAAGGGGTATAATGGTAAATAAGGGTCGAATCCACAGAGAAATAAGGGATTTTGAGAGATCTTTAGGAATTTGAACAATGAATTGGTGATAGAAATTAGGGAAAATGGTAGATTTAGAAAGATAACTCAAAGAAAAATCCACAGAATAAAACATCACTTGATTTGGATTAGTATTTGCGGAGAAATCAAAGAGCGAAGTGGAGAGAAATTTTTGAAAATCAGAAGAACGAAAAACCAAAATTAAAGACTAAATTAAACTAAATTACAATCCTAAATTACAAATTGATGATATATGATGAAAGAGTAGAGGAAAAACATGTATTCTAACCGGAGATAGCGATCGAAATGATTCAATTAATCACTGGGTTCTAGGCTTGTCATTCTGCGATTTCGAAAACGATCGTCGGTAATCAAGAGACGAATTCTCCTTAATCGATCGATAAAATCTCACTTTTAATCACTCCGTGGACGCGAAAATAGGTCTAGAAGAGATTAGAACCTGAGGTCGATAACTTTCCAAAATTTTGATCAAAACATCGAATGCAGCGGAAAACATTGAATCGGACATTCAAAATACCAAGCCACCAAGAACAGATGATCCTATCAACTAGTATATATGAGAAAACATACTTACAAGTTTCCTTGAAGGAGTTCTTGAAGCTATTCAAGTGTCTAGCCTCTAGCGGTATCCACACGGTCTCCGCATGGTTGGATCTCCTCTTCAAAGTTCTTCACCAAGAGAGAAAGAGAAGAAAGGAGAGAATTCCCACAAGGCTTGCATGGGCACCTTGAGTTGTGGTCGTTCTCCCCCTATTTATAGACATTTGGAATGAGGTTTTTTTCATAAAAGCCCTCATAGTTATGTCTATATCCACCAACATCCATAAACCTTATGTGTGTGACCCTCTAGGTCCATATATCTCACTAGTTAATAACTCTATAGACCAAATAGCACCTTATTGGTCAAACTTAATTAATTATCCACATCCACATATAGATTAATTAATCAAGGATCGATTTAACCCAATCGATAGGTTGAGTTGCCAGCCCGTTGGGTGCCAAGCTACACCACGTACTCTAGGAGATATGAAGTATGTAAGAACTCACGTATGGAACCTTCCCATCATCGATTACCATGTATGTATAATCCTTCATCCACATTAGACTCATGAATGACTTAGGGTATGGTCAACTGTCAAACCCTAATCGGTCACTCAAGTTAGTACTGATGCGTGTAGAAATCATCGAGAACTCCTTCGATATTTCTACTACCTTGGCCAAGGATTTCATCGCATCTCATTCCTTTGAGTCAATCTCCTCAAATACCGAGGGTGGATGATCCCATCTTGACCACACAATCATCTTCATTGACTTCATGTCGTATCCAATTTATGACGTTTTAGATATCCCGTGGTTAGGGATTCGCAAGTCATAATCAAAACACGATCATCCATCCACAAGATGTCTTTGGTGTCTCAAGTCAAAGGACCACATACACAATCATGACATGAATCAACCTGATTGACAGTTAGGTATAATACCATTCAGGGATTCATACGGATCAATTCAGTGAACTCTTTCTCCAAAGAGCACCCACTATTTATCTTTAGTGTCTCCACACCGATGGCTATAGGATCGGTCATACTCATCATATGAGATGGATTAGATAGTGCAACTCTTTCTGGATAATTCGATGTCCTTCTTGAATATCCCATGAATAGGAATATTTACAACATATGTTTAAAGATTAGTGATCACTATATCATGATCTCATCATAATTCACTTAGTCATTGTACATGCTCATGGACTTCATTGCAAACATCACACAAGAAAGACAATGAATAAATTTCATTTCAATGAACATAAATAAGATACGTGGAAGTGTGATTGGCTTATAGGCCACATAGTATCCATCAGATGGATCATCCAAGAATACATCAAAATGTCGAAGAACATCTCAATTTATAGTGATTTTGGGCGTAACCGTTGGATGGGGCGTTTCATCAGCGATCAACAGCTTTGATTGATCGCATTAATGCGAATCGTTAGCGTTATATCGCAGCCGTTGGATCGCCGATCGACCGCCGAGATTTCGCCACGGCACGTGCGTTATAAAAGCGCATGTAACATCCGCCGTTTGATCGCGATCAGTCGCTCAGATGCATTTCTCATCCGTTTAATCTCAGCTGTTATAACTCGGTTGGTGGACGACTTAGATTAAGTCATTTTTAAAACGATTCATCGACGAGTAATATCCCGCCACGTAACCCCCCTCTTTAAGTGAAGATCAACGGCTTAGATTCTTTACATGATCGGACGCTCCATGGGCTGCCACGTCGCTCCCGATCTTGACCGTTGATCGCGATACTATCAGATGATCCAGATGACGCCACGTCACCTGTGCGCTATTAGTAAATTGAAAAATCAATTTTAAATTAGAAAAATCAATTTTTAATTCCGAAAAATCCTTAGAAATTTATTAAAAATTCAGAAAAATTCCAAAAAAATCCCTTAAAATTATAAAATTCATAACTTTCAAAATACAACTATAAATTAATCCAAATTTCTTTCATTAGATCAGAAATTTAATAATATATCATAATAAAAAATTAAAATATTTAAATAACAAGAGAATAAATTATTATTTCAAAAATACTCTCATTTCTTCTTGAAAAAACTTTAGAAAAATAAATGAGTGTATTTAAACATTTTCTCTTATTATTTATCATTAAAAACCCAATTATAATCTCAAATTTAGATGGGAATAATTTATTCTATAATGTATTCTTAATTATGCATAATTATCCCTAAATTAGTGCATTTTGAGATTATAACTTAAAATTGCATGAAATGATAGAAATGTACTCAAAGTATGATAACATGCATAAAAATGAAATGTTTTATGACTTAATTTGCATTAGTAACCATGTATTATCATGTTAAAATTGTATGTTATCACTACTCTATTTATCGATACAATGATTAGGGTTTCTTCTCTCCACATGACATTAAAGCCAATGGTTTTGGCATAGCTACGTTGGTTTTGCCATTGTTTCCCCATTATTTGGATGTTGCCGCCACCATCTTGAGGCCATTGATGCTCCCAATAGGAGGCTGCTTACCTTTGTTTGCAAGCCATAGCACAAGCAGCTCCTGTCTTGCTCCCCATGATAAAAGCATGAATTGTAATAAGAAATAATCATAAATTTGTCTTATTTATTATACAAGGATATTGAATATGTCATCATATTCACCATCTCATGACTTATAAGGTTTACAAGAAAAACTTCTTAAAATGGAAGTCCTTTGTATAAAATTTGACTTCTCTACTTCAAGAAAATCCAAAAATAGTCAAGGAATGCCACTGATGAGCAATAAGAGCTATTCTCCCAAAGAAAAGGCTCTCCAAGGGAGGGGAAAAATTCAAGGATCTCAATGGGTCTTTCTAGGACCCACTAAACCTAAGAAAAATTTTACAGGACAAAGCTTCTTAAAATGGAAGTCCTCTATATACAATTTTGATTTCTCTACTTCAAGAAAATCCAAAAATAGTCAAGGAATGCCTTTGATGAGCAATATGAGCTATTCTCTCAAAGAAAAGGTCTTCAAGGGAGGGGAACAAGTCAAAAGATCTCAATGGGCCTTTCGAGGACCCACTAAACCTAAGAAAAATTGGGGGCGATCAATTTCATGAAGACAAATTTAAGGGTCAATAAGCCCTTAAAATCCAATGTGAAATTCAAGTGCAATGGAAGACTTTCGAGCCATTGATTCAAAAATGAAACACCACATAAAGATGGTCATATCATCTAGGAGAAATCAAAATCAAGAGTTATAGGATTCCCTCAAAAACTCGTAGAAGATGTTCAAATATCTAGTCTCTAGCGGTATCCACACAATCTTTAAACAGTTACATGTCCTCTTGTGCGTATTCTTCAATGCTCCTTGAATATCTCCTCATCATCTTGTCTTACTAGAGCAGTGACAAGGTGTTTTATGCGGTTGTTAAAAACACACAAATGTCGGCAAAAAAAAGTTTATAATTTGGAACTCACAATACCTAAGATATGAAATCAAGTATGGTGTAAAGATCGGGTCGATCCACAGAGAACATGGTCAACTTTGATCGAAGACTTGACTTGGTCAAACTTAGGTTTAATGAATATTTTAAAGAACTGAAAGTAATACATAATCAATAGAAATAATAGAAATATATGAGAAAAGATAATTTAAGAAGTAAGAAACTGATTTGACTAAGAAATGTCAAAAGTCAAGGTCAAAGCATTGACTTTGACCCACAATTGACTTTATGTAAAATCAGATGATAAAAAAGGCTTAAAATTTTATGAAAATTATATATTCTGAAACTAGAGAGAAAATGAAAATTTTTGATATGTAATTTTTCGAGAAGAATTGGATTTATTATGAATTATCGAAAATCAAAGATCAGAAAAATACTGAAATGAACACTTTGGTGTAAATCTTCAAATTGATCAACCAAATGGTACCCCAAATCTTTCAATTGACAATATGAATAGAAAGCTAAAAGCTCGAGGATTCCAAAGAGACCAAAATTGTCAAATTTTACCTTGTATTTTGAAGGTAATTGCTCCCGCCAGTCAACGCCCAATTTTGGATTGAAAATGAATAGTAGATGGTCAAACATCGAATTGAAGGGTCAAATGATGATGAAGTTTAACAATTTTTCTATCTACTGAAATCCAATGAAACAAGGAATCCAATGAAACTAGAATCAAACGATTCAGACTTAAGATCAGGGAGAAATCCTTGTTTGAAGATCAGCAAAAATCTGCACTCAATTTGGGCAAAAATGAAGAACAAATTGATTTAAAAGATGAAATTAACTACTTAAATCTAATCTAATTAAAATTTTTTCAAGATGAATGATCGATTCACACTACTAACCTGATTGATGATAACATGCTATTTATGCATGTAATTACATAGTTATTAATGCAAATTAATGGATTAATCATTACAAATATATGCATGTTATCATCTTTTAAGCATATTTCTATCATTTTTGTGTAAATTCATGTTATGATCTTAACATACATCAATTTATGGGTTATTATGCATAATTAAACATTGTAATCTTTAATCCTAATTATATTTAAGATCATATTCATGTTTTAAGAGTGAAAATATAAGAGAAAAGACTTTTATTTACATTTATGTGTTTATATGAATTTATTTCATATAATACATAAATTTATAAAATTAATATAAATTAATTCTCTTATTATTTCAATCAATTGACCTTTTAAAATGATAGATTATTCAATTCTGAATCCAACAAGACAAATTTGAATTAATTTGGAGTTATATTTTGAAAGTTCTGAATTTTACAATTTTTAGGAATTTTTCTGGAATTTTTCTGAATTTAATTAGATTTTATTTAGATTTTATTTCAATTTTTAAATATTTAATTTAATTAAAAAATGCAAAAAAATGTGGGTTAATTGCGCGTGTATGACGTGTCCTTTTCGTGCGTCGCTAAAACACAAAGACGATGGTCAAACAAAATTTATAAAACCGAACTCACAAAAATAAGATATAATAATCAAGTATTGTGTAAGTATCGGGTCGATCCACAGAGAGCTGGGTTGACTTTAATCGCAGAGTTGACTTGGTCAAACATAGGTTTAGAAGGAGTTTTGAATAAGAGAAAATAAGATGTAAGGAATGGAAATGATATAAATAAGCTAAATAAGAAGTTTTAAGAATTGAAATCTCAGATTTGACAGAGAAAAGTCAAAAGTCAAAGTCAAAAGTCAAAGTCAAAGCATTGACTTTGACCCACAGTAGGTGTTCTGCAAAATCAGAGAATCAAACAGATTTATAAGATTACGAAAATTAAATATTTGGAAACTAGAGAGAAAATGGAATTTATTGATATATATTTCGTAATTTTTGGATAAGAAATGGATTTATTATGAATTATTGAAAATCAACTATTAGAAAATCCCTGAAATTAACACCTCAGAGGAAATCTTCGAATTGAATGGCCAAATGAAATCCAAATCTTGCATATTCTATGTCAATGGAAATTTAAGAACTAGAGGAATCCAACAAGACCAAAACTATCAAATTCTGATTTGTAAATCCAAAGTAATTGACCCCGAAAGTCAACATTTGACTTCTAATGAAAGATAAACAGTCCTTGGTCAAACGTCAAATTGGAGGGTCAAATGAACTCGGAATTTGATGAATTTTCTATTCACGGAAAGCTGATGAAAAGAGGAATCCAATGAAACCAAAATCAAGTGATTTGGAATTACAATCAAAGAGATATACTATTTTTAAAATCAGTAACTTTTTAGACCTAAAATTGGGAAAAATGAAGAACACTATGAACTAATTTGCAAAATTACACTTCTAAATCTAATAAAAATTCAAATTACCTCTTGATAATCGATCTAATATCACTACTAACCTGATTTCCACAAGAATGGGGCTTCAATTCTCGTGGATTGAAGCGAATTTGCTCGGATTCTTCCTCGCGGACTTTCGAAATTCAAGGGGAAAATTCAATGAAATCAAAGAGGAATTCGCGATCAATCCCGATCCAATTGCGTCGCAATCAAGTCTAAACGCGGGGGGATCACGATGAACTAGAGATCTTCTATGAAATTCGCTTAATTCCCTTCACGAATCGATCAAAAGTTGAAGATAAGAAGGAGAATACATGGCTTTTTTAAAGGGGAAATTAACCGGATCTCGTGGGCAATTGAAGCGGTCGTAGGGGGCGGATTTGAAGCATCGTGGAAGCGGTTTCCATTGGGCTGTGTCGTGGCATCAAATCCGCGCTGAATCCGTCCCGATTTGGAGGTGAATCAGCCTCAAAAATTGCTTCAAAATAGGCCACGATCTTCGCGCGATTGACCACGATCGACCACGGTCGGGCGTCGATCGTGCTCCAGATTCTCCGGAACTGCCGATCGATGATCGTGGAATAGATTCCACGCGGAAGGATCCACGATCGCGCTCGATCGCGCCGCGATCGCGGTTCAATACGACCGCGATCGTGGTGTTCTTCAACGAATCGCTTACGCCGTCGGATTTGAATCCGATGCTCTAGATTTTTCGCGAAGAGAGAGAAAAATTGGACTTCACCGTAGCCGTCGGATCGCGATCGAGAGGTAAGTCCATCGCCAGCCGTCCATCTCGACGAAGATCGGACGCTCTCGGCTCTTCCACGTGGCGAAAGGTAAGTCCGTTGATCGCGTCACTTATGCGATTTTTTTACGCACGTGATTTGATCGGTGTTCGTGTGGACTGGGGTCCACATGATTGTAGCCGTCCGCGGTGAGATCCGACGCTCGCCACGCATCCACGTCGCCTGCAAGGTAAAACCGTGTGGGAACATAGTCCCACACGGTAGAAAAAAGGAAACCTGGTGAGTTTAAATTAGGGGGCGGCATAACGCTTTCGCGTTACCGCCCCCAATAACTTACCAGGGTCCCACTATTCCCGTGGGCCCTCCACCTACCTGCCTACCAAGTGGTGCCCCACACGGGCGCCCACGTGGCCCGTCCGTGTGGCCCCCTGCCACGCGTCAGCGCCACCTGCACCCCGCGTGGGCCTCTCGGGCTCTACCACGTGGCCTCAGTGCCGCGTCGCACCCCGAGGCGGTCCCGCGCGCCACGTCAGCCGCTGCCTGGGCCCGCTCGCCACGTCAGCGCCTGCAGGTAAAAACCCCCCTTTTTACGATTTTTTAAGTAAAAATTCAATTTAAAAATCAAATAAAAATCAGAAAAAAATGCATAAAACTTCAGAAATTCATAATTTAAAATATACAACTCTTGTTTAATCCAAATTTTCTCCATTGGATCACAAATTCTTTTCTTTTTAATATCATGTCATTTAAAATATATTTTGAAAGAAGAAATCAAGATGAATTAAAATTTACTTAAATAATTTCTCATTAAACATTTTAAATCATAAATTCATCCTGAAATTATCTTTCCAAACATTTACTAAAGTCAATAATCATTCAACAATAGAGATTAACTTCTATTAATTTAAACAAAAGATTAATCATCTATTAAGCATGAAATTATCCCTAATTTATGCATAAATATCAACTTTAGTGAAATGAAATGCCAATGGAGAAAATTCCTAAAAAGTATGATAACATGCATCATATTCACATAAAATAAGCATGAATATGAGTTAATTAGGGTAAGAATTAAAGTTATAAATGCATGTTATCAGTGTACACGTGGTATCGCCACGTGGACAGGCGCGAGCGCCTACTTGGCGCGGAGGTGACGTGGCGCTGACGTGGACGCGTAATATATATGTTAAATAAGTATATAGGTCTCCCGTGTATAGGGAGACAAATTATTAAGAGCCCTTAAACCGCGTAGCTTATATACGCGTTTGATCCCTTTAATATTCTCCATGTGGGACTAAAGTCCTTGTGTTTTTTTTTATGTTCTCAAGACACGTGGCGCGATGTGGAATGTCGGATCAACAACACGATCATCGGGCGGTGTTGATGTGATGGACACGTGGTCCACGGGATCACCAATTAAGCACGTGGCTTAAAACTCACTTAAGTGAGTCGATCATCACCGTTGATCAAATCTGTTATAACTGTTGAGATTAATCGACGAAAATGATCCCCGATTTAATCTCAACCACACGATGAAGATCAGACGTTCCACATCTGATCGCGACGATTCGCGAAATGGCGCGTCATCCGAGCCATTCATTGCGATAATCTCTCCATCTAACGGTTGAGATTCATTTTCGTTTTTTACAAAAATCGTTCTTCGCGGCGGAAGAACGGTTCGCGATCTTTTGCCAAATTCTCCATGTTTAGAGAATCATTTCGCGCGCCGTTTCTTCCTGTGTAATGTTAACTCATTTCCCCTCCATTTTAATGCATCAATTTCAACTTTAATCAAGGGAGAAAGGAGAATTACCTTCTTGAACACCAACATTCGTCTTCGGAAATTCGGAATGAAAAGCCATGAATCCGACGATTAATTGGATCATTTCGGAGGCTAATTTGGGTTAGATTGTGTATTTTCACCTCAATCTTTCATCATTTAACGTTAATTTTCATTTTAGAATCGTAGATTTAGTTTAATTTAGTTTAATTTGCGGTTTTAAATCATTTTTCAAAACGAATTTCTCTCTAAACTTCAAACTTCGATTTCTCTTCGAATTCTTATCCAAATCACCTGATTTTTGATTCCGTGGATTCGATTTTGAATTATCTTTCTTAATATTCTAAAATCCCCAATTTCTAAACTCATTTCATTGTCTGATTTGACCAAATTTCAAAGATATCTCTCAAATTTCCCTAATTCTCCGTGGATTTGACCCTTAATTACCATTAGACTAATTAATTACTTTGATTAATCATAAATTGGTAAGTTTAATACTTTATTTGGACACTAAATTGTATGTAATCAACGACCATACGATTTAGTCTCGTCAATTGACGTGATAATTGGGCTTCAAATTGTGTCGATTGGAGTGTATTTGATCGGTTTCTTCCTCGATGTACGTTTGCCGTTGAAAGGGAGAATTCGATCAAATCTTGCAACCATTCGTGATCAATCCTGCCTTGATTGGATGGCAATCAAGTATAGAATGCAGGGGGATCATGAAGAACTCAGTATTTTGCGAAAAAATTGCTTAATTCCTTCACAATTCAATCAAGAGTTACTTTAGAAAGTAAGAATATCGGTATTTATAAGGAAATTCGATGTGAAAATCGCGGACCGTTTGATCTGATGAAGACGGGTTGGATGGCCACGATTGTGCACTTAAAGTGAGCCATGATCCCATGACGCGGGCCCACGATCTCTCCTTATTTCGCCCGTTCGATCTCGATCGAAAATGTCTCGATGCGTCCACGTGTCTCCCCACGATGAGCCGACTTCGTGATTAATCGCAACCGTTCGATTTTATTAATGAAATTGATAGTTAGTATTTACCACATGCGTTGATCCCTGATCCGGTGGACTCCGAGTCCACGCGATCGATGAATCTCCATCATCGCGATCACATCCAACTCGGCACGCGATGCCACGTCTTCTGCAATTTAAAAATTAGAGGGAACACAGTCCCACAAAGAAGAAATAAACGAAAAATGCAAGTATAAAAGTGGAAGGATCTCAAGCCTTTGCGTTACCGCCCTAAACTTCTTACCTGGGCCCACTAACCTGTGAGCCCATCACCTGCTAGCTTGAAGACATTCCTCGCCATGTAGGCATCCACGTGTGTAGACGTGGCGTCCACGTGGGCTCGTGTGGCCCCGCCACGTGTCGGCTATGCACCACGTCTGCTCCGCGATTCCTGCAGGAAAAATACACCCCTTTTTGCTATTTTTTAATGAAATAAATTTCGAAAACTTCCCAAAAAATTGAAATAAATTCTAGAAGAATCCAGAAAATTCAAAAATTAATATCTTAAAAAAGACAACTCCTTTTTGACTCATTCCATTGGCTCACAAATTTATTCATTTTTAATATCATGTCATCTGAAATAAATTAAAAGAAGAATATAACATGAATTCAAAAATATACTTAAATAATCCTTTAAGAAGTGTATTTTATATCATCCAAACATTCTCTTCTTGAAATTAAATCTTCTAATAATATAGTAAAGTCATAGTAAATCAAGGAAAGTAATTTATCTCTATTTATTTAACCTTGTAAAAGATTAAACATCCATAAAGCACGTAATTAACCCTAAATAATGCATAAATGTGGACTTCAGTAAAATGGCATACCAATGGAGAAAATTCATAAAAACTATGATAAGATGCATCATAATTACATAAAATAAGCATGAATATTAGTTAAATAAGATAAGAATTTATGTTAAATACGCATTTTATCAAGCACTACGGAGAGATAAGAGAGGAAGAGAAAAAAAGGCACTCAACAAAGCTCTCATGTGTACCTCTTAGGAGTGAGAACTTACTTGTTAAATTTATTTACTAAATATCTTATCACATAGATTAAGTAATCGAAGACTGATTCAAACTGATTGAGATATTAATTAGGTAGCGCATTGGGTGCCAAGCTACACCATATTCTTTAGAAGATAAAAGTTATGTAAAAATTCTCTTGAAATTTTTTTATTATTATCAATTCTCATGTACATAGAATCCTTCATAGGTGAAATTTTTTGATGTGATTTTTCAACCATCAAAAGCACATCGATCACTCAAGTTAGCACTAATGTGTGAAGGAAATCATTTGGACAACTTTCTTCGACATGTCTACTATTTTGGTCAAAGATTTAGCCACATCTTATTCTTTGGGTCAATCTCCTTTCATATTGAGGTCGGATGATCCTATCTTGAATGCACAATCACCTTCAAGGACTCATTTTGTTCCAATTTATGAAATTATGAAAATTTTGTGGCTAAGGATTCAGAAGTTATAATCAAAACACGATCAACCATCCACAAAATGATTTCGTGTCTCCAAGCTAAGGATCACATATATAATTGTGACATGAATCAATTTGACATATATTTGAGTATAATACAATTTAGAGATTCATATGGATCACTTCAATAAACTATTGCTTCAGATAGAACCCTGATAACATGCTATTTATACTTGATTATTAATGCAATTTAAAGCATTAATCATTCTAAATATATGCATGTTATCATATTTTAAGCATATTTCTCTCATTTTGTATTAATTCATGTTATGATCTAAAAATACACTAATTTTTGGATTATTATATATAATTAAACATTATAATCTTTAATCATAATTATAATTGAGATCATAATCATGCTTTGAGAATGAAAATATAAGAGAAAAGATCTTTATTTACATTTATGTATTTTTATAAAGTTATTTTATAAGATACACAAATGTATTAAATTAATTATAATTTATTCTCTTACTATTTTAATAATTTGACTTTTTATAATGATATATTATTTAATTTCTAATCCAACAAAAAAAAATTTGAATTAATTTGGATTTGTATTTTGAAAGTTATGATTTTTACAATTTTTTAAAGAATTTTCTAGAATTTTTCCTGAATTTAAATGATTTATTTCTAATTTTTATCATTTAAAACAATTAAAAAATAGCAAAAATGGGGCATTTTCTGTGCGAGCCCACGTGGATGCGACGTGGCACTCGGGGCCACGTGGCAGCGCTTCGTGGACAGACGCGGGTGCCTGCGTGGCACTGATGTGACGCGTTATACATATATATATATATTTAATATTTATACAGTTATAGTACATATAAGCCATCCATAGAGGAATTTGCTAACCGCTTATAATTCTTCTACCTTATAAACGCGATAATCATTCTTTATTTCTTTGGTGTGGGACTAAACCTTCTATTTCAAGTAAATGTCAAGCGTTGGATTTAATCGTGATGATTTGCGCGCGTGGATTCGGTGGACACGTGGTCCACTTGATCGCCAAATCAAGCACATGCTCAATTATCACTTAAGTGAAATCATCCTCGCCGTCGATCGCGATAATTATAACGGTCGATATTTAATGAGCCTCAGATCAATCACAATTGCACGATTTAAATCTAGCGGATGATCAATCGACACACCTCTTCCTTTGAAAACACGTGGAATCATCTCGTCCTTTCATCGTTGATCGGACGCTTCAGATTTGATCGTGATGATTCGAGGGGGATACATCTCATCACAACCGTTGATCAAAGCGTCACTTCATCGGATGGTTACACATCAATTTCGTCCTTTTAAATATCGTTCTTCGCGACGGAAGAAGGCGCCCGCGATCATTCGACAAATTCGCTGTGTTTAGAGCATCATTTCGCATGCCATCTTTTGCATTGTGTTCTTAACTCATTTTCGCACCCATTGGATGTATGAAATCATAGTTTAATCGAAAGAGAAAGGAGAATTCCCGTCTTGAACTTCAAACTTCGTCTTCGGAAACTCGGAATGAAAAGCCATGCATCTGGCGATTAATTGGATCATTTCAAAGGCTAATTTGGGTTAGATTGTGTGTTTTCATCTTAATCTTTGATCATTTAGTGTTAATTTTACTTTTAGCATCGTAGATTGAGTTTAATTTCATTTTAATTTCGGTTTTTAATCATTTTCGTGATACGAATTTTCTCCTAACTTCAAACTTTGATTACTCAGCGAATTCTAATCCAAATCACTTGATTTTTGATTCCGTAGATTTGCAATTGAGTTATCTTTCTTAATATACTAAAATGCCCAATTTCTAATCTCAATTCGTTGTCCGATTTGACCGAGTTTCAAAGATATCTCTCAAATTTCCCTAATTCTTCGTGGATTCGACCCTTAATTACCATTATACTAATTAATTACTTTGATTCATCATAAATTGATAAGATTAAGACTTTTTTTGACACTAAGTCGTGTGCATTCAACGACCATACGATTTAGTCTCGTCAAACCCACAATATATATTTAATGTTTTCACACGGATCTCCATAAGATCAACCATTCTCATCATATTATTCAAATCAGTGATATTATTTAGAAATAATTTTATTTCCTTCTTAAATATCCCTCTAGTAGGAATATTTAGAAAACATGTTTAAAAGACTAGTGATCATTGTATGATGATCATAATTCACTTAAACATTGCATATGCTCATGGCCTTCATTACAAACATCACACACGAAGGCCACATAATATCCTTCATCAATATTATCTATATGCCACATATTGATCTGCTTGTCTCAAAACTCGTATGTCCCACGTATGTGATACTTGTGAATGTACTTTATGGGCTTTGAGCTCTCATCTAATGAGAAAACGTTTGTCTTTAGATTTGGAAATTCTTCCTAAACTACTTTAGTCCTCTGTCTTTTCAAAAGATAGTCATCTTCCATGAAGATAACCTTTTTTTACAACCAATATAGATATTTCTTCAAAGTAGTACAAGTAGTATCCAAATATTCCTTTCAGATATCCCATAAATTAATATAACTCAATCCTCAACTCTGGCCTATTTGTCTTAAATTTTTTAACATGAGTGAGACAATGATAACATGCATTTTCAACTCAAATTCTTATCTTATTTAACTCATATTCATACTTATTTTATGTGATTATGATGCATGTTATCATAGTTTTTATGAATGTTCTCCATTGGTATGCCATTTACTAAAGTCAATATTTATGCATTATTTAAGGTTAATTATGTGCTTTTTGGATGTTTAATATTTTTCAAGGTTAAGTAAATAGAAATTAATTACTTCCTTTGATTTATTTTGACTTTAGTAAAGGATTAGAAGAACTAATGGACGATATTAAATATACTTTAAAAGATTACTTATGTTTATTTTAAATTCATCTTATACCCTTCTTTTAATTTATGTTTTAGATGGCATAATATTAAAGATGAAGAAATTTGTGATCCAATGGAGAAAATTGAAGTCTGAAAGGAGTTATATCTTTAAAGATATAGATTTTTGAAGTTTTTAGATTTTTATGGATTTTTTTAGAATTTATTTTGATTTAATTCTCTTTAAAAAAAAATGCAAAAAAGGGGTTTTATATCTCCACATGACCCGCGGAGTTGACGTGGCGCATGGGACCCGCGCAGATGCGACATGACACGCAAGGCCACGTGGCAGCGTCACACGGACCCACGTGCTGAGGTGGCACGAACGCGTGGCAGGGCCATGCAAGTCCACGCTGACGCCCGGATGTCGCCACGTGGTAGTGTGAGAGGCTGGTAGGTGATGGGCCCACGGGTTAGTGGGCCCAAGTAAGAGTATTGGGGCAGTAACGCAAAGTTGTTATGCCACTCTACCTTATATACTCACCAAGTTCACCGACTTCTTCCGTGTGGGACTATGTTCCCGTGAAATTTAAATTTGCAAGTGATGTGGCACTATGTGACGTGTCAGATACGAAAGCGATGCGTCGATCGGGTGGACTCAAAGTCCACCAGAGCTTCATCAACGCACGTGGTTAATGCAATCCGTCGATTTCATTAGTGAAATCGAACGGTCGCGATTACTTGGTTACCCAATTAATCGTGGGGGCGACACGTGGACACACCTCGACACGACGACGGAAATCGGATGGCAGAAATGGCGATATCGTGAGATCGTGGCCCATGATCATCGCGCGATCATGGCTCACGATCATCGCGCGATCTTGTCCGTCGATTGGTCTTCACCGAATCAAGCAGCCCATATTTTCACACAGAAATCCCTTATAAATATCGATGTTCTTCTTTTTAAACTGAAATCTTGATTAATCGTGAAGCAATTAAGCAATTTTGAAGGCATATCTTGAGTTCATCATGATTCCCCTGCCTTCTAGACTCAATCGTGATCAGATTGAGGCAAGATTCATTGTGATTCATTGCTTGATTCAATCGAATTCTCCCCTTGAACGCCAAACGTACACCGAGGAAGAAACCGAGAAAAATACTCTTCAATCCACGTGAATTGAAGCCAAATCTTTACGTCAATCAGGTTAGTAGTATCAATTGATCGTTCATCTTGTGATAATTTGTATTTAGATTTGATTTAGGTAGTTACTTTCATGATTTAAATCGTTTTGTTCTTCAATTTTCGCCAAAATTTGGTTAGGATTTTTGCTGATTTTGAAACAAGGATATCTCCCTGATCCTTAGTTCAAATCATTGATTCCGATTTCATTGGATTTCTAGTTTCATCAGCTTTCCGTGGATAGAAATTTTGTAAAATATCATGATCATTTGACCCCTCAATTTAATGTTTGACCAACTACTGATCAATTTAATGCGTTGACTTGCGGGATCAATTACTCTAAAAATATAAATTAAAATTTTACGATTTTGGTATCCTTGGAATCCTCTGGGTGTTAGATTTCCATTCATATGTGAATTACAAGATTTGGATATTATTTGGTTAGCCAATTTGTAGATTTACACCAAAGTGTTCATTTCAAGATTTTTTTGATCTTTGATTTTCAATAATTCATAATAAATCTAATTGTTCTAAAAAATCACAAATTTATATCAATAATTCCAAATTTCTCTATAGTTTTTGAATATATAATTTTCTTATTATTTTAAGCTCTTTTTATTCTCTGATTTTTAGAAAGTCAACTATTGGTCAAAGTCAACGCTTTGACCTTGACTTTTGACATTTCTTCGTCAAATCAGTTTCTAAATTCTTAAAATATCCTTTCTAGTATATTTCTATCATTTCTATTCAAAAATATCATTTTCACTTATTAAAATCTTTTATTAAACTGAAGTTTGACCAAGTCAACTCTGCGATCAAAGAGTCAACCGTGTTCTCTGTGGATCGACCCAATCTTTACACCATACTTGATTTTAAATCTTTGTTAGTGTGAGTTCCAAATTATAAATTTTTCTTGACCAATGTTTGATGTTTTGAGGACCGCATAAAACGCTTCGTCAGACATCGCATATCCCAAGTCGGAGAAGCTCAGTTTCTTTTTATATTTTCGTATGTTATTAAAGGTATAGAATTGATCGACAAGATATTAAGGACATGCACTATTGTTTCAAGCACATGTCCTCAAAAGGATACTAGTAGTTTTGAGAAACTCATCGTAAATTGCACCATGTACAAAACAGGTAAAATTTCTCATTTATGATACACCATTCATCTAAGGTGTATCAAGAGGAGTTAGCTAAGACATGATATCATTATGCTTTAGGAACTATGTGAACTTTCTAGTTAAGTATCTTTTCTCCTTAATTTAAGGTCTTCCTACTCTTTCTAGGTTGCTTCTCTACTTCATTCTTGAAGTCTGAAAATTTGCTCAATGACATCAGACTTATAGCTCATAAGGTATACACAGTAAAACTTAGAAAAATCATTAGTAAATGTGATAAAATAAGAGGTACCTCCTCTTTCTTGAATAGACATCGAACCACATAATGTATTAGCTCAAAGATGCCCTTGGATTGTTCTCCACACCAAGAGAATGGAGTTTTAGATAACTTAACCATAATACAAAATTTGCAAGGTAAAAATCATTCATAATCAAATGTACCCAAAGTATGCATCTCTATGTAACTTTCATAATCTTTTATTAGCAACAGGTCCAAGTTTACACTGCTAGATGTAGGCCTTGTTCACATTCTTTTTTCTCTCTTTTAAGAGCAACATTAACTTTAAGATTATGTGAAGAAACATTAATGAGATATCAAAAACGTATTCTTAACTATTCTAGGGAACATAGTAACATTCTTCTAATGAAATGATAATCTCTGGAGCTTTCTCAAACCCAACATGACAAAAACTCCTCTTGTACCATTTCTCGTCCTTAGCTCACCTTTGTCTTTACTCAACTTCCTTCTACTTGTCAGGCTATATGAATCATTCTAGATATGAGTTATACATCCAATATCTAATACCCAAGATGGAGAATCTCTATAAGACGAGTAAGTATATATCACATAGATACATGAAAGATTATCATGCTTCTTTTTGAGATTTTTCATTGAGGTACTTTTTGTAGTTCATCTTCCAGAGCCCCACTTCATGCCCAATAGAAAAATATCCTTTTCTCATAATTGTCTTTATTTTTTAGAGATGTGTTTATGTGCTTCTTTCCATTTGCTCTCCTTAGAGACAAATGCTACCTTCATCTTCTTGTTGGTCCTACTAATTTCAAGGACTTAGGGCCTTCCCTTATTGGCAATAATTAGCAGCATTCAAATGCTTTAAGAGGGAGGCCTTGATCTTGTTCATCTTAAAACTAAAAACGAATTGATGGAAATCAAAAAAAGAGATTGAAGGATAAGGTTCATGTTCATCTCAACAAAGAGTTAACCACTAGCACTACCAACCTCCCAATCCACTCTATCATATTTAGTACATGAGATTATACAAAAGAGGACATAACCATTCAAGCCATAAATAGCCTCTTCAATTAAACAACTCCATTTAGATGAAGCAACATGGCCCTCAATTTCATGCCTTCATGTTGCCTCTACGACTTATTACACATAGAGGCTAGTATGCTACTTTGAATTGTGATAAAATCAGCCTTTCACTTCTAGTACTCCCATATCTTATCATCAATTTCATTTTATGTGAGCTTGTCGAAGCCATCTCTCTCTAGGACATATGTAATATGCTTAGACCTAAGCATAATCTATAAGTTTTTTAGCCAATTAGTGAAGTTTGGGCTTGTCAAACAGTTGACATTAATTGTATTTCGGATAATGTTACTTAATAACATCTTTGCTTTTGGTATATGAATGAGAATTAATTAATCATTTTTATAGATTTTAAAATATTTTAAAAATAAAACTCTCTCTAAAATTAAGTAATTCATGTAACCCTCATATATATGAAAAGGGAGAACCAATAATCTTCTTGTGAGGACAGAAATCTTAATAGCTATATTTTTTAACTTGGAGCAACTCTAGTAATCATAATATTTTGTTGAGCACCCATCTCATGAGACTTGTAACACTTGTAATAATTGGTCATACTTTGGTCTTGGGGCTTATATGACCAAAAGAAACTATGCCAACCATTAAGTTTGGTCTAGGCCATAGCCTTTTTACTTGGTAAGAAAAGATTTGCGAGTAGTCTATGAAGTGACTTTTTCAAATTTAGATGGTTTGTATACTAGGGCCTTATATCACACTCTAGCTCTTAGTTCCTCCTCGTAAGGCAACCCAACTTAAATTGAATTGAATCCTAAGGCTTAAAAAGCACAAACTATGGGTAAGTTCATATTATGCCAAAATCATAATGATGAAATATAATTTAAACATAATAAGAGTATAAATATAAGTTGAAAGGGGAAAGAAATTCAGAAAACCATCATAATAATTATATCTAAAAATAGGCAATCAGTTCCTTAATACATAAAAAATCGCCGCCTCGTTGGAAAATTGCAGGGAAACCATTCAGGTAATTATCAGATTAGGCAGGTAATGAGATCTTAGGCATTAGGGTTAATACTCAAATCATCCGGGCAATTATGGGATTTTTCCAAGTTGGGAGTATTTCTGTTATTTTTAAACTCTTCTTTGCTTTTTTCCTATTTTTCTTAACAAAGTTGGCTCATTAACTGAGTCAACGACTTCATGTTCGCGTTAAAAAGGGGCGTTTCCCTATCTCTCTCCTCTCTCTCATGAAGCCCCTTCTAAGATTCTTCTCATTATTTCTTTCTTTTTGTACACAAAAAACTTGGTTATCTCTTCCCTCTCTCCCTCTCATGACGTCTTCCTCCTCTGTCATGCCTTATCTCTCTCCTATCTCTGAACCCGCTCCTCTCTCTGCAGCCACTCCCTCATCCTCCTTTCTTTCTCTTTCCCTCGGCTCTCCACTGTTGAATTCCACCTTTGAGCGCAAAATAAATATATTTATTTTATTTCCTTTTCAATTCTGATACTCGCGACGATATCAGATTGCAGACAGGAATCACTTTTTTTCCGGTTTCTGGTCTGGGATTCTACGTTCGTAAATGACGGCGTCGTGGAAATAGCAGATCCAAAATACGATTATTTCTAATGAGGCAAAGAATATAACGCAGACGCATCTGACAATTTGAAGAGAAAGAAAAATCCATGGGGAATTCTGCATAAACAAAATAAGATGGGCGAAAACCAGTTGTCAGGCTTGAGACGGCCGAGAAGAGAATGGCAGATTGCCATGGGATTTGAGAGAAAAGGTACTTTGAAGTGAGGAGTTTCGAGACGCCATTCGGCAGAAATGAACTACTTGAATCCAGACTCGGACGGCGTTTTCGCAATAATGGAGAGGGCATGTAATCCGCTCTGCAACTCTTCGCGGAGCAGATCATAAACGAGTCGATGCCTCTTCACCAGATTCATTCCCCGGAATCCATCGGAGACAATTTTAACATTGAAATGAGTCTCGCCTCCTTCATTTCCTCTTACGCCAGCGTGACCTGCATGTTCGTGGGATACATCCACGATCTCCAGCTCAACGGGATGAAGGTTCCCCTGCAACCTCCCCCTTATTCTCCCGGCCCTGCTGCTGGAGGAGCCGATAGTCGAACAACCATCAATAGTCGTCGGTTTCCTCGGGGACTCTTTCTTCTCTGAATCGGCATCCGGTACGAAGGCCTCGTCCTTCATCGTCCTCAAAAGGTTCGAGAATCGGAGGAGAAGGTACTCACGCTGAAAGACGAAGATGCGGGAGATGGGTTATCCCAAAATTTCCAAGGATATGGAGCTTTGGGAGATTTGGGACATGCCGTCTACCCTATCTGACGATTGAAACGATGATTGATCCTTCTATTAAAATACCGTGGAACTTAACAAAAATATTTTTTCGTGCCAAGTCATCATCCATAATTCTCGTCATCATCGTAATTATCACCATCCTCATGTTCATCATATTACGTCACATTTATCGTCATCGTCGCCATTTTCCTCAACCGAATCATAGCTACCATTATCATTATTGTCATCATTAAGATCATCATAACCATCATCATCATCTTAACAATGACTATAATCATCGGCATCCTATTCATTACTATTATCATCATCCTAGTCGCCACCATTATCCTCTCCATCTTCATCTTAATTAACATCACGGCCATAGATTTCTTTGTGAAATAATGATTTTAAAGCGTTTCGGTCAGAACTGGATTTTGGACGAGGTTACACGTTGGCGCGTTGACCAAGCAATTGACCGTTGAATCCCTTGATCATGAGACTCCTCTCCCTACCCTTATTTGGGAGGAGTCTCGTCCCTTCCATTTTCTAAATTTGACCCACTCTTCAGGAACCTGGGAGATGCTTTTGGATCCCCTGTACAACCTGCGGTGACCTCCTGCCCAGGTAGAGAGAGAAAGAAAGAGAAAACGGCAATGGGCCTTCACTGTGGGATCCGTGCAGCCTAGGCATCGTTTTTTGAGAGTTTCATGAGCGCTGCAGATGAACGACGACGACGGCTCGAACCGGTTATCTCTAACCTCCGGCGACAAGTTACCAGCGGAGGATCTCCAGTCCGCCAAATCAAACCATTCCTCCGTCACGTCCATCTACAGGGCCCACATCGGCGGCGCCGTCTCAACGGTCACCGTCACCTGGTCCAGAACTCTAATCAACCACTCCCTTTCCGTCGCTGTCCACCCGCTAGATGGCGGCGCGGCCGCCGCCTCCGCCATCTGCAAGATCGACCTAAAGCCATGGAGGCCGTTCTGGATAAAGAAAGGCCTCAAGTCCTTAGAATTGGACGGCAGCCGTAAAGTGGACGTCTTCTGGGACCTACGGTCGGCCAGCTTCTCGGGTAGACCGGAGCCCACCGGCGGTTTCTACGTTGCACTGGTCTCCGGCGAGGTGGTGGCGCTTCTGCTCGGAGACTCCAAGAAGGAAGCTTTCAAAAGGACGAAAGCGAGGCCTTCGTTGACCGACGCGGTGCTAGTCTCTAGAAAAGAGAACGCCTTCGGAAGGAAAAGTTTCTCAACAAAGACGAGGTTCGGGGATTTGCGCGGAGACCATGAGATCGTAATAGAGAGCTCGATCGCGGGCGTGTCGCCAGAGATGAGGATAAGTATCGACGGGGAGGTGATGGTGCACGTGGACAATCTCCGGTGGAAGTTCAGAGGGAACGAGACGGTGGAGGTGGAGAAGACGGCGGTGCAGATACTGTGGGACGTACACGGGTGGCTTTTCGGGCCTGCAATCGGGCTCGGAAACGCCGTGTTCATCTTTAAGCCCAATGCGCCGGAGTTGGAGAAGACGGCGGCGGGGAAACGCCCTGTCAGCGGCGAAGAGTCTTCCTTTATGGAAGCGCCCGGGTTTTGTTTCCATGTTTTTGCTTGCAAGGTGGAGTAATATTTTGATGTGCCTGCAAAATGTTCGTTCTTTGGCCGCGTTTGTAATTCTTCTGGCCGAACCGTCGGAGAGAAATCAAACAGCGGGGAGGGAGGGAGGAGAGAGGGGGGAGGAGAGAGAGAGAGAAATTTAACTGCGACAAAAATGAGTAACCTTTAATCCACATCGAGGTTCCACAAGACGAGGACTTGAATAGAATGAAGGTCCCCAAAGTGACTCCGGTCACCTACCAAAGCATTTGAGCACGGAAGATGTGAGAGTGGATGAGAGGAACTTCAGGCCAGTGGAACCCCCGGGGAAGTACGAGATCGCGTAGTATGAGAGCGCTAGTACCTGAGAGCGAAAGAGACCTTGAGACAGTTGACCAAGGACCGAGCCAAAGAGTTGACCATTTCAGCTGGTTAGTCAAAACAAATTGAATCGAAGTAAATACCTGAAGCACAGAAAAGAGGACAGATAGAATATAGCTGTGGAGAACCATGGAGACGTATATCGTCCCCACCATGCTGCCGATAAACCCAATGGTGAAAGGCAGTCTCTGCAACGCATAGAGAAGCCAGAAGGTGGAATACAATGTCAGACATGGGCAGGAGAAAGGAAGTGAAACCATCTAGACCATCAGTACATTCAGTTGTTTTCTTCAATTTGAGCAGGCTCGAGAAGAGAGAGATATAAGGAGATGTCAAGTATTGCTCTCTCTAGCAAAATCTTTTCTATTTATAAACTTCAGCAGGATCAGTTCACAGAGACACACATAGGGAGAGAGAAAGAGTACCTCTTTGGAAAACATGTGAGAGAGCTGGTTCTTGGTCCCCTTGAGTGCAAAGAAAGAGCCAATGATAAAGGCACAACCAAGGGTGAAGCAGATGGCAAATTTTTGGGGCATCA
This sequence comes from Lemna minuta, assembly GCA_024174645.1. NCBI lineage: Eukaryota > Viridiplantae > Streptophyta > Magnoliopsida > Alismatales > Araceae > Lemna > Lemna minuta. The sequence continues at coordinate 12,250,066 of CM044102.1, read as the reverse complement.
GAACCATGACAGGAAGGAACATGGTGAAAGCAATGAAGATGAAGAAGACCCCTGTCGCAAGCAACAGCCCAAAGTACACCAGCGACTTCCCCTGAGGGCACATGACTTGTGGCCGACTGAAAGCTTCCAGGTAATTCTCTCACCCCTTTGGACACCCTAGTGCGGCACAAGATCAAAAGATGATTTGATGACCCGACAGATGGATAGAGAAAAAGATAACTACTAAGCTGATGTGCAGAAAGAGATCTTCGGATAGGGATATAGATAGAGAGAGAGAGAGATTCTTTAAAAGCATTATTGAAGTGGATTGAATTTCCCAATTCAAGCTTGTTGAAAATAACTACACTTGTTCCTCTATGAAACCTTTTATTCTGGGGGTAAATGTCAACTAATTTCATTCATGTATTGGGAATCGATTTCAAATTCCGAATTTGGGCATAACATCTAATCATCTACCACTGTTTCAATAAAATAGGAAAAGTGCAACACATCGCGTCAAAATAATCCTTCTTAATTAATTTCAAGTAATTCAGCCACAGAACCAATCTAAACCAGAATTCGTCCATCATTCTCAAAATCTATAGTGAGAGACCAAGCGAGAAATTAAGTCTCAAAATATTCCAATATGTTTTAAACGCCAATCATTCACAGTGATATTAATCGGGAAAATTCAATTAATTTCACTAAAAAGAAAAAGGTTCGCATCAGAGCAGGGATGTAAACCAGAATTCTTGAGAACGAGGATAAAAATTCACAAAAAAACTGAGATGAATACTGGAAAGCTAATCATAGAAAAAACATGTTAAGGTACCTGATTAGTGTAAAAGGGATGTATCTAAATACAGATCCTCAAAAAGAAAACAAAAACCCTCAACCTGGAAGAGCCACCAGGAACAAAAGCAAGGAATTTTCAGCAGAGATCCAAAGATCCTTGCCCAATTTGAAGACGAAGGAAGACACATAAAAACGGAACAAACAAAAATGCTTACACGTTGAAGGTTCCGGAAACCTTGTCGTTGGCAGTGCGTACGGCGGCCTCGATATCGAAACCCAAGGCTGACGGCGTACCCGCTTCATCGGCGGACTTGGAAGAAGCGTAAGAGTTCCAGTCGGCGAGCAGGGACGGCGACGAGGATGAAGAGGAATCCTGAGTCTCCCCCGAGCTGGGTCCCCCGGAAAACCACGCCTGCACCGTCTTCTGCATCGCGGATCCTCTCTCCAAAGAAGCGACCGACGCTGGACGGAAGAAGTTCAAGGAGCTCAACTCACTAGCACAGGCAGCAAAGGGCTTAGTTTCTTTCATTGACCTGATCGGGCCGAGCCCGTTAAGCACAGAGGAAAAGCCCGATGTCGCTGTCAAAAGCTTAAACCTGATATAGACCACTACAATAATTCATTACACGTACAAAACTCGGTTATTTCTAAGATTTTTTTAATCATTTCTTGTAGTTCTACGATTTTTAACCAATCGTTATGCTTGATGGATCTGGTAACTCTCAATGATTTTTTCGCGCTTCAATATTTCCCGAATGATTTAGAATTTCTACCATTAATGCCTGAATGCATAAGTATAGACTATAGGAAACTTTTTAATTTCTGTTCATGTATATTTTTTTCCTAACATAAGAAACTCTATAAAAGGAGTGTCATGTGTTCTTGGTCAACACGTCTCTGAATATTCTCTCAAAATGATGTGAAATTGAACTGTGTCTGAGTCGTTGCCATCAATTCATATTACCACATGACTTTTAAAAAGTAAGGCTTCAAGTGATTAACTTTCGATCCTTTGTCTCCAATTTGCGGGCTCATAAGATCACTGAAATTGACTAGCCAAGTGCGTTGATTTTGCTATTCCTTTCCGTTGAAAAGGAGCCCGCTGTCTGTGAGAGTCACCGTCTTCTAGGATTTGAGTGGCCTTCTTCTAAGCTCTGTTCGAGGACACGATATTCTCGTTCAATTGGGCATACTTGTGATGGTTCCCAAGATTCAATAGACTCACATATCGGCATGGCCCCACTGATTTGTTTTCGATTTAAGCATCAAACAGTGCACAACTCAACCTTTCTTATGTCCATGTGGACATGTTAAGAAAACACAACTACCGGAGCCAATCACATTCATTTAAGAAGTTGTGTTTTATTGATTGATGAAAACCTTAGTCAATCTTTAGCTATTGGATAAAAAAACTATGACTCTATAGATTTAAATACATATTTATGTCGTGAAAGCCCACCAGGTCCGAAAAAACATCTATCTCTATTTTCTCTCTCTTTTCTAGCCCTTTATATAGACTCCCTCTGTAACCCTTGTGACTATACTCATTCTCCTCTTTGTATCTCTATTATTTCCCTTGATCAACAAAAAATAGATTGAATAATAAACTGTTATATCCTGTACTCGTGGTATGTCACATATGAGTGCTTTTATTGGTTTTTAAAATAAAAATATTATTTTTTTATCTAAACATGATTTCTTATCAATGTTTAATCATTGATAATCATTTTTACGCGTGCATTCAAATCTAATATATGTAATTGTCAAAAACACATAAACGAAATAGATCTTATCACGTGTAGTGTTTTGTCGGTTGAATCTTGAGGGAGAAAATGGAGCTAAGAGCTTTAAGGTGAAGGATTGAGGCAAGGAGAGGGGCAGGTCAACAATCAAGTAGAAAGATTGTGCAAGAGAGGTGTAGATTGAATTTATATAATTACTTTTGAATTTTTATAGGTTGAATTTTCTATCCCATATAATTTAAAGCTCGTACTTAGTGTCCATAAAGTGAAAGAGACTAATACATCTAAAATATTCCTTGAAGATGAGAGAAGAAAACCAGCTGGGTGACTTAATGAACTAAGTCCACCCATAAAAACATGCTTCCAACCTACTACCCCTCCTCAATAACACCAAAAAAGAGAGGGAGTGCTAATTGGGATTAGAGAGAAAATAGAGAGAGTGGTGATAGAGAGAGAAATAGAGAGAGATTAACAAACTAAAAAGAAATTTAACTGAAGGAGAGAAATATGAGGGAGAAAATTGATAAGAGAGCGAGCTACATCTCATGCTCATATGGGGCCTTTGAATAGCCCTACCACTACTTTGATTCTTTGATCAATTTTGGGCTCTAGATCTGTTTGAGATCCATTCATCTCACTAGATCCTTTTTCGTTGATGTATATGTTCTAACCTATTGGCTTGGTTGATTGATTCAAAGAAGATAAACAACATGCTTAATGGGTTATGCTCCATAATCTTTTTATCCCGAATGCATCCGATTGCTCTCCTTATCCAACTAAGAAAATTTGGGGTGCTCCAAATCACATATATACCAAAGAAAACTAACGTCTCTCATTACACCTAAATGGCTGTCAAAAGTCCTTTGCCAAACTTTACATTTTTGGGGATGAACTCAAAGTTCAGATTTCGGCTGCATGGCTACCAAGACTACTTGTGCCACCTTCAAAGCCTATTGGATTTGTGTGTATGCTTGGTATAGAACTAAAAAAAATGATATAAAAATAAAAGAAAATACTAGTTAAAATAAGAATTTTAATACATATGCATGTATATGTATCGTGTGAATTTCTAGTCCTATATGTGGCAATTCATGAGTAAATCTTCATTAGATTTAGCCTTCATATGTTGATGGTGAAAATTGAAATTGATGTGATTATGCCAAGCTATGATGATGTCTAGGTGGCTAACAATCATAATGATGATAAATTTGGCTAATTCAAAAGAAAATGGGGACATGAAATTAGCAGAAAATGGGAACAATATGAGTTTTCCACTGGTTTTAAGAGTTCAATATCAATTCATTTTGATTTTAAGTCATGTTTTGAATCATTTCAAGGTGATGGGATCAAGTTCTTGGTAAAAATTTCTTCTAAATTATCTGGTCTGATTAGATCAAGATTCAGATTAGTATTTCTGTGATATCCTAGATTCCATTTCAGGTAAATTTCTACTGTGGTGTTAAAGTCTTATATCTTTTAAGAGTAATGATTTTTCAGGAAACTTTTAGTCTGACTAGAGATTGATTTGTAGGTGAAAAAGGAGCATTTTAGAACTTCTTTTAGGTTTAATTTCAACGAGGTTCTAGGTCTGATTTAGATTAGCTTTTAGATATGATTACTTCAAGGTTTATGTCAGATGTCCTTTTGTTTGGAGAGTCTGATTTCAGTTAGTCATTCAGTTTGATTACTATTAGTTCTTTAGGTCTGATTGGAGTAATTTTTGCGACTGTTTTATGGACCTTATGGGAGGCGCCAAAGTGATCGTTTCTACAGGTCTGATGAAGACATTGCAGAAGCTACATACAAGCGAGATTACAGCACTTTACAATTGGTTTCTAAGGGTTGTATAAGAATTAGATTTTTGGTCTGATCATAGTTAGTTTTCACACTAGATTATACTCGGCTCTTTTTGGTTTAAGCTTTGGTAGTTTTGTGAAAATTTCAAATAGCTGTTTTGATAGATTTTTTTAAATCTATTTTTTAGATTAAAACTAGAATAGAAAAGTGCTTGTCTGATGAGTGATTTTAGGTCAAGTTTCAAGATATTTCATTCAAATTCTTTTGGCCTTATTGCAGATATCTCTCAGCTCCAATTGAGGTGTTTTTAGCTCTATTTTGAGACTCTGCTTGAAGTGAATTTTAGGTCCAGTTAAAGAACAATTTAGAGATCATAACTGAAAATATTTTCTTCGGTTGACCTTTCGATAATTTATTTCATCACCCCTTCATCATATACTCACATGTAGAGACACTTAAAGTCAAAGTTAAGAGTATAAAGTCAAAATAATAGCAAAGATATAACTCAAAAACAAAAAGTCAACATGATTTCAGAAGCGAGAATTTATTTCTTAATCTCTCTTTATGGTTAAACTTTATTTGCATTAATTGGTAGTTTAGTTAGTTTTTGATTGATTACCTCTTATTTCACATAGATAGAAGGCTCTTGATGAGTTGGATCGAGACTGATGATGAGTCGTGTCGACTGGTTAGGGACTTTGAGCAAGCGTGGACTGGTTATGGAGCTTGTAGACTTTATAGAGCCAAGTAGAGGGCAAGTCTACTGGTGAGTGACGGGAGAAGTGATGTACCAGTTGACTCATGAGTGTGAAAATTTATAATCCATCTCCCACTATTTTGGAAAACAAGGCATTCATACATCTTAGAAAGGTTGCAAGACAATTACAATGGTTGAATGGAATCCTTCAAAAAGCAAACGTGTCTATTCCACATTTAAAAGTATTTTTGCTATCTTCCCTAAGTATACTAATTTGATTTACCCTAAATAATCATCAAGAAAGAAAAAAGATAAGTTTGTCAAGAAATATTTTCTAAAATCTGATCAATGATAAGGCATAATAATATTTTTCTTTATTAAATTAAATTTCCTTTTAAATATATGGAAACCCTCCAAGAAGAATCTAAGCTTGTTGGCACTTCCTCTCCTTTATCATTCTTTTCTGATTTTATTTCCCTTTTTTCTTGCACCATAAGTATATGACTTACACAAGAACTATAGGATATTTCATAAATAAATTAAATATTTCTATCTAAAGTACATCAACATATGGGGATTTAGATGTTCTTGGCTTTCTCTAGATGTTGTCTTCCCCAGTTGTAGGAATATTCTACGCTCACATACCTTAGGGAATTCATTTTATATCATAAGAAAAGGTAAGTTAGCAGGTTCTAATAATTCCTCTATTTTTTTCTACTCCATAAATTTCCAAGTAGTAATCTCCTAGATCATGATCATCATCTACGAGATCCAAAATACTAACATCCTCGTGAATAGAACTGGGCCACTTCATTTACTTAGAAATCTTAAGTTCTACCTTTTCTTCTCCCACTCTTAAAAATATTAATTCTTTTTCTCAATCATTTATGGCTCGAGCTGCAGCCTGAAGAGGTCTCCATAAAATAAGAGATGCTATACACAAATTATTGTATATTTCCCTTCTCGACTACAGTAACATCAAACAAGAAACATTTTGTTATGTTCTCATCATTTCATCCTCTAAATTTTTATAAGGCTGTTTAATAAATGCATCGGCTAATTGTAATTCTAAGAAAGTGGGTTTGAAATCACCAACATTGAATTTATCATATAAGAATTTTGGAAAAAGACTCAAAGTTGCATGTGAATCTAATAAACATATAGAAAATTTCAAACCTCAAATGTCACATGTGGTTAAAGATGCTCCAAAATTTTTATTCTTTTCTGGAATTTGATACAATATAATAGAACTAACATTTTACAATAATTCAATTGTTTTAGATTTCCTATAATGGGTGCAAAGCTCCATAATGTACTTGGAAAATGAAGGAATATCTTTAATCACTTCCTCTTAAGGGAATGCTGATGAAGGTTTCTTTGAATATGTTCGTTTGATGTGGAGGTTTTTAGGATTTTAAAGCTTTAAAAAAGGAATTGGATGTTACTGTTTATCATGTTTTATTCCTTTCCTTCTTCGAAATTTTCTCCTCCATTTTCTTTGATTTCTTCATGATATCCTTCTAAGTTTTTATCATAAAAATCTGATAATTGCTAACCATTTCTTATTTTATCAGTAGCATGAATGACCTCATGATATCTTTCCAAAGAAGGAGACACATCTAGATCCATAGAAGTTACATTACGAGTATTAATAAAGTAAAGGCGGTTCAAAATTGACCTTTATTATAGTCCATCTCTTTCCCTTTGTCTTTCATGTTGCCGATCTCATCAGAGAAGCGAAGCAAATCAAGATGGTTGGTTGACCTTCTCCATCTTGATTTGCTCTAATTCTCTCTTGACATTATGAAATTTTTTCTTCATATCTTGCTAAATTTTCTGAAAAAGCTAGCATTTTTCATAACATTTGCTCCAATATTCTCTTCATAGCATGTGAAGTAGAAATGTTAGAATTATTTCATGCCATTTTCTAAAAATAAGGTTTGGTTTGGTATGTCTATTGAGGATCTTTGTTGTATTTAGTGTTTCCATGTTCACTCCAAGAATTTTAATAAGGTATATGATTCATTGCATTGATGTAACATTCTCTACGTAATCCCATTGACATGATCTTTGCTAAAACGCATAGAACAATGAACACTTTGCACATTTGAAATATTAGAGTTTTCCATAAAATTTTCCATCATCTTGGTCAAATTTCCTATATTGGTCCCAAGTTTTTCTAAACCTTTATTGGGTAACTCAGTCTCTATTTCATATTTCAAATCCTTGAGATTTAAAATTCGTCCTTTTTTGGTTCTACATATCTCATATCTTGATTTAAACTCAAATGATGACTATCATTTTTGGTCTACCTCTCAATCTAATCCTTTAATTTATCATTTACTTATTCAAAAGTGATCTGTCACAAAGCATATCCACTCTATTTTTAAATTATACGTTAATCTTTCATTAAAAATATTTATTCATTTCCAATTATCAAATCCATGATGAGGGCATTTTCTGGGCAGATCTTTAGATTTTTCTCATGCTCACCAAATGAGTCATCCCCCTTGGCTAAAATTTATTATAGGTTTCCTAAATGTGTTTTTTTCATGAAGAGTAAAATTTCCTTAAAAATTTTCTTTCTATTTTCCTCCAATTTCAAATTTCACCCCGAAGTTCTTACAAAAAATCTTTGACTATACCCTTTAAGGTGTTGGAGAAAGCCTTCATTTCATCACTTCATTAGTAACCTAGGAATTTGGTTTAAGGAGCACTTCTCTAAAAAGGTTCTCTCCTAAATAAGGTTATCTCTAGCTAAAATAAAAACACCTCTCAATAAGGTTCTCTCCTAAATAAGGGCCCTTAGAAAAAGGTGGCTCCCTTCCCACTTTCTAAGAAAGTGATGCGATAACATGCAATTTATACATATAATTATGTGATTATTAATTCAAATTTAGGCATAAAACATTCTATTCTTATGCATGTTATCATACTTTGAGTGCATATCTATCATTTCATACATTTTAAGTTATAATATCAAAATGCATCATTTTAGGGATAATTATGCATAATTAATAATATATTTTAGATTAGAATATTCCCATATAAATTTGAGACTACAATTAGGTTTTACTGCTACATAATAAGAGAAAATACCTTTTATACACTCTTTTTTTTTCTTAGTTTTTTTTTCAAAGAGAAATGAAAGTATTTTTGAAATAAAAATTTTATTCTCTAGTTATTTATTAAATTTGACTTTTTAAAAATGATACATTATTTAATTTCTGATCCAACAAAAAAATATAGATTAAATTGGATTTTTCTTTTAAAATTTAAGAATTTTCTAATTTTAGGGATTTTTCTTGAATTTTTTTGAATTTTTCTAAATTTATTTTGGATTTATTTGGATTTTCAAAAGTTAAAAATATCAAGTTTTATTGTGCGCTGACATGTCAGCTGACGTGGTAGTGGAGTGACGTGTTGCCACGTGGCGACGTGTATATGTACCATGTGGAGCATGCGTGTACATGTGTGCATGCGTGTATGCGCATGTGCGCCCATGTGCGCAAGTGTAATTAGTGGCTTGAGCATCCATTAAGGATTCTCACTAAGCCACTATACACGTTTGTTATATACCCATCGGAATGTATTTTTTTGGTCATGTGTGACTATCTTTCTGTTTATTTTATGCAGGTGACGTGACACGCTCAGAATCATCTGATTGAGATGAATTAATGCGATTGAATATCAGTCCCTCATTTTCACTTACGTGAGGGGGGTACGTGGTAGCATCTAAGTGGACGATGATTCATTTGATTTAACAGATCAATCCTAGCCGTTCACTTGAGGAGTTATAACGACTAGGATTTAAAGCGCCATTTGAGAATCTAAAATGTTGATTCACAAATTGACGGATGAGATCTCGTGATGCTCTTTCTTCACACAATCACATGGCACGATTCTAATGCTCCGATGAAGATCCGATGGTCGCGACATAACCATAACAACTTGCCTCTTTGGATTCCATCACGACCATTGATCTCATCAAGGAGAAGATCCGACGGTCACACCCAATTTGAAGACATTATAAATTCTCTCTCTTCGACAATAAATATATTCTTGGATGTTTTGAGTAAATCAAATTGTTTAGACAACTCGGTCCTTGAATCTCTTGATTTCTTCCTCTTCTAGACTCATTTCCATGTCCAGGGAGTGTTTGAAATCTAGATTGTGTTGAAAGAATAGGGAGAAATCATCCCTCAAATGCCAAATTTTGTCTTCGAAATCGCGGAATGAAAACCCTTGATTCAGCAATCAATTGGATCAATTTGAGCATGACTTTGGGTTAGATTATGCGTTTTCATTTTAATCTTTAGTACTGTATCATTATCTTTCAATTTTGAATCGTAGATTAGGTTAAGTTTAGAAATTATTTTGATTTTTCTCTGCCTTCGCGTTTGGAAATTCCACCTAATTTTTGCTCTTTGATTACTCTGCAAATCTTGATCCAAATTGAATGATTTTGAATTTCGTGGATTTATCTTTGAGTTATCTTTATAAATTTATCAAAGTCCCTAATTTCTCGCCTCATTTCATTGTCTCATTTGATTGAATTTAAAGAAATACCTAAAAAATATCTTAATTCTTAGTGGATTTGACCCTTATTTACTAGTATACTTCTTAATTTGTAATTATTTCTCAAAATTGGTTAGTTTGGAATTATTTTTGACACGTTTTTGCGTGTATTCAATAACCGCGCATATTCATTTTGTTATGGGGTGAAGTTCTCGATATGGTGGTGAAACTAACTAAAGAAGGGGGGAGGTGAATTAGTTAGTTGTATTTTCTTAAAATCTTTTGGATGATTCATGATTTATCACTCTCCTCTTCGCCTCACGGTGCTCAAGTAATTCATACTAGTTGGGGGACCTAATGTCCCTTTGATAAGAACATAAAATATAGTTATAAGCACCCATAAATTGCTCTTATTGAACTCTTGAACACATCATCTCCTCTTCTATCTCATAACTTTTGCCTTTTCATTTTCAGGAAGTTTACAAGAGGAAGGGCATCAAGATCCTCCAATGGAAGTGTTTGAAAGGGAATAATGAGCTGTCCAAAGCAAGAAGGGTGGGCCCAATCAAAGGAAATGTGAGCCCAGCCGAAGTGGAGACTCGGGAGAATAAAAGGGGGGGAAAGCTCTCTCGGGAGCTTCTTCCTCTTCTTTTGCTACTTCTTACTTCTTCGCTGCTACTTCTCTCTCTTAGGGTTACAATTTTTCTAACCTGGAGTTTTTCTCATCGCAATGTAGTTATAGAATCAAGAAATGATAGTTTTGTTTTTTTAGCTTTGTTCTTCTCTAATTTCTTAATCATTCTTCCTACGAATCTTGATCGATTTCTCTTCCCTGTCCTCCAGCTTCTCGTTGATCCCTCTCTAATTCCCTCTATCTCCATTCCGTTCTATTCCGCCATCTAGAAACTCCTTTTTTTCTATCTCTTTGATGTTCTTGCTCGTGCTCTCCCCATCGTCTCCAGTTTTCGATTCTTCACTCACTCGCTCTAGATCTCTCTCCTCTACTCCCAGTCATCGACACTCTAGTTAAGTCTCTCAGTTCCTATCTTAATTTCCCTCTCCCTCTTCCTCACGCTCATCCGCTCTCTCACCCTCTCTGCCGTTCTCTCTCCCTACCGCTCTTCCGATGCACCTCTCACCCTCTCTCGTTCCGCCTCCTACATTATTTATTTTCCTCTCTTAATCTATTGATCTCTCACTTTAGATCCTTCTCCCTCCTTTGTTTCTCTCCCTTTCCTTCGCAATCACCGTCTCACTGCCTCTCTCTCTATCTCTCTCTATCTTTCTCGCTACTTTTGGTTCCCTCCGACTCTCTCCGATTTTCTCTTTCCCTCTTCTCACGCTTGTTCCCTCTCTCCCTCTTTTCTGATTTCGTCACTCTTCCTTCCTGTTCTTCCGTCCTTCCTGTTCCTCCTCTCGTTTCCCTCCCACTCTTCCGCTAAATCTCTTTCTCAAAACCATTTTTTCTTCTCTCTCCCTTAGTTTTTCTTTCTCTCTCTCACATGATCTTGCTCGCTCTCTCACGTCTTCACCCTCTTCCTAGCAGTACTTCCTTCTCCTCTCCTCGATCACTCTTCTCTCTCTTGTTGTCGCCCTCTCCTCTCTATTAAATTTTCATGCTTTTTCGTTTTTTGGTTCATCATTTTGGTATCCTCTCTCTCTCTCTCTCTATCTCTTCAATTTTCCGAATTCGTCTTCTACGTTTAGAGAAGGGCAAAGACCGACTGAGGTTGGGTAGACCGAACCGGACCGAGACCGTCGGTCTGTCAAAATGGGCTTTGACGGTCTTAGTCGAAATTTGGTTTGGTCCTGCACCTGTATTCGGTCTTGGACCGATAAGAAAATTTTTTTTAGAAAAAAGGGCATTCGGCAATCGGCATTAGGTCTTCTATCTTCGCATTCGGCAGCCTCTATCAAGCATTCAGGGTCCTCGAATCTCTTTGCATTCATCTTGCATTGCACATCGAGGAGACTGATTTCACGTACCTTCATCGATTCAAGGATTCGATCGCTCGTGGAAATTTTGTTCTTGTCCGCAAAATCAGGTTCATCCGTTCATAGCCTTTCATTTTGTAAAATTTCATAGCAATAAGATTCTAATAAATGGGACTGGTTTTTTCCGATTTTGGAAAACCTAAATCTTTCGAGGTGGGGAAGTGGGGGCATGATTGAGGGAAGAGGGGAAGATGAAACCGGGTTAACGGGGGAGGAAGAGGGAGAGAAAATGGAAGAGAGGACAAAACGAGACACCAATTTTTCTTCTTTTCCAATACACAGACACTGATTTTGATTTTCCCTTCCAAAATCTCCACTTCGTCTCCTCGCTCCATCGCTGAATTTTCCTCAATCAAGAATGCAGTGCTTATTTCAAATCTCAAGCCAGGGACAACGCTTTCTATACTGTAGTCTTTTTTATAATCTTTTCTTCGCGCGGGAAGCTCCGTGGCTTGTCGTCATTCGTCAACTCGTTCTCTGCTTTATCCTTCTTTTTTCTGGTATTTTTTACTTTTTATTTAATACTTTTTATTTAAGGCTCCAAAGAAGCTTTCAGACAGGGTGGATAGGAGGTCAAATCCAGAGGGAAGATGGAGGGCTGGGGAGGAGCCCCCTTACGACTAGAACAAATGTATTTAATTTATGCAATAAAGGAATGTTTGATATTGGCAGCTGATAAGTCTGAAATATTAAATGCAATACGTCATTGTATTTAGGTTTAGACTTAAACAATAAACTGTCTATAACAGAATTTCCCTTAAAATTTGCAAATATAAAAATTTGTGGCTTAGTAAGGCGTCGAATCCAAGGGAGGTGGCACCAATTTCTTTTCCGTTCTTCTATTTCCAATCAGAATTTTTCCTAGATCTAGTATTCTAGACACCAAGATAGTTATATGCAGTAAATTGTAATTTCAAAATACAAAGATGTTTTAACAAAAATTCAAGAAACATTTATTCGGATTTCTCTCTTTTTTTTTTTTTGCTAAAACATCTTTTCTGTCATCTTTTTATTTATTATCAAACTATATGAAGCATGTTAATATCATGTTTAAACTTCTGCAAATAACTTCTTATTGATTTTTTTGAATTTTATTTTCCACAGAACCTTCAATTCAATCTAAATTTTATTATTTAATTTTTTTGTCCTTATTAGTCTTTTTAAATGTATCTTTTAATGTCTTAATATTTTTTTAGGAATTAATCTCTCTATTTCATGGCTTAATGCAGAATAGTAGACTACTGAATTTACTTCACTACAATCTACATAAAAATCTATTTGATAAATCGACTTTCTAGTTCTAAAATTCACACAGAATGAAAAGAAAAGAAATAGGACTAAGGCTAAATCAGGAGAACTTCCATTTATTACCTCTTATTTTTAAGCTTTTCTTCATGAGAGAAAAACTCTCCTGAAATAAGAAAACTATAATACGCAATCCAGACTTTAGAAATTTATTTAATCTCACTGATTAGGCTAATAAAGGATAACCGAAGTTATGAATTAAAATCTCAGTCAAGCTATAACACGAAATGATTCATTTCAGAAGAAAGGAGAAAGAACAACATGAATTTATGGAATTAAAAACTCACAACAAGTATCTTCACTGAATTTTTCAATTTGGAAAAGAACAGGGAAGAATACAAAAGGAAAAAGAAAAGAAAGACAACTAAAACGAATGAATTAAACAGAAATCTCTAATCTCTACACTGATGATTCAAATCAGAAGGCAATAGAAGGACAAAAAGATCAATAAAAGAAAACCGGAGCACAAAATTCAGAACTAAACCTAATTCTGCAAACCTATTTGCAGATCTCAATCGATGATTCAACTCCACGCAAATGCTCCCAATCTTCACTGCTTTGAATTGGACCTTCCTTCTCGTTGTGTCCTCCAAGCCGAATGATTTCGAGCGAGAAATCAAGAAGGACGCTTCTGTCTCCTCTCCTCTGCTCTTAAAGAAATCGCAACCCTCTTGAAATCGCAACGCTTTCCCCCCTCTTTTGCAAGTTTGTTAGGTCCTCGGTGCGGCTTTCTCCACACGCGCGTCGGTGCTATTCGCTGCAGTTGGTCAGTGCCTGGTCTACCTCCATCTGATTGGTGAAGGGTGACTTGCATAATTTGGTACTCGAACTCAACAGGTGAGCTATTCGTTAGCTGTGTACACATCGTCGTGTACACAGCCCAGCGTTTCTTCATGTGATTGGCTCCCATGATTTACATGCAAATCCTGTACACATGCTCCGAAATTCATTAGCAACAATAAGCCCATTAAGGGCATTAATAAAATGAATTGCATTTAAAAGACTTAAATGAAGGTGTTAATTGCTGAAAAAGAAGATAATATGCTTCATTTAAAGTAAATGCTAAAAGAATATGAATTATCCTGTCCACAGTTGCTATTAGAGTATTTATTTATGAGAGTAATTCTTACTTAAAATTTCTCATAACAGCCCTAGTTAATTTTCATTAACTCATCCATGTTCAAGTGCAATAAAAGTGTTTAATTCAGGCATGACATCATGATAACATGCAAAATCCTTGTTGATTTCAAACTTTCAATGACCCAAATGCAAATAAAAGGATGGTTTAGAGCATATTTTTGCTTGTTATCAGCAGCCACACAATGTAAAAATGATGCAAATACTCCCAGAATCTGAAGTTCTTCCTTGATCCTTCCTCATTAGCCCTCCCTTACTACTGCTGTCTATGATCATTACTTGTGAAGAAGCTCTACTATCATAAAAAAAGTCAAGATTCTAGGAAATCTAGGTAAGTAGGAAAATGCTCATTTTGGTGCTTTGTTCTCTCCATGTCCTCTTCTCCATAACTGTACCATTTCTATGTACAATCGTTACATTTCTGCAAGTGAGATTCATTCTTTCTTCTCAACCTTCATAAATCATCCATGATCTGATTTTAATCTTTTCTATCCTGAGTCAATCTCTCACAATGTCCATCGAATACTGGGCTACATAAATTTATTATGAGCAAAGTTATATTTATTCAACCACATTCTTACTTTCATTCAATCATGATTTGATAAAAAATAATCCCTTAAAAAGCTTAAATTTCATTTTACAATGTGGTTGCATCTTTCTCCATCCTACTCATTAAATTAGATTTGATTGCTTTAAAAATTCAAATTTGAATTTGCTTTTGTCTCAATCTAACTTATAATAACACAGATTTTTATTTTATTTTATTTTTCATTTATTTGTAAAATGAGATTAGGGGGAGAGCGCATAGCAGAGGTAGAGAGAGAGGAGGAGGTAGCCCTCATTATGATTGATGAATTCAGTATCTAGTTTCTAAACCTAAGAATTAAATATCATTTAATTTTGTTTATTATTATGATTTTGATATTATATTTCCATTCTATTGATATGCATTATACTAATATCATTTATGGATGAACCACATTAGTTTCTAATTCTTTTTTCCTTTTAAATCTAATTTTGAATCTAATTTTAACCTGCATTTTAGATTATCATCAATGGAATCAATTGGAGATGAGGTACATTTTATTTTACATTGATCTCAAAAAATATATGATCATAGCTTACTAATGCTATATTTTTTCTTTTAGATTGAATCAAACAATACATCAACATTTTTTTTTCTACAAGTGCTACATCTACAAGCTCTTCAAAATGAAGAAAAGCCTCACCAGTCTTAGTACATTTCATGAAGATCACAGATGATGAGTATCTTTGCAAAATTTTTAAGGTTGCTACCCCATCGAAAGAGATAAAAGTGAAGAGGGATAAAAGTAGTAGCACAATCAAGTTATGGAATCACTTGGAAAGGTTTCATGTCGAGATTTATAAGCAACTAAGGCCATCAAATGCTCCTAATACTTTAATAGACTATTTCTTAAAGACTTCAAAATTTTCAGGTAGGAATTTAGAGCAGACAAAGAAAGAGTGTATAGATTTAATTGTTAAGACGGATGCACCTTTTACGCTACTTGATCATCCTCAATTTATAAAGTTTTGCAACTACTTAGTACAAGGTGAAACAAGGATTCCAAGTCGCCATTCCAGACGACGAGGGATGGAAAAACTATTTGAAGATGAAAGGGATAAGGTAAGAGAATTACTTCGACCAATTGAAAGGGTGTCCCTTACAACAGACACTTGGAAACCTACAAATAATGTCGCAATACTTGGGATCACAATACATTGGATTGATGATATGTGGAGACTTCATGAACAAGTGCTCGCTATTGAGGAGTTAGGTGTATCACATCAAGGGATAATTTTACCAGAGGTGGTGTATCGTGTGTTAGAAGAGTTTGATCTCACTCAAAAGGTAAGTAAACATGAATTTTACCTTCCATATTTTCAATCTTAAATCTATAAACATGAATTTTTTTTCTAGGTTTTTGCTATCACGACAGATAATGCTAGCAATAACAAGACAATGGCTGTAAGCTTGGAAAATTTATTACGTGAGAGTGGATCGACATTCACCGGGAAGTTCCATGTGCCATGTATGGCCCATGTTCTCAACCTAGCTGTTCAAGGAGGCTTGAAGGAGTTGGGTAATGCATCATCGATCATTATGTTCAGAAAGTGAGGGTGATGAAGAGTGTGAAGAAGATGAAGTGGAAGTTACTTCACAAAAACCGTTTGGAGCAATTCTTCGTCGACTTCGAAAACTTGTTCTTGCGGCAAATAGCACACCACAAATAATTCATCAGTAAAAGGAATTATGTGAGAGGTATAAAATGTCAAATAAAAACTTATTAACCATAGATGTCTCCACTAGGTGGAATTCGACATATGGCATGATTACGACAACATGGGACAAGAGGAAGGTGTTGAATACAATGGCAACAACTTTTCTTAAAGGTGGTAAAGGAATTTCTTTAATTATGTCAGAAGAGTGGGATCTTCTTAAGATTTTTGCAAATGAACTTCTAGCTTTTAAGGAAGCCACCGAGATGTTTTCTCAATCAAAGGCCATTACATCGCCTCATGTTACTTCTATTTTTGATCTTTTGTTAAATCAGTTAAACACATCAATCATTGCCTTAGGTAATCCTTCTCAAGGTGTGATGGAAAGACCAACGAGCATAGAGCAATCAGTGGTGCTCAAAGGAGCATATACTGTGATGAAAACAAAGTTACTTAAATACGAGCCACAGGTAAAAAGAAAGCCGATCTTTCCTATTGCTACAGTGTTAGATCCATCTTTGAGATTTGAATATATTCCAACTGATGAGCAAGAGTGTATCACAAAGACTTTGAAGCATTTGCTTCAATTGATGCCTGCCTCACCAATATCAAGTGCTTGCTCAGAAAGTGAGCCATTATCAAATACTTCTGCAACGTGTTCAAAAATGATGGTTAAATTGATGAAGCGTAAAAGGAAGAAGAACATAAACATCTTATTAGACAAACCAATATCTGATGAAATATTTGATTATTTGCATAACTCTCAAGTTGAATGTTCTCATCTTGACGCTCTACAATGGTGGTGTAAGATTGGGTTTGAAAAATATCCACGACTTGCAATGTTAGCAAAGGGATTTCTCTCAATTTGTGCTTCAAGCTCTCCATCAGCGCGTCTTTTCTCATCCGGACGGGGGATCGTAACATACAAAATGGGAAAATTATCTGCAAGAACTATATCTATTTTGATGACCTTAAAATCGTGGGGTAAAACGGATGAAGCGGATACTAATGAAGAAGAATTTGGTGAAGGTATGAACTAATTTTCATGTTATTATACTTTCTTCTTTTTTGTTTCAAATCAGCAAGTATCATCGGTAAGATTTTTGACTAAATTTCTTTTATTATTAATGGACGTTGATATAATTATCTTTTTTCAGGTATGCATATTTATGGTCAAGAGAGACCGAAGTTGAGACCGTACGGACCGTGACTGAGGTGGACCGAGACCAGACCGAGACCGAGACCGAGACCGAATGGTGTGCCAAAAACTGGACCGTGACCGGGACTGCCCAACCCTATCTACGTTTTCCGATTTCATCCTCTCTTCCTTCCGCCTTATTTTTTGAAGTCCTCTCCTCATCTTCCTCCGAATCTCTCTACTCTCCAGTGGTATTCTATCTCTCTCTCTCTCTCTCACTATCTTTTTCTCTTCCGATCGTCCTTCCTCTCCCTAAATTCCCCCACATTCTCATTCTCCCTCTTTCTCGCCGTCTCATATCCTCTCCATTTTCTCTCTCTCTATTTCTTCTGTTGGTCCCTTTTGAGTTTCCCATTCGTCCCTTTTTTTTATCTGGTTTCTCTCTACAAAGTCCCGTTCCCTATCTTCTCCTAACTTTCTTCTACAATCCTGCAACATGCATTCTGTCTCCCTCTTAAATTCTCTTTCTCTCTCTCACCTGCCCTCCTTTCTTCACTTCTTCCGTTTTATTCCGTTTTCCATTTTATTCTATTCCGTTACGTATTTTTTTCACAACCTCTCTCTTTCCTCATCTCTATCTTCCCTTCTCTCTCTTAATCTCACTTCTGATCTTCCTCCTCTCAATTCCGTCTCTTCCCAAACTTCTCCTCTCTCCCTCTAAATCTCTCTTATCTTCGTGTCTTCCGCACTCTAAATACATGCCTCTCCTCTCCTATTTTCTGGAATTTTTTTTCCCTCTCTATTCTCTCTCTTTATCACATTACCGGCTCCCTCTTTCTCTCTCTCTCTCTCTCTCTCCTAATTTTGCTCCACTCATTTCTTCCCCTAATTTCGGTCTCTCTCATTCTCCTAATTTCGGTCAAGTTTTTCTTCCGCTCATTTCTTTCTAAATTCCCCTCTCTCTTATCGCTCTCTCTTTCTCCCTCATTCTAGAGCTAGCCCTCTCTCTAACTCCCTATCTCATTCACTCCAATTTCTCTCTTGCATCTGTCTGCTTTCTCTTCATCTCCTTTATCACTCTTTCTCTTTATTTGTTTCCCCTAAAAAACATCCCCTCTCTAGCTCTTTATTCTCTCCAATTCTCTCTCCCTCTTACTACCTTTCTCTCCCGATTTCCCAACTTCTCATCTCATTCTCTCTCTCTTCTTCCCCCTCTTACTTCTCTTCTTTCTACATGGTTTAGATTTCCTTAGTTATTCATTCTAATAATTTTTTGTACTCTGAATTTATGATCTTTGTGTCTGTAGGTTCACTCAAATCATCCATTAAAATTCTTTCCTCCCACGGTCAACTTGAAGAGTTGACCACCAATCCTTCATCATTACCATTATCTCTACTCCTATTATTGATACTGTCGTGCCCTAGAATCCTTGTGGATCAACCTCGAAAACCCAGTTGATTTGGAGTTTCCTAGTTTATAAAGAGTAAGTTTGTTGGGCGTAAACACACGATGACTTTGAGCTCTACACCCTTATTCTAGTCCTGAGTACTGTAGCCTCTGAGCCTCCAATCTCACAAAAAAAAAACCTAATCCTCTCACCCAGAGAGGGGTGAAGGACACTTTTATACAGATTAAGGATTCGCCCCCAATTGCAACTCCAACTCTCACCTTAACGTTATCCTGCCATACTACCCTCCTGGTCTTGACCCCATTCGTTGCCGAATGCTCCCTTCTCCTCGGGTTGACCTCCTCCTGAGATCGCGCGTCCCTGCAACCAATGTCACGACTCGTCCGATTGTATCACCAACCTCAAGCAAAGTGAGATTGAACCCTTCTCTACCTCTTGGTCTTCTTGCTCCCGAGACTCCTCTCCTTCTTGTCTCAACTTATGAGACTCGCCTAATTCTTCCAAGTGTACGTGAGTATAATTCAGATTAACAAAGTATAGCTAGAAGATTCTAACTAAACAAAGTATGGTGAGATAAAACAATCAAAAGAACAACGAGGAGAAAGCTTATTCTACATAATAGTTGTGTACTAACTCCCTTAGGTAATCGGTGAAGTAATAGGTTAGCTAGGATAGGGTTGACTTTGACTTCTAGGTAAACTTTTGCCTCTGAGATAGATTGTTGACTTATGACCTCAGAAGGTTGACTTTGACTTCTTAGGGTTGACTTTGTGTTCTTAGGTTGACTGTTGACCTTTAGACCGACACAATTGACCTTTCTCAAATATTGAATTTGACTTCTACTGTAACTGTTGACTTCTAACCTTCTGATAAACACCGTTGACCTCTCAAATATTGGCTTTGACTTCTGATGTAATTGTTGATTTTAAGAGTTTTGAACACTAAACTAAGATAATAAGATGAGTTGTAGCTCAGTTTAGGTAATAGAGAATCAAATTGAAGATCTAGAAGTCACTTTAAGTGAAGTAACACTATTTTATAACTGATAGTAAGACAGGGGAAATATTCAGTATAAAATGCAAAATCTGATAAGCAAGATATTTAATTTAGACAACAGAAAAATAGATTAAACAAACAAAGAGTCAAAATAATAAAAGGATATTACTTTAATTGGATAAACGAAGATATAACATGAACTAAAAAATATTCTATCTTGGATCCAAAAGCTGACAACCAAATATTCAATTGTAGACAATAGATTAATAGATTAACAATAACCACATTATTTTAATGGGAAGAGTCGTAACGAAGAATAATACTCAAGAAATAATTAGGTTAGATTACAAAAGAGATGATTAAGAGGTAAGTTTAGTTGACTAAAGATGCGCTAAAGAGTCGAAATCTGAATTGAATAAGTGCAAGTTATGATCAGATTTCAATTAGGTGAATATTATAGAGACGAATCAATAAATGGTCAGGATGGACAAACAGACAAGTACATAAGAAAATGGGAAACTAATAAGTTAAGCAAATCAGGAGTACACTAAACTAAATGAGATTTAGGTATAAAGTTTAAAAACACAAATAAATAGACTAGTTTATTCGATTTATACGTCGACAGAGATTAAAATATGCAGAGATTTGAAAACAAGGTGAGATCAATTTTTTAGAAATGTCGTAACATTAGTAAAATCCTAAAAATAGACCAATAAGAATAAAAAGAGATCTAGATGTGGAAGAGATTGATATCAAACTTGTAAGAAAGATGGATAAACCTGTACGATTGTGAAATACATACTTTGAAGAAGTGAGGATGACAAAAATTAGTTGAAGGATGTTTTGAACATGATCGTGAGCTGTGACAAAAGTGTTAGAAGCACTGATCGCTGATTGATAGCTATCTCCACTGTACGTCGAGATCTTGAGGAACTTGATTCTCTTCAAGGCAACGACTACTGAGCAAGGAGAAACGAAACTCTATATCTCAAAAGAGAGAAAATTAGGGCACCCGTACAAGCTCGTGGTAACCTCCCTAATATCCTAATCCCATGCAAGACTTGGATTAAGGGAAAAGTCTTAGATGACCTTTCTTTCTCTGTCTTAGGATATTCCTAGTATAGTTAATTCTAATATACCTCTATTATAATTGATGCCAATGTAGTTAATTCTAATATGTAGCATATGCATTACAATATAAATATTTGCGAGTATCCTAGATGGCAATGAATGAAATTAATTTATGACTGATAACCAAGGATTTTGATAATGATGATATATAAGGTAAATTACTAGTTCCTGCAACATTGATTTGAGGTAATGATATATGGAGAAAGAATAATTAGAGTTTCACTTAGGCCTGCAAAATATAAGACAATACATGAGTCCTCAAAACACTTTAGTAGGGTTAGTCCAAAATACCATGAAATAGAGTAAGAAACAATTTGGAGTTAGATGAGATAATAGGTTAAATGATTGCATGAAAGTAAAAAATTTAACAGATCATTTGAAACATCAAATCAAAATAAGTACCTACATAAAAAAAATCTAATGCTAACATGGGGGGACGCTCCTAAAAAGGAGACTGATAACATAGAATTTTTAACATGCAGTTATATGATTATTAATGCAAATTAAGGCATCAAACATTCCAGTTTTATACATATTATCATACTTTGAGGGCATATCTATCATTTCATGCAATTTTAAGTTATAACATCAAAATGAACTATTTTAGGAATAATTATTTATTTTTAAGATTACATTTTTTAGTAGATTATTTTTATCTATATTTGAGATTATAATTGGATTTTAGTGAAAAATAGTAAGAGAAAATACTTTTTATATACTTATTTATTTTTTCTAAGTTTTAATTTTTAAGAAAAATGAGTGTATTTTTAAATACTTTTTTTTCTCTTGTTATTTAAATAATTTGACTATTTAAAATATATAAACTTAAATTTATGATCCAACAAAACAAATTTGGATTAATTTGGAGTTATATTTTGAAAGATGTGAATTTTTTAATTTTTATGGATTTTCTAGAATTTTTCTAATTTTTTAATAAATTTATTTAGATTTATTTTTAATTAAAAAGAATAAAAATCAGATTTTTATCATGTGCTGATGTGGCGTGAGCAAAAAGGACGTTGCCACGTGGGGGCGTATGAACGCATCACGTGTTGCACACATTGTGCATATGTGTGCGTGTGTTTGCGTGTGTGTGCGAGTGTGGGCGCGTGTGTGCAAGTGTGGGCGCTTGTGTGCACATGTGCACACGTGTGCACGAGTGTAATTAGAGACATTAAGCATCTTTCTTAGGATAACATTATCTCTCTAAATCACACATATGTTATATACATGTCGAAATCCTTAATTGGTGTCATGTGTGACTATCTTTTTGTTTTAATATGCGCAAGTAACGTGGCGTCACGTGAAGTGTCTGTTTCAGGTGTCAAATTTAAACGGTCAATCCTCACTTAAGTTGGGGGGTATGCATCGCACTCGGATTGGATGACGATTCGTACTTTGAACATTTTAATCTCAACCATTTATTTGAGGAGTTATAATGGGTGAGATTAAAATTGTCCGAAACGTATACATAGTGTTAGATCAAGATAAGACATCGGGCTTTTATGGCGTTACTTCTTCACGCGCGACGTGGAAAAATATCAGCGGTTCATCTTCGATCGATCGGACACGACTTAACCATAACGATTCGCATCTAAGCGTTTCATCAGAGCCGTTGATCGAAGATGAAATGGCAAATCTGATGGTTACGTCCAAATCTGTCTAGACACTACATCCTTGAATATCTCGCTTTCTTCTTCTTCTTCTAGACTCATTTCCACATCCAAGGACTGGTTGAAAGTGAGATTTTGTCGAAAGAATAGGGAGAATTTGCCTCGTGCATGCCGACGATCGTCTTTGAAATTGCAAAATGAAAAGCCTTTGATCCTGCGATCAATTGAATCATTTCAATTGCTATCTCGGGTTAGATTATGTGTTTTCCTCCTAATATTTTATCATGTATCATTGGATTATAATTTAGAATAGTAGATTAGGTTAATTTTAGATTTTATTTTGAATATCTCTCTCTTCACGTTCGGAATTTTCTACCTAATTTTCTCTTTAATTTCTCGACAAATCTTGATCCAAATTGATTGATTTTTTATTTCGTGGATTAGTCTTTGAGTTCTGTTTCCGAATCTATCAAATTTTTTAACTTCTCACCTCAATTCATTGTTTGATTTGATCAAATTTCAAAGAGTACATAAAAAATACCTTAAGTCTTCATGGATTTGACCCTTATTTACTTCTATACTATCTAATTCATGATTAATCTTTGAAATTGGTGAGTTTACTAATTTTTTTGACGCGTATTCGTGTGCTTTTATGGACCTCATGGATATGCTTTGTCAGTGACACACTTCTTACTTCCTAGGAAAGTGGGGAGACCCCCTAAAGAGGTGACACTCTCATAAATAGGTGGTTGAATCATTGAAATATGGATTAACCAAAGTGAATGAAAAGATGAAGTTGACATCTTTTTATCTTTATAAGAATATTTTGACCATCTTTGGCTTCCAAGAACAAGGGTTGGTTTACCTCTTATAAAGGTGGAATGGGTTTAGTCCCTCGCCCACCTATATCAGACAAATGAGTTTGTTGACAAGCCTCTCGGAAAGGTGGAGGAGCCATTTTCTTCCTCTCATTATTTGTAAATTTTTTCCATGCTCCGATTATAAAGCAACTACGTCCTTTGATCCATATAAATTCAAGAAAATGTGAGAAATTCATCATTTGACTTCAAATAAGTGAAATGGGGTTAGTAACGAGACAAATCCGCGAGGTCATTGAAAACACTTGGACATGTGTCAAAATAAGTTCCAAACTTACCAATTTGAATAAATAATCACAAATTAGATAGTATAGAGGTGAGTAAGGGTTGAATCCACGGAGAATTAAGATATTTTCGAGGAACTTCTTGAAATTTGATAGAAACGAACAATGAATTGAGGGAAAAAATTAGAGATTTTGATATTTTAAAAAAGATAACTGGAAGACAAATCCATAGAATAAAAAAATTTCTCAATTGGAATCAAGATTCGCGGAGAAATCAACGAGAAAAAATTAGGTAGAATCTGAATGCGAAGTGAGAGAAAACCAAAATTAAATCTAAAATTCAACTAATCTACGATTCAAAATTGAAACATAATGGTATAGGAAGAAAGATTAGGAGGAAAACATGAATTCTAATGCGAGATAGTGGTCGAATTGATCCAATTGATTGCCGGATCAAAGGCTATTCATTCTGCAATTACAAAGACAAAATTTGGCATTGAAAAGACAATTTCTCTCTATTCTTTCAACAAAATCTTGACTTCAAGCACTCCCTGGATGCGGAAATGAGTCTAGAAGAAGAAGAAATCAAGAGATTTAAGGATTGAGTTGTCTAAATAGTTCGTTGTACTCGAAATATCCCATAATTGTTTACATCGTCGAAGAACATGTGTATTTATAGGCAGATTTGGGAGTAGCCGTTGTATTGACATTTAATCTTTGATCAATGGCTCTGATAAAATGCTTGGATGCAAATAGTTACGATTAAGCTATATCCATTTGATCGAAGATGGATTGCTGAGATTTTTCCACGTCGCGTGTACAGAAGAAACACCATAAAATGCATGTCGTTTGATCTTCATCAGATGCTCTAGATGCGTACACGTGTCCATGGGAGTTTATCGGTCGATTTTAATCTTAGCCTTTTTAACTCCTCAGATGAATGGCTGAGATTAAAGAATTTTAAAATGATTCGTTGACAAACTGTTACGCGTCATGTACCCCCCTCTTTAAGCGAAAATCGACAATCGTGATTGATTCAAAATGCATGCCACGTCACATGCGCATAGAAATAAACAAACATAGTCCCACATGAAAGAAATCAAAGCGAAAAACGAGTATATATTACACACGATGTTAATAGGTTAGTGAAAATCTATTAGTGGATGCTTAACCCATTAACCACGCGTATATACACGCACGCACACGTGTGCCACGTGGCACTCACATAGTCTGCCGTGTGGCGACATGTCAACGACTCGCCACGTCAGCTGCCACATAAGCGTACTTTTTTATATGATTTTTATTCTTTTTTAATTCAAAAGAAATTCATAAAAAATTTAGAAAAATTCTAGAAAAATCCCTAAAAATTAGAAAATTCATAAATTTCAAAATACAACTCCAAATTAATCCAAATTTATTTTGTTGGATTAGGAATTAAATCCAAATAAGCGTGCGCGTGTATGTGCACATGTGTGTATGTGCGTGTATAAGTGATTTGTGAGATAAAGCATCCTTTTCAAGATTTTCACTAACTCACTAATCACTCACATATTAAATACCCGTCGATTCACTTTGATTTTTGTCATGTGGGATTATTTTTGTCTATTTTCATGTGCAGGTGGCATGATGAAATGTGGAGTGTGCGATCACGCGAATAAGTCACAATCATCGATCTTCACTTATGGGAGGGGGTACGCGGAAAATGCTGATTGGGCGAAGATTCATTTTAAAATATTTTAATCTCATTCCTTGATTTGAAGAGTTATAACGACTAAGATTAAATACGCTTGATGGACATCGATCGACGCGTGGCGACATCTTAGATGTCGATTCCTGATTGGATGAACGCGATCGCGCGTCGATTCTTTTTGCACGCCTGACGTGGAAAAATCTGAGCGCTCCATCTTCAATCGAATGAACGCAACTTAACGGCAATGATTTGAATCCAAGCGCTTCATCTGAGCCGTTGATCGAAGATGAAGAGCCATATCCAACGACCACGCCCAAATCTGCCTATAAATACACATGTTCTTCTGTGTTGTAAAACATTTAAGGGTGTTTTGAGTAATAAAACTGCTTAGACATCTCAATCCTTGAATCTCTTGCTTTCTTTGCCTTCTAGACCAATTTCCGCATCCAAGTAGTGTTTGAAAGTGAAATTTCATGGAGAGAATAGGGAGAAATCGCTTCTTGAATGCCGACGATCGTCTTCAAAATTGGGGAATGAAAAACCTTTGATCCAGTGATCAATTGGATCATTTCGGCGCTTTCTTGGGTTAGCATTTATGTTTTCCTCCTAATCTTTTTTCCTATAACATCAGATTTCAATTTCGAATCATATATTATTTGAATTTTAGATTTGATTTTGGTTTTCTCTCTCTTAGTGTTAAGATCTTCTAACTAATTTTTGCTTGTTCATTTCTCAGAAAATCTTGACCCTTATTTTGTGATTTTTGATTCCGTGGATTCATTTTTGAGTTATCTTTCTAAATCTATCAAATTCCCTAATTTCTCATCTCAATTTATCATCCGATTTGATTGAATTTAAAGAAATACCTCGGAAATACCTTTATTCTGTGTGGATTCGACCCTTATTCTCCACTATACTCCTTAATTTGTAATTATTTCACAAAATTGGTGAGTTTAGAACTTGTTTTTGAGATGTCTCCACATGTATTCAACGACCTCGTGGAGTCATCTTGTCAGATTTCTAATTTAGGAAGCACCCCAACAATCTCTTGAGGGAATAATATCCTTAATTATTGAAAGTTTAAATGTACATACCTTTTGTGCTACATCCAAGTTAACTCTAAACTATCGCTTGTGATCATGCGTCTCAATATTGGATTTAGCTTCAAAAGATAAAGTCTGCTTGGTGTTTTCTTTACCTTCATTAGGAGTCTTCCACATTGATCATGATGGATATTATGTGGCCTATAAGCCATTCATACTTCCATGTGTCTTGATTATGTTCGTTGAAATAATATTTATTCATTGTAATTGTTGTATGATGTTTGCAATGAAGTCGATGATCATATACAATGACTAAGTGAATTATGATGAGATTATAATATAGTAATCATTACCCTTTAAACATATGCTCTAAATATTCCTTTTCATGTAATATTCAAGAAGGACATCAAATTATTCAAAAAGAATAGCACCATCTGATCCGACTCATTTGATGAGTATGGTTGATCCTGTAGCCATCGGTGTAGAGACACTAATGATATATAGTGGGTGCTCTTTGGAGAAAGAGTTCACTAAATTGATCCATATGAATCCCTTAATGATAATTATACCTAACTGTCAATTAGGTTGATTCATGTCACGATTTTTATCTTGTACTTTGACTTGAGACACCAAAGACATCTTATGGATGATGATCGTGTTTTGTTTATGACTTACGAGTCCCTAGCCACAAGACATCTAAAATGTCATATATTAGATGATTATGTGATCAAGATGGAATGATCTACCCTTGGTATTTGAGGAGATTGACTCAAAGAATGAGATACAATGACATCTTTGGCCAAGGTAGTGGAAATATTAGAGAAGGAGTTCCCGCTGATTTCATACTTGCATTAGTACTAAGTTGAGTGGCCGATTAGGGTTTGATAGTTAACCAAAGCCTGAGACATTCACGAGTCTCTTGCAGATGAAGGATTATACATACACGGTAATTGATGATAGAAAGGTTCCATAAGTGAGTTCTTACACACTATATATCTCCTAGAGTATGTGGTGTAGCTTGACACCCAACCGGCTAGCAACTCAACCTATCAATTAGGTCAAATCGATCCTTGATTAATTAATCTATATGTTGATGTGGATAATTAATTAAGGTTGACCAGTAAGGTGTTATTTGATCTATAGAGTTATTATCTAGTGAGATATATGGACTTAGAGGGTCACACATATAAGGTTTATAGATATTGGTAGATATAGACATAATTATGAGGGTTTTTATGAAAGAACTGTTAGGTCTAATATCTATTTGGTGGATATAGTTATGTATCATTATGGATTAATTATCATTCACTCCCATTAAGTGATTCAATACAGTTTAATGTGGGGATTATGACATTCATTTATGTGTGTGGGGGTTAATTATGTATAGAGGCAATAAATCAGTCAATAGTCATTAATGGGGTGACTAATTACTGATTAGAGGCTTAAGCTTTCCTCATCTCCATAAATAGGTGGCTATAGTCCACTTGGATAACCTGATGCTCATAACCCTCAAGAGAAAATCCCATTTCCTCTAGAGATCAGGAGGTTACATCAGGGATATTCAAGAATGCTATTCTCCACTTCAGTAATCAGTTTTGTATGAAGATTAATCCAGCGAATCCAAGTACGCGCTTAATTCCATTTTATGAATATGATTATTCTGATGAATTATGATGCATACTCGAAGTTTCTAACAAGAACCTCATACGAAATGTCTGTAATAGATGGAGAACGGCCACAACTCAAGGTGCATATGCAAGCCTTGTAGGATTTCTCTCATTTCTTCTCTTTCTCTCTTGTTGAAGAGCTTTGAAGAGGAGATCCAACCATCCAAATACCGTGTGGATACTGCTAGAGGCTATACACTTGAATAGCTTGAAGAAATCCTTCAAGAAAACCTTGTAAGTATGTTTTCTCATATATACTAGATGATAGGATCATCTGTTCATAGTGGCTTGGTGTTTTGAATATTCGATTTAATCTATTCCGCTGCATTCGATGTTTTGATTGAAAATTTAAAAGTTTATTGACCTCAAAACCCAACAGATCATAGATGACAGGAAAGCTGCCCTCTATTAATATTCAGCACCGGTACTCATAGAATTGGCCCAAGCTTAAAATATTAGATTTTAATTCATGAACGTAAAGGACATTGTCTAACCTCATTTGTCCTCCATCTTGACAGTGAAGCATGATGCAGCCTCGTCCTCCAATCTTTGTCATAGATCTATCCTCAAATCTCATTGTTTCTTGTGAAACTTCCTTCACCTCTTAAAATAAGCAACAATCACCTTTCATCTAATTACTTGCTCCATTATCTAGATATCGCATACCTTCATTCATTAGTTTCTCATCGACTCCTTGGAGTAAACTAACTTCCAAAATATCTATAATTGTCATGAGAATAGTGGGTTGTGGCTTCTCCTCAACCTCAACAACTTGAACTTTCTATTCTTTCTTACTCTTACGACATTCTTCAGCAAAGTGTCCAAGTTTCTCACAATTATAACATTTTACCTTCGACTTGTCTTGAGGCCTCTCTTCAACTCCATGTTTGTACTTTTTGCCATCACCTCTACCTCTTCCTCATACTCCTCTCCATCCGCGACCACATGGCTTGTATGATGCAAAAAGATCTATAATTAGAGTCATATGATCAGTAGCCCCTGAATCCAAGATCTAGGAGCTCTGGTAGGATTCCACTGATGATATTGTGGATAAGGCCGATAAAATTGAGGTCTTACTTGAGTTTGCAAGGGAGGTTGACCCAATGATCGACCTAGAGGATGTAGATGCTCCAGATGAGACTTGAAAGTCCTTATAGTTGCTGTTGGATATTCTGCATCTGTTGGTGAAGACTTTGTATCCTTAAGTCCTGTGGGTGATGAGGGATTACCTGGGTGTTTAAACCTGTAGATGACTGTATGCCATTTGAAGGTGATATAAAGAATGGAGCCCACTGTTGACTTCTTGTCATTTCCCCTTGATTCACACTCGATTGTGTCACCATGTGTTCTTGGGGTGGCTGGTTTTGAAGCTTCCAACATGTCTCCTTCACATGACCTCATCTTTTGTAGTAATTACACCACAAGTTTTCTTTATTTCTCACCGGCCCTCCACTTTTGTTGGCGCTAACTTGAGGAGTGTACTGATGTGGTTGAGTTGTTGTTGTCCTTGGTTGGGATACTGCATAGGTTGAACCTTCTTCTCCTTCTTTCATTTCTTGCAGTCGACTTTCTTCACTCATCAATTGTGAGACTAGATCATCCAAGGCAAGAGGATTTTCTCTACTATACAACTGGCTTCTAATCCCCTCAAATTCTGGCCTAAAACCTTGAAGGAGTTTATAGACTCTATCCATGAGGATATAGTCTATGTCTCCTATACTATGTGTTGAGGCGATAGTTTTGATATATACACATGTCTTGAATTGCCACTGGATTGATTACTTTTAATCACTAACCTTTATTTACTGTTTACCGTTAAATGCACTCTACATACTTAATCAATATAAAGTTTTACTATTTTATATGTTTCATTAACACTTGGATTATGAGGCTAATAAGTGTACATATTTCAGGCTACGCGACTGAGGGCATTATTGTAGTTTTGCTAAAATTAACCTAAATAAGAAGACTAGGGTTTTCGTTTTTCTCTCCTCCCCGACAGAAAAGCAAAAAGTGTGAAAAAGCAAGCTCCGACGAAAGCATTCAAAAACCCTCTCCGACGAAAGCGAAATCCGAGCTTCAGCTCATTCTCACAGTGGGAGACACAACCCAGTGTGGTCAGATTTCTGACGCTGCTCGATAGAAGCGGTTTTTCGGGATTCGTTCAACTAGTAAACGGTTTCATTTTCAGTTTCCCCGTTTTGTTTGTTTTTCATTTAGCAACATTTTTCTCAACTGTACTTCGCCTAGTTCGTATCTATTAAATCGTCGGTTTTACTCATCGTTTTCCTTGCATAAATTTGGTTCTGATTATTCAGTGGATTTTCTAGATATTAATATTATTTCCGTGAGGCTAGTTATTGAACTCGATTTTTTTTTAACCGTTAAGTTCATCAATTTTAGTTCAGTGGTACATTTTGAATCTCATTACCTTAGGTTCGTAGAAATCCTCTCTGTACTTCTATTTCAGATCTCTCATTTTTCAAACAACTATTACTTTAATTAATCCGAATTACATCTAATCTCTATTTGTTGTTTGTGCTTGGTTACTTTAAGTTTAGTATACGATTTAGTTAACCTTTACTGCTGATTTACTAATCATTGTCTTGTAGGTCAGTTCCATTCCGATCAATCACTGATGTTCCTTGAATCTCAGTGTCATATTCGAATCGTTAAATCTTAACCCGTTAAATTGAGGTTTTCCTTCTAGTCAGTTTTCTTTTCGCATCCTGTCCTCTCTCTTTCATTGACCCTACAGACATCTGAATTTCATCCGTGTGGTATCATAGTTATTAATTTGATTCTCGTTCATCTCATTCATTCACCTCACATATCAATCCGATTAATGCGCACTTAGATAGAATTCTACTTCTTATTAAATATTACATTGTGGACTGCCATTGTTGACAGGCTGAGCTGGAAATAGAACTTGATTATTTACAAATTGGTGAGTTGATTAAATTAAATTTGGAATATATAATATACTTGAATACAATCATAGTGTCTCATTTGCATAATCAGCACACTACCAAAGGGTAATATTATTGTAACTCCCATTCTTAATATTAACTATTTTGTTGATCATTAGATTGTTCCATACAGCTTAACATTACAGTTGAAGGTTTCATTGAATTAAACTCTGTCAGTAAGTATACCTTCCTCATCCTTATTATTATTATCAGTATTACAAATTGCATAGCATTTATTGTGGTTTCCTTTGTAATATTAATATTTGCATACCACTTTTGTGATTTTAATTCTATGAATTTATTAACCATATATCTCTGTGTTTTTAAGTTCTGGAATAGTATTAATTGGATTCATTTATTAATCTATTTTCTGTTGTCTGATACATAGTGTCGGTGCAGATTAGTTTAACTATACTCAGTGAGTCAAGTTTGAGTAATAGAGGACCGAAAGTCTATTTCAGCAGTAAAGTCAATCTAAGTCAACAGAAGTCAAGAAGGTCAACTCTAGGTCAAAAGTCAACCCTGAGTCAATAGAAGTCAAGAAGGTCAACTCTAGGTCAAAAGTCAACCCTGAGTCAACAGAAGTCAAGAAGGTCAACTCTAGGTCAAAAGTCAACCCTGAGTCAACAGAAGTCATAGAGTCAACTCTAGGTTAAAAGTCAACCTTGAGTCAACAGAAGTCAGAAAGTCAACTCTGTCAGAAAAAGTCAATTTTAGCAGAAAGTCAACTCTAGTTTATTAGTCAACTTAGAGTCAGCAGAACTCGGAAAAGTCAACTCTAAGTCAAAGCTTAATCAAAGTCAACTAGGATCAAGAAAGTCAACTCTGTTAAAAAAGGGGTCAACTTTAGCTGAAAGTTATTATTAGTCAGGAGAGTCACTCACTTAGGTAGCATTGTTTAGATACACATCTGTCATATTCACACACACACACATAGGACGAGAGGGTCTCATTTGTTGAGACGGGAAGGAGTCAAGACTTCGAGAGCAGGAAGACCGAGTGAAGCCGGAAGACGAGGTCTCAGTTTAGTGGTGGTCGGCGGTACTAGCGGAAGAGGCACGACAGGGCGTGACGGGACGAGCGATCGTGTGGAGATCGACCTTAGGGAGTCAGGGCGTCCAGGAGCCGAGGAGATCGAGGCCTAGTGGGTAGTGTCGTAGGGACAGGTAAAGGTGAGTGTTAGGTTTGCCGTAGGGGGCAAATCTAAAACCTTGTATCTGAACATTGTCCTTCACCCTTTGAGTGGTGAGAGGATTAGGTTTTATTTGGTGAGGAGGAGGCTCCGAGTCTATAGTACTCGGGACTGGATTAAGGGACAGTAGGTCCCCCAACTAGTATAATAATATCTAGTGCAATTGAGAGGACAAGAAGTGAGTGACTAAGTCAACGAATCCAAATAGAGGAAGAAAAGTTAGATAACTTTAAATAAATTACATATAACCTAATTCAACCCCCCTTCTTAGGTTAAGTAACCACCCTAAAGGGACATTCACTATGTACAAGTGGTCTATAACAATCAATCTCACTGAAGATAGTAATCAACTCATTGGCATATCCAAGGATAGATGGCTCACCTTGTTGCAATACACTTGCCTTGTTTACTAGTTGAGCAATCTTGGACATGTCATTCTTTTTCGAGTGATATTTATGAACAACATCTCAAATCTCTTTTAAAGTCTCATATTGAATGAAGCGATTAGCCATTTTAGTGTTCATGGAGTCAAGAATCCAAATATATAGGATTTCTACTTCCACAATCCATTGTTTATAACTTGGGTCCTTACCCGGTTGAGCTTCACTTGTCAGGTGGTCAAGTAGGTTCCTAGGCCATAAAATAGCTTGAGTGTGCCTTGCCCACAAATATATATTATGACCTGTAAACTGACTTCGTGTCGTCACTACCGGAAGTTGGTTGAACCACCGATCGTTTGTAGAGATGGGGAGACTCGTAGTAGGAGCTTGACTGAGAGTTCCTGAGGATGTGCACTCATAAGAAGCAGTAACCTTTCCCTCTTGTGCCATGTGGTCAAGAGTAGTCTTCGACTAAGTTCTTCCCTCTTATCTTTCCATGAACGGGATTTGCAGATGACCGATGACTTTAGAATTAAGGGAAAGGAAGAAGAAGAACAAATAATTTTTCCAAGGAAGAGAAGTAAGACCGAAAAGTTAATCTTTCATTTAATGTACGTACTGTCTATTTATACAGGTGACCGTTACTTTCTAACGGTAACTAGCGATAGGTAGTCATGTAAAAATAAAAGGTTAGAATTACAATTAGTAGAAGTTTAGTGGTAAGAGTGTAATAATCCTATTTTCTCAACAAATTATAAGTTTAGGTTCTCAATAAAAACCAGGAACCTCACCGAACTGGAGACTGATCATCTTTCAGCCGTCTGGAACCTCGCCTGCTTTCTTCTTCTCGATTATTCTGGTGATTAAGGTTTCCGCATCATATGCAGGGCGATTATGATACTTCCTGTGGGCACTGTCTACAGAGCCTGAGTCTCTTTCCCCTATTTTGATCAAGTAATTACTGTTTATGGTGTTTGCCAAGACGATAGCTACCTTCTGTTGAATCTTCTGTTGAATCTTGTGTTTATATCTCTTTACTCTCTCTGGTTTTTTTTTTTCACGATGGATCATTTAGCCATTGCCTGCTCCCACACCATTCGTGGATGTGGATGTTTTTTAGATCAGTTGACGAGAGAAATTAACGGGTTTTAGACATGGGAGTGCATGTGCAGTTGTGCTTGGATATTCTTCGTTGATGATCTATGTGATATCCCGGATATCACTCTTGCTGTGAGACATTCTGATCATATGTGTACATTTGTCCATTCTCCCAAAGAGTAGAAGGTTTGGGACAGTTCCTTACTTCCCATTTGTTCATCGTAATCTATTCTATCTATCTCGGGCAAAGTGATCTAAAAAAAATTATGAACGGCCCTCATGTTGCTCTGGAGATATGATTGTTTAAAATTTCTTTAAGAATACATCATATGTCCTAAACCTTGCCGTACATTTGTTCCTGGTAGTCACCTGCCTCGCAGTCACACTTGCCCTCTTATTCTGACAAAAGCTTAATATCTCGGAACTAGCATTTCAAAGTGATGGATATACTTAGTTTTGGAACTCAAATTCAGCGAAACATGCTGGCATTATGATAGGGCTCTGTCTATAAAGATCTATGATAAATTGTGTATTCATAGAGATCAGAGAGACGCAAACTCTGAGAGAGAGTACAAGTCAGCAGAGAGAGAAATGTGCTGTTAGATTGTCACACCTATAGATCTGAGCCTCAGATGGGCACTTTGAAATATCTAAGAGAGAGACATCCGGAGAATCTCCAAGATCATAACCAACACTTGCAATGCTTCCAACTATCCATTATATCAACCAAGAGCTCATTAAATGCTCTTATTATTTATAATCCTGATGTCATCACTGAGTACAGCCTTCACGGGAAAAGCAGTCACTGAGTTCCTTCTAGAATGGTCTGTTTCTCCGTTGATACCAGCAGAGGGTTTTATCATGTAATCAATGGGAACTTATTTCCTTAAATCTTGTTGATATTCTAATTAAAGGGCCCTATCTTTCTGACTTCAGTGATCAATTTTGTTGGCCAGGCCAAAGATTTAAAGTTGTATTGTGTTATTTAATCTAGATAATAACATTGATTAGCATTTGTAGAAAAGGTTGGATTTCGATCTCTGCATTACATTCCCAACATTTTGGGGGGGAGTTGAATATCAAGTTTGTTTTCAGGATATTTCAGGACAAGTTTGAAGCAGTTAAATCTGCGTCTTTCCCAAATTTGAAGAACTCAGGCAAACCCTAACAGGAAGTTAGAGAAGACGATCAGCCACGCCATATTGTCCTGAAGATCTCCATTGACACTGGTGAATTTATTAGTTTTCCTATATTTTGACGGTGGATCTCTATGCTTTCCTTATTTGCTTCTTTTCTAGGATGAGAGTTGATTTCAATTTGGTAATTTTATGGCATCAATGTTGTCTAATTTCTCTAGTGATCTCAAGAATGCCCAAAATCAAGACAAGCCGCACTAAATATCCTGAAGGATGGGAGCTTATCGAGCCTACTCTGCGCGAACTTGAGCAAAAAATGAGAGAGGGTAAAATTTTTTTGATTTTTGTTTGATGAAGTAAATTCTCATATCGTTGCTTTGTTCTACTTATTTATTTTCAAGGGCTACTTTGAATTTTTCCTCTGCTGTGCAGCTCAAAATGATCCTCACGATGGGAAGAGAAAGTGCGAGGCTCTTTGGCCAATTTTCAAGATTGCACATCAGAAGAGCCGTTATATTTATGATCTTTACATTCGGAGGAAAGAAATATCTCAGGAGTTGTACGAATTCTGTCTGGATCAAGGGTATGCAGATCGAAATCTAATTTCTAAGTGGAAGAAGGTATCTTTCTATCCATCCATCCAGCCAGCTAGCCATCCATTCATCAAATCTATCTATCCATCTATTTGTATGTCCACCCTTCCATCGAGTCATTTATCAATTTATCTATCTAGCAATTGATCTGTCTATCTCTAGCTACCAAACCATCCATCCATCTACCTATCTGTATGTCTACCCTTCCATCAAGTCATTTATCAATTAATCTATCCATACATTGATCTGTGTATCTCTTGCTTCCAAACCATCTAGCTTTTTATTTAACCATCCATCAAACCTATAAATCCATAGGGTTTGACTGTCCTGAAGACAGTAACAGATACCTGTATCATTAATGATACTGGTATCAGAAATTGTTAAAAACCTTAACTGTATCTGATAACAGTGATACCCAATACTGTCTTCTGGATGATGGTAACAGATACCTGTATCATTAACAATACCAGTATCA
Organism: Lemna minuta; assembly: GCA_024174645.1. Taxonomy (NCBI): domain Eukaryota; kingdom Viridiplantae; phylum Streptophyta; class Magnoliopsida; order Alismatales; family Araceae; genus Lemna; species Lemna minuta. Next base: position 12,214,228 of record CM044102.1, on the reverse strand, counting down.
GATATTACTATGAAGCTTAACTGTACCTGATAACGACTATAACTGGTACAGTCATCCGGATGATGGATATTGTTTACTAGTTGATGGTATCGGGTATCAATAAGCTTCCCATCATCGTCATCTGCTAATGTCTTATGTTTAGTGGATGACGGATATCGCCAATGGATATCAGATATTGTCATCAACCATACATGTTGTATAGTTTTTCTAATCTGTTTAAAAGTTTTTTAACTATATCTTAATGGTATTGTCATCCGTTGTCCTTACTGTCATCTGTCATCCATCATCCAGAACTCTCATCTTTTATATAGTGGATAATGGATATTGCTGATAGATGTCAGTTATTGTCATCAAGCATACATTTTTATATCCTTTCTTATTTTTTCAATTTTATAATGATATCTTAATGGTACTGTCCTCCATTGTCCTTACTGTCATCTGCCATTCAGAACTGTCATCTGATGCTGCACCCATCACCATATCTGATATCTAGTGATGGATGATGGTATTAGGTACTGGATATCAGAAACATGACAATGATAATGCTGGATGATCATGACACCGAATGACAGAAGTCAAACTCTATATACCCCAGCAATTTGTATATCTATCTATCCATCCCACGATATATTTATCTATCAATCTATCTAACTCTTGTTATATACCTATGTGTCTTTATATTTAACCATCTGTCAAATCTATAAACCCATCCATTTGGATATCTATCCGTCCGTCAATCCCTCTATCAATTCGTTCATCTACTCATTCATAAAGTTTTTGTCAGTTTAGTTATCTATCCATCTATTGATCTTTTACTAGCGACCCTTTGGTCTTTTTATTTACCCATGTATGAATACATCAATTTGTATATCAAATCAACTGTCCATTGATTCATCCACCAATTTCTGTATCTATCTATGTATCTTTCTTTGATTATGTACTCATCTGTATTTCCATTTTGAACATCTATTAAAGTAATTTATCCATCTATTCGTTTGTCTATCCATTCGTTTAGTCATCTATTGATTTATTTATCTATATCTATCAATCATTTTATCTCTAGTTCTCTACCTACCTGTCTTTCTATTTTTACCATATCTCAAATCTGTCCGTCTAATTATTTTCATATCTACCCACTATCAAGTCATTTATCAATTTCTATAATTTCCATCAATAAGTCCATCTGTCTATGTATATCTACCAGGGACTTATGTTTTATATGTTACTTTGATGTGCAGCCTGGATATGAGCGGTTGTGCTGCTTGCAATGCATGCAACCGAGAGATCACAACTTCCAGACAACCTGCGTGTGCAGGGTGCCCAGGCATCTGAGAGAAGAGAAGGTGATTGAGTGTGTCCATTGTGGCTGCAATGGCTGTGCCAGCGGTGATTGAGTATTTGAAAGATGAGGGACGTGTGATTGTTACACTCCTCACCGAGGGCTTTGATCTCCTTCTCTCACCATCCTTATCTCTCTTCATCTTATTAGAAGGTTAGTGTGAGTTGTTGGGTTATTCTCTTCTCTCTCTCTCCTCTCTTCTCCATCTGCCTCTGGCCGATGGCTCTCTCTCTTCGTCTCTCCCTCCCTCCATGTTGTGTGTAGGGCTCACAGTGCATGGAAAACCAGCCAGACGCAACATTGCAAGCCATGCACTTGATGTCATAGTCTCTCTCTCTCTCTAGAACTTGACCAAAAACGATTGTTGTTCTATTGGACACTTACTAGTTGCCAGTTTTGTGTCTCTTTCCTGACATTGGCTGCTCTGCGGCTTGCCAAACTTCGGATGTAGCTGTTGCTGGCCAGTTTTCTTTGTCATTGGCAACCTATATCCATCCTCAAGTATTCCTGGCTAACCCAGTTTTTTTCGAATGTCCTCTCCCAAATGCTTCTCTCAAATGCGTCCATTATTTCCCTTTCTTCTGGAAATGAGTATCCATATACATTATTAAGAATGAAAGACATTGAAATTTCATCCATATTGGAATCAAAGAAAGGAGAGGTGTTGAAAGCAGAAACGCCATAGAAGAGGATCAAAATCAGCCGTTTTTTGATAATTAATTCAATATTTAAATGGTCAGCGATAAGCTGAGCAAAAGACACTTTTTAAAAATGAATAAACAAAATTTACAATAAAAGGGAGGGGTTTTCTTGGAAATCATTCGGGTATTTTTATAATTTTATTTTATTTTATGGTATAACAAAATTAGATGACCCCAAAATTTTTATTTAATTGTTTGTTGGTTCAAGGTGAATTTCACATAGATTGTTTATTGGTTCATTAAAACTCTTGAGTAGGGGACTCCTTGTTCCATTACTTTCAGTTGGATCATTCATCTTCCTATTAAATTGCATATTCTATGACTTGTAGGTTTTTTGTTAATACCTTTATATCCTCTATTTGCTTCATTGCGAAGGACTAGCAATTATCTATGTTGGGGGATGTGATAATGTGCCATTGGTGCCTTAATTTCTATACTTATTAACAGATTTTAATGCATAATTCTTCCCAATATGATGCACATTTTCATTGATTTAGTTTATTGAGATTTTTGTATTCATCATGTCATTCCACCCATATATTCAGTTTTGATTGATTTAGTGCTATTTGAGTATAAACATGACCATGCCTAATTATGAATCATTTTTTTTGTTTCTTATTCCATGTCTAATTAAATGTGATTGATCTTTGATGAATTTGTGGATGTGAGAACATAAGTACACAAGTAGGAAATGTGGATGCAAATGACGATGGGAGAGATAGAGAGAGGAACAACAACTCACCACCAACTTCTAATGCCAAGTCACAGAGCGTTGAATCAGGTTTGCGCATGATAAATAGATCATCTCATGTTTTAGGATAATTTACAATTAATATAGAAGTCAAAGTTGGTTCAACCTCTTTATTTTTAAGGAGTTTGAACCAAACTTAAGTTTTTATGATGACGTCAACTCTCAATTTTTATAATTTTGGAAATTTATTGATGAGAAAAGAGAGAATTTAATCATAGATTTTACTGAGTCATATTATTTTAACAAATCAATTTCAAGGGTTATAAAATTTCTGGACTTTTTAGTGATTTTAAGGATTTTTTAAAGAACTAATTGGCGTTGTAATGGGTTTAAACAGAGAGTTAATGTCCCAACCAATCAAGCCGCGACATGTGGCACCACAAGGGTGTGATTCACGAGTACGTGGGCCCTGCCATGTGTAGTGCACGTAGGGTCCAAGCTGCTGGCGTGGCATGCTTGCATGCACACGCAGGTGAGAGAGTCAAGAGAGTTATGTGTGAGATGTGCCCATCAACGTAAGTTGTAGAAACTCCCATTTATTTTCCCCATGTGGGACTAAATAGGGCTAATATCATATATAAGTCTGAACTTTATCAAATGTACCAGATATGAGTCCAAACTTTTTTTTTGTCAGATATGAGTCCAAACTTTTTAAAAAGTCCAGATATGAGTCTCAACTTTTATTTTCTCATATAAAAGTCTCAACTTTTCAAGTGTCCGCATAAGAGTCTAAACTTTTTTTTTTCCAGAAAAAAGTCACGCTGACGTGGATAATACGGAGAGTCCACGTGGCAGCGATGTGGCAGCCACGTCATTCCAGCCTCTCTCTCTCTCTCTCTCTCTCTCCCGCCCTCCCTCCCTCCCCTCCCTTCCTCCCTCCCTCCCTCCCCCGCCTCACTCTCCCGCCCTCCCTCCCTCCCCCACCTGTCTCGCACGCCCTCCCTCCCCCGCCTCACTCTATCTATCTCTGAATTCATGCTAAACAAACTCGGCTGCTCCTGAGGGGTTTAAAAGATTTTTGGGACTAGCGAAGCACTGGCCCGATTTCTGGTATATTTGGAGGTCCCACTATTACCTCATGAACAACCAACATTCCCCGCTTCCTCATCGCTCAGTTCCGCTCCGCCATGCTCCACCGCCGCCATGCTCTCCCCTCTCTCTTGTTCCTCCTGCTACTGATTCAGTCCGTCCCAGCAACATCTCTTAATCAGGATGGTCTCTTCCTTCTCAAGTTCAAATCCGGGTTGGACGACCCTTTAGACGTGCTCTCCGACTGGAACTATAACGACGAGTCCCCCTGCAACTGGACAGGGATCTCTTGCTCCGCCGGCGGTGACGTCACCGCCTTAGAAATCGTCGAGCAGCAGCTTCAAGGTCCGTTCCACCCTCTCCTCTGCCGCATTCCCAACCTCTCCTTCATCTCCCTGGCAAAGAACAACATCAACTCGACGCTTCCAAATTCCGCGCTTTCTCCTTGCCCTGCTCTTGCCCACCTCGATCTATCAGAGAATCTTCTCGTCGGGTCTCTGCCGTCTGCCTTAGCTTACCTCCCTCTTCTCCGCCATCTCGACCTCACCGAGAACAACTTCTCGGGACCGATCCCGCCGGCGTTTGCGCGGTTTCCCCACCTCGAGAATCTCTCTCTCGTCGCCAACTTGCTCAGTGGCAGAATACCTGGATTCTTAGGGGACCTCACTTCTCTTCAACAGCTCAACCTTTCCTACAATCCTTTCACGCCCGGTCCAATTCCCCCTGAACTGGGTAAACTTGCTTCTCTCCGTACTCTCTGGCTTGCTGGCTGTAGTCTCGTCGGCAGTATTCCTTCCTCTCTGGGCCGCCTACATAACCTCTTGAATTTCGATGTCTCGCGGAACGGTCTCGAGGGACCGATTCCAGAGTCTCTTTCGGGGCTTATCAGTGTTGTTCAGATCGAGCTGTATCATAACTCTTTGTCGGGGGAGATTCCTGAAGGTCTGGCTTCCATCTTGTCCCTCAGAAGAATTGATGCCTCCATGAACGACCTGGAGGGTTCTATTCCCGCTGCCTTCTTCGATCTGCCGTTCCTAGAAAGTTTCAATTTTTACGAGAACCGCTTAACTGGAGGACTGCCTGAGAGCATCTCTAAAGCTGAGAAACTCTCGGAGCTTAGGCTTTTCAGCAACCGGCTAAACGGATCTCTTCCTGTTGAATTTGGCAAAAACTCCCCGCTATCTGTCGTCGACTTATCAGATAATTTCTTCTCCGGGGAGATCCCGCCGGGCCTGTGCGAGCAGGGATTGCTCGAAGAACTGATGCTGATCAACAACATCTTCTCTGGGCCACTACCGGATTCCCTTGGCAGTTACCGGAACAACTTACTCTCCGGCGAGATTCCTTCTACTATGTGGGGACTACCGCGTGTTTACTTGTTGGATCTGGCAGGGAACAAATTCTCTGGCAAGATTTCTTCTTCGATTTCTGGAGCATTCAACCTCTCCAGTCTGATAATCTCCTCTAACGAGTTCTCTGGTGCGATCCCGGATGAGATTGGAAAATTCTCTACTCTCTACGAAATCTCTGCTGACGGCAACCGTCTTACGGGATCATTGCCCTCATCCGTCACAAACTTGGTCGAGTTGCAGAAGATCGACCTTCGTAATAATTCTCTCTCCGGCAAGATTCCGGCGGGAATTCAAGCGTGGGTAGGGCTTACTGAGCTCAATCTCGCCGGAAACGAGTTCACCGGCGAGATTCCATCCGAGCTCGGCTCGCTCTCCCTCCCTCTTGAATTTCGATGAGGGAGGGGAGGGAGGGAGGGAGAGTGAGGGGGGGGGAGGGAGGGAGGGAGGAAGGGAGGGGAGGGAGGGAGGGCGGGAGAGAGAGAGAGAGAGAGAGCTGGAACGACGTGGCTGCCACATCGCTGCCACGTGGACTCTCCGTATTGTCCACGTCAGCGGGACTTTTTTCTGGAAAAAAAAAAGTTTAGACTCTTATGCGGACACTTGAAAAGTTGAGACTTTTATATGAGAAAATAAAAGTTGAGACTCATATCTGGACTTTTTAAAAAGTTTGGACTCATATCTGACAAAAAAAAAAGTTTGGACTCATATCTGGTACATTTGATAAAGTTCAGACTCATATATGATATTAGCCCGACTAAATATGAGAGAGTTAACAGATCTTCAGTGACAGCACCATGACACCCCGATTAGCCCAGCCAATCAAAGTCACTTGATTTATGGACCATGGTCCACATGATTTCAAAAAAATGAAGGGATAGAGAGAAAAGCTAATGTCGTTGTCTCTATCCTGACCAACCAATGTGGCGAGCCTTAGGTGATGCAATCTTCATCACATAGATTATTTAAAATTGGGTTGATTTTCTCTTTTTAAGACCCAGTGCCACGTGTCATCTCTTAATCATCAAATCATGATTCAATGGTTGTCATCTCTTGATCTTTTTGCTCTCCTTTAAATTAGTTACATATGTCAAAATCTTAAGGGGTCTGATCATGATCAAGGTTATTGCATAACCCACATAACTCCCACATTTTTAAAAAGCTAAATGATTTATTTTTTATCCAATCAGAGCACATCTCGTGGCTTGCTCAGATACTTCTAATCTTGATCAAATGACTAAAATCTCTCCTCACTAAAATCATGATACCTTACGATCTAAAATGAATTTTGAGCTGAAATTTCATGGGTTTGTTTGTCTATTCATTCTCTTGCCAACATTGCATCTTGGTGAATAATGAATAAAAAATTTCATGATTTTAAGGAAATCAGGATTGTACCCCTCTAACTTCTCAAACCATGGGAGACCCTTACAAAAACCCATATTTTCTCTCTCTCAAGGTTTTTTTGCCCTCTCTTAATATTAGGCTACTAGAGGGAAAAGGAGAGGAGGTCAAGGCCCAAGTTAAGCATTTTTGATGTTCATTCTTTTTCATGGAGATGATATGAGCACCACGATAGGGCTTATGCGAGGATTTAGATCAGTTTCTTCCGTATGATCATCTTTATAAATTGTGTATACTAATTTCTTTTATTTTCTTTTTTGTAGTATCATTTTCATTATCCTCTCATCTCATGTTCTAATATATCAGCATCCATACATCAATCTCTTGCTATCATCATTCATCCTTTTCCTCTCTCCATTCCATATTGTTCATTTTCATCTCTTTTACTCTCTTGACTTCATCTAAAGTCTGAGTTCTATCTTAATTTCATAAAAAGAGCACAAATCATCACTTCAAGCCTCTCTCCACATGCTATATTCTACATCTACACTTCTTTCCACACTCTCATATTCTGTGTGAAGAATCTAACCTCATTACCTATGCTCCTTTAGGATTCAAACCTGACTTTAGTATTACAGTGAGTGAGGAATTTATAATTATTATCGCATGAAACTGAAACACAATAATGACATAAAACTCATGACAATTGAGTTCATCACTTACAAGGAGTTCATGATTGAGGTGTGGTTCCCCCTCTTTCAAGCACTTGCTCCTTTCTTGGTCTTCTAATGATAGGGATTCAAATGCTGTTTTTAAGCTAAGCATCGTATTTCGACCTTGTGGAGTCCTTGTCCTTGTATTGCTTCTCAAGTTGTATTGCCTTGGGGACTCATACAGCCTTGTCTTTTGTTATGGAGATGTTTTCATTCGTCTATTTTCCCCAATTTTTTCTCTCTCATATTTCCACCCTATGTGTATGTTTTAATTAAATTGTAAGAAATCTCTTCAAGATCTTGTGAGCTCAATATGCCAAAAAAGCCTAAATTTTATTGTAGAAATAGGTAGGTTTCTGTGAAATCTTGTAGTTTCTTAGTCACTAAAATATACAAACTATTGTAATTTATCAAGTTTGTTTTGACAATGGATAGGCAATGAGCCCTTGGAGTAAATATCTCATCAAGATTCCTTTTCTATTTTCTTTCTTGCCCCAACTTTCTTATCCAAGATTTTGAGATCTTCAAAGAAGCAACTGATGATAAGACTTCCTAAAGATTTTCATAAAAGTTCTGCCCAGTAGTTCTCCATGATGTGATGCCTTTTGAGGTCTTTCAAAATTTTATTTAAATGATTAAATTGTCTAGCTATTGAAATCTATCTTTTGTTCAATTCTACTTTAACGGATTGAATGTGAAGAATTTACTCGATACTATTTTCCATTATATCATTCAAGGTAGATCTCAAATCTTATTGATTCTATTAATAAATTTTTTTGTTAACATAGTAATCTTCACTATTTGTTTTACATAGATATCTACATGATATAGGAGATACTAATTTTTGTGAAATTTTATAAATTTGGTGAAAAATTATTAATTCTTGACAATTTTTTTAATAGACTATTTGTTACTAGTTCTTTGATAGGAGAAGAAATGACAAGTATTGAAAATATTATTTTTAAGTATCTATTAAACATGTAACACTACTTCAACCAATTACTCTAGTGAACCTATAAAAATTAACCAAAACTTAATGAGATCATTTTTAATCATTAATATTGTAGGAATAAGTGAGTTTAAAGCCCATAGTCAAATGTATCATCTCCGTTAAGAGAAAAATAACTACCATTTACAAGCCAAAACTATGTGGTCATTGATTAAAAAGATGAAGGGTCAAGAAGAATAATTAAGGTACAGTAAATTATAATTCTATATAAGGGTCAAAATCCATGAATAATTGACTTGACTTTGAGGCTTCTTTGAAAATAATTGAATAAAAGAGCAAAAGAAAGATTGATTTTTAAAAAAATTGTGTAATTAAAAGTATAGGTCTTGATGTTTCAAAGGAATCCAATTTAAAGTGATCAAACTTTAAAGAACTAAGAAATCAAGGATCGAAGTTAGAAAGAGAAAGTGATGGAAACAAATGAAATTCTGTTGGTGCATATTTTTGAAAGGAAATATAAGCCTAGAATGGATAATTAATAACAAAACAACGTTAACTCTTCTAGAAATGGGTTGGTATTATTCCTGAATGAGTGGATTTCTATTCCTGAATGTTTTTCATAGATTTCAATGTTGAAGCGGGAATTCTATATAATCTCTCACCCAAGTCCCATTTATTGTGCTCATGTGCTGTTTTTTTTCAAAATATCACTCCTCATATAAGGACCTCAAGGGTAATGGTTCAAGGGATCCATCAAACTCTCTTCCCAACAGCCATCCCTCTCTTTGCTTGTTCCCCAAGTCGCATTTAAATTTTTGTTTTTAGAATTGCATTGTGACCATGTTAGGGTGCTTCTTTGTGCAGGGATCACTGTTAATCATGAAGTCCTTTACATGGGTCTTCCTGGTAGCGGCACTAACAAGAATCATAAAAAAAGTTGCTAATGATGGAACTCTTTTTGATATCAAAACTTACAAATATTGTGCATGACGAGCAGAGAGGACTATGTGAGAAAAATGGTTGGTTTGCAATGTAGATGTAAGTGTTAAAGAAAAGACTCTATCTGGTACCAATGGATGTAGACGTTGTCCATACCAAGGATACATGCTGCACAAGGGCAAGAGTCTTCCCAATGATGGTAGAACTTCCACATAAAATCGTATTTCCATAGAAATGTGCAATCATACCAAAAGAACTACTTTTGCGAGAGATAATAGAAGTTAAATAAATGAGAACATCAAGCAAAGAGCTACAACATAAGGGGTATTTCTATAACTCTTTCCCTCTCCCACACACTCTCTATTCCCGTCCAGCGTGTTGGGTTTGTTCATGATCTTGTCTTTCTTCTCTTCTCCTTGTTCTTCTTCCTCCTTTCTCTTTGTCATCGTCAATGGATTTTCCTGCTTCCAGATGGTCCCTGCTGCCGCCCCCACTGCCCTCTTCTAAAAAAAACAGCCATCCTATTCTTAAATTTTGATGCACGACTCCCACATAATCAATACAAGACGAAAGAAGAATTTTTTTTCCTCTTCACCGACTTACCTCAATTCCCTCTTTTAAAAAACTTATCCTTTTCTTGTCGACTAAGCCTTTATTCCTATTGGTCAATTTTGTGAGTGTGTAAGCTTATAAATAAAGGTCTTGTAATAGAAAAAATAGAAGAGAGGTATAGAAATCTATTCTCTTTAATTTTGAGTAAGAGTCTTCCTCTTTTATTCCTCTCTCTCTCTCTCTCTCTCTGACTATCACCGATCAATATCACCGTTGCTTTTATCATTTACAAATATATCAGTTAGGGTTTCTTTGTATTCCTTGTAATATGATTTATACCCTTCTATTCCCCCATGTTCTTCTCTCATTCTCTTAAAATTATCTTCTGACTGTCGTCATCTCGGCAGATAGCTGCGTGCCCATGTGGGCAATTAGAAACCATCAATTTAATCCCTCTAGAAGCGATAGGGTGGTTAGTATCGTCGATCTGCCACTCCCACCGAAAATCATTACAATTAAAATATTTCTAACATTCATTCTTTGGAATATTTTCCCCATTGACGATCTGTCGATCGAGTTAATTGCATTCTCATTCCTGCCTCCCTGCCGACTTTCTCCGGCTCTCCAGACACCGCAAGAATGACTCTCGAGATCTTCATTGACGATCCGGATGGCTTCTTTTTTAAAAATCTTTTGGATTAGTTGACTTGGCGGTCTCCGCTTGCCGTCCACGCATTCCGCTGCCTAGAGCCAGACGTTTACTTTTGGCGTTGACTTTCGAATTGCGCGTGCAACGCAATATCGGCACGCGGGTTGTCATATTCACTTGGAATTAGTCCACACACGACTCCTAAAGTCTTCGGCTTCCATATCCTACCCTCTTCCTTTCTCTGGTCTTCCACATCAGAGAACTCTTCAGGTAATCTGAGGGGGCTAGTCGCCCGCATAATTTTCCAGTCTGCGGAGCGAAAAGAAGATTGGATAGGACGCGGCAAATGGGTCTTCTCTCTGCACAATTCCTGCTTTCTCTTGTATGGCTCCTCGTCCACGCTCAACTTCTAACGCCGATCTCAGCCGCAAGGAAGGCAAGCAGCACCGATCTCGTCTTCGTCTTCGTCTTCTTCTTCTTGTTCTTGTTGTTGTTATTCTTCATCTTCTGATTTATCCCGCGGTGCAGTCATATGTAGTGTACATGGGCGGCCACCATCAAGGCCGGAACAGGGTCTCCATAGATCATCACGAGTTTCTAGGATCTTATGTGGGAAGGTAATAGAACTTTCACCACAAAAAGATTAATCATTTTTCCTGATTCAAACCCGACTGACATCACTGATGAGTGATGATACAGCCCAGAGAAAGCACGAGAGGCGATCTTCTACACCTACACCAAGCACATCAATGGTTTTGCGGCACATCTCGAGGAGGACGAGGTTGCAGAGATATCGAGTGAGTTCTGATGTCTGAATCGACGAAACTTTTTATATTGGATTTTCCTTTCCGCTTCTGACGAATCATCTCTCGGCAAATTGTCATGCGCGCAGAGTCGCCCTTGGTTCTCACCGTCTTTCCAAACGCGATGCATGAGCTGCACACGACGCACTCCTGGGAGTTTCTGGGGTTGGAGAATAACAGCGGCGTACCCGCTGATTCTATATGGAGGAAGGCGAGACTCGGGGAGGATGTGATTCTAGGAAACCTCGATACCGGTATTTACTATCTCTGTCTCTCCCTACTGCGGTTCCTGATCGAATTATTTGCAGGGGTCTGGCCGGAGTCCGCGAGTTTCAACGACGAGGGACTGGGTCCCGTGCCGTCAAAGTGGAAGGGCGCTTGCGAGAGCAACGCGAGCGACCCGATTCGCTGCAACAGGTACCCATTCGGAAGTTGCCTTCCTACGGTTCAGATTCTATCTCATCCATTGCGGGCATCGCTGCCCACACGTAATTAAAAAAGCTAGCAGAACTCAAGAAATTGATGTGGACGGCTCGAACGTTGATAATTTGACGTTGTCCCAGGAAGCTGATCGGGGCCAGACTCTTCAACAGAGGGTTCGTCGCCGCGGGAAGAACGTCGACGCCCGGCGATATTAACACCGCCCGTGACGTAAACGGACACGGGACGCACACTCTCGCAACGGCCGCCGGGCGGTTCGTGCCGGGCGCAAGCCTATTCGGATTCGGCAACGGCACCGCCAAGGGCGGCGCACCCAGCGCACGTGTGGCGGCATACAAGGTCTGCTTTGGAACCAGTAATAGCCGCGGATGCACCGACGCCGACATCGTCGCTGCCTTTGACCAGGCCATCGACGACGGCGTCGATGTCCTCTCAATTTCCCTCGGCAGTGCCGGTGACAGGGCCATCGACTACGTCACCGACGGGATCGCTATCGGTTCCTTCCACGCCGTTAAGAACGGAATCACCGTCGTTTGCTCCGCCGGCAACTCCGGTCCTAGCTGGGGAACAGTAAGAAACGTCGCACCGTGGATCCTCACCGTCGGAGCCAGCACCATGGACCGAGAGTTCACCTCGTACGCCATCCTCGGAAACGGCGTATCGCTCAAGGTAAGAGAAAAATCGGTAAATCACCAAGAAATGTGCTTCCTGGAGGTCACCCACTCGATTTTTCTATCAGGGACAAAGCTTGTCAACTTCCAGTCTCCCGGCAAACCAGTCCTTCCCTCTAATCAGTGGTGAAGATGCTCGAGCTGTCAGTTCTTCTCTTGATGGCGCGTAAGGGCGAATAACCCTTTTTCCTTATGGTTGACTTCTTCTCTTGACTCAATCGCTCTGTGATTTTTCTCAGGTTGTTGTGCTCGTTGGGATCCCTGGACCCGGTTAAGGTGAAGGGAAAGATCGTTGCGTGCATGCAGGGGAATTTGTCTGACGTGGAGAAAGGACAGGCGGTGCTTCGTGCGGGCGGCGTGGGGGTGATAATATCAAACCTACGCGTCAGTGGAAACGACGTCGACGCCAGCCTTCATGTCATCCCAGCCGTCCACTTAGCTTACAAGGACGGCGTCGTCCTCTTCCAGTACATAAGATCCGCAACGTAAGCAACTCAAAGGATTGAAACAGGATTAAAGCATATCCTAGAGGAAATTGGCTTTGTCAGATATGGGATTGATCCGTTGACTTCATTGCAGGAATCCCGTGGCCAGCATCACGACACCTTCGACGGTGTTGGGCACCAAACCCGCGCCTTTTATGGCCGCGTTCTCGTCTCGGGGACCCAATCCTCTCGATCCCGAAATCCTGAAGGTTCTCCTCTCTCTCTCTCTCTCTCTCTCTCTCTCTCTCGCTCGCTCTCTATGACTGATGGATGTGTTACAGCCGGATATCACAGCACCGGGAGTAAGCATTCTCGCCGCCTTCAGCGAGGCTGCCATTCCAAGCGGTGCGACAGTCGATATCCGCCGGGTTCGATTCAACGTACTCTCGGGAACCTCCATGTCCTGCCCTCATGTTGCCGGAATCGTCGCCCTGCTCAAAACCCTACACCCGGACTGGAGCCCCGCGGCGATCAGGTCCGCCATTATGACCACCGGTGAGCTTCTACGCAGAGCTGCCTACTCACCATTCTTCTTCCCCTATCTTCGCCGATGACTGACCAATTTCTTCCTCTCTTTCTCTACCTTTCCCCAGCGACGACGGAAGACAACATGGCGAGTCTCATTCTTGATTCGTCATTCGACAAGGCCACTCCTTTCAGTTACGGGGCCGGACAAGTCCGCCCGAACCTCGTCACGGATCCCGGTCTAGTCTACGATCTCAAGACTGCCGACTATATCGACTTTCTCTGCGCAATCGGCTACCAATCGAGCCAGCTAATCACCTTCTCCGAAACAGCCGTGGTTTGCCCCCAAAGTCCGTCGCGGCTCGTCGATTTCAACTACCCGTCAATCAGTATACCGCGCCTTTCTGGCTTGACGACCGTCACGAGGAAGCTGAAGAATGTGGGCCCCCCGGGCACGTACAAAGCTCAAGTGATTCCCCCGCCAAATATTGCAGTAACTGTTAGTCCGGATACCCTAATCTTCAGCAGTATAGGGCAGGAGGAGTCTTTCAGTGTCACGTTGCAGCCGGAGGCCGGTGTGAAAGTCGGCATTTTTGGTTCGTTGATATGGTCAGACGGCAATCACACAGTCCGGAGCCCCATCGTCGTCGCCTTCGTCGTTTGAACTCGTGTAGGCCACAATCTTTGCTGCCGATTGTATAAAAAAAAAGATTCATCCGGAGCCCACGGCTGGAGTGAATAATAGTCGTGTATAAATAAAATGTCATGTAGAAGAGTTCATTATTGAAGAAAACAGAGGTCTGACAGTTACTATGAGCGAGCCGGCAGTTAGACCGATTGCCTATGACCGTAGAACCCCGCAAACCTGACCGCCACGACTCGGAAATCAACCAATCAGAGGTTTCATAATACGGCAACCAATCGGAGCTCAAATATTCCGGGGACCAGTCAGGAGTCTGGATTTCGCCAAATCACTCGGGCGGTTAGGCCTAAGTGTTTGACGAAAAGCCTAAAAACTTACACGAACTGTCGACATTAATTGTATCTTCTGTTCTATATAAAGTCCTGTGATTACCAAAGTAAACACGCTATTCGGAAATCAAGAATCTTGCGTTAAAGATTCGTCTCTTTCTCTTCTTTCCATTTCTTGTCTGACTTCAAGATTTCATCTTCAAATAAACTTCTCTAAATGGATTCCCATTCTAAATGGATTCAATCTAAGTAGGATCATAGAAGATGGGCCTCCGCCCTTGAAGAAGTTGTAAATAGAGTAAGTGTGATACCGAGGCCTTCATATCAAAGACCAACGAGTCATTAGATCTCCTTATAGCTTCCATTTCGAAACCGGTTATGCCATGTATATGGGGAGAAAGGCATAACTAAAAGAGCATGGGAGGCTCTCAAAAAATCCTTTCCATCGAAAGGAAATATTGTATTATGGAGCTTCAAAATAGATTTCACAATATAAAAAAAAGAGAGGCCTAACTACTAAGGAATATATGAAGGCGATAAAAGCTATAGCATAAGAGTTAGACGTCAGTGGACAACCTATTGATGAAGCCTTTTTAACCTTTGCATTCATTCGAGGACTTGAACCTCAATACATTTCTTTTGCAATGAGCCTCTATACTCTACTAGATCATCTTTTATTTGAAGATGTTGTGGCACATCTAACATCTCATGATAAAATCTATGGTTTTCATCAAGAAGCTCTTGCAAATCAATTTCCTCCTATTTTCTATATTGCTTAGGCAAATTTTGCACAAAATCAGAAAAAATCAGGGCCGTGGAAATTGGTAACATAGAGGAGGTATAAAATCGAGCAAGTAATGGTCAAGGTAGAGGAAGATCAAGTCGTGTTCCAGCCATTGTAGAAGAAATTAGAGAAAGGTAATCTCAGAATTTCCTTGCCTAGCAAAACAATTACAATACAATGGCACATTGACGTGTCATTTTCGTGCGTCGTTAAAACACAAAGACGATGGTCAAACAAAATTTATAAAACCGAACTCACAAAGACAAGATATAATAATCAAGTACTGGGTAAGTATCGGGTCGATCCACAGAGAGCAGGGTTGACTTTAATCGCAGAGTTGACTTGGTCAAACTTAGGTTTAAATGGAGTTTTAAATAAGAGAAAATAAGATGTAAGATATGGAAATGATATAAATAGGGTAAATAAGAAGTTTTAAGAATTGAAATCTCGGATTTGACAGAGAAAAGTCAAAAGTCAAAGTCAAAGCGTTGACTTTGACCGACATTAGGTGTTCTGCAAAATCAGAGAATCAAATAGAGTCAGAAGATTACGAAACGTAGATATTTAGAAACTATAGAGAAAATGGAATTTATTGATATATATTTAGTAATTTTTGGATAAGAAATGGATTTATTATGAATTATTGAAAATCAATGATCAGAAAATCCCCGAAATTAACACCTCAGAGAAAATCTTCAAATTGAATGCCTAAATGAAATCCAAATCTTGCAATTTATATGTCAATGGAAAGCTAAGAACCCGAGGAATCCAAAAAGACCAAAATTATCAAATTCGGATTTGTCAATAAAAAGTAATTGACCCCGAAAGTCAACGTTTGACTTCTGATGAAAGATGAACAGTCCGTGGTCAAACGTTAAATTGAAGGATCAAATAAACTCGGAATTTGATGAATTTGCTATCCACGGAAAGCTGATGAAAAGAGGAATCCAATGAAACTAAAATCAAGTGATTTGGAATTATAATCAAAGAGATATCCTATTTTCAAGATCAGCGACTTTTCAGACCTAAAATTGGGGAAAATGAAGAACACTATGAACTAATTTGAAAAATTAAAGATCTAAACCTAATAAAAATACAAATTACCTCTTGATAATCGATCGAACCTCACTAGTAACCTGATTGCCGCAAGAATGGGGCCTCAATTCTCGTGGATTGAAGCGAATTTGCTCGGATTCTTCCTCGTGGACGTTCGGAATTCAAGGGGAAAATTCGATGAAATCAAGAGATGAAATCGTGATTATCATGCTTCAATGGCTGCGTCTCTACACTCTTGGAAGCAGAGGATCACGAGAACTTAAGACCTTCCTCGAAAGTCGCTTAATTTCTTCACGAGTCGATCAAAAGTTGAAGAACAAGAGAGGGAAATACATGGGTTTTAAAGAGAAATTAGGCCCGAAATCGTGGCCATTGGAAGCGGTCGTGGGTGTCGGTTGAAGGCGACGTGGGGACGATTCGATGGGCGCGGCATCGTGGCTTCATGGTGGCGTACGACCCCGATCGCCACCAAGACACGATACCACGGCGCCGGAGGAGCCCTTTTGCGCGCGCGGATCTTTCCGCTTATCTTTACTTCTTTATTTCTTTATTATGGACCTTTTGACCCGCACGTGTTTAAGCGGGTCCTCGTTTATTTCTTCTCTCCCTTTAGGCTTCCGGGTGGGTTCTTCCCTTTTCGGGATCCCATTTGTGAAGCCCATCCTTCTTTGTGAACCTTTTATTCTATTTCTATGAGTATGGGTGTGGGTTGTGGGCCTCAAGTGGGCCCTTTCCTCTCTTGGCCCACCAAGGGCTCTATAAGAGGGGAAGGGACCCCCCCACAAACCCTAGCCGTCATTTGAAGAAAGAAAGGGACTCCCTTCATCTCAAGTGGCTGCTCACGGAAGGACAAGGAGGGGAACCAACCGCCGCCTCCGCCGCCGCCACCGCCGCCGCACCAGTAGTGCCGCCGCCGTGCCCGCCGCCGAGGCCGCCGCCTTCTCCTGCCTTGCCCACTATTCTCCCTTGTGCAGCTTTCCAGCCGCCGCCGCCTCAGGCCGCCGTTGCCGCCGCCGCCGCCAGATCGCTGCTCCACCACCATCCTTCCTCCTCCACGGACCATCTCCTCCATCTCCCACTCCACCTCCATCTTCTTCTCCGGCGAACCGTCCAGCCGCCATCTCCGACCATCTACCAACCTTCGATTTCGCCTTCCTTCCCCCTTCACGGACCCTAATCCCCCAATTTCCTCCTCCACTTCCATCTCCGGCGAACCTCCCGGCCGCCTCCTCCATTCCTCATCCTCTCCCCGATTTCCCCCTCCTCACCGATCTCCAGGAATCGCCGCCACCGCGCATCGCCGCCGCCACGATTTGCCGCCCCTACCCCCTGCATCCTGCTGCCGCTGACGTCCCGTTCGATCGCAGACGACGTCACCCGCCCGCTCGCCTCCAGCTCCTCCCCGTCAAGTTCCGCGCCCCTCCCCGCCACGAGAGTCGTTGCCATCGCCTTCCCCCCCCGGTCCGCCGCCCGGCGAACCCGCCGCCGCTCCGGAAACGCCGCCACGATTCTCCTCGCCGCGCGCCGCCCAAATCGCCACAGAGAAACCCTAATCGGGGGAAGAAGTGAACGATTCCCGCTGAGTTGACTCAGCGGGAATCGTCCCACCCCCCTCCTGCGCTCAACCGGTTCGCCCGGCTCGCCCGGTTCACCCGGATCGCCCAGGATCGGCCGAACCAGCCTGAGCCGGACCGCGCCGCCCAGACCAGGCCAGGCCGCCCAGACGGGACCAGCCCAGGCCGGACCAGATCGCTCCCAAGCCTGACCCGGTCCAAGCCGGTCCAGTCCGGGCCGATTCCGTCCGGTCCAGATCGCCTGGACCGCCCTGCCAGTCTAAATCCGGTCCAGACCGTCTGAACCGGCCCAGACCGGTCCAGACCGGCCCAGACCCCCTGAACCGGCCCAGATCGCTCCGAGCCGGCCCCGGACGCCGCCTCCAGCCTTCCCGCGGCGCCGCCGCCCGTCCTACTCGTCACGACTCCTCATCGCCCCCGCTCCGCGCCGATCGCCCCTCCCAGTGTTCCATCGCCAGGCTCGCCGGTGTCGCCATCGCTGCCACGCCCGAGCCGATCTCCCTCGCCCCGACCCGGCCAGGGCTCGCGCCACGCAGGTTAGCTTCAACCCCTCTTTCAAGTTAATTACTTTTCGAAGCATTTCCTTTACTCGTCTCCACCGCCGTCGGACGACGTAGATAGGGTAGTACGATTATAGGTTCGAGATTTCTGACGCGTACGTCAGGTCCGGTACCGAGCGTGGGCTGCAGCCTCCTGGCTACCCCACGACGAGCGACTTCCACGCCCCTGGACGTGGATCGAGAGGGTCTCACCCTACCCATCATCGCGAGTTTCCCCCGGAGTCGACTCCGCTGATCGGCACGCTTGCCTGCACTTAGGCTTAGGTTAGAGGTCTCTTACGTAGGGTCTAGGATTCACTTATCCGTAGGTTAGGGTTGCCCGACTATTTTTTAGTCGCCCTCAGACTCATTGATCAGGCACGGGGGTTTTCACCACCGTCGTCCTGCATCACTTCAATTCCGCGAAAAGTTAGCTGGGATTTGGCTTCAATTTAGCGTCAACGAGGCTTCTATTTCCGTCGCGATTTTCGCCACGATCGCGCCACGATCGGGCTACGATCGGGCGTCAATCATAACGCTGGTGCTTCGCCAATCGCCTACCAATCGGCTGGAGATGAATCCCCACTGATTCCGCGCTAGGATCTCTTCGATCGCGGCTCGATCGGGCTGCGATCTTTGAGTTCCTCCACAATGCTCCGCCGCCGTCCGATGAAGATCCAACTGTGCCGATTAGACGCGCCGCCAACCGTTCGATCGTGATCCACTCTTGATGAAGATCAGGCGTCCGCGTGATGGAGATCGGACGCACCAAAAATCGCGAACGATTGCGATCGTCCGATGATGATCAGGTGATCGCGATCGTTCGCCCGATCGCGAAAATTTTAGGCCATCCGATCGCGATCCAAGCTTCCTCACTCTGTCACGTGTCATCCATCGAGCGGGTCACTTAAGATGAATATAGCCACGTGCTTGATTGATGATCGCGTGGACTCTGGTCCACGCAATCTCCGCCGCTTTGATCCGATCAGACGCTTGTCGCTTGTCCACGTCGCCTGCAAAACAGAAAATCGCGTGGGAACATAGTCCCACACGGATTAAAAAGAGGGCGAGGACGCGTTTAAATAGGGGAGTTGCTTCCCCTATTAACTATCCTTATTTCTCCTCTATATCCAGTACACGTGTCCGCCACGCGTCACGGGCGAGCCACACGCGTCCTGCCACGTGGCCTCAGCGCCACGTCGTAACGGCGCGGTGGACCTGCGCGCCACGTGGGCCTGCTCGCCACGTCAGCCCCGCCTGGGCCCGCTTGCCACGTCAGCCGGCGCTCGCCACGTCAGCTGCATGTAATTTCTCCCCTTTTTTTCGCGATTTTAACTAAGAAATTCCTTAAAAAATCAATTAAAAATCAAATAAAAATCGAAAAAAATAGTATAAAAATTCAGAAATTCATATTTCTCAAAATACAACTCCTTTTTAATCCAAATTTTCTCCATTGGATCACAAATTCTTTTCTTTTCATATCATGTCATTTAAAATATATTTTCAAGAAGGAAAATAAAGATGAATTAAAATTTCATTAAATAAGTTCTAATTAAATATTCTAAATCATAAATTCATCTTAAAATCATCCTTCCAAACATTTACTAAAGTCAAAACTCATTTAATAACTGAGATTAACTTCTATTAATTTAAACAAAAGATTAATCATCTATTAAACATGAAATTATCCCTAATTTATGCATAAATATCAACTTTAGTGAAATGACATGCCAATGGAGAAAATTCCTAAAAAGTATGATAACATGCATCATATTCACATAAAATAAGCATGAATATGAGTTAATTAGGGTAAGAATTCAGGTTATAAATGCATGTTATCACACATCCCACTGCAAATACAAATCAGCCGCAACCCTTTCAAGCATCCATACAAACATACATTTAGCAACTGAATTCAAATGCATATTATCTGTACAATTGTGGGACCCGTCATGTTACACCACATCCAATTAATCTTTTCTATCAAAATACTAATCAAAGGTCTGATCAGCTCATAATCAACAATGGATTGGGTTTGAGACTTAGCTCTTTTGGTCCCTCTATCTTAAATACACACTCTAAAAATTTTCAACTCTTAGATGTATTACATGTTCCTTCAACTGCAAGAAATCTTCAATCACTAAAGAAATTTTCTATTGATAATGTTGCATTGATTAAATTTCAATCTTAAATCAGTATTTTGTTCTGGACAAGGAAACACACATAAATATATATTGCAAGGATCAACAAAATACAATGTTTACTATATGTATACCTTATAAACTCGATTTCATAATATTGTTAATCAATGTTTTGTATCGATTTCATGCAAAAATATTTATAATTCCTCACTTTGTATAATGGTAAAGTAAGGGGATTAGAGCTTGTAAGGAGTAGAGATACTGTTATAGGTAAAAATAGTTGTAAAAGTGATTTTAGAGAAATATGGAAGGACAAAGAAATAGAAGTTATAAATAGATATATATTTTACATTCCATGAGAAATAATAAGAAAAACTACCAAGAATGAAATGATAGAATGGAGAGATGAGATTGGTGGAAGATGAGCGAAGAATGATAAAAAATCAAGATATCGGGAAACACGGAAATTATGAGAGATTGTTTGAAGAAAACAGATTGCTCAAATGATGGAAAAAGGGTTTTCACTATCCATGGAGGGGATTATAAGAGAAAATCTTATCCAAATCCCCACACAAACCCCGTTTTGATGTCAGTGCTTTGCTCGTTACGATCTCAATCATCAAACAAACTTGATCTTTCTTCCACAAAAAACTTGGACACCAAACAATGACAAGCTTAGGACTAAGACCCTATTTTTCCTTCTGGTAGCTTGATGCTAAGAGAGAGCCAAAAAATAACAAAAAAGGAAGAATAAGATTCTTGGTACATTAGATTTAGAGGTTTTCTTGGATTAATGGTGGAGATGTAGTCTTTGTGGATACCACCAAATAAATAGTTGAGGTTAAATCCATACATAGGTCATGACCATAACCATCACTTAAGGAAATGGGTTAACCACTCTCTAAGAGGTGATAACCTTACCACATCCCTAAGGAGGTGGGCTTAAAACTCTCGCCTCCTATAAATATGGGTTCTTCTTAAAAAATAGGATAAATCCAAATGGATAAAAGAAAAGAAATTTGACCTCTTTGACCCTTCAAGAATACCTTTGACAACCTCTTACTTGTCAAGAATCACTTTGGCTATCATTGACTTCCAAGTAAAAAGGGAATAACTAGTGGTAGCGCACGACACCACAGTGCAGGAGGAGCCAACACCCATTCCTGTCCAGCCCCCACGACAAGCGAAGACAAAGGATGCCTACTTTCACTACACCACTTGAGGACATCGTCTCGCTATGGTCAACCACACTCTGAGCTCTCATGCGTGGACCTATCTTTCCTTCCGTTGCTTATAAACTTTTCGGATCGCACGTGTTTTAGCGGATCCTCGTTTATCTCTCTTCCTCTTTGGGTTTCTTAGTGGAGCCTCCCTTTTGGGCCCCACTTAACAAGCCCACTCTTTGTGGACCTTTTATTTTATTTCATGTTGGGCTATTAGGTTCGTGGGCCTCAAGTGGGCCCTTTCCCCTCTTGCCCATCTTGGGCTCTATAAGAAAGAAAGGGACCCCCCACAAACCCTAGCCGTTATTTGAAGAAAGAAAGGAGTGAACTCCCTCTTGAGCGACTTTCGCATTAATGCGATCAATCAGAGCCGTTGATCGAAGATGATGCGTTTCATCGGATGATTACACCCAAATTGGCTATAAATTGAGATGTTCTTCGAATTTGTAATGCATTCTTGGATGATTTTGCTCAATTGATCTATCTATACACCTCCATTCTTGAATCTCTTACTTCCAATCGCTTCTAGGCTCATTTCTGCGTCCACGGAGTGATTGAAAGTCAGATTTTGTCGATCGATTAAGGAGAATTCATCTCATGAACACCGACGATCATTTTCGAAATCGCGGAATAAAAAGCCTTGAATCCGGCGATTAATTGGATCATTTCGATCGCTATCTCCGGTTAGATTACTTGTTTTCCCTCTAATCTTTTATCATGTGTCATCAATTTGTAATTTAGGATCATTAATTTAGTTTAATTGGTCTTTTAATTTTGGATTTCTCTAAATCGCATTTGGAAATTTCTCTCTAATTCATTCATCGATTTCTCCGCGAATCTTGATCCAAATCGAGTGATTTTTGATTCCGTGGATTCGTCTTTGAGTTATTTTTCCAAATATATCATTTTACCTAATCTCTCACCTCAATTCATTGTTCGATTTGATCGAATTCCAAAAGATCTCTCAAAAATCTCATATTTACCATTATACCCCTCAATTCGAGTTATTTGCATTAAATTGGTAAGTTTGGACTTTATTTTGACACGAATCAGTGTGCAATTAACGACCACAATGATTCATTTCATTAGACATCGCCAGATCTGGCATACTTTTGCCGGTCGTCCGTGTCGCGTGCGAAAGACCTCCATCATCTTGACTGACTGGGCTCACACCTTGCAAGTTAAGCACACATCCCCTCCCCTTTACTTCAAAGCTCCTTGATTTCTTGCAGTATATCCCGCGCCTATTTCCACCGCCCTCGGGGCCTAGATTTGGTTAGTTGGTAGGGTGATACGAGTGGATCAAGATGGAGGTCCAATCCATCTCGTTGGTCATCGAGCTACCATCGACAACCAAAGGTCCAACTCCCACGGGGACGTGGACCGAGGATTTCCCGGATTGTCTCCACACGGCACACCCAAGGGGCTAGGTGGACGAGATGCAAGGAGGCAGCCTGTCGATATTCTCTTGAGCAACCATCTCATGATACTTAGGTCCCCATAGATCCCCTTTTTTAGATCTCTCACTTTCCTTTAGTTACGTGGTTTGGCCGAGTCACCTACCCGTCCGAGGTCATCTAGTCTCCTAAAAAGGTGGAATGGGTTGATTGATAACATGCATGTTTAAATCTTATTTTCATCATAATTAACAGAAATTAATGATTATCTTATGTAATTATGATGCATGTTATCATAGTTTTATGAAATTTTCTCTATTGGCATGCCATTTTATGAAAGTCCACATTTTTGAGTTATTTAGGGTTAATTATGTGTTTTATTAAAGTTTGACCTTTTTTAAGGTCAAACCACTTGAAATTAACCATTTCCTTGATTTTATTTTGACTTTAGTGGATAATTAAAAGACGAGATTGGAAGAAGAAAATGATGGGATGAATCAAAAGTCAACTTTAAAGGGTTGACTTAATATTATTTTGAATTCATCATATTTTCTTGTTAAAATTTATATTTCATGTGGCGTGGGATTAAAGAAAAAGAAATTTGTGATCCAATGAAGAAAATTTGAGTCAAAAAGGCCTTGTTAATTAAAACTTATGAATTTTCTAAAGTTTATATTTTTTTTGGATTTTAGTTTGATTTTTCTGAATTTTTAAAGGCCAAAACACAGGCAAAAAAAGGGGTTTATGAAACGTGAGATCTACGCGATGCTGATGTGGCAACGTGGAACTGACATGGCAGCACCACCTGGGTGCCTACGTGGCACGAACAAAGCGGGTTATGCTTATTGGGCCAATGGGTATAGTGGGCCCAACAAAGTGAAAGGGGGGAGGCGTACTAGGCCCAGCGAGCGACGCAAACCCAATAGAGTGTTTCCCCTTTTATAGGCGAATAAAACTCTTTATTTTCTTCTGTGTGGGATGAAACTTATGTCTCTATTTCCCAGGCGACTGATAACATGCAATCTTAACATGATAAAACATGATTATTAATGCAAAATAATCCATAAAACATTCCATTTATATGCATGTTATCATACTTTGAGTGCATTTCTATCATGTCATGCAAATTTATGTTATAATCTCAAAATACACTAAATTAGGGTTAATTGTGATAAATTAAGGATAAATGATTTTATAACCTATCTTTACTTGAGATTATGTGGTTTTTAAAGTTAAATAATAAGAGAAATTATTTTTATAAACATTCATTTAATTTTCTAAAGTTAAAATCTTAAAGAAATGGATGTATTTTTGAAATAAGAATTAAATCTCTTGTTATTTAAATAATTTGAATTTTTAGAATGATAGATAATTAAATTTCAGATCAAATGAAAGAAATTTGGATTAATTTGGAGTTGTATTTTAAAAGATATGATTTTTACAATTTTAGGGATTTTCTAAATTTTTCCTGATTTTTATGAAATCATGCTTAATTAGAGGAGTTATAACGGCCAGATTAGAGGCGACGTGGCGGCATCACTGATAACATGCTATATTTACATCATAAAACATGATTTTTCATGCATATTAAAGCATAAATGATTTCATTTACACGCATGTTATCATATTTATATGTATTTTTCTATTATTCTCTTAAAAAGTCATTATAATCCCAAAATACTTTAATTTAGGGTTAATTTTTTTATAAATTAGAGTTTAATAATTTGATAACCCATATTTTTTTCTTGAGATTATAACTGTTTTTTTAAAGTTAAAAATAATAAGAGAAACAATTTTTTTATAAACATTCATTTTTATTTTCTAAAGTTTAAAAATCTTAATAAATGAATGTATTTTTTTGAAATAATAATTTTTAACTCTTATTATTTATTTAATTTGACTTTTTAGAATAGTAGATAATTAAATTTTTGGATCAAATGAAAGAAATTTGGATTAATTTGGAGTTATATATTAAAAAGATATGATTTTTTTACAATTTAGGGAATTTTTTTCCGGATTTTTTTAAACTATTTTTTTCTTATTTTTATTTTCGAATTTTTAAACCCGTTTTTTTAATAAATAAAAAGAAAAATAAAAAATAAAAAAATGGGCGCAGGGCCCGCGTGGATGCGACGTGGCACTCGGGGCCACGTGGCAGCGCCACGCGGACCCGCACATCGCATACGTGGCGCGTAATATATTTTATGGTATTCATATTATTATTATATATATATAATGGGTCTTCAGCCTTCCCTAGATGGGAAGGGTTATTAACCCTCTTAAATGTCGGGACTTATATACCGGCCATTTCTATTTGTTTTTGTCCGTGTGGGACTAATTCCACACTCTACTTACCATGCAGGCGACGTGGCGCGACGAGGGGCGTTGGATCCAGTTGACGCGTCGATCTCACGCGTCGATCACATGCGCCGTGGACCACCGGATCGAAGATCAAGCACGTGTCTATTTTGAAGCGTTATAACGGTCCAGATCAAATCTCGCGGGAGACATCTGGACCGTCAGATCAAAAATCAAGGGGCGCGATCGGAGCGTTTTTATAAAGCGTTTCATCAGATTTCATCTGGGCCGTTGATCAAAATCCAACGGCTACGATATTTTTGAAACAGTCCACGATGGACCGTTTCATCGTAACCGTCGATCGAAACGATCGGACGGTTACGAAATTACGCCCTATAAAAAGACTCGTTCTTCATGATTGTAAGCATCCGAGTGAGGTTCAATCAAATTGACTTGTCTAGACACCAATTCACTCGTTTCTCTCGAGTTCTTCCTCTTCCTCTTTCATTTCCGCATCCACGGAGGGGTAGAAGTCGAGATTTGGTGGAGAATTGAGGGAGAAATCGACGCTTGAAGCTCACGTTCGCGTTCTTCACGTTTTCGGTGATTAATCGGCTTAATCACCTCGTATCAATCGCTAATTGGGTTTAGTGGAAGCGGTTTTACCTTAATTACCCTCCTATCACTTATAATTTCCATTTAGATTAAGATTTAGATGTTAATTTTACTGAAATTTAGCTAAATCGCGATTTTCGTCTTTCCGAAATTTCTCTCCACTTCAATTCTTGATTTCTCCGCGAAATGAAATCCAAATTTGACGATTTTTGATTCCGTGGAATTGTTTTGAAGTCTTCTTTCTAAAAATACCATTTTCCCCAATTTTTACTATCAATTTCTTGTCCGATTTGATCAAATTTGAAGATTAGGTCAAGAAATTCCTCAATTCCCTGTGGATTCGACCCGTATTTACCATTATGCCACTCAATTTGTTATAAATTCCCAAAATTGGTAAGTTCGGTATTATTTTTGACGCGATACCGCGTGAAATCGATGACCTTGCGGTTTCCTATAGTCAAATTGCGCCGCTGTCGGGGAATTAAGGCAATTTATGATCAAATTAAGTCAATTTTTACTTGGTCAACGCGGATTTTTCTCTTAATTTCTTGAAATTCAAGCAATTCAATCATATTTAGAGTGATCCGAAGTAGAAATCCATCTTCGAGATCCTTAATTCGATAAGGATAAGTGATTTTCGCTGCTTTTCTAAGGATTACTGGCGGTCACTTACTCAAAATCGTGTTGAGAACGCGCAACTCTCACGGATACCGACACTCAGGTACGACTGATTTCAATTTTTAATATTTTATAAGTATTTATAAGTTATTATCCATCTACGTACCCGATCCACTCTTCATGAGAAGACGAACGGCCTGGAGAGTACGGAATAATCCCCTAGAAATATACCGTTTTGAATGATCCTCGCAGACTATCGAAGCTACCGAGACCGACACTACCGAGACCGACTCAACTTTTGATCCTACCGAACCAGTAGAAATGGCCCGGAATGATGAAGGAAATGCTAGGAAACGCCTTAGTGACTATGCTAGGCCCGTCCTCCAGCGACCCGTCACTAGAATTCACGCACCCCTAGGAAGAGGGGCCAATTTTAGAATAGACTCCCACGTAATGAGCATGCTGCGTATCTTTCATGGTAAGCCTTCCGAAGATCCCTATAGACATGTAGATGAGCTCTCCCAAGTTTGTGAGATCAATCACCTTCAAAATGTCCCCGCCGACACGATGAAGATGAAACTCTTTCCCGCTACCCTTAGAGATAGAGCCAAGGACTGGTTTTTAAAATTAGGGAAAGAATTCACAAGTTGGACCGAGATGGAGGAGGAGTTTATAAGAAAGTACTATTCCGTAGGAAAAACCACCTCCGTCCGAAAAGCCATCCGAGAGTTCACCCAAGGCTCGAGTGAGACCTTCCACGAGGCCTGAGAACGATTAAGAGATCTTACGAGGGAATGCCCACACCATGGCGTATCTAACCACGAATTAACTCAAATTTTTTATGACGGGTTAGGCCCGCAAGATAGATACCTTTTGGATGCAGCTAGCGGCAGCACCTTTATGAGAAAATACGAAGACGACGCAATGGATCTCATCGAAACGCTGGCAGAAAATGGTGGAAGTCCAGAACTTACTCCTAGACCGACTCAACATCCGCAACAGTTCCGAAGGACTCGCCCCCGTCTCACTTCAAGAAGCGTCACCATGCGCGACGTGTTCAAGATTCGATCACGTCGAATTAGATTGCCCCGTGATGGCAATCCAAGGGCAAGGAATGTGTAGACAAGGTCCATCAGGAGGACCGAGTTAACAGGGACGACCAAATTATCTAGGTAATTACCCTAATCAATATAATACCCCTGTTTTTAATAATTCCTTGCAGAATAATGGCTATAGGAGGAACAACGATCAACCTTATCCTCCACAATACAACGGTGAGCAAAATTACCCTAATCAAAGACCGTCGTCGTTTGTCCCGCCGACTCAACCACAAGCATACACGCAAGCTCCACGCCAAACCACGCCGGCATCCGACCCGATCCTCGGCGCGATCTCGCAATTAATGGAGCAAATGACGAGGATGAACTCACGCGTGGACGAAATTAAGGACTTCTTCAAGACGAACGTCCAACCGACGACGGACAAAAAGGGTAAGCAAGTAACTTTTACTGACCAGTTACCCTCGCAAGCCACGGCAAATCCAAGAAATCAAGGAGCTTCGTCGACCCAGACTCACAATATCAACCATGTACACGTCGACGAAGAAGCCGTAGAATCAGCCTTGGCCGTATCAAGCCTTCGGAGTGGGAAAACTCTGCCGGATCCATACAAGGATCACCCTTTCCACCAAGGCCAAAAAGAAGCAGAAGAAACGCCAATTATCGTCGAGCAAGATACTGACTCTGAGGACGAGGTAGAACAGGTTACGGCTGAGCCTAACCCTGATAAATACAAGCCCCCTGTGCCTTATCCTCAAGCCCTAAACCGACTGAAAGACAAGAATAGCGAAAATGATGACAACCTACTAGAAGCCTTTAAGAAGGTAACCATAACTATTCCCTTAACAGAAGCCATCAAGCATATCCCTACCTATGCAAAATTCCTAAAAGTTATATGTACCCCCCATAGAAGCCCTAAACGGATCCAACTTAGTGAGACGGCAAGCTCCATCATGATGAATTCCTTACCCGTAAAAAAGAGAGATCCGGGAGCACCCATGATCACGAGTGAAATCGGAGGAATGTCCTTTACTAGGTCCCTACTAGATACAGGAGCCAGTATTAACATCCTCCCTAAAGCTGTATTCGATCGTCATCATGTAGGGGAGTTACAACCATTCATTGTAGAAAGTTGCTTAGCCGATGGATCTGTTAGAAAACCCCATGGACTAGTAGAGGATGTCATAGTTAGAATAGAAGATTTTTACTTCCCGGTAGACTTCCTAGTGGTCGACATGAAAATGACCAAGGAGCTGAGCCAAGCCCCGATCATATTAGGACGACCCTTCCTAGCTACCGCAAAAGCCGTAACCGATTGGGGGAAAGGAGAAGTTATTCTCAAAGTGGGAGAGCACACCGTGAAGGTCGACATCAACAAGCTAATGAAATACCCTTCACGAGCATTTGAAGACTTTGGAGCCATCGACTTCGCCGACGATCAAGACATAGACGAATGCGTAGAAGAAGTCATGATGATCGACGAGGAAGCAAGATAGGAAGAGCTTCCGATGGACGAGCCCACTTTGGAGCTCAAAACTCTCCCATCTACACTCAAGTATGCCTTCCTTGATGATGAGAAAGCAAAGCCGGTAATTATTTTGTCCAAGCTGGACCTCAAGCGAGAAGAGAAATTACTGGAAGTGCTAAGGAAGAATAAAGAAGCAATCGGATGGACCCTGACGGACTTAAAAGGGCTAGACCCTTCACTATGTACTCATCGCATCTTCCTAGAGGATGAGTCAAGACCCGTCAGGGAGGCCCTAGAGACGACTCAACCCAAGGGTATGGGAAGCCGTGAAAGAAGAAATTCTAAAATGGCTAAATGCGGAAATTATCTACCCCATATCCGATAGCCAATGGGTGAGTCCGGTACACGTCGTCCCGAAGAAAGCCGAGATTACTGGTTACGATGAACGAGAAGGGCGAGGGAAATCCCGGACGCGCCTACCGACGAAGTGGAGGGTCTGCATAGACTATTGGAAGGCGAACTCCGCGACCAATAAGGACCACTTCCCGCTACCAGTTCATCGAAACCAGATCTGGGACCGACTGGCGGGGATCAAACTACTTCTGCTTCCTCGACGGATACTCGAGGCTATAATCAGAGTGCTATCCACCCCCGACGATCAAGAGAAGACAACGTTCACATGTCCTTTTGGCACCTTCGCCTTCAGACGCATGCCATTCGGACTGTGCAACGCCCCCGCGACCTTCCAACGATGTATGATGGCTATCTTCTCCGACTTTCTTGGCGACAGTTTAGAAGTCTTCATGGACGATTTTTTCGTCTTTGGAAACAACTTCAAAACTTGTCTTGCTCACCTGACGAAGATACTAGAGGTATGGGTCAGGAAACGACTGGTACTCAGCTGGGAGAAATCCCACTTCATGGTACGAGAGGGAGTAGTGATCGGGCACATCGTCTCGGGCAAGGGCTTAGAAGTGGATAAGGCCAAGATAGAGGTCATCCAAAACCTCCCTCTCCCAAATACCGTGAAGGATTTAAGGAGCTTTCTCGGGCACGTCGGCTTCTATCGATGATTCATCCAAGACTTCGCGAAAGTTTCCAAGCCTCTCACCACCCTTCTTTGCAAAGACAAAGACTTCATCATTGACGAAGAAGGGAAGCGCGCATTCAAGGCATTGAAGCAAGCACTGATCGAGGCACCGATTCTACAAAGTCCTAATTGGGACTTACCCTTCGAGATCATGTGCGACGCTTCGGACTACGCGGTTGGAGCGGTCTTGGGGCAGCGACTGGACAAGAAGCCGACGGCCATCTGTTACGCAAGTAAGACCCTCATCGAAAGCTCAAATTAATTACACGACTACAGAGAAAGAGCTTCTGGCGGTGGTCTACGCTCTCGAGAAGTTCCGGCCTTACATCTTGGGGAGCAAGATCATCATCTACATTGATCATGCGGCCCTGAAATACTTGCTCTTCAAGAAAGAGGCCAAACCAAGACTTATACGATGGGTGCTGCTCCTTCAAGAAATCAACTTGGAGATTAAAGACAAGAAGGGCAGCGAAAACTCGGTGGCGGACCACTTATCGCGTCTCCACATCTCGGGAGGAAAGGACATCGGAGAGACATTTTCAGACGAGCATCTCTTCGCCATCTCGAGTCACGCCCCCTGGTACGCACACATCGTCAACTTCATCATGACTGGATCGATCCCGAAGCACTGGAACCGACACCAAAAAGATAAGTTCTTCCACGAGCTTAAGTACTATTTCTGGGAAGAGCCACTTTTGTTCCACCTAGGATACGACCAGATCATCCGACGATGCGTACCGGAGGAGGAGCAAGGAGACATACTGGCGATGTGTCACTCATCGACGTGCGGAGGACACTTCACGGCACGAAAGACCACGGACAAGATCCTATAGAGCGGCTTCTACTGGCCATCCATCTTCAAGGACGCCCACCGTTTCTACACGGAGTGCCTACAATGTCAAGCGGCAATCAACATCTCCAAGCGAGACGAGATGCCGATGCAGCCAATCCTTGAGGTGGAAATGTTCGACCTTTGGGGGATAGACTTCATGAGACCTTTCCCACCTTCTGACGGGAAAGAATACATCTTGGTGGCGATGGACTATGTGTCCAAGTGGGTCGAAGCAATCCCCACCAGGACAAACGATCATCAGGAGGTACTGCGCTTCATCACACGATGCATCTTCACCCGATACGGTTGTCCGAGAGCCATCAACAACGACGGAGGCTCACACTTCAACAACTCGCACTTCTGAGCACTGTTGAAGAAATACGGAGTACACCACCGCATCACCACACCATACCACCCCCAGGCGAATGGGTAAGTAGAGGTTAGTAATCGAGAAGTCAAAACTATTCTTAAGAAGATAATTCATCCAGATGGAAAGGATTGGGCACACAAGCTCCCCGACGCACTATGGGCATATCGGACGGCATACAAGACACCCATCGGGATGTCTCCCTTCTAACTCATCTACGGGAAAGCCTGCCACCTTCCGGTTGAGCTAGAGCATCGAGCCTACTGGGCCATCAAGAAGCTCAACCTCGCATTGGACGAAGCAGTCAAGGAATGACTTCTCCAGCTCTAGGAGTTACAAGAGTTGAGGCACGACGCGTACGAGAACGCGGCAATCTACAAAGAGAAGACCAAGGCCTTCCACGACCGACACATCCGACGACGATCATTCCAGATCGGCGACAAGGTCTGGCTCTATAATTCCCGCCTCAAACTCTTCCCTGGAAAAGCTGCGCTCCAGATGGGATGGTCCATACGTGGTTCTGGAATTGTTCGACGGCGGAGTAGTACTCATCTCCGATCCTAAGACCGGTTGACAATTCAAGGTAAACGGCCATCGTCTAAAGCCGTACCTGACCTCAGATCCACCCGCACCAGCAGATAAGGTAAATCTGCATCTTCCCGAGCATTCGAGGACGTGACGGTATCACCCTCAACCCATCAATAGTCTAGGTTTTCATTTTGTTTAGTCTGACTGAAGACGTTAAACTTAGCGCTCTTGGGAGGCACCCCAAGATTATCTTACCTTTTTAGTTTTATGTTTTTGATTTCATTTTTCTTTTTAGACGACGAAGAACTACATTAGGAAAGGGCGCACCTGCATCGGAAATTCCACGAGCATCACGGACTAATGAGCTTTTCTAAACCCATCTCACCGCACTTTTTATTATTTTCATGCCATGATTCGATGAGTTTTTCACATGAGCATGTAGTATTCATTGAGGGCAATGAATGATTCTAGTTGGGGGGTGAGGATTTAGAAAAAGCTCTATCATTTTCAAAAATTTTAAAATTCTATCTTCTAAAAACTCCTATTTTTCAAAATCTTTGATCTAATCTACCGCACCTTAGAAGTCTTTTCATCTAGATATCTGACCTACTAGAGATGTAGAAGTGAGGACCTTATAGTCCGTATGATTACATTTTGAGTAATAAAGCCAAATGATATAGAGAAACCAATGGATTAGAATAGTGGTTGACTTCTTTGGGGTTGGGTACCTAACAGGACCAAGGAAAAAGAGTAATCAAAAGGTTAAAATGCTATGGGATTGAAAAGGAGAGTATTTGAGAGAAAATGAAATTCCATCCTCTACCTATTATTAGCCCAAACTGCTTAGTATGAGGAATTTTCCGATTCTAGACTTTCCCCTTTAAACAGTGCAATGATCCATAATTTTTGTAGCACCTATCTTTCATTATAGGCATGTAGTTTTCTCTTCTAAAGCAGTCAAGTAGTAACACCAATTTGTTTTAAAACTTCGCTTTTGATGATGAACACTCCCAAGTGAATCCACACATCCATTTCACCCTCCACTTTTTCTCTCACATGTGCTTATACCTTCACTACACTTCATTTGCTACACACTCTCTTCAGAAATCCTAAAACTCCTCCACATCATCATTCTAGTCTTCTGAAATGCTAAAAAAATTAAAAAAAAAATGAAGAAGAAAAGAAAGAGGAGCAAAGTCAAAAGAAAGAGAGAAATAAGAAGTTACAAGAAGGAAAATAAGTGGGAACATCTTCTACCTTTATCTCTACCTCCACTATCATCTCCACCATCTACCCTATCCATCATCATCCACCTCACTTGGGAGTATAATCATCATAAGTCGTACCTTCTTTGATTTTATCATCCACTTTGTTTTATCAGCATATTTGCTTTTAGCCAAGTCATACCCTTAGAAATACTATCTGTTATTTTCTTCAGCCTCCTCACACGATGCATCCAAAGATAGGAATCCACTTGAATTACACTCTTTTAAGGAGGAAAGCGAGTTGAGGGGAATTCTAAGTACTAGGTAGCCTCCAATTTGAGGGAAGGAGTGATGTGTTTATGGAGAGGGTAAGGAATTACATCCACTCATGAGAGAGTGAGTTTATTTTCAGCACCATAGCATCATACCTTAGATAGGCTCACCTTGATTACAATCAAGAATTAGACTTGAGCATTAGCCGATGAGCACTACCCTAACATGCACTAAAGAAGTCAACCTAGAAATGGAATACTAGATCATTAGGGCCTACACTATGAGGAAAACGTGATCATACATTTATACGCTTCACTTTTTTAGTAGTAGGATCAAAGGATGAAAAGACTTTCTAGGGAGATCATATAGTGAATTGTTAAGAGACTAGCAATAATTTAAGTTGGGGGGTGTGATAACATACTATATTTACATCATAAAACATGATTTTTCATGCATATTAAAGCATAAATGATTTCATTTACATGCATGTTATCATATTTATATGTATTTTTCTATTATTCTCTTAAAAAGTCATTATAATCCCAAAATACTTTAATTTAGGGTTAATTTTTATAAATTAGAGTTTAATAATTTGATAACCCATATTTTTCTTGAGATTATAACTGTTTTTAAAGTTAAAATAATAAGAGAAACAATTTTTATAAACATTCATTTTATTTTCTAAAGTTTAAAATCTTAATAAATGAATGTATTTTTGAAATAATAATTTTAACTCTTATTATTTATTTAATTTGACTTTTTAGAATAGTAGATAATTAAATTTTGGATCAAATGAAAGAAATTTGGATTAATTTGGAGTTATATATTAAAAGATATGATTTTTACAATTTAGGGAATTTTTCCGGATTTTTTTAAACTATTTTTCTTATTTTATTTTCGATTTTTAAACCCGTTTTTAATAAATAAAAAGAAAAATAAAAAAATTAAAAAAATGGGCGCGGGGCCCGCGTGGATGCGACGTGGCACTCGGGGCCACGTGGCAGCGCCACGCGGACCCGCGCAGCGCCTACGTGGCGCGTAATATATTTTATAGTATTCATATTATTATTATATATATAAAATGGGTCTTCAGCCTTCCCTAGATGGGAAGGGTTATTAACCCTCTTAAATGTCGGGACTTATATACCCGACATTTCTATTTGTTTTTGTCCGTGTGGGACTAATTCCACACTCTACTTACCACGCAGGCGACATGGCGCGACGAGGGGCGTTGGATCCAGTTGACGCGTCGATCTCACGCGTCGATCACATGCGCCGTGGACCAGCGGATCGAAGATCAAGCACGTGTCTATTTTGAAGCGTTATAACGGTCCAGATCAAATCTCGCGCGAGACATCTGGACCGTCGGATCAAAAATCAAGGGGCGCAATCGGAGCGTTTTTATAAAGCGTTTCATCAGATTTCATCTGGGCCGTTGATCAAAATCCAATGGCTACGATATTTTCGAAATGGTCCACGATGGACCGTTTCATCGTAACCGTCAATCGAAACGATCGGACGGTTACGAAATTACGCCCTATAAAAAGACTCGTTCTTCATGATTGTAAGCATCCCAGTGAGTTTCAATCAAATTGACTTGTCTAGACACCGATTCACTCGTTTCTCTCGAGTTCTTCCTCTTCGTCTTTCATTTCCGCATCCACGGAGGGGTAGAAGTCGAGATTTGGTGGAGAATTGAGGGAGAAATCGACGCTTGAAGCTCACGTTCGCGTTCTTCACGTTTTCGGTGATTAATCGGCTTAATCACCTCGTTTCGATCGCTAATTGGGTTTAGTGGAAGCGGTTTTACCTTAATTACCCTCCTATCACTTATAATTTCCATTTAGATTAAGATTTAGATGTTAATTTTACTGAAATTTAGCTAAATCGCAATTTTCGTCGTTCCAAAATTTCTCTCCACTTGAATTCTTGATTTCTCCGCGAAATCAAATCCAAATTTGACGATTTTTGATTCCGTGGAATCGTTTTGAAGTCTTCTTTCAAAAAATACCATTTTCCCCAATTTTTACTATCAATTTCTTGTCCGATTTGATCAAATTTGAAGATTACGTCAAGAAATTCCTTAATTCCTTGTGGATTCGACCCGTATTTACCATTATGCCACTCAATTTGTTATAAATTCCCAAAATTGGTAAGTTCGGTATTATTTTTGACGCGATACCGCATGAAATTGATGACCTCGCGGTTTCGTCTAGTCAATCACACGCGTCGATCGCGTGGATGCGTGGTCCACACATCGCAGATCAAACACGTGCCTTAGTTAAGGCGTTATAACGGACGAGATTTAATCTCCCGGGAAGCATCTCAGCCGTCCAATCGGGATCCAAGGGGCGACATCTAAGGCGTTTTATAACGTTTATCTACGGATCAAATCGTGGCCGTCCATCACGATCCGACGGCCACGACTTAATCGAAAACGGTCCACGATGGACCATTTTATCATAACCGTCGATCGAAACGATCGGACGGCTACGCCCAAATTTCCTTTAAATAGACTTGTTCTTCAAATTGAACTGTCTAGACATCATTCCACTCGTTTCTCTTGATTCCATCCTCTTCCTCTTTCATTTCCGCATCCAAGGAGGGGTTGAAATCAAGATTTGGTGGAGAATCGAAGGAGAAATCGCAGCTTGAAGCCCATCGTGACGTTCTTGGCGTTTTTGGCGATTAATCGGTTTAATAGCGACAATTTGATCGCTAAACGGGTTTAGTGGAAGCAGTTTTTCCTAGATTATCTTCCTATTATGTTTAATTTTCATTTAGATTAGGTTTTAGATTTTAATTTCATCAAATTTAGCTCAAAATAACGATTTTAACGTCCAAAAATTTCTCTCCACTTCAAATTTTGATTTCTCCGTGAAATCAGGTCCAAATTCGATGATTCTTGATTCCGTGGATTCGTTTTGAAGTTACCTTTCTAAATCCACCGTTTTCCCTAATTTCTCACCTCAATTCATCGTCCAATTTGACCAAATTCCAAAAGATATCTCAAAAATACCTTAATTCCTTGTGGATTCAACTCTTATTTACCATTATACCCCTGAATTCACTCTTAATTCCCCAAATTGGTAAGTTAGGTTTTAATTTTTGACATGAGACCGTGTAAAATCGACGACCTCGCGGTCTCGTCTTGTCAGCGACGTGGCAACGTGTGGAGCATTCGATCAAACGCTCATAAAAGGTGCAAGTTGATCTTATGGATTTCGGTCCACCAGATCTCGATCAACAACTGATAACATGCAATGATAATATGCAAAAGTATGATTATTAAAGCAAATTAATGCATAAAACATTCCATTTTTATGCATGTTATCATACTTTGAGTGTATTTCTATCATTTCATACAATTTTAAGTGATAATCTCAAAATGCACTATTTTAGGGATAATTATGCGTTCTTAAGAATTGATTTTAGATTGTATAATTCTCATATAAATTTGAGATTATCATTAGGTTTTAATATTAAATAATAGGATAAAATATTTATATACATACTTATTTTTCTAAGTTTTGTTTTTCAAGTAGAAGCGAGTGTATGGTTTGAAATAATATTTTATTCTCTTGTTATTAAAATATTTGGACTTTTTATAATGATAGATAATTGAATTTCTGATCCAATGAAAAAAATCTGGAATAATTTGAAGTTATATTTTGAAAGTTATGAGTTTTCTAGTTTTTAAGGATTTTTCTAGAATTTTTCTAAATTTTTTATAAATTTCTAAGGAATTTCCAGCATTAAAAATCGATTTTTCTAATTTAAAATTGATTTTTTGATTGATTGTAAGTGCGCAGGTGACATGGTGTAGTCTGAAGCGTCCGATCGAGCGTTAAATTTAAACCGTCGATCGTCACTTAAGTGAAAAGGTTACGCGATGCATTCTGATTGGACAACGATTCGTATTTCAAAACCTTTTAATCTTAGCCGTTCATCAAAGTATTTATAATGGCTCAAATTAAACGCATCCGATGGACTTTTGTGGACACGTGGAGACATAGCAGACGTTCAATGAAGATCGAACAGCAGACGTTACACAACGATCCAACTTCACGCGACCACGTGGCTTCATGTCGGCGGTTCATCTCTGATTCAACGGTCACGACTTAATCGTAACAATTCGCATCCGCGTGTTACATCAGAGCCGTTGATCTAATATGAAACTGCCCGATCGGACGGTTACGCCCAAATTCACTATAAATTGAGATGTTCTTTGACATTTTCATGTATTCTTGGATGATTTTACTCAATTGATGTATCTAAACACCTCCATCCTTGAATATCTTGCTTCCAATCACTTCTAGACTCATTTTCGTATCCGCAGAGTGATTGAAAGTGAGATTTTGTCGATCGATAAGGGAGAATTCTCCTCTTGAACACCGATGATCATTTTCAAAATCGCAGAATGAAAAACCTTGAATCCAGCGATTAATTAGATCATTTTGATCGCTATCTTAGGTTAGATTACGTGTTTTCCCTCTAATCTTTCGTCATGTATCATCAATTTGTAATTTAGGATCGTTAATTTAGTTAATTAAGTCTTTAATTTTGGATTTCTCTCAAACTCACGTTCGGATTTTTTTCCATGAATACTGATCCAAATCGAGTGATTTTTGATTCCAAATCTACCATTTTCCCTAATTTCTCACCTCAATTCATTGTCCGATTTGATCGAATTTCAAAAGATCTCTCAAAAATACCTTATTTCTCCGTGGATTCGACCCATATTTACCAATATACTATTCAATTCTTGATTAAATGATAAAATTGGTGAGTTTAGATTTATTTTTGACATGAATCAGTGTGCATTTAACGACCGCATCGATTCGTTCCGTGAACAACGCATGAAAAATTCATGACCGCCAATCTCATTAGTGAAATCTAATGGCTGCGGTTTAATTTCGTAATCATTGAATCGTAGAGTGACACGTGGCTTCCTGTGGACGCTCCGATGAAGATCAAACGATGAAAATTAAGGAGAAGTAGAGCTCGCGTCGTGGGGATCATGGTCCACTTCATGCGTGTGACATGGCATCATCGTGGCCATCCAAGCTCTCTTAGCGAAATGGATGGCCCGGATTTCTCGCGATCAATTCTTCTATAAATCAATGTTCTCTCTTCCGAAAAAATTCAACTCTTGATTAAATATGAAATTAAGTATTTTTCAAGGAAGATCTCGAGTTCTTCATTATTCTCTTGCGTTCTAGACTCAATCGCGTATAGATTGAGGCAAGTTAATTAAAAACTTTGTGAGAAAACGTCTAGAAATCACCCCTTGAACGCCAAAATCACGACGAAGAAGGAATTGAAGAAATTCTTTGCTAGAAAAGCAGTTTGAGGCTCAATCATCGCGTCAATTGAGTTAGTAGTGTGGTTCCTTCGTAATCCTCACATTTTAGATAGTTTATATTAGATTTAGATAGATAATTAGAGTTTAGGAATCAGAATTTTTGTCATTTCGCCCAAATTTAGTTGCAGAATTTTTTTGATTTGCGAAAAAGAATTTCTCCCTGATCTTTAGTCCAATTCAAATGAATTGGACTAGTTGGATTCCTTGTTCAATCAGCTTTCTGTGGATATCTGATTCATAAATTTTCATCAAGATTGGCCCTTTAATTTGTCATTTGACCAACTAATGTTCAAAATTAATCTGAGTTTGGGTGTTGACTTTCAAGGGCAATGATTACAAATATACAAGATGATATTTACCAATTTTGGTTTCTTTGGAATCCTCTGATAATAAGCTTTCTATTCATAGGTGATTTTCTAGTTTTGAATATCATTTAAGGATTTTGACCAAAACCTTTATTTGGGTGATTTTATGTTTATTAATTTTAGAAAATCATAGTAAAGTTAATTCTTACCTAAACTCCTAATTTTTAGATCAAAACTCTCCTTTTTCTTCTTGTTTTTCAAATAGAAGTTTTTGTAGTATTTTCTTAATTTTTTTCCTCTATGATTTTACAGAAAGTTAAAGTGAGGTCCAAAGTCAATGCTTTGACCTTGAATGTTGACTTTTCTTCTCCAAATCTTTTTCAAAATTCTAAAAATGTCTTATGTCACATATTAGTACTATTTCCATCGATAAATTATCATAATCATTTCTTAAAAACCTAATTAGACTTAAGTTTGATCAAGTAACCTCTTAGATAAAAGTCAACCGTGCTCTTTGTGATTCGACCCGATCTCATCACTGTACCTGATTTTCATATTCTTTAAATCATCGTGAGTTCAAAATTATAAAGTTTTGTTTGACCGACGATCGTGTGTTTCAACAACTGCACAAATCGTTTTGTCATTGACCCCACCTAAGAAGATAGTTGACCAGCCTCTTATAAATATGGATTCTTTCTAAAAATTAGGATAAATCTAAATAGATTAAAAATAATAGAAGTGAAGAAATTTGACCTCTTTAACCCTTCAAGAATACCTTTGACAACCTTTTACTTTTCAAGAATCACTTTGGCTATCATCGACTTCCAAGAAAAAAGGGAATGACTAGTCTCCTAAAAAGGTGGAATGGGTTGAACCCACTTAAGAAGATGGTTGACCAACCTCCTACAAAGGTTGAAAGGTTTGACAAAATTTTTAAAAATATGATAATGTTCGACCAACCTCCTAAAAATGTGGCATAGTTTGACTAACCTCCTAAAAAGGTGAAATGCTAGATCATCCTCCTAAAAAGTGGAAAGGTTTGACCAATCTCTTAAAAAGGTGCAATGACTTGAACAACCTCCTAAAAAGCTGGAAAGGTTGACCAACTTCCTAGAGAGACAAAATTTTTTGATCAACCTCCTAAAAAGGTAGAAAAGGTTGACTAAACTCTTAAAAAGGTGGATTACCTATTTTCTTCTTTTCTTTCTAGATAATTTACATTCATGCTCTCATTATACTTCACCTAAGTTATTGCATCCACATTATTCACAAACATGTGAGAATTCAACCATTTGATGTTAACGAAGTTAAAATGGGTTAGTCTCATAATGTAATTAAAATGTTGGAAATGATGTATAATAGGAATTCATTATATTTTCACCACATTTAACTATTTAGATATAGATATTCTCATTGTTACAGTCTTTATCACCACTTAAACATTATAAATGATGCATGAATATAACTTATATTTTTAGAGTTATCATTACCTTATTCAATAAGCCAAACACTTTTCTTGGAGAGAAGGCATCGCCACGTGGTATTCGCAACTTGGGCATCCTCAATTTAAATCTCTTAATTTTTTATACCCATCTCTCAATTACATTGACAGCATGTGTAATTCTTATTTTTTTTGTAAAAATCACACTACTCTCTTTTCAAAGGTCAAATCAATTTACAATCAAGATGCTTGAATAAGCGCATTCAGATTTATGGGGCCCATCACCCTCTCTCCATCATCTTGGACATCCTTATTATGTGATATTCATTGAAGATTGTAGAAAATTTACATTGCTTTATCCTCTAAAAAGAAAGAAACATTTCATTAATATCTTCATTGAATTTCAAATCAAAGTGTAAAAATAATTTTCAAGTAGGACTATCTCATTTTAATCTGATTGGGGAAGGAGAATGTCGATCTCTTCTCAAGTTTTTCAAAACTCAAGGCATAATTCACACAATATATTTCTTGCACACTCCTAAACCAAATGGCTTTGTGGAAAGGAAACATAAGCATCTGATAGAAAAAACTTTAGCCTTCTTGTCTCAAGTTCAATGCCTTCAAAATATTTGGATGAAGTAGTTGCATTGACAACCTACCTCAAAAATAGATTACCTAACCTAACTTACAATATGGTGTTAGGTTTAATCTCAATTAAGTGGACATAGTTATGTATTAGTGTGGATTAGCTATCATTTAATCCCATTTAGTGATTCAATCATGTTAAATGATGGGACTTAAGACATTCATTTATGTGTGTGGAGGTTATTTATGTGTAGGTGAAATTACATCAGTTAATAGTCAATAATGGGTTGACTAATTATGATTGAGAGGCTTAAGCTCTCCTCACTCTCTTTAAATAGGAGGCCATGGTCCACTTGAGTAACCAAATGTCCATAACCCTCTAGATAGATTCTCATTTCTTCTAGAGATCAAGAGGTTACCTTGGGGATATTCAAGAGACTATTCTCCACTTAAGAAATCTACAAAGATGAAGAATCATGTAATGGATTCAGATATTTCATGTATTTGATTATCCTAATGAATCTAAGATGCAATCAAAATTTTCCAACACATAGTTCTCCTTATTTGCTTTTTGAAAGCACTCTTGATTATACAAGACTTACAGAATTTGAGTATATATGTTATCCCAATCTTCAACCATTTATGAAAAACAAAATCCCAAGATCTAGTTGGTGTATTTTTCTTAGTATACAGCTTATTATAGGTGTCTCCTTTGAATTGATACTGATTCTAACCTTAACCTTCCTTCGAGTACTAATTCATCTACTCCAACCTTCGCTTACACTTCTCCAATGGAAAGTTCTTATAAGTTCTCTACATCAATAAATTTTAAGGATGATAAAATCCATCTGGTCAAATCTTGATCAATCCTTGAAAACTATTTCTCAATGATCCTCTTCTGGCTAAAAACTATCTCCAAATTCATGATGATGCTAAACCACCACAATCTTCTCCTTCAATGAGGAGAGGAATTCATCAAAGTCAACAACTTAAAAATATCTACATCACTTGTTCCAAAATATAAACTTTGACCAATATTCCCAAAATTCAAGAAACTTTTAATCCAAATAAGCATGCCTCTAATCTTAGTACTAATTATCCAGTTTTCTTTGTCACTCATGTTAACAGCCACGTAAAATTCACATGTTGTACTCAATCATGAAAAAATCCAAAATGGATGAAAGCTATGATTGATGAACTTAATGCTCTTATTTACAATAAGACATGTACTTCGGTACCTCGACCTCATTATAGGATCAAAATGGGTATTTTGTATGAAGTTTAAATTAGATCACACCATGAATTTACACAAAGCATGCCTAGTAGCAAAAGGATATCATCAATAAGAAGGTTTTAATTACTCAATAAATTTATTCATGTTCTTAAAATTACAACAATTTTACTTCTTCTTGCCCTATCTAGTAGTCATAACTTGACATTTTATTTTTTTGATTTTTGTAACTTATTCCTCCATGGTGATAAAACACACTATTTATATGGAACATCCACAAGCTTTGTTCATCGACATTTTTGGCAACATGTATGGGAACTTTCAAAATCTCTCTGCAAACTTAAATAGGCACCAAGATCTTGGTTTTGAAGACTTATTGCAAGTCTGAAAGATATTGGGTTTATTGGATCCAAAACAGATCCTTCCCCTTATCTAAAACTATATCAGAACATTCCTACTTTAATATGTATATATGTAGATGACATCTTGATCTCATCTAAGATTCCAAAAAACCCTTTCTAAATTCAAGATCTTGCTCTTGCACACTACTTTCTAGGCATTGAATTTATGCCACATCCTCCTTGTTTCACTTTGTCTCAAGCTAGATTCCTATCTAATCTCTTGAAAAGGTCAAAAATGGAAAATTTCAAACTCTACGCTACACCTTGCTCAATCTCTTCTACTTCTAAAATTTCTGAATTCAATTACTCTTTTTGTCAAAACATTGTTGGATCCCTGCAGTATGTGACAATAATATGGCTTGATATTGTATATCGCAGCAACAAAGTTTGTTAGTTTATGCATAATTGGTCAAGCAATGATTGGTTAACTACCAATCAGGACTATTGTTCCAATAACAAGCGGTTTCTCATTTCAATATATATAGTGGTGCTGATTAGGCTTGATCACTAATTTATTGACTGTCCTCTAGTGGATATATTGTGTTCATGGGATCGAATCTTCTTTATTGGAGCTCAAATAAATAATTCATTGTGGAATGTTATTGAAACTGAATATAAAGCCTTTGATAATGTTGTAGTAGAGGTTATGTGGATTCAACCTTTGTTAACAAAAATTGGTTTAAATTTTCCATTTTCTCCATGCCTATGGATTGACAATAAAGGAGTGACATATCTGGCCTCTAATCCTTCCTTTTTAATCTAGAAGAAAGCACAAAGAAAGAGATTTCCATTTGATCTGT
Source organism: Lemna minuta (assembly GCA_024174645.1). Classification (NCBI taxonomy): domain Eukaryota; kingdom Viridiplantae; phylum Streptophyta; class Magnoliopsida; order Alismatales; family Araceae; genus Lemna; species Lemna minuta. The sequence goes on along the minus strand of CM044102.1, from coordinate 12,170,882 downwards.
GAACAAATGGCTACAATGCGACTTCGTATTGGTTTGTTTCTCTAGGAAACATCAAACTATTGATAAATTCAAAAAACTTTTATAAAAATCAGTTTCTTTGGATTTAGGAGAAACTCAGTTTGGTACCTCAGATGAGCTTGCAAAGGACATATTTAATAAAACAAAGGAATAAAAATTATTGCAGGAAAATATTAGTTAGACTGGTTCATTCTAATCATACAACCCTACAAACTTGACCAGCCACAACGAAAAAAATCAACCAATTTGATAATCAATTAGGAGGCCAAATCCTCCCATGTCTCTCGAGCAATTAGCCATTAACTGATTCAAACACATCACCAATCAATCAAAGCTCAAATAGTTGGGTGACCAATCATGAGGTCAAATCTCACCACATCATTTGAAAGGTTATCCTATTATGCCGAAGTGTTTGATGGAGAGCCTAGAACCTTCCAACAATTTAGATTTAATGTATCTTATATTCTGTTATAAAGATCTATAATAACAAATGTAAACATGCTTTTTCTGAAATCAAGAATCATGCATTCACTCTCTTTTATCTTTCTCTACTTTCCCTATCTTCAAGATTTCCTGATTGAATCACTGTCTCAATATTTATCTAAGAAATTCAAACATAGCCAAGTTATGAGGCTCAAAACAATGTCTTTAAACTAAATCAAATTACACAAATAGAAGGATATAATTCAGTTTCAAGATTGAGATAGTGGCTTCTTTGGAGACTATGTAAATGATCAAAATTTTAAAGATACATAAAAGTGGGTCAATGAAAAGATCTATGAGCTATATTCCTATAACTTGTGAGGTCCAGACTTTAAACAAAACAGTGTTTGACACTATGAATAACTTAAAATTAAATCTAATCATGAGATTGGTTTTTATTTTAAAGAAAATTCTATTTCAAAGAAGAAACTGAAAAAATCTTACCAAAGAATCAAATATGAATCATATCAAGCTGAAATCAAAAGAGATATTGAAGAGACATAAGAGAGTGAAAACTTTTGACTAAGAAGGGGATAAATTCTCTAAATCTAGGATTCAATGAATAAATATAAGCTAAATGGGCCATCAATCACAATACTGGTCCAAACCACCTTGAATTATTAACTCAATTAATTGCTTAATCATAGGATTTTCATATCATGATTTGATTGGCAAGTGATTGAGTTAAAGTTTCTAATTATATTTAATCCCTTGTTGAAATATTGATTTCTAGAGCATATTTAAATGAAGAGATTTTTATAAATTACTGTCCAAAGGCATGAGTTTCTAAGATTTTCCAAGAACAGTCTTACCCCAAAGAGAGAGAAGACGCTTAATAGGAAATACTATTAGCTTTAAATGCTTTTTTGGATCATGTAACATGATTGCCTTGTTTGTCCAAATAATGGATATTGAGGTTAACCCCATGACCACACAATGAGAAACATAAAAAGATAGACCATTACATTTAGTGGCATTCTACATTGCACACTTTGATGGTTCTCACTATATTAAAAATTATGTTCTAATTTTACATTAACATCATTCATTTTATATACTTATATACATGAAATGACAATAAATCCACGTTATCATGGATTAATATCATTAATTCTAGTATTACAAGGATATACTGAATTTTTATGATATGTAAGGTAATTTTGGGAATTTTTTGATGTCGAAATCATCAAGAAATTATTTTTAAGATGAAAATTTGAGGGTAGATTTGTCTTTGATCCTCTATCCATCCATCCTCTTGAATATAAAAAGGAGTGGCAGAACCTTACGAGTTTTATGTCTTATTGAACCAAAGGAAAGAGGACATTGATGTGTCACCATTTCAGTTCAAAACATCATTTATAGCGTCTTTTCCGTTTTCTATTCATTCCTTTTGTTCAATGTAAGATGCCTAGCACAGGTGACATACACGAGCTTTTGAACAAGTGATTCAAAATAGGCACATTTCTAGATCATACAATAAGAAAAAGGATTATATTAGGATCTTTTAGAAATCTACACTTTTTTTCATTCTCTGATCATCAATATTTGAATTACCATTTTCATTCCAAATCTAGAGTATTGTTATGATCAAAAGAGGATTTGGACATTCTCGATCATTTGATCTATTCATTTCATTCTCTTCATATATCTCATTTGTTTCTCATAAAGTCTTATTTTTGACATAAACCAAAAAATTCAGATCTATTAATATTCCACTCTATAGTTTCATTCTATATCCCTCTATGCGTGGTAATTGTTGATTACAGTGAAATTTTATAAATATAATCACATAAGTCTCATTGACCAAAATGACATTTTTAAACAATGAAATTGGACTTCCTTTTTTTCTGCATGTCCCTCTTGAAAGATAGTCTCATATTGTACAATAGATTGTTATATATCCTTTAAGATTTTCAGATAGCCTCATATTGTATGATAAATTGTTATATATCTCTTAAAGGATATATAATTGAAAAAAAATTAGTCAAAGTAAGTCTTGTAGGCAGTAATCATGAAATGAATACTTCCCTTTGATGTGTGCCATGCACGTGCTTCCTACATACTATACAAGGCCTTGAGTTGGTTTTAGCTTGTTTGCCACATTTACGCATTGCTACGTAAGCCCACTGATAACATGCATTTATAACTTGAATTCTTATCCTAATTAACTCATATTCATGCTTATTTTATGTGAATATGATGCATGTTATCACACTTTTTAGGAATTTTCTCCATTGGCATGTCATTTCACTAAAGTTGATATTTATGCATAAATTAGGGATAATTTCATGCTTAATAGATGATTAATCTTTTGTTAAGTTTAAATTAATAGAAGTTAATCTCTTGTATTGGATGATTTTTGACTTTAGTAAATGTTTGGAAGGATAATTTCAAGATGAATTTATGATTTAGAATGTTTAGTGAGAAATGATTTAAGTAAATTCTAATTCATCTTGATTTCTTCTTTCAAAAATATATTTTTAAATGACATGATGTTAAAAAGGAAGAAATTTGTGATCCAATGGAGAAAATTTGGATTAAAAAGGAGTTGTATATTTAAAGTTATGAATTTCTTAAGTTTATACCTTTTTCTGATTTTTATTTGATTTTTAAATTGATTTTTATACCAATTTCCTTATTTAAAATCGCAAAAAAAGGGGGTTCTTACCTGCAGGTGCTGACATGGCGAGCGGGAGTTGCACGCGCTGACGTGGCGCGCGGGACCACCTCGAAGGTGCGACGCGGCACTGAGGCCACGTGGCAGAGCCCGGGTGGCCCGCGCGGGGCGCAGGTGGTGCACAAGGCGCGGACACGTGGCAGGTGGCCACGCAATCCACGCGGACGCCCGTGAGGGGTGCCACGTGGCAGACGGAGGGGCTGGCAGTTGGAGGGCCCACGGGCATAGTGGGACCCTGGTAAGAGAGGGGGCCCACGGGCATAATTGCGCCCCCCTATTTAAGCACCTCTTTTCCCAACATTTTCTCCGTGTGGGACTATGTCCCACACATTTCTTACCTCGCAGGACACGTGGCGGCATCACGAGGGGTCAGCAACGATTGCGCGGCATCGATCGGGTGGACTCGAGTCCACGCGATCATCCATCAACGCACGTGCGCGATAGCGTGGTTAAGTGAGATGCTGCATGAGCGACACGTGGCGGCGTGAGGTAGCATCAACTCTCATCGGACGATCATATCACCATCGCGACTTTGGCTCACCACGGCGACACGTGGAGCTTTCTGGAGCGCCCGATCTTTATCGGAGGCGCGATCGCGATCTACCGTGAGATCGCCAATGGACGGTGGATCGTGCCTCATGAAGAACCACGATCGATGCGCGATTGTGGCCCGATCGCGCGGCCATCGTGGCCCGATTGGCGCACGATCGTGGCGCATTCAGCGCCAAATTGCATGCAACACCATCGCGACGTCAAACGCCCCCACGATGCCATCGATCCGCGCCCACGACCGCATCAAATGGCTCAAACATTGGGTAAAATGATCAATCCAAATTTTGAGAAATCGGCCCGATTGCCACGTAATCGTGGCCACAATCAAGCTTTCGATTTGCAGCAAAATCATGGCTCATTCCATGCCGATCCGGAAGCCACGACGTCGCCTCAAGGAACCGCACCCACGACGCATCAAACGGCTCCCACGACCAATTCAATTGCCCACAATTTTGAGTTAATTTTCTCTTTAAAAACCGATGTATTTCTCCCTTTATGTATCTTCAAACTTTTGATCAATTCGTGAAGGAATTAAGCAAATTTTGAAAAAGATCTCTAGTTCATCGTGATCCCCCCACGTTTAGACTCGATTGCGAAGCAATTGGAGCGGGATTGATCGCGAATTTCCCCTTGATTTTCATCGAAATTTCCCCTTGAATTCCGAACATCCGTGAGGAAGAGTCCGAGCAAATTCGCTTCAATCCACGAGAATTGAAGCCCCATTCTTGCGGCAATCAGGGTTTGTAGTGAGATTCAATCGATTATCAGGAGGTAATTTGAGTTTTTATTAGATTTAGAAGTTTAATTTTACAAATTAGTTTATATTGTTCTTCATATTCCCCAAATTCGAGTATGAAAAATTACTGATTTGGAAAATAGGATATCTCCCTGATTATAATTCCAAATAACTTGATTCTCTTTTCAATGGATTTCCCTTTTCCTCAGCTTTCCGTGGATAGCAATTTCATCAAATTCCAAGTTCATTTGACCCTCCAATTTAACGTTTGATCGAGGACTGTTCATCTTTCATCAGAAGTCAAATGTTGACTTTCGGGGTCAATTAATTTTAATTTACAAATCAGAATTTGATAATTTCAGTCTTTTTAGATTGCTCTGGTTATTAGCTTTCCATTGACATATAAATTGCAAGAGTTGGATTTCATTTGACCAGTCAATTTGACGATTTCCTCTGAGGTGTCCATTTTGGGGATTTTCTAATAGTTGATTTTCAATAATTCATAATAAATACATTTCTTATCCAAAAATCACGAATTATATATCCATAAATTTCATTTTCTCTCTAGTTTCGAAATATATAATTTTTGTAATTTGACTCTGTTTGATTCTCTGATTTTACATAACACCGACTGTTGGTCAAAGTCAATGCTTTGACTTTGAATTTTGACTTTTCTCTATCAAACCCGAGAATTAAATTCTTAAAACTTCTTATTTAGCTTATTTATATCATTTCCACTCATCACTTCTTATTTTGACTTATTTAAAACTGCTTTTAAACCTTAGTTTGACCAAGTCAACTCTGCGATTAAAGTGAACCCTGCTCTCTGTGGATCGACCGGATACTTACACATTACTTGATTTTATATCTTATCTCTGTGAGTTCAGTTTTTATAAATTTTGTTTGACCAGCGTTTTTGTGAATTAACGATGCACGAAAACGAACCGTTACCCACCTCATCATCCACTAAAGTTGGGGGTTTTTTGTGGATCTTTGGGCCTTAAATAATTGCATAAAAGGGAACAAATCATTTATATTTCGGACACTCATAACTATAAAAAATTAGGGCGTTTGTCATACAATCTTTTGCAATATATCATAAATTTAGTTTTTTAAATTATAATAATAAAAAAAAGAGATATTTACTTTCTATAATTTAGTTGATTTGAAAAATCAATAAGATAAAAAAATAAAAGTTTAAGTTCAAATCTTCTCATTCTTTTCTTCTTATTTTCATCTTTTAAATTATCTAAGTCTTTCATTTAAAAAATTGAAAAATATATAGATTTTTGTGTTTGACCTTTAAGAAGCCCTCACACATAGAGTCAAAGAAATAATCACAAAAAATCATTCAAATATGAAAACTTACGTAAAACTCTATGATGACAACAAAAATAAGAAGGGATTCATAAAATGTTACTGATGTAGGATATTTTAGGAGATGTATCTAAATCCTACAATAGGGGAGGATCTATGAAGTGATATCACTATGAAATGAATTTATAATTCAGTGAGGATATATGGAAGAATAATTCAGAAGTATGAAGAGAAGAGTTTAATTAATGTAGGCATGGATGATGCGTGTTAGAGATTGAGATGAAAGGGATGATAGGAAGACGGTGATCGAGATGAAGAAAATAATAAAGATGAAGTGAGGAAGATATGATATATTTTAATATAGAGAGTATGACGGAAATGGCTGGAGAGAAGAATATGGAAGAGATAGATGTAAAGAAGATATGAAGGTGATCGCGGGGAAAAGATGTTGAGAAATATTAAAATATAATAAATAAAGAGAGAGACGATAAAATATTCTTTACTATAGAGGATAAAGAGTGGGTGAAGGAGCGACAGAAAGGATAGGGTGGTGGGAAGGATTTTAAGGAGAGTGGCGATTCTAATGTAGGACTTTTAGATTTAATATTGAACTATTATCACGCTTAAGTATGAAAGGATATTACCTGAGATTGATGTGAAAGTGACGCTCGGGAATTACCGGTCGATCCAAATATTTTCCGTCGTTTGTTTCTTAACTCGATGTGGATGAAAGAGGAAAGAAAGGGAGGGGGAAAAGAGAGGGAGATAGAACTCGGGAGAGATTTGTGGGAGAAGCACAGGGAAGAACACGAACACAAAAAGGGTAAAACGAACCCAGAGGTAACCAAGTTTTCATAAACACTAACTTCTGTCTTTCCTTTTTTACAATCGTTTCTTTTATAGAAGAGATGAGAGAAACAAACGATCGGACGTGAAGGATTGCGTCAAAAAGGGAAGTTACGCGTCTGAAGAGTCGCGGTGACTCTTCTTGAAGGTGTTACGGTACTCCTTACTCCACGTCGGCAAGGAAGGGTGGTTCTGCTTTGTAATGCGAAGGAACGTAATTATATGATTTCCCAGTTTCATATGCCTTCCCTGCTAGTCGGTTGTGTCGATATTCCCCTGATGACGTGGATCCAGCGCGGGCGAAGTCGACTAGGTGATACGGATTTCCCGAACGTGAAGTCATCGCTGACGATCGTGCGGAGAAGCCGAGAGAGGATACTGAGACGTTAGCAGGAGTAGCTTTCACGGAAGAATTCCCATTCGAGGGAACTGGCGTTCGTTCTGATTTCCTCTCTAACGTAGGACTTGGGCTCCCCAAGAAGATCCGCCGTGCGGGAGTATATTAGCATTGCGACGGTGCCGGTAGTGCATCCAAATATGGCGGAGGAAGATGCAGCTTCGTTTCGCGATCTTGTCTTGATAGTGCTCGATGACGTCGCCACGGGTCGTTGCTGATATTTTTTTGACCGATCTTGTCATCCTTTAGCAATCAATGGGTGAGTTGACGAGCAGATGATAATCCTTCGGAATTAATCTCGTCTGAGGGTAGTTCGTCGGTGTTGTGGATGTCCGTCGGTCTGTGTTGATCTTGACGGCTTCCTTGAAGGAATCTGTGTCGGAAAGGGCCGGGAACGTATGCTGATTTCGTCGATGTGCTTCTATTATCTCCACAAACGACATTCATTCTTAAGAAAAGGGTGTAGAGTTCTGATTTGGCGGGAAGACGATACTTCCAGAATTCATCTCCGCATAAATTCCTTTCTCGGGGTCTTCGTATCCGTGGAGGTCGTGAAGACCTGTTGACGGAAAGTGACCTCACAATCAGCTGAGATAAATCGGGACTGTTGGTATTCCATCTTCTTGAATTTGTACTGCCATGTGGAAGTTTTGAAGCGGAAAGATAATTCTCCTTGGTTGGCTTTGACATCTTCTCCTCATATGTTAGTTTTAGATCTTCTTAAAATTTAGAAACCGTGGAGATCTTTGAGGTAATTTGTCTTCCCTGCTGATTATCAACACTAAGTTTTGTCTTGAATTAGAGTAAAAGATAGCTTTTCTTTTCTTCTTGCTGTTATTCTCATAAGGTGTCTTCATGTTGATTGCCATTATACCCAATAACTTCATAACTGCATTGGTTTACTCATGCAAGGGCTTCATCTTGAAGTAGATGTCGAATACCATCCTTTCACAATTGATAGTAAATAGATCTCTCCTATAAGTTCTAACTAAAGGTGGTTTTCAAAGAAAAGGGTTCATAACAACAAAGATGTTTCTATTATTTTCTTTTGAGATCATATATTCACACAAGCACCTAACATGTAGTGGAGGTGGTTTGGGAAGTAGGGACCTATATCAAAGATAAAAGATGGTTGACTTGGTCTATTCAAGGAATTCTAGGTTTCTAAAGATAAAGATTAAATGCTTTGACCAAGTCAATCTTTAGATCCGTATAAAAGAAGGAAAGGAGGAGGGAAGATTATTCCCTTATGATCTACACTATCTTTCAATTATTTAGAGAGGTCTTCTTCATCCATTTAATAAATGGATAATTTTTCAAGCCCATGAGTGAATAAGGAGGAGGAGGAGGAGGAGGATAGGTTCACTTAGAACCCTTGTGTTCATGTTTCAAAATAATTCTCCATCAGTTACTAACATCAGTAACCTAATTGAACCAAGTGCACCTTAGGATTTGAAACTTGATGAGCTTCTGAAATTCCTGATCAAAACATCGAATGTAGTAGAAGAAATTGAATTGAACATTCAAAGAGATGAAGCAACAATAATTGATGATCCTATCATCTAGTGTATATAAAATTTAAACTTAATGAGCTTGTTAAAGGAGTTTCATAAATCTGTTCAAGTATTTAGCCTCTATTAGTATCCATATGAGCATTGTACAATTGGATCTCCTCTTTGAATGCTTCTCTGACAGAAAAATATACAAAAGGCGAGAGATTTCCAATAAGTCTTGCTTTGGGTATGCTTAGGAGTGGTCATTCTCCCCCTATTTATAGAATTCCATGTTGTGAACTTTCATAATCAGTCCTCAAAATTATTTTTATATCCCGTAAGGTATAGAGACCTTATTTGTATGACCCTATACGTCTAGATATATCACTGGTTAATAACTCTATAGACCTGATAATAGTTATTGGCAAATCTTATTAAGTATATCAGCATATAGATTAATTATTTAGTGATCAATTTGACCTAATTGATTTGGTGAGCTGCCAACATGTTGGATGCCAAACAACACCATGTTTTATAAGAGATATGAAGCGTATAAGAATTCTCTTATAATACTTTGTTGTAATTGATTATTGATAGCATGTATTCATTTAATGTATTTTGTGCATTTATTTTTATAAATATAATCATAAATGTATATTATCATTATTTAAAAATGATTAAAATGATAATCTTTATATATAAAAGGATATTGTTAATTGTAATATTTTGATAACATTTTATGAGCATTTAATGATATTGCATAATTAAGATGATAATCTTCTTTAATTATAAAATTATATTTCTATTTATTTCTCATTTAAAATGTCCCCTTTTGACATGAAAATATTTATGAATGCATATTATCATGATTTTTATTGGCTAAATTTATTTGTGTGAGGAAGTTGAGATTTTTTCGATTATTTGAAATTTTTTGAGAATTTCTAGAGGTGACATGGCAACTGACGATACGAATCCGCGCGGTCATTGAATACACGAGGACTCGTATCAAAATAAGTTTCAAACTCATCAATTTCGTGAATTAGATAGTATAGTGGTGAATAAGGGTCGAATCTAGGGAGAATTAATGTATTTTTGAGGTGTTCTTCAAATTTGATCAAATCGGATGATAAGTTGAAATGAGATATTAGGGAATTTGATGGATTTAGAAAGATAACTTCAAGACGAATTCACGTAATAAAAAATCACTTGATTTGGATCAAGATTCGCGAAGAAATCAAGAAGCAAATGTTACATAGAATTTCAAACACGAAGATAGAGAAAATTGAAATTAAATCTAAATTAACCTAATATACGATTCAAAATTAAAAGGTAATGATACATGAAGAAAGATTATGATGAAAAAGCATAATCTAACGTGAAGCTGCTCTTGAATTTATCCAATTGATTGCCAAATTAAGGGCTTTTCATTCGGCGAATTTGAAGACAAAATTTGGCATTCAAGAGGTGATTTCTCTCTATTCTTTTGACAAAACCTTGATTTCAAACACTCCTTGAACGTGAAAATGAGTCTAGAAGAGTAAGAAATTAAGAGATTCAAGGACTAAGTTGTTTAAACAGTTTGATTTACTCAAAAAATCTAAGAATACATTTCTCATCGAAGAGAGAGAATTTATAATGTTTTGAAATTGGGCGTGACCATCGAATCTTCTCCTTGATGAGATCAACGGTCATGATAAAATCTGAAGAGGTGAATCATTATGATTATGTCACGACCGTGGGATGTTCATTAGAGCGTTAGGATCGCGCCATGTGATTGCATGAAGAGAGAACGTAGCGAGATCTTGTTCGTCCGATCGTGAATCGATGTTTCAAATTCTCAGATGGCGCTTTAAATCCTGGCCGTTATATCTCAGATGAATGACCAGGATTGATCCGTTATAATAAAATGAATCGTCGTCCATTCAAATGTTGCGATGTACGCCCCTCATTTAAGTGAAAATGAAGGGCTGAGATTAAATCTCATTAATTCGCGTGCCACATCACCTGTGAAAATAAACAGAAAGATAGTCTCACATGACATAAATAAAGTATTTTGATGGGTATATAAGTAAAGTGGATATAATAGGTTAGCAAAAATCGTTAATGGATGCTTGACCCACTAATCACCCTATACACACATACGCACACGCACACACCCGCACAAGTGTGCACACACATACGCCATGTGAGGCATATAAACATCACCACGAGGCGACACGTCACTCGGCCGCCGTGTCACCTACCACGTTAGTCCATGATAAAAACTTGATTTTTTATTTATAAAAATCCAAATAAATCCAAAATAAATATAAAATTATTCAGAAAATTCCAAAAAATCCCTTAAAATTAGAAAAATTCAAAAATTTTCAAATGAAACTCCAAATTAATCCTAATTTATTTTCTTGAATCTGAAATTAAATAATCTATCATTTTAAAAAGGCAAATTTAACAAGTAAAAAGATAATAAATTTTTAATTAAAAAATATACTCATTTCTCTTATAAATTAAACCTTAGAAAAATAAATGTGTATAAAAAGTATTTTCTCTTATTGTTTAACATTATAATGTTAAATATCGATGAGAATAATCTACTCTAAATTATATTATTTTAAAATATATAATTATCCCTAAAATAGTACATTTTGAGATTATACCTTCAAATTTTTGCATGAAATGATAGATATGTACTCAAGGAATGATAACATGCATAAGAGTGGAATGTTTTATGCCTTAATTTGTATTACTAATCATATAATTGTATGTTATCAGTGACCCATGATTGGCTGACATGTTTCTCTTTCTCTCCCTCTCTCTCTCTCTCTCTCCCCCTTTCTTTCTATCTTGCATGATGAAATAAAATTTGTCGTGCATTCCTCTCTGCTGCACCCACGCCGCCTCCATCTCTATTTCTCACTGCACCCCCTCTTCTTGCCCTCCTCTCTCATGCATGTGATGGAGAAATTCTTCATCATGACACTTCTCTTTCTCCTCTTTCTCTCCATCTTTCTTTGTTCCTCCTTTTTCTCTATCACCACCTTCTTCCTCCACTCACCTCGCTCATCCCTCTCTCTTTCTTGCTCTATTCTCGCCCTTCTTTCACACTCTCATGCTCGCAAGTGAGTGTGTGCACGAGTCGAAGAAAGAAAAATTCTTCCATTGGCCCTTCCACGAAATAAAAATTCGAGTCTATGAATCACTTACATAGTTGGGATATGACTATAATTGGTTAAGAGTTTGGTACGATACTATTCAGGGATTCATATGCATCAATTGAGTAAACTCTTTCTCTAAAGTGCACTGACTATCTATACTTGATGTCTCCGCACCAATTGCCATATGATCAGCCATCAAGATGTGGTTGGGTTCTTTACTAATCCTAAATACTTTGCTCTTAATGTGATTCCCCAACCTCAAGGTTGAGTAAATTTAAAAATAATGTGACCTTTGAGAAGAAAACTCAATCATTCTTGAATACTAAAAAGTTAAATAATGTGACGTTTGAGATGTACATCCACAAGATATTAAGAATCAAGTGAACACCGACAAAAGATTATGAACCCCTAAAAATTATGGCAGACATAGAGTGGGTTATAGAATATTTGAAAACTTCAGAAATAATCAAGAAGTACTATCAGCTTTTAGAAGATGTACATCCAAAAGATTTGAGGTCCTCTAGGGTGTGTGTGTAGGCACTTCAACGAGCCCAATAAAGCTGATATGGGGCTGTGAGTGGTGATCTCTTGGGTTACATCACACCACTACTATTGACATCACTCTATGCTTCAAAACCATCATATTGTTAAAATTTGATCTTACGGGCATGGGATAACATATAGGCTCCTATTCTTGGGCTCTTAACATCATTTTCATCCACAGATATGTGTGTGTATATGCTATAAAGATAACACACACATACACACATAAAGAGGGAGGGGGGAGAGAGAGAGAGATAGATACATTTATACACTTATATCTGTGAACCTCTCCGTTAGTCTCTCTCTGTTTTTAAGTTGTCTATCAATCAATCTATCGTGTGTGAGGTTTTTTAGTTGCCATCTAATTTCTCGGCGAAAAGGAGAAATTTTTATACGCGTGTGAGGAAACTGGATTCCCAAACTTCTCATTCTGTTTAGACGTGCGGCACAAAAACAACAACAGGACTTCGAACGTTGTGGGTTCCGTCAGACCAGGTCAATGTCCCGAAGAGAAATTCAGAAATCGCCGCATTTCTCGTGGCCTGGAGAGTAACATTGAACTTCTTCACCTGGCCCACTGTCTTGAACTTCATCTTCTTTGGATGAACCTTCATGGAGATGCCGGGCGGTGGTTTCACAAAAGCTCTATATGTCCCTGGAGAACCTACGTTCTTCACCTTTCTCGAAACCGTCGTCCTTCCGGAGAGACTCGGCAAGCTGATAGATGGATAATTGAAGTTTAAGAGACTCGGTCTCTTCTTCGGGCAAGCAAACTTCTCGGAGAAGACTGCAAGCTGGCTGGAGTTGTACCCAATGGCACAGAAAAACTCTAGGTAATCCTTCTCCGTAAGGTCGTAGACCAGGCCTGGGTCCATAGCGAGGTTCGGACGCGGGTGCCCAGCGCCGTAGCTCAAGGGGTCAGCCGGTGTCATTGAAAAATCCAGTATGGGCTTCCCCAGATTATCCTCCGTCGTCGCTGTAGTCGAGACAACAAGGAAGGATTCAAATCAGAGAAGGAGGAAGAAAACGCCTCTGATTCAACGCTTACCCGTGGTCATGATTGCAGATTTAATTGCCGCCGGGCTCCAGTCTGGATAGAGAGTCTTTAGCAACCCAACGACTCCTGATATATGAGGGCATGACATAGATGTCCCTGATAAAAAGGCGTAACGGAGCCTTCGCTTGTCGAAACTTAAACCCGTCGGGTTTACAACTGGAGAGTAGGCGGCAATGACATTTACCCCTGGCGCCGTTATGTCCGGCTACCCCTCATCAAAATAAAACCAGGGTAAGCAATAACCTTGAGAGCTTGATAACCAGATAGACTGATTTATTGATAGATTGATAGACAAATATAAAGATAAATGGATTGGTTGATGGTTTGGTTGTTGATATATCCATAGATAGATGAAAAGATTGATAGATGATAGATAGATAGCTAGATAAATTGATATGTAAAGAAATAAATAGATAGATAGATAGATAGGCATAGAGAGACAGAGATGGGTATCGGATGAAGACCTTGAGGATTTCTGCAGTGACATTGTTGGGGCCACGTGACGAGAAGGGGGCCATAACCGGGGATGGTTTGATGTTCGTCGCAGTGTCAGGGGGGGTAATTGTTGCCACCGGATTTCTGCATTAAAATCGTGCACCGTATTTCTTTAAATCCTTCGAAGTTTTAGGACTCCAGGATGCCTCCTCACCTTGTGGATGCGATATATTCATAGAGAATGAGACCGTCCTCGTAAGCAAGGTGCACGGCTGGGAGGAAGTGTTCATCTTCGTTGAGCGAGTCACCCTGCGCGGGTGAGTTGGATAGTATCATCCCTGCACCTCCTGCGATCAGCACAGTCGCTCCCTTCTCTACTCTCGCGTTGATCCCGCGCAGACAGGCGACGATCTTGCCCTTCACCTTCTTTGGGTCTAGAGATTCCGGGAAGCATAACTGCCTGCAAGACCAAGGCCCCTTTCTAAAGAAAAAGTAGAAAACGATCTACGTAAAGTTAGCGAAAATAGAAGGTTACGCAGCGGTGACGGTCGCGTTCTCAGCTCTCGCGGAGGTGGAGCTGATGAGGGGGAGAAGATTCTTTGCCCTGATCCTCGCCGACGACAAGCTCCTCCCCTGATCGAAAGAAAACCACGGAACTTGAAATTTTAATTTTCGAAGAAGATGACGAAGAAGGAGATGAGAACCAGTAGGCGTTTTCCATTCCCGAGTAAGGCGGCGGCGGGGAAGTTCCTGTCTATGGTGCTCGCCCCGACAGTAAAAATCCATGGCGCGACATTCGATACATTCCCCAAGGACGGGCCGTCGTTTCCTGCAGAGCAAATTACCGCTATGCTATTCTTCACGGCGAGAAAGGTTCCCAGGGCGATGGGGTCAAGGAAATAATCGTTAGGGTTTCCTCCTAGTGATATTGAGAGAACGTCAACACCGTCGTGAATTGCCGCTTCAAATCCAGCTAATATGTCTGCATCGTAGCATATTCCGTTACCCCAGCAGACCTTGTACGCCGAAACCCTAGCTCTCGGCGACCCGCCTTTCGCCGTCCCGTTCCCGATCCCGTAGACATTGACCCCCGGGACGAAATTTCCCCCCGCTGTTGACAATGTGTGGGTCCCATGCCCGTTGACGTCCCGCGGACTGTTCAGCTCACCGGAGAGCGGCCCTTCTGCCGCCACGTACCCCTTGTTGTAGTATCTGGCTCCGATTAGCTTCCTGAGGAGACAAAAAGAGTGTCAGCGTGGACCTTCGCGTCACTCTGTGATGAAAACTCAACGACGAGGTAGTGGAGGGACCTATTGCAGGAGAAGGTGTGGTCAACGCCGGAGTCACAGATACCCTTCCACTTTGCGGGGATCGGACCGTAGCCCTTGTCGCGGAAGCTGGCTGACTCCGGCCACACTCCTGCAGCCCAAAGACTTCCATTAGAATTATAGAGAGAAACAGAAAGAAAAGAGCGAGAGTAACCAGTGTCGAGGTTCCCAATGATGGTGTATTCGCCGAACCTGGCCTTGGTCCACAGACTGCTTGCTGAGACTGCGCCAGCTGTCTCGAGCCCGAGAAAGTTCCATGAGCGCGTTGTGAGCAGTTGGTGTGCCCGGTTGGGGAATACTGCTTTCACTGCCGGCGACTCTGCGTCGGAAGATAAAATTAGACAGGCCAGCGCTAGAGAGTGAAAGGATGAGGAGAAAGAAGAAGCTGGGTAGAGAACTACCCGAGATCACCAAGACTTCGTCCTCGGTTAGCATTGCGGCGAAGCCGTTCATTACTCTCGAGTAGGAGTAGAAGATCGCTTCCTGGGCAATCTCTGGGCTGAAACGTCAATTTTAGCAAGCTTTCGGATTGGCTATCGATGGGAAAAATGCAGCTAAGCTTCGCTTACCCGCCCAGGATGGAACCCAGGTATTCTCGGTGGGCCGCCGCCACCTCCTCCGTCTTTAGTAAAGAAGCCTCTACTGCAGAGTCTTGAGCATGGGTTCCCAGGTACACGATGTAGGACTGCAGAAAATTATGCCAATCGGGTGAAGAGTGAAAGAGAAAGAGACAGGTAGACTTCGGCCGCAAGATGAAGCAAGAAAAAGAGGGAGAGATTCTGACCGTTCTAATAGCAGCAGCTGGCGGCGGCGGAAGAACGAGGAGAAGAATGAGGAAGGATAAAGGAATTCTCCCAGAGCAAGCCATCCTCGGAGCTCCTCTTCCTGGCACTCTTTTTCTTGTTCTCAATCTCAGTTTCTTCTCGTTTTAAAAGGATGTAAGGAGCTTCCGGCTCTGAAAATAGAATTGGGACATAATCTAGACATCGACGGCCAGGATGGATCGTAACCGCAGACCGTTTCGACGTCTTCATCGCCATCTCTGCAACTTAGATTATGAAAGACGCGGGCACATGCATGATGCGTCGTGCAATCGATTTCATATTCTCCTCTGCTAGTCAACTCCATTTTAAAAACTGTTCCTCGCTGGTTCTCAATCACGTCAAGAAACCATGCATGATGCGTCGTGCAACCGATTTTATACTCTCCTCTGCTAGTCAACTCCATTTTAGTAACTGTTCCTCGCTGGTTCTCAATCACGTCAAGAAGCCATTTTAGAAAATGATTGGAACCCCATCACAGGAGTTCGCCCAGAAACCTAAGCGCAAGCGGCAAAGGAGTAATGATTGGAAAAGAATAAGAGAGAGAGGGGGAAGAGAGAGAAAGCCGTGCGCGCATGAGCGTAGGCGAGTGAACCTGTCACGTTGAAAGGATGATATCAAATTCGCAGACCACGGTGATGGAGTAGATCTCATTCTCTCCACTAACACGTGGATGGACGGGAGAGGCTCACGGGACTTAGTTGCCGTTAACTAGTTCTATTTTTGTTGGGTTTCTCTTGTTCGTTGAATTTCTTTTTGAGTCACGTCGCTGCTTTTGCCTGTGAGACGGCAGCGACGCCACAACTGTTGAGATTGACCAAGACGAACTATCATCAATGGTCTATGATAATGGAGTGCTATTTAGAGGCGCAAGGATGGTAGGATGCCATCGTGAATGATAATGTTCTGCGGAAGAAGTTGACGTAGCCTTAGCCCAGGAACAATGTAGAACACATACTTGAATCCATATGCCTTGATCTATAGGAAGGGTTAGAGTCTGAATCCACTTACTAACATCTTTAATCCTTGAATCCACACGGGAGTGTACTTGAATCCACAAGCACTAAAGCACTCTTAAAAGGGAGAACACTAAAAAAGAAAACAGAGCTTTTAAAAAGGGATAACTTTAATTGTGTTCTCAAGGGTTACAATGGGGAGCCTTATATAGGCCTCAAAAAGTGAGAGGTGATCCAATTGATTTGAACAAAACTGAAAAAAGCAAAAGTACTGTTTCTAGGTCTTGTCAGGCCTCCAGAGAGATATTTTGACATATTTTTTGAACTATCAAGAATATTTAGTATCCCGAGGTGAATCTCTGCAAATATTGACAGCTCCTAGAGATCCTCTTGAGGCCCATTAAGCTTTAAATGAGACTGCATTTTGGGCTACATCAGGCGCCCCTTCTTTAAATAAACTTGTCCTCGAGTTAGCTTTATTTTCTGCAAGGAATAGATAGAGATGACAAATATATAACAACTGACAAATAGAAAGCTTCTTGGACAGTTGTTGAAGTATGTTACATTTCTTTTTGTCCATATTTCTGTAGGGTGGAAGAGAAAGTCTCCCTTTGCATTTGATTATATCATCACAAGCCAACATGCTGCTTCGCAGCTTACAATACTTCTCTCCTTACATCTAGTCATTACTCCTTGAGTGGAATAGGATGGATCCCACTCGAATGCTACAAAGATCATCTAGAACTAAGAACATGCTAATTAACCATACAAATATATGATTATTAATACAAATTAAGGTATAAAACATTCCATTCTAATGCATGTTATCATATTTTTTAGTGTTTATCTATCATTCTATAAAAAAACTCATTATAATCTCAAAATGTATTAATTTAGGATGAATTATGATGAATTAAAGATAATGTTTTCATAACCCATCTTTACTTGAGATTATAGTTAGTTTTTTAGGTTAAATAATAAGAGAAATATTTTTTTATTTACTCACATATTTTGTCTAAGTTTTAAAATCTAAAAGAAATGAATATATTTTTGAAATATAAATTTATTCTCTTGTTATTTGTTAAAATTAAATTTTTAGAATGACAAATAATTTAATTTCTGATCCAATGAAATACATTTGGATTAATTTAGAGTTATATTTTAAAAGATATTAATTTTCTTATTTTTAAGCATTTTTTCAGAATTTTTCTGGATTTCTTATAAATGTTTATGAATTTAAAATCAATTTTTCTGATTTAAATTCAATTTTATAATCGCTCAGGTGACGTGGCAACATATGGAGCGTCCGATTATGCGATTAATCGCAACCGTCAATCATCACTTAAGACGGGGGGTACATGGCGGAAATCTATTCGTCGACGAATCGTTTTAAAATAGTTTAATCTCAGCCGTTGATCTGAAGAGTTATAACGGTTGAGATTAAAACCGACGAAACACATTTAGAGAGTCGGATCAAGATCAAATGACGATTGTTTGATGCGTTACTTATAACGCGCGTGACGTGGCTTCATCTCGACGATCCATCTGAGATCCAATGGCCATAACTTAACCCTAACGATTCACATCTCTGCATTTCATCAGATCCGTTGATTGAAGATTAAACGCTCGATTGGACAGTTACGCCTAATTCACCCTATAAATATAGATGTTCTTCGACATTGTAAAGCATTCGAAGGTAATTCAAGTAATTGAACTGTTTAGACACAAATCCCTTGAATCTATTGCTTCTAATAGCTTCTATACTCATTTTCTTATCTGCAGAGTGCTTGAAAGTTACATTTCATTTAGAGAATATGAAGAAATCGGCTCTTAAACATCAAAGATCATTTTTGAATTCGGGAATGAAAAAGCCGTTGATACGGCGAGTAATTGGATCAATCCAAATGTAATCTTGGGTTAAAGATCGTGTTTCATTCTAGTCTTCCTTCATATAGCTTGAGATTTCAATTTCGAATCATAATTTTAGTCAATTTCAACTTCAATTTCGGTTTTTCGCAATTTTTAAATTTTGAAATTTCTCGCTTATTCACTTGATGATTTCTCCGCAAATCTTGATCCAAATTCAGTGATTTTTGATTTGGTGGATTTGTTTTCAAGTCCTTTTTCTAAAAATATCAATTTCCCTAATTTCTCACCATGGTTCATTGTCCAATTGGATCAAATTTCAAAATATCATATGAAATTACCCTAATTCTCCGTGGAATCAGCCGTTATTCACCACTATACTCCTTAATTCGTGATTATTTGATTAAATTGGTGAGTTTGGTATTAATTTTGATACGAAAAGGTGTGTAATCAACAACTGCATCAATTCGTTATGTTAGGAACATGAAAATATAATGTAAAATTTAGCAAAAGTAGAAGAGGAGTGTAACATTTCTTAGAACCCGTTGTTGATTCTTTAGTCCTTGTAAATTTTCCTTCATCAATGCAATCAATAAGGACTGGCATAATCAAGCTATGATTTTTTATGAAGGGATTCTACTACCATCTTTTTTTCTTGTTGCTTCTAACTCGATGGATATCTCCAGGTTTTGTCAATCGTGCATGGCTATAATCTTCTCTTCGTCTGCAATGATATCATTTGCATGCACGATCAAGCGAGGAAATAATGAAGTTTCTCCCACATGGCTTTTCAACTTCATCTTTGAATATTTAAGTGACCTGCAAAACAAGCCTAGCATATGATCTAGACAATTAATAAGAAATCAGGCGTTATTAAATATTTTTATTGCTTGATTATCTATGCACATGCTCCAGTTGTTATTCTCTTTCTGCATTATGATTAGTGACAGTGTACATGTGCTGCTTCCCTCATGTATGAGTTGCATACCAAACAAATCCTTTCCTTGCATAGCTAACAAGTACTCATTTATAAGTACACATTGAGTCTTCTTTAGGCTAATTATTTAGTATGAAAATTTTTCAATACTTGAACTAGATATTGTCATCTTTAGTAACTCTAGAATTCTTGGTAGTGTACCTATCATTAAGTAATACCTTTTCAAATTGATGTCTAGTTTCCTTCTTTGATAAGTAATACTCTTGAATGTTTTACACTCATGACCTGCCATTTAGAAAATTCTGCAAATGCCTTAAATCTAATTTTTCATTCATGTTTTCTTGGTGTGCACATCTGATGGTACCCATTCCTCAGGATCATCTTTGGAAACAAATTTAACATCCTCCAGTTCTCATGATTGTGGGGCATGGCTGTAACTAGTTTCATGCATACAGATCCACATTTTCCCATCATACTCTCTATTGTACATCTATTTGGTGGCAAGTTCACATGTTCACACTCATTTAGATTTGTTTTTCAAATAATACTACCATGGGACAAGTCTTGTAAACATGAAACATGTAAAAGGTTACTATGATTCTGAATGTGCTTCATATTCGTTAGGGTCTTGAGAATCTCTTCAATCTTAGCATGCTCATTTATAAGTTCTTGGACTTGGCCTACAATTGGTGCGATATAGCTATAATTATTTGATTCCTTGTTCTTGGACTTAATGAGTACACCTTCATTCTTAGTGAGGCTTGAAAAATGTTCTTGTACATCAAGTGTCATGATTTCCATATTCCCTTCCCTTGGAGGGGTATCCTCTAGTAGCCAGTTCAATATAGCTATATGATGGTTTTTGACAAAGGTAAGTACTATTGGTACCTAAAAAATAGTTCTCATAATGAGGTTTCCATGCCCTCCTCAACAAAAGGTGGTATACAGTAGTGCTGATAACGTGACGCAGTGCTTCGTCAATGTTGTTCACAAAATCATTAAAAATAACTAGTGGCTTGCTTATAGTTATTTGTGGCTTGCCTTCAACTCGGTGAATCCAATCACTATTGTATGGCTCTGGATATTGTTCAATCTTCAACCCCAACCTTTTAACAAGACTAGCAAAAACCATATGATCATAAATTTCACAATTGATAATAAGGTCACTTAGCTCACTTTCCATTGTGTGCCTGCTTCGAAAGACATTATGCCTCGGTGGGTCTTCTTGTTTTCTTTGTCAACTTCATCTTCGGTGGTAAATGCAAAGTTAACTTTCTGCATCTTCGAAGGGATACAAGACTCATATGAAATTTGGTCACCATAAATTCTTCTTGATGCAAATGATTGAGCTTTTTTTAGGTTGCAGATTTCTGAGCAATTACTTCTGGTTTGACCTATTGCTGGAGATGTTAAATTCTTTGTAGCTGTATCTAATAGATTATGTGGCTTCCGCAACAATTTTCGTGTTGTTTCCATCACATGTTTGACGTTTGTGGCAACTAAAACCAAATCAGCTCAGAAATCAAAGGATTCAATAGATAAATTTTTCTTAATATCCCAGCGTACACCATTCATGTAACAGAGATTCTATATGCCTGTGATTCATTCAGATCTAAAAGAGTTCTAAGGCGATAAAATTCATTAGTATAAATGTAAATAGAGGTACTTAACTGTTTGCAATTTTCATATCGTTGATAAAATGTCTCTCAGTACTTAGGTGGTAAAAATTGCCTTTTGAGATACTTCTTTATCTTCTCCCAATTTTGAATAGGATCCTTTCCTAACTGAATAGACATCCTTTGTAGTTGATCCTATTTTCTCTTTGGAATATCTCTATATTCAAAGAATCTCTCTACTTCAAAAAGCCAATCAAGAAACTCTTCAATATTCAGTTGGCCATCAAATTTAGCAAGATCAATATTGATGAGATTTCATGGCTATCATGACTATATTGATATCCAAAAGTAACACAAAGTAAATTTTTAGTAATAAAACATAACCTGCCTTTGAATATTTCTGAACACTTAATACTGGAATGTAAATCTTGCTCTGATACCACTTCACGCAACCTTAGCGCAAGAACAATGTAAAACATATACTTGAATCCACAAGCCTTGATCTATAGGAATGGTTAGAGTCTAAATCCAAAGAACTAACCTCTTCAATCCTTGAATCCACAAGGGGGTGTACTTGAATCCACAAGCACTTAAGCACTTTCAATAGGGAGAACACTCAGAAAGAAAGCAGAGATCAAGAAGCGGAAATGAGTCAAGAAGCTTAAGAAATCAAAAGACTCTCCGATTGTGTTGTCTAGACAGTTCGATTTGCTCAAAAATCCAAGAATGGTTTTCCGTCGTGAAGAACATTCTAATTTATAAATGATTTTGGACGTAACCGTCGGATGTGTCGGTTCGTCGCATTCAACGGCTGAGATCACGTGTCGATTGATGAATCGACGCGATTAAGTCACATCCGTCTGATCTTTGATGGAGTGTCTGGATGATTCCACGTCACGCGTGAGAAGGAAAGCGACGTTTCATTTCATCCGTTTGATCTTCATCAGATGATCACGATAAGTTGAGAGGTCCATCGGGCGCGGTTAATCGTGATCGTTATAAGTCAGTTGATGGATGGCTGTGACTAAACGATGTTTAATCAAATCGATGTCTCATAGGATGCTGCCACATACCCCTTTGAGTAAGTGACATCTGACGCACGTGGTTGGATCACGCGATTGGACGTCTCTCACGGTGCCACATTTCCTGAAATCAAAATGAATTAAACATAGTCACACACGGAATAAAATAGAGTCTTTTATCGGGTATATAAGATAGGCGATATTAAGTGGTCAGCTTAAATCCTTAAATGGATGCTCCTGACCACTTATTAAAAATCGTGCACACGTGTCACGCACACACATGCGTGACACGCACACGCGTCTATGTGTCACACGGACGCATGTCCACGCATCGCCACGTGGCTTCGCTTCGTCACGTCAGTGCGTGGTAATTAAAAACCCTTTTTAATTCTTTTTAATTATTTAAAAACTGAAAATAAAGTTAAATAAATTCAGAAAAATTCCCGAAAATTCTTAAAAATTAGAAAAATCATAACTTTCAAAATACAACTCCAAATTAATTCAAATTTTTTTTGTTGGATCAGAAATTGAATTATCTATCATTATAAAAAGTCAAAATATCAAAATAACAAGATAATGCATTTTAATTAAATAAATACACTCATGTATCTTATAAAATAATTTTAGAAAAATACATGAGTGTAAAGAAACATATTTTCTCTTATAAAATAATTAAATATCATTATGATCTTAAATATAAATTGGATTAGTATTACATTCTCTAATTATGCATAATTATCTATAAAATGATATATTTTTAGATCATAACATGAAATTACATACAATGATGGAAATGTATTTAAAATATGATAACATGCATATAAATGTCATAATTAATGCCTTTATAATTTCTCAGATTAAAGAATTGAGGGATAAGAGGAATGTTTTCAGATTAAAGAAGGCTTTATATGGGCTGAAGCAAGCACCAAGGGCTTGGTATTTCAAGTTGGATGAATGTTTTTCCTCTCTAGGCTTCAAGAGGAGTAAACATGAACATGTTGTTTACTTCAAGAAGAATGATGATTCTCATTTACTCATTGGCGTCCATGTTGATGACTTGATTATGACAAGTGCTAATTCTACTCACTTCAAGGGTTCAAAGCTAAAATGATCAACTTGTTTGAGATGAGAAATCTGGGACATCTCAACTCTTACCTAGGCATTCAAGTTATCCAAGAAAATTATCACATTTCTCTAAATCAAAGGGCCTAAGCGGTGAAGATTCTTGAGCAATACAACATGATGAATTGCAATTCAGCTCTCACTCCTATGGAAACACAACTCAAGTTTTTCAAGAATGGTCTAGATTCAAGTGTTGACTCCACTCTCTATCAAAGCTTGATTGGGAGTCTTAGGTATTTAACTCATACCCATCCTGACCTAGTGTTTGGTGTCATTTTTCTTAGCAGATTTCTAGAAAATCCGACATCTTAACATATGGTAGCATTGAAGAGATTTTTGAGGTACATTAATAGGACCTTGGACTATGGACTGGTCTATGAAAAGGGCAAGGTTGCAGCACAATTGATCAGCTACACCGACATTGATTATACTGGAGATGTAGAAGATAAGAAGGACACTATGAGCCATGTGTTCTTCTGTGGTTCCATAGCAATAAGTTGGACATCACTGAAGCAAAAGATTGTGGCGTTGTCAACATGTGAAGCCAAGTACATTTCCATCACTGTTGCAGCTTGCCAAGGAATCTGGCTGAGTTGTTTCTTTGCTAAATTGAAGGGAGAAAAGGTGAAGTGAGTTACATTGAAAGTTGATAATATGTTTGCCATTGATCTCAGCAAGAATCCAGTTTATCAAAATCACTCCAAACACATTGATACACAGTATCACTTTATTCATTCATGCTTGGAACAAAAGTTGGTAGGGCTGCAGTACGTGAAGATGGAGGAGCAAATGGTTGATGGCTTTACTAAAGCCATGGGGTGGCTCAAGTTTGTTGAGATGCGTCTGAAGTTGGGACTTGGTTGTGTTGGAGGAACGGAGCAAGATAAAGGAGGAGAATGATGGAGTAGATCTTGCTCTCTCTCCACTAACATGTGGATGGACATGAGAGGCTCACAGGACTTAGTTGCCATTGACTAGTTCTATTTTTGTTGGGTTTCTCTTATTTGTTGGATTTCTTTTGAGTCAGAAAATGGTGCCATATGTCTTGGCCCATACCCTATAATGTTGTATGGCTATTGCAGTATTTTTTGTTGTCTCTGTGCTCTATAGGAAACATCATGATGTGTGTGCACACATTTTATAGTTGTGATTTGTGAAAAGGGGAAATTCCTCCTTTTCTCTACTACAGCCAACTGGGACTTCAGGGCTATCACATGGTCCCATTACAT
This sequence comes from Lemna minuta, assembly GCA_024174645.1. Classification (NCBI taxonomy): domain Eukaryota; kingdom Viridiplantae; phylum Streptophyta; class Magnoliopsida; order Alismatales; family Araceae; genus Lemna; species Lemna minuta. Next base: position 12,146,279 of record CM044102.1, on the reverse strand, counting down.
ATTGACACGACCATATGCATTCTAAGTTCTCTATTTTCTGTAGTAGATGAACAACGCACAACCGATTAAAATCCCTTTAAAGAATGATAATAATAAGAAGGATATAATATATCTGAAGACAAGAAGATAGACCAGAAAATGATTCTGCAAGAATCTTTGAAAGAAAGAGATAGAGATAGAAAGACAGATACATTTATAGATAAATAGATAAATAGATAGGTATCTTAGTAAATAGATAGATAAAACATATATATATATAGGGTAAATAGCCCGATCTATCCCAACCTTTTAAAGTTTTCCCTAATCTATCCCAACCTTTTTTTTCGCCCCATCTATCCCAACCTTTTTTCACTTTCCTCAATCTATCCCAGCCGCTGACATGGACTTAAATTAAGTCCAGTTGGCGCCCGCGTCGTGTCCACGTCAGCCGCCTCCCTCCCTCAGTCTCTCTCTCACCTCCCTCTCTCTCCCTCCCTCCCTCTCTCTCCTTCCCTCCGTCTCTCTCCCGGCCTCCTTCCCTCCGTCTCTCTCCCTCCCTCCCTCCCTCCCTCCCTCCCTCTCTCTCCCGCCCTCCCCTGCTGATGTACCTATGTCGATCAGGGAGACGAGGGAGTTGTCTTATACGACAATGACGGTTCAAGAAGGGACGATGACGGAAACGGAGAGCACCCCATGAAGAGAATTGAGGATCTTCTCCACGAGAGGAACCTCCAAGGTGCAGCATAGTCCCATCACGTCGAAGTAGCTCTTCTGCTGTCTTCCGCTCTCTTTTTTCTTCTCTATCTTGCTCCCCGCTTTCTCCGTTTCCATCTCCTGCCGCAGGAGAGCGCAGAACTAGAGGGAGGAATAGAAACGAAAGTCGACCGCGATAATACGTTTGCGCAATGTGCCCTCCCTCCCTCCCTCCCTCCCTCCCTCTCTCTCCCGCCCTCCCTCCCTCCCTCCCTTCCTCCGTCTCTCTCCCGCCATCCCTCCCTCCCTCTCTCTCCCGCCCTCCCTCCCTCCCTCCCTCCCTCCCTCTCTCGGACAGTACCTAAGGAATCACCGCCCCCCGCTATCTCTCTCTCGCTGCAGCGGCGCCCACGTGCTGGAATTTCTCCGGGTACTTGGATCAATTCGGGAAGACCAAGGTGCACATTCAGGTGTGCCCTTTCTTCGGTCACCCTAGCCCTCCGGCGCCATGTCCTTGCCCTCTAAGACAAGCTTGGGGAAGCTTAGACGCGCTCATCGGGCGACTTCGCGCCGCCTACGAAGAAAATGGTGGGAAGCCAGAGGCTAACCCTTTTGGTGCTCGAGCAGTTCGTCTTTATTTGAGGGAAGTGAGAGAGTTGCAGGCTAAAGCGAGAGGGATAAGCTACAAGAAGAAGAGGAAGAAATCCTCTCAAGCTTCCACCCAGCGACAGATGCTGCCGCATCAGCCGTCGCCTTCGACGACGATGGATCCACTCACCAGGCTATCTTGATTTTTTCTCTCTTTTTTGCTGTTTCCCTAGGTTTTGATCGCGCTGTCTTCAGTGCTAGTGATTTTCTGTTCTTGTTCGTGTGTTGCCGGAATCGGAATCTGCGATGAAGTATTTCTTCTTGTTGCGCTGTTTCATCTTGTCGCCATGGAATTCGCTGCTTTTCCTCGCGATGGTGGTCCGTGACCCTGTCTACAGAAACCTCGACGCCTGTGAGTATATAATTTGTTGTAGCTAGAGAGAGAGAGAGAGAGAGAGAGAGAGAGAGTAATGGCCTTGGAGGTCACTGTTGATGAAACGGGTAGCTTAGTGGCTCTAAATTCTTGATAAATAATGCGTCAATCTACTTGACTGGATAATCAAGAGTTCAGTACGATCGCCTTTGGAATTTGTGGAGGATTATTTGCCAGGTGAAATGTACTATGAATCACAAATAGATGAAAATCATTTCCTCAACGAGGGTACTTCGTCATTTATGCTTCACCCTTTTGTGATGCTCGCTGGTTTGTCACAAGGGATGAACTGCCGACCAGTCCGCTGAGTCTCTCCAAGGCCTCCACGAGGGCGACGTCCCGAGCTTCGATCCACGCCCGCTCTTTCGCCCAGAATCTGTGATCTTCCTCGATCGTCCCGAGTGGCCTCCCTCTCTTAGCCTCCCGGCCTCCCTCCCTCTCTTTCCCGCCCTCCCTCCTGTAGCTGTAGTTACTATAGTACCTGCTGAGTGCACGCCAGTTGCAGAGTTGCAGTGGATCCACAGCAAAAAACAGCTGGCGCATTGAGGCCCCCTCAGTGCGTTCGACAGCCAGCACATAATCATGATTTTTTGACCTACCCCGATGCTCTCGTGTCTCTCCTCCCTCTCCTTTATCTTATACTTGGGTCGTGATATATGGTAAGCTCCCTTTCTCCGTCTCCCTACTTCTTCACCGTCCTCTCATCGGCGATCGATCGCTAATCCTTCCCATGCTGGGGTTTCTATCAGCCGTCTGTGCTGTCGTAAGTTTTCCCTATAAATCTAACCATCGTCGTCCTAGGGCGGGAGAGAGAGGGAGGGAGGGAGAGAGAGAGGGCGGGAGAGAGAGATAGAGAGGGAGGGAGGGGGAGAGAGAGGGAGGGAGGGCTGGAGAGAGAGGGAGGGAGGGAGAGAGAGATAGAGAGGAAGGGAGGGGGGAGAGAGAGGGAGGGAGGGAGGGGCTGGAGAGAGAGGGAGGGAGGGAGAGAGAGAGGGCGGGAGAGAGAGATAGAGAGGGAGGGAGGGAGGGGGAGAGAGAGGGAGGGAGGGAGGGCTGGAGAGAGAGGGAGGGAGGGAGGGGGGGAGAGAGAGGGAGGGAGGGAGGCCAGGAGAGAGAGAGGGAGGGAGGGAGGCCGGGAGAGAGAGGGAGGGAGGGCGGGAGAGAGACTGTGACAAAAAGTATATTTATCATCATCTTGAAATAAATTCTAATCTTGTGTTTAAAAATAATATGATAATTGTATGTGTGCCAATCAGTTTTACAAAAATAACTTGTGTTTTTGTACTTTAATTTCTTGAAACTATTGAGTGTTCACATTTTGATGATTCAATCTTTACTTGAACGGGGAACTCTAGAAGAGAAATGTTGAAATAATTGTTTTGATCCGTAGTAAATTGGACCAATTTATTTGCAACTTCAACTTTGCAGAAAGTTTACCATCAAATTGACACTTACTTAGGTATTAGGTAAGCATAGTTAAAGATAACTAGATCATCAATTCTCTTTTTTTCCTCTCCTTTTGTACCATTTTCTCTACTACATTGTGAGAAGTCATTTCTCTCAGAGTGTTTATGCTTGTATTAGTGAAAATTTGCATTTTTTTCCTGTGAAGATAGAGAGACGGGAAACAGATGGTTAGAAGCAATTTTTTGGGCATTGTTAATAAATTGACATACAACTTGTATCATTGCATTTCTTATGTTGAAACATAGCTGAAGAAATGTATGATCTGGAACATAGTGGTGTTTAAATTTTTATCACTAGTTTTTTTGGGTGAAATGTTCACATAGCAGCTAATAGTTTTGGTCCTATGTCTAATCTTGATGTGACAATATTCAGTTTAGGGTTATTTGCCCCGACAAATCGAGAGACAAAAATTGAGGGAGATAAATCGAGAGACAGAGGGAGATGTGGAAGCTGTGGAGGAAGGAGAAGAGGGCGGCGACAGAGTCGGCGGGCGGCGCAGTCGACACAGTGGAGGCTTCGCATTTTTTCGATTACAGGTCAGCCCATTCGATCTTCAATGATCCAATTCGAAATCGATTCTCTTCCTAGTTTGCTCCAGGTAAACACATATCAAATTTTGTTGGGGAATTCAAAATTTTATGCTAATTCGTGAGTTTTAAGATGTCTTCAGTTCTCTCACTCATTAAATTATTAAATAGGTATGGTGATATCAGAGGAGAGCTTGATAGTCACTATGATAGTGATGTTGATTCTGAATATCGTTCAAGTGAGGAAGATGAGATAAGTGATTCTGATGAATATTCTGAGGAAAATGAAGAGGTTCAACAAGTATCTGTTGATGGATATTATAATGACTACGCTGATTCGGATGATGAGGTAGTAACGCCCAATGATACTGAGGATGAGGGAGATAATACAAGGAACATACACAGGGGCCAAGTGTATGATCCAAGATGTCCCATTGACATGACTACTTTTCAATTGGGCATGAGGTTTGAATCGTCTTCTCAATTTACGACAGCCATTAAGAACTACGTTGTATGGAATGGGTTCAACATTAGGTTTTTAAAGTCTAGTAAGCATAAAGTTGAAGTCGTCTGCGAGAAAGATTGCCCATGGAGAATGTATGCTAGTTTTGACGGGAAGAAGGAGGCTTTTGTTGTCAAGACAGTAATTGATGATCACAAGTGCAGTAGAGCTGTAAGGAATAGACAAGCTGATTACAATTGGATCGTGAACTTCTTCTTAGAGAGATTTCGAATTAATAGGGATTGGAGTGTACTCGATATGATGCGGGAACTCAACGAACAGTTTGGAATCACCATTTCAAAGAATACATGTTATAAGGCTAGATCTTTGGCACGTAAGAAACTTGAAGGATCTTTGGATGACCATTATCACTTGCTCCCTTCTTATGTCTATGAGTTAAAGAAGGTTAGTAGGAATAGTACTTTCAAGTTGGTGCTTGACAGAGACACTCCAGGTGGTATAATTAGGTTTAAGAGGTTGTATATATGCTTCGATTCATTGGCAAGGGGTTTCGTCGAAGGTTGTCGAAGAGTCATTGGTTTGGATGCTTGTTTTCTGAAGAGTGAAACGAAAGGACAACTGATGAGTGCTGTGGGAAAGGACAGTAATAACCAAATGTTCCCTATTGCAGGGGCAGTGGTTGAAGGGGAGAATCAAGCTTCATGGACTTGGTTTATTGAACTGCCAATGCAAGATTTATGAATTTTTGATGGTCTTGGTTGGACCATTATGAGTGATCAACAAAAGGGACTACAGAATGCACTGGCACGTCTATTGCCACATGTGGAGCATAGGAATTGCGCCAAACATGTTTATGCTAATTGGAAGAAGAGGGGACATTCCACTCAATTATTGAAGACTTTATTTTGGAAAGCTGTGAAGTGCACAACGCACCATGATTTCATGAGGATCATGCAAGAGATGAGCACATTTGATTCACAAGCAGTGCATGACTTTCAAGCTTTCGACGTAAGGAAATTTTGCAAGGCTTATATTAGTGAGTGGCCAAAATGTGAGGCGATTGATAACAACATTTGTGAATCCTTCAATAATTATATCCTACGACATCGAGCGAAACCCATCATAGACATGCTAGAAGACATCAGAGTTGGACTCATGCAGAGGATAGCTGAGAAAAGGGAGGTATTTTCTGAGAGAACTGATGAATTATGCCCTCGGATTAGAGAGGTGGTCAACAATAACAAGTTTCAATCTAGGACATGCACTCCAAAGCAATCCAGCGAGTATAAATTTGAAGTTACGTAGTTGGAAAATAGATTGGTGGTCGACTTACAAAATAGAGATTGTAGTTGTAGATATTGGAATATAACAGGCATTCCCTGCTCACACGCTATTGCCTGCATTCATTAGACCAAGCATGACAATGAATGGGAAAACTTGTGGAATGAAGTTACAGGGAGCTACGTATTCCCTCCTCTCACAAAGAGACAACCTGGTAGGCCCAAGCGAAATAGAAGAATTGACATCAGTGAGAAAGAAGGTAGAGGGCCCAACACTCGTCTGCAGAAAGGAATGCGAGATGATGTGCTCTATTTGTCACCAAGTTGGCCATAATCGAAAGACATGCACCCAAAGATCGATACAAGCGACACCCCAAGTATGAATTGAATATTTTAACTTTGCATGTTTTGAATTTTATTAAACGTAAAGGAATGACCATGTACTGCCTAACAATGCAGGGATTCCAGTGAGCTACGTCGCTTCGACGTGTTGAAGTAGATGACGTCTATAGTCCAAGTGGGAACATATCGAGATCTATCAAGCCTCAATATGTTTTGAATCTAAAACTATAATTTTTTCATAGCACACTTGGGTTTTACTAAGTTGAAAAGAGGTTGAATGCGACGTATATCATCAGTGTGGAAAGGAAGCTCGAGTGCTATGTTTTCTTGTTGCCTGAAGATATCATGGGTAAATATGATGATCTAAAGATAAATAATTAATAACCCATCTCTTAATTCATATTATAGAGGTTTTAAAGTTAAAATAATGAGAGAAATCATTTTATAGACATTTATTTATATTTTCTGAAGTTAAAAACTTTAAAGAATAAATGTATTTTTGAAATGGAAATTAAAACTCTCATTATTTATTATTTCCGATTCTTTAGAATAATAGATAATTAAATTTCGGATCAAATGAAAGAAATTTGGATTAATTTGGAGTTATATTTTGAAAGTAATGAATTTTCTAATTTTAAAGATTTTTCCCGGATTTTTTCAGAATTATTTTTGATTTTTAATGATTAAAAACTAACTAAAAATGGCCAAAAAGTGATTTAATGTTCACGCGGGACCACGTGGATGTGACGTGGCACTCAGGACCACGTGGCAGCTGACGAGACTAAATCGTATGGTCGTTGAATGCACACGACTTAGTGTCAAAACAAAGTCCTAATCTTACCAATTTATGATTAATCAAAGTAATTAACTAGTATAATGGTAATTAAGGGTCGAATCCACGAAGAATTAGGAAAATTTGAGAGATATCTTTGAAATTCGATCAAATCGGACGACGAATTGAGATTAGAAATTGGGCGTTTTAGTATATTAAGAAAGATAACTCAACAATTTCAAATCCACGGAATCAAAAATCAGGTGATTTGGATAAGAAATTGAAGAGAAATCGAAGTTTGAAGTTTAGAGAAAAATTTGTTTCGAAAAACGATTAAAAACCAAAATTTAAACTAAAATTAAACTAATCTACGATGCTAAAAGTAAAATTAACACTAAATGATGATAGATTAAGATGAAATCACGCAACCTAACCCAAAGTAGCTTTCGAAATGATCCAATTAATCGCCGGATGCAAGGCTTTTCATTCCAAATTGACGAAGACAAAAGTTGGAGTTCAAGATGTGATTTCTTCCTTCTCCTTCGATTAAACTTTGAATTTAAATGCTCAATAGAAGCGGAAATGAGTTTCGATCACAAGGAAAGAAACGGCGCGCGAAATGGTTGTGTTTACAAAGAGAATTTGGAGATTGATCACGGGCGCCTTCTTCCGTCGCGAAGAACACATTTTAAAAAAACGAAGATGATCGTCAACCGTTGGATCAGATGCGGTTGATCGCGATGGACGATCGCGATGAGATGCCTCTTCACGAATCGTCATCTCCATCTGTTAGCCATCTGATCGATGATTGATGGTCGAGATTTGATCGGATCGCATGTGTGAGGAAAGACTTCATTTGATCGTATCCCTTGGATCTAAATCCGACGATCGCGATTAAATCAGAGGTCCATCGATCGCGAAAGATCTGGACCGTTATAACTCACGATCAGATGGTGGATCTTGATTCACTTAAAGTCCATTTCAATCACGTGCGTTGATCGTGATTAAATGGTCCTCGTGTCCATTGCATCTACGTCACGGGATCATCGCGATCTTCATCTGGCGATCCACGTTGCTCCACGTGGCCTGAAAATATAGAAAACACAGGGACTTTAGTCCCACACGGAGAAAAAGAGGGAAGAAGACGCGTATATAACATACGCGATTTTAGGGGTATTAATAATTTGTCTCCCTATACACGAGAGACCTATATACATTATATAAATATAAATAACCTCTACGTGTCACATCAGGGCCACGCGTCACCCTCCGCGCCACGTAGGCGCTCGCGCCGATCCACGTGGCGATGTCACGTGTACACGCCCGATTAAACCCCCTTTTTCGTGATTTTTAATTTATTTTAAACATTTAAAAATCAAAATAAAATCTAATTAAATTCAGAAAAATTCCAGAAAAATTCCTAAAAATTGTAAAATTCATAACTTTCAAAATATAACTCCAAATTAATTCAAATTTATTTTTTTGGATTCAGAATTGAATAATCTATCATTGTAAAAGATCAAATTATTAAAATAATAAGAGAATTAATTTATATTAGTTTTATACATTTATGTATCTTATAAAATAAATTCATAAACACACATAAATGTCAATAAAAGTCTTTTCTCTTATATTTTCATCCCTAAAGCATGATTATAATCTTAAATATAATTAGGATTAAAGATTATAATGTTTAATTATACATAATAACCCATAAATTGACGTATTTTAAGATTTAATCATGAATTTACACAAAATGATTGAAATATGCTAAAAAGATGATAACATGCATATATTTGTAATGATTAATGCATTAATTTGCATTAATAACTATGTAATTACATGCATAAATAGCATGTTATCAGCAGCGCCACAATGGCTCACGCGAGCGCCTGCGTGGCGCGGAGGTAACACGTGGCATGCATATCTATATTTACTTGTAATATTAAAGTTTTAGTACATATAAGCATTCCGTATTCGGAATTTAAGCTAACTCTTATAATCGTCACCATTTATATACCGGACCCTTTCTTTTAATTTATTCCGTGTGGGACTAAGTTCCACACGGAAAAAGGGAGGGAGGCTGGGAGAGAGAGGGAGGGAGGGAGGGCGGGAGAGAGAGGGAGGGAGGGAAGGCGGGGAGGCACGACGGCAAGCGCTATATGGCGACGACAACCCTAATCCGATGGCGGATTCCGCCAACCTCGCCGATTACGCCATCTTTCATGCGTTTAATGCAGCGACGTTGAGCCAGGAGCAGGTCCAGCGCCAGAAGATAGCAGAGAACGTGAGCTTGTCGAATTCATCCGGATTTGAGAGCTGGTCCTCCGAGGCCGACAATAACGCCGCTGCAGTGGGATGCAGCGATCGTCGGAGCGGAGAGGCGGATGACGTGGATGGATCAAAGAGGAGGAGGAAGAGCTGGAGAGCAAAGATGAGAGAGTTTGTGGACCAGCAGCTGGAGCGGTTCATGGCGGTGCAGGAAGCTTGGCTAGAGAAGATGCTGACTACGCTGGAGACCAAAGAGAAGGAGAGGATATCGAGAGACGAAGAACGTCAGAAAAGAGAAGCCGCGAGCCTCGAGGAAGAGCACAGATTCTGGGCAAAAGAGCGGGCGTGGATCGAAGCTCCCTCTCTCTCCCTCCCTCTGTCTCTCTCTCCCGCCCTCTCTCTCTCCCTCTCTCCCTCTCTCTCTCGCCCTCTCTGCCTCCCTCTCTCCCTCTCTCTCCCGCCCTCTCTGTCTCCCTCTCTCCCTCTCTCTCCCGCCCTCTCTCTCTCCCTCTCTCCCTCTCTCTCCCTTCCTCCCTCTCTCTCCCGCCCTCCCTCCCGCCCTCCCTCCTGTAGCGGTAGTTACTATAGTACCTACTGAGTTCACGCCTGTTGAGCTCAACGGGCGTTGTCCCTCGTGCGTCACAACTGCGCCACAGGCCAGCCGTCCCGAGTGGCCTCCTGGCCTCCCTCTCTCGTCCCGAGTGAACTCCCTCTCTCGTCCCGAGTGATCTAGATTCAGTTATCGGTCATAACTTTTCATGGTAGTGCGGGTTTATCATCTCTTCGGGTCAGAAGACTAATTGTTCTTCGTCAGCCTAGCACCCAATGACACAAAATATTGAATCCCCCATTCCCCACTCAGCGAGTCATGCCGCCTCCACTCAATCAGCTCGTATTTCTAAAGCAACTCGCGGGTCCCCATTAGTTTCCACTTAATTCCTCTACGAATAATTTCCCCTGCGTGTAATCTTAGCTAAGAAGAGGTAAAAAGATCACACTTTTGGCAACGATATCTAGTGCGGCAAAAAACATCTAACGGTAGCGTCGCAGAGTTCAAGCTCAACGAGGATTGTAATCGCAAAGGTGGAAATCCACGCTTTTATCTACTGCGCAAGTCGTTTGGGAGCAAACACGGATAAGGCATGCGTACTCTTCTCTTCGTCAGGTTCACTCTTCTCTATAAAGGGGGCGCTTCTCCTCCCTCTTCCCCTGCATCTCCACCCTCCCCATCTTCTTTCGTCTCTCTTTGCTCTCGCTCTCACATTGCGCAAACGTATTATCGCGGTCGACTTTCGTTTCTATTCCTCCCTCTAGTTCTGCGCTCTCCTGCGGCAGGAGATGGAGACGGAGAAAGCAGGGAGCAAGATAGAGAAGAAAGAAGAGAGCTGAAGATAGCAGAAGAGCTACTTCGACGTGATGGGAATATGCTGCACTCGGAGGTTCCTCTTGTGGGGGAAGATCCTCAATTCTCTTCCTGGGGTGCTCTCCGTTTCCGTCATCGTCCCTTCCCGAACCGTCATTGTCGTGCACGACAGCTCCCTCGTCTCCCAGATCGACATAGGTACATCAGCATGGGAGGGCGGGAGAGAGAGCGAGGGAGGGAGGGAGGGAGGGCAGGAGAGAGAGGGAGGGAAGGAGGGAGAGAGATGAAGGGAGGGAGGCCGGGAGAGAGACGGAGGGAGGGAGAGAGAGGGAGGGAGGGAGGGAGGCGGGTGACGTGGACACGACGGCTGACGTGGACACGACGCAGGCGCCAACTGGATTTAATTGAAGTCCATGTAAGCGGCTGGGATAGATTGAGGAAAGAGAAAAAAGGTTGGGATAGATGGGGCAAAAAAAAGGTTGGGATAGATTAGGGAAAACTTTAAAAGGTTGGGATAGATGGGGCTATTTACCCATATATATATAGGTAAATAGATAAGTAGGTAGGTTAATTAATAGATAAATGGATATATTAATAGAAAAATAAATCGCTATAATATCATCAATTTTCATCCTTCTCCACACACTATAATCCATATTCAAATCCTACTAGGTTTTCTAATCTTTTGTGACAAGCATTTAATCTCAATATCTAGGCTCCCTGATGATTCGACCCTTACTTTGACAATATACTAAGTGAAAAAAACATAAATATTATTTCATGAAATCCATGCACCGCAACAAGATAAAGTACTATAAAATCAAGCTCACCTATGATACCCACAGACCCTTACAAACTTATATTGTCATTTATCCAAACTCTGAATGGCATGAATAAGTGCCTCACTTGGAACATCGCATCTCCTAAGGACACAAGGCACTGTTGGGAGGCTAACTCTCCTTGACTGTAATCTTTACACTATCAATGTCATTGTCACTATTGTATTGTTCACTCATCATGCTTTGCATTGCCTTCCTCTACAGAAAGAGCCATGGCAGAAGGAACAACAAAGCTCTTCATTGCTGCCTAGGAAAAAAGTTCATGAATTTGGTTGAGGCGTGGGTTTGCGACCTTTATCTTCTTCTTGATGACTAATGACATCCTTTTTATGATATAGGCATTATCAATTGCGATGACACAGTTTGACCAACAAATTGATGATTACAAAAAATTTATGGCCACAAACTCTTGATAGGGCACAAAATACATTTTTGAGGCAAGAGAGAACTCCTTGGGTATCTATACACTAACCTCCATCTTGCTGCTGTCATGGATTCCTCATTCTTTCCAACTATCACCTGAATGCTAAGAAATCCTGGTGATACTGTCACTCTACAATAGCCCAATAAATAGTAATGCCTAGGATTCTAAAACTGTTCTCAATGTCCATGTGTCTATAGTGAGAGACACTCCCTCTTTTTCTTCAAAGATTCACATTACATGATGCTTTGTTGGCTCATACATCTACACTATCCACCACTTGGTGACCTTCACATTAAGAGGGTCATGGTAAGGTTACATGCCATATCGACATTACTCCTCAAATGCAGTGTTGTCGAAGATGTCCTTGGGAGATCCTTTAAAGAATACAAAATGTGCAATTAAGTTTTTGGTCTCCTTCAACGTACGGCCCCTTAATTCATGACGTCTTGGAACTGATCCCTTTTATACACGGACAAAGGCCTCTATGATTCGAGGTTTCTCTCATTGATGCATGTTAACATGGCTTCTCTCCTAGAATAAATGGTTATCAAAATACCTCCAAAAGACATTTATGCTCCAAACAGCTTACCTCTTTATTAAAAGTCTCAAGTTCCCTAGGTTCCTCTTTTGAAAAACAGGGCATACATAATGCTCACCACTAATTGGCACAAAGTACTAGATTATAGCACATTTAATTGTACCTAGGGTGGCTTAAAACAAAAAGTTCATTGGCAGTTGGAAAAAAAGAAATTTTATGAAAAAAATTTGCCTGAAAAAAAGAGAAAAAAATTGAAGGCCTAATTGTCTAAATATAAATACAAAAGTGAATTCTAATTATGCATTGATTCAATTGTTTAACCTTCTACTAATCTATTTATGGCAAGAGATCAACCCAGTTAATGCCAGATCAAGGCTACACCTGAAAAACATCTTGATAAGGATTCAAAGTTCAAGCAAATAATTAGTGCAAAAATAATCAAAATCATCAAGAATCAATTGTGTATCATCAATTTTGTTGTTTCACATGGTTAGAACCAAGTTTTTGAACAAAAAGTAAGATGAACAACAAAGAAGAAAGGACAGGTCTACAAAGAGGAATGTTGTAACCATTTCAAGCCATTGGATCTCCCTTATAAATGGTGTGATAACATAAGTTCAGCTTGTCAATCCCTATTTAGAGGAGGAGAAAGGAGAAAAAAATTATACACAAAGGACGATTATGTTTTCCCATTTTATCTCAATTTGATGGGCTCCTTCATTATACTCCTTTAAAATGGTGAACTAATGGGAGCATGCTAAAAACCCCAGCCCCACAAGTGATATGGTGGACCTTGGTCCACCAATCACGTGCATCCAATCAGATGCACCAGATTATGTGACATCATCCCCATCCTTGTTTAACTTGAAAAGAATATCTAAAATTCGAGTAAATTATAGAAAACTTAAAAAAAAATTATCTAAACTCCACAAAACAACATCTCCTTATGTAAACATCATTTTTGCAAGAAATTTTTACTATTATTCTCCAGATATAATCCTCATTCTCATTTTGACCCGAGATAAAAAAATTAATTATAAAAAAGAGGTATTTGCATTCTACAACAATTGGTTCAACTTGAAAGTTAAACCAAATTATTTATCTTCTTCTCATCTTTCTTCATTTCCTCGTGCACTCAAGCTTTGTAAAAACTGAAAACTAAAGAAAACTAGTTCCAAATGAACCCTAAACGAATGCAAAATGCGCATCTGAGTGAAATGACATGATAAACGTCAAAACATGATGACAAAAATCATATGCATTGAAAATATTTATAATCATGGAAAAGAACAATTTCGTGGGGAGCTCTAGCTCCGGTTTGCTAAATATTCAAATTAAAAGATTAATATTTTTCTTGAAAAATCTAAGCTTTAACTTTTTGACAAATTCATTGATCAGTATCAGATATTGTCGTTCGGTATCAACGGGAACATTGGCGGAGGCTGATATCAGGTCAACTTGTCCCAAGTCCAAGAAAGATAATGGATATGGGATAAAACAGAATTTGTTTGTCAAGATGATGATATCTGCCCCGATACTGGCATCCAATGACAGCAGGCGGTGAGTGACCTGAGTCTCTCTCTCTCTCTGCGTTTCACCTATCTCTCTCCCGGAGTGACTAACCCGTCTTTCTGAGCACACTCAAATGTTGGTAGTAAGCATTTAGTTCGTGTTTCGTGGATTCCCAAAACAAGTTTATGTAAATCACAATGAGTTCCATCGCCTGATTTAGAGATCAAAGAAATTTGTTCATGTGAGTTGGGACCGAATTCTCAAATTATCTCCTTTCGGCTAGACAGAAGGCACGAAAACAACGATGGGACTTCCAACGTTGTGGATTCCGTCAGACCAGGTCAGCTTTCCAAAGAGAAATTCAGAAATCGCTGCATCTCTCGTGGCCTCCGCAGTGACCTTGAACTCCTTCACTTGGCCCACAGCCTTGAATTCTATCGTCTCTGGATCCACCTTCAAGGAGATACCTGGCGGCGGATCCACCAAAGCTCTGTAAGAACCTGGAGAGCCAACGTTCTTCAACCTCCTTGAGACCGTCATTCTCCCAGAAAGTTTCGGCAAGCTGATCGAGGGATAATTGAAGTCCAACAGACTTGGGCGCTTCTTCGGGCAAACGAACTTCTTGGAGAAGACTGCAAGCCGGCTAGAGTTGTATCCGATGGCGCAGAGAAACCCGAGATAGTCCTGCTCCGTGAGGTCGTAGACCAAGCCAGGGTCCATAGCGAGGTTCGGGCGAGGGTGCCCGGCGCCATAGCTCAAGGCGTTAGCAGCCTCCAGTGAAGTATCCTGTATGGGTTTTCCCAGATTGTCCTTCGTCGTTGCTGTAGGAGATGAAACAAAAATGATGTTCAAGTCATAGAAGCAGACGACTGTAATTGGGAGCTTGCCTGTGGTCATAATCGCAGATCTGATCGCCGCGGGGCTCCATTTAGGATAGAGAGTCTTGAGCAGGCCGACGATTCCTGATACATGAGGGCAAGACATGGATGTTCCCGATTCCGTGACGTAAGCCAATCGACGCTTGTCGACACGTAGGCCCGTCGGAGCGCTCGCTTCTGAGTAGGCGGCAATGACGCTTACCCCTGGCGCCGTTATGTCCGGCTAAACCCAAATGGAAATGTAACGTAGGTAAATAATCATTATTGTAAAGATGGGTGTTGAATGAGGACCTTGAGGATCTCTGCCGTGATATTGTTGGGGCCCCGAGACGAGAAGGCAGCCATGACAGGGGCTGGTCTGATGTTCGTCGCAGTTTTAGGGAATGTGATGGTAGCTACTGGACTGCTGCATTTAGAAATTTACCATCTTTAGGAATGTTTACTCAACGGGTACAATCTTGCTCAGGATTAGGTTTCCGAGATGTTTGCTCACCTGGAGGCGTTAATATAGTCATACAAAGGGAGGCTGTCCTTGTAAGTGATGTGAACGGCGGGGAGCAAGTGAGCATCAGCGATTAGCTCATTAGCCTGAGACAGTGCGTTTGAGAGTATCATCCCTGCGCCTCCTGCGATAAACACCGTTGCTCCCTTCTCCACTCTCGGGTTGACTCCTCGCCGACAGGCGACGATCTTGCCCTTAATCTTCTTCGGGTCCAGAGATCCCGGGAAGCATAGCTGCCTGCAAGAACAAGGCTTCTTCCTTGCCTGTAAGAAAAGTAGAAGACGACTGACGGAAAGCGTAAGAAAATAGAAGGTTACGCAGCAGTGACGTTCGCGTTCGCAGCTCTTGCGGAGGTGGAGCTGATGAGAGGAAGCAGGCCCTTTGGCTTAATCCCAATCGACGACAAGCTCTGGCCCTGATCGAAAGAAAACCATGGCAATTTCAGATTTTAGCTGCCCGAAGGAAGAATAATATAAGTAATAATTATTATTATTAATTTAATTTGACTAATAAAACGACAAAGAAAACGAGGAATAATAAATAATTTTAGAAGAAAAGACGGAGGAACAATAATATTCATTATTACACGAGTAAAGGTAAATATCATTATAGCAAAAAAATAATGACAAAAAATAATGATAATAAAAATAATAAGATGACGATGATGATGATGAAGATAAGAACCTGGAGGCGTTTTCCATTTCCCAGTACGGCAGCGGCGGGGAAGCCCCGGTCCATGGTGCTGGCCCCGATAGTGAAAATCCACGGCGCGAGGTTCGACACAGTCTTCGGAGACGGACCGTCGTTCCCCCCAGAGCAAACTACTGTGATGCCATTCTTCACGGCGAGAAAGCTTCCCACGGCGATAGGGTCGGCGTAATAATCGACAGGGCTTCCTCCAATAGAGAGAGAGAGAACGTCGACGCCGTCGTGAATTGCCGCGTCAAGTGCAGCTACGATGTCAGCGTCGTAGCAGCTACCGCCGGCGGCAGGATCCCAGCAGACCTTGTACGCTGAAACCCTTGCTCTCGGCGAGCCGCCTTTCGCCGTGCCGTTCCCGAAACCCAAAACACTGACACCGGGGACGAAGTTCCCACCTGCCGTTGACAACGTGTGGGTTCCATGCCCGTCGGTGTCCCGTGGACTGTTGAACCGGCTGGAGATTCCCCCCACTGCTGCCGCGTACCCCTTGTTGAAGTATCTGGCTCCGATCAACTTCCTGAAGCGATATAATAAGAGTCAGAATTGACTTTTGTAATGAACACTAAAGTCAACGACCTGTTACAGGAGAAGGTGCGGTCAACGCCGGAGTCACAGATCCCCTTCCACCTCTCGGGGATCGGACCGTAGCCCTCGTCGTCGAAGCTGGCGGACTCAGGCCACACTCCTGCAGCCGAGAAACGTCCATTAGAGTTAGACTTTAGAGCGAGATTAATAGACAGAAAGTGAGAGCGAGAACCAGTGTCAAGATTCCCGATGATGGTGTCCTCGCCGAATCTGGCCTTCGTCCAAAGAGAGTTTGCAGAGACTGCTCCTCCATTCTCAAGCCCGAGGAAGTTCCAAGAGCGCGTAGTGTGCAACTGGCGTGCTCTGTTTGGGAACACCGCCTTCACCGCCGGCGACTCTGCGAAAAAAAAACAGAGAGAAGTCAGCGCAAGAGGTTAAAAAAAGGACAAGAGAGAGAAGAATCTAGAGAGAGGACTACTCGAGATCACTGCGACTTCGTCTTCGTCAAGCATTGCGGCGAACCCATTGATGACTCTCGAGTAGGAGTAGAAGATCGCTTCCCGGGCGATCTCTTGACTGAAACAACCGTTTTAGCAACTCCTTCGGTTGGATCTTACAGGAGAAAATGCTTCTCTTACCCCCCGAGAAAAGACCCCAGGAATTCACGGTGGGCCGCCGCCATCTCCTCCGTCCTCAACAAAGAGGTTTCTTCGTCAGCGTCCATGTACACGACGTAGGACTGCAGAAAATTTAAGCAGTAGAGTAGAGAGAGAAAGAGAAAAAGTCAGATTCCGACCGAAACAAGGAACAAGAAAGGGAGGGAGAGATTCAGGCCTCTTTGATAGCAGATGCGGGCGTCGGCGATACGATGAAGAGAAGCAACAGGACAGATAGAGGAATTTTCTTGGAGAAACCCATCGTCGAATCTCGCCTCCTTTCCGCTCCTGCTCTTCCGCTGTTTCTATCTCACACAGTCTTATCTCACTTTAGAAGAATGAGAGAAACAAGGGATTACTTTGATCAGGATTCTTTCTCCGTTCCCGCAACGCAATTAGCCTCTCGGGGACCGAAATAATAAAAGATGGCGGCGGACCCATTTGCGTTTAGTAGCTGACACTGACCGCCGACTAATCTCCAAGTTTCTAACTGTCAACTCTATTAGTCTAGATGATTATTAAAATCTCTGGCTTATCATGCCGTCCCATCTACGAATTCGTCAATAATCCTTAACAGCCTGCGGCAATCCCCGGGAGATTTGGGAAAGAGATTCGAGAGAGAGAAAGAGAGAGAGAGAGAGAGAGAGTTAGACGAAGAGAGCGAGAAAGAGATAGTGGTCAAGCAATCAAGATCTCTTGACTACGGGGTGTGAACACCAAGGGCTTAATCGCCAGTCAAACCATCGACGGCGTGCCTTGCCGGAGACGACGAAGAACGTGACCGCACATGGAAACGGCATTATTGTAAGCCAGCTGGCCTAATAAAAATAACACGTAAATAGAAAAATAGATACATAGAAAGATAGATATTTATATATAGACAAATGGATAGATAAATTGATAGATAAATATATATAGATACGTGAATAGTGTTTCTCATGACCTTGGCCCCTTAAGTGGAGCATAATTTTTTTTTGCTCCATCAGATTGCTATGATTCTAATCCACCGAGGAAACACAACATGCTTCATAATTTTTGGCTACATTATAGAAATCAATTAATATCACAATATAAATCACTCAAAATATTGTTCTACCCTTTCCTCACTTTTTCTCTCGATCCCCTCATGTCCCTATCTCCCTTGTCGTTGTCACTACCTACTAATATGTTGACGAAGTGAATCTGCAAGGTCGTCGAAAACACGTAGACATACGTCAAAACATTGACGAAACTCACCATTTTAGATAAATAATCACGAATTAAATAGTATAGAGGAGAATAAGGGTCGAATCCATAGATAATTAAGGCATTTTTATATATTCTTTGAAATTTGATCAAATTGGATGATGAATAGAGGTAGACAATTAGGGATTTTGATAGATTTAGAAAGAGAACTCAAAGACAAATGCACAGAACCAAAAATCACTTGATTTGGATCAAGATTCGCGGAGAAATCAAAGAGAGAATTAGGTAAAATTTCTGAATGCGAAGAGAGAGAAAACTAAAATTAAATCTAAAATTAATCTAATGTACAATTCTAATTACAATTTAATGATACATGATGAAAGATTAAGACGAAACACATAATCTAACTCGAGATAGTGATCAAAATGATCCAATTGATCGTTGGATCAAAGGCTTTTCATTTTTTGATTTCAAAGACAATCGTCATCATTCAAGAGGCGAATTCTCCTTATTCTCTCAACGAAATCTCACTTTCAATCACTTCGTCAACGCGGAAATGAGTGTAGAAGAAGAAAGCATGAGATTTAATGATGGTGTTGTCTAGACCATTTGATTACTCGAAACCATCTCAGAATGATTTACATCGTCGAAGAACATGTCAATTTACAAGGAGAATTGGGCGTACCCGCCGGATCGGTGTTTTAATCTTTGATCAACGGCTCTAATAAAACACATATTGACGAGACGAAACCGCGAGGTCATCGATTTCACACGGTCTCGTGTCAAAAATAATTCCAAACTTACCAATTTCATGAAATTAACTCGAATTGAGGGGCATAATAGTAAATAAGGGTCGAATCCATGGGCAAATAAGGAAATTTATGATGATTTCTTCGAAATTGATCAAATCGGACGATGTATTTGTTAAAGCCTCTCCTATTGGGCTAAGGCCCATTCTTCTCTCTCCTATCTCCTCTCCCTTCTCTCTCTTCTTTTCTATATATTTCTCCTCACGCATGTATACATCACATCAAACCCTAGCCGTCGGGGATTATCGTTTTTTGTCTTACCTATTCATCATCTTCTTCCTCTTCTCTCCTCACTTTTGACATGGTATCAGAGCCACGGTTAGAGAGGAGAGAGCTGCCTTGCGACGCCTTCCCTTGCGCCGCCTGACCCTGCGACGTCGCCCTGCCGCAACGCCTTGCGCCCCCGCCCTGCGAACCTGACTCTGCGACGCCGCCCTGCTGCAACGCCGTGCGACGCCGCCCTGCTGCCCTACCTCCGCCGCCCTGCTGCCCTACCTCCGACGCGGAAGATCTCCCTGCCCTGACGATTCGTCTTCCACGAGACGCGACGATCTGTCTTCTGCCGAGACGCGATTCCACGAGACGCTGCCGAGACGTCTTCTGCCGAGACGCGACGATCTGTCTTCTGCCTAGACGCGATTCCACGGGACGCTGCCGAGACGTCTTCTGCCGAGACGTTTTCCCGGATTCCACGAGACGCTGACGATCCGACTTCCCCGGAGCTCTTTCATTTTTCGCCGGCGATCCACCTGCGTTCCGCCTTCTGCCTGCGTTTCACGTGACACTGAAAGTATCTCCAATAGATCTGGTTTCACGTTCCGACGATCCGTCTGCGTTTCACGTTTCACGGCGATCCGTTTCACGTGACTGTCTATCTCCAGGGTGCCTCTCCACGTGACTCTAATCTGAGTTCGGAAATACCTCCCGTCGCCACACCTCTTTGCCGCTTACTCATCTGCGCCGATACATCTGCGCCGCCGGTTCCACTCCTCTCCACATGGCCGACACTACTGCCGCATCGTCATCTTCGGATGTTGCTCAGCCCTCTCAGCCTGCAGAGTTGCCCCGGCAATCCGGGAAACACTCGATTGTGAGTGCACTGGCCAAGCCCGCTTACACATTCGATGGGTCCAATTATGGGCCATGGAGATGCGCCTTCCTCGAGTTTCTCAACGCACATGGTCTTCGGCATCACTTGACTGATTCCTCGCCAAAGGAATCGGACCCAACATACTCGGAATGGAGCAGACTGGAGTCTGCGGTATGTTCTTGGCTTATCTCTAGTGTAGCGACGCAGATCATGGAGCCGCTCAGCATGACCCGTCCTGCACGCGCTCTATGGCTCAAGTTGGAGACGATGTACGCCAACAAGAGCAACGTGAGCCGGACAGTTCGTCTATATGAGGAGTTATTTGCATGTCGCCAGGGCACCCGAACTCTCCAGACTTACTATGGAGCGGTCGATGCCATCTTTACCAACCTCGAGCTCTATCAGCCACTGGTCCTGGATCTCGACACGCTGAGACGGTATCGCGATGAGCTCCGTGCGGGAGCATTTCTTAGCGGGCTACGTCCCGAGTTGGCAGATATGATTCGGGGTCAGGTGCTCGGGGGATCCCGGGTGTTACCCACCGAGGAGATCTTTGCAGCCGCCCTTCGAGTGCAGGACAGCTTGCCCGTTTCCCAGTCCTCACAGCCCACCGAGACTTCCACACTCATCGCATCAGTCGGGGCTCCTAGGGCATCTGGGAAGAGTGCACCTTCCGGGAGGACCCGGAACTCCTATCCATCCTGCAAGTATTGCGGGAAGACGACTCACCCATCAGAGAAGTGCTGGAAGGAGTTTGGGAAGCCTGCCTGGGCTATGGCTGCTGCTGGAGGCAAGCCATCTTCGACTATGTCCCCGGCGGACGGATCATCCTCGACTACTCCCTCGGCTGCGGGAACAGTCAGCCTCACCTTATCTCCCTCGGAGCTGGCCTATATTCAGGCATCACGAGCCTCCTCACTTTGTCCGCTCACGGCTCCATCGGCCAGTCTTGCGGCACTGACGAGCAGCTTGGTGTCCTATGCAGGCGGACGGGGATCGTCTCCAGGTACGCCGTCTATCTCAACTCCTCATACTACTTCTTGGATTATTGACTCGGGGGCTTCTTCCCACATGACCGGCCTTTCCACTATCCTCACCTCTTATCGACCTGAAACATCCATTCCTGACGTCCGTATTGCTGACGGACGTTCCTGTCCCGTGCTTGGCTCCGGCCAGTCTAGTGCTACTTCGTCCCTACCTCTACAGAATGTCCTATACATTCCGGGATTTCCTGCGAATCTGTTGTCTATCAGTGCGATCACTAAAGCCCTTCACTGCGGTGTGTTTTTCTATCCTCATCACTGCGTCTTCCAGGATCTAGACACGGGCCGGAGGATTGGACTGGGCCGTGAGAACGGCCGTGGCATCTACGAGCTGGTGGCTGACTCTCCATCTACGGGACTTCAAGCCCTTTTTGCATTATCTACTTTTTCTAGCTCCCTTCATGACTCTTTTTTGTGGCACTGCCGCTTGGGGCATCCTAGTTTTGTCAAACTTAAAGAAACTCTACCTTGGTTAACCTTATCTGAGTTTCATTGTGAGTCTTGTGTGAAATGTCCCAATAGGGCGGTGGTGTAACCTAAGAGGGGGGGTGAATTAGGTTATACGTTAATTTTAATTGTTATTCTCTACTTTTTATGTTTACTAAGATTCGTTGGTTAATCACTCACTTCTTGTCCTCTTGATGCACCGAATATTATTATACTGGTTGGGGGACCTAATGTCCCTTAATCCAGTCCCGAGTACTATAGACTCGGAGCCTCCTCCTCACCAAATGAAACCTAATCCTCTCACCACTCAAAGGGTGAAGGACAATGTTCAAATACAAGGTTTTAGATTTGCCCCCTACGGCAAACCTAACACTCACCTTTACCTGTCCCTACGGCACTACCCACTAGGCCTCGACCTCCTCGGCTCCTAGACGCCCTGACTCCCTCAGGCCGATCTCCACGCGATCGCTCGTCCCTTCACGCCTTGTCGTGCCTCTTCCGCTAGTACCGCCGACCACCGGTAAAATGAGACCTCGTCTTCCGGCTTCACTCGGTCTTCTCGCTCTCGAAGTCTTGACTCCTTCTTGTCTCAACAAATGAGACCTTCTCGTCCTCTGCGTGTGTGTGTGAATATGTAGATGTGTATCTAAACAATGCTACCTAAATGAGTGACTCTCCTGACTAATAATAACTTTTACGCTAAAGTTGACCCCTTTCTAACGAGTTGACTTTCTTGATTCTAGTTGACTTTGATTAAACTTTGACCTACAGTTGACTTTTCAGAGTTCTGATGACTCTAAGTTGACTAATAAACTAGAGTTGACTTTCTGCTAAAGTTGACCTTTTCTGACAGAGTTGACTTTCTGACTTCGGTTGACTCAAGGTTGACTTTTGACCTAGAGTTGACTTTCTGACTTCTGTTGACTCAGGGTTGACTTTTGACCTAGAGTTGACTTTCTGACACAGGGTTGACTTTTGACCTAATTAGGGTTGACTTGACTGACTAGGGTTGACTTGACCTAAGGTTGAGTTACGAGGTAATAGATTTGACTTCGACTTATACTAAGTTTGAGTTGACTTTTTCGAGTTACTGTGAGCTCTAAGTTGACTAACAAACTAGAGTTGACTTTTCGACTAAATTGACTTTTCGACTTGAGTTGACTTCGATGACTCTAGCTCTCGAGTTGACTTCTATTGAATGATGGTTGACTTTGACCGCTAAGGGTGACTTGATCTAAAGAAGACCTCTGGTTGACTCTCTTCTAAGATCTTCACGATTCAGAGTAAATCAAGTTATTTACTTAACGAACAGTAGAAGAGTATTGGTGAGTCGAGATGTGGTAAATGCTGAAATCAAATTAAATGGCTCACAAAGTAGGAATTAAACGGTTAAATTAATAGGTCGAGCAAGGTAGAGTAGTACTTACTTGAACACGTCAATCTATTTACACTGATTTAAATCACGATCAACTTCACGGTGAGATTTAATGCAATTAACTCAATAGATTAATCAAATAAATAAAGCGAGTAAGGATATTTAATACTTACTTGAACTCTGTCAAGTTATACGAGCAGATCAAATCACAGCCAACTCCACGGTAAGATTTAAAGCATTTAATTCAATAAAGTAATGAAGTAAAGAGACTAAGTGAATAAGATACAACTGACACTATTGTTGACTCTAGAAATTATGTATGACTAACAGATGTTAATGGAGATTTCAAGAGTAGTATTCAACACAGAATATCAAGGAGCGTAATGTGATTATGACTGTGCAGAATTAAAGCTAAATCAAGATTCGTAAACTGCTGTCACAAATAAACTTGAGAGATATGTTTTTTTATTTATTCCAACAGAATATTTAGAAGGCTGATGATATTTGCTATGATATGCAGAAGACTAATTCATCCTACTGGAATGACATGAATGGATAGCAGTGAGTAAAATCAATTCCACAACAAATATTCAACTTAAATGACTGCAATTTACCCAAGGTGTGCAATGAATAATAACTTAGATAACTGGCATGAAAATGACAAGATAAACACACAATCCTAACTGAAAATAATAAAATGCGTTTGTGATTAGAAAGGGATAGATGTCAGAGATAAATAGGAGTTGGATTTCTATCTATGTTAAAGAAGCTAATCGATTTGACAATGAGCTCGAGTCCGAGCACTATATCAATCTGAAAATGAGCTCGGTACAACGATTACAGCAATCTGAAAGCTGAACTTTAATTCAAGGTTGATAAATTCGAGTGCAACATTAAATAACGAGTTATTAAAGATATTTAAGGGCTAGTGTAAAAGATTGAGAAATAAAATAGATAATATAGCTTTGATCACTTTGCAGCTCTATCAATTTACGTTGGTAGAAATCAATTTTACGAGATAAACAAACAAGTTCTATTACCTTGTGGAATCAACAAAGAATCAAATTTAAATGTTGTACGACGAATTAGAATGATTCTAGACAATTCTAATGCAGCTAACGAGAGCGGTGAATATAGTTTCAAACTATGAGAGTGATGAGCTATTAGAAATGCTTGATAGGTCTCAACTAGTGATAATCTATCACTGCACTTAGAGATTGGATAAATGAATTTAAGAGAGAATCACACGGAACAAATAGTATTACAAAAACTAGATTAGCAGCGTAATCGGAGTTGGGACGAGTGATAACAGAGTGAATGAGTGAAACACAAAATCCGAGAAAAAGAAAA
This sequence comes from Lemna minuta, assembly GCA_024174645.1. Lineage (NCBI taxonomy): Eukaryota > Viridiplantae > Streptophyta > Magnoliopsida > Alismatales > Araceae > Lemna > Lemna minuta. Next base: position 12,122,226 of record CM044102.1, on the reverse strand, counting down.
ATCGGGGCGGAGATGGGCAGAAATGGGCGGAATGATGCACGAGAAGATGCTAATAAGGAAAAATGAGATACGGAAGAGATTGATGAGGACTATATGGAACTCTGTCAAGGCAACGATGGCTACTATGTTTAGATTTATTGAAGGATAGTGATCGAAGGAAGATAAAGCTGAAGTTTTCTAACGCAGAATGTCGAAGATGACTCCGCACGACGATGTCATTAGATTGTAGGAGGAAAGTTCTTCGTCACGCGCCGTGAAGGATGAGCACGACACGAAGGCTGAGTTTTCTTCTTGATCAAGATCACGAGCGAGAGAGATTTTTCGAGTGCTTCGGGTTTCTTTTTCACTTTCGCCTCTTCTTTCCTCACGAGATTTTCAAACCCTAATCCTCTTATAATACTTAGGAGAAATAATCACAATAATACCCTCAAGGTATTAAAGATATGTAGAATAAAGCTGTGTATATTGATGAAAGTGGGCAAATGGGTAAATTAGAGATGATCATACAACTAGAGGCATATAACTGATGATGTGATATAACTCATAGGCATAATGTTTCTTTGACTATATGAATAGCAATGTGAATGAGGAGGATAGTTTTTATTTTCTTGAAATCAAATTCATCCAAACACCTCAAATAAACATTACTAAATTGGTCCAAAATGATCAAGGAAGAAATAATGTAGTAATGATAAAAATTAATAACAAGATGACAATGGCAATTTAAGATGAAATGCTTACATCAAAACTAGTGCTCTAACATTGTGAACTTGGGAAGCACCGTAGATCGTCGTATCCATTGCGCACTGGTCCACCTACCCATCGCCCATTTGACTTGGTCCACTGTGACGTTTGGGGTCCGGCCCCGCATTCATCGCCTACGGAGGAAAAATACTACATGGTGTTCGTTGATGACTATACACGGGCGAGTTGGACATATATCCTGAAGAGTCGCAAGGAGGTACTTTCTCGTGTCCAGCACTTTCTACTTGAGATTATTACCCAGTATGCGACACTGGTCAAAGTTCTCCGCACGGACAATGCGCTTGAGTTTACTCGAAGGCCATTGAGGACCTCTGTTTGGCTCATGGCATCGTTCATCGGACTACTGCCCGTATACATCGCAGCGAGACGGGGTGGCGGAGCGGAAGCATCGACACCTCTGGACATGGTGCGCACCTTTGCTGCTTGCTATGAGAGTCCCTCGGTATCTCGGTGTGAAGCTGCTCGACTGCTACCTACAGTGAACCGTCTTCCATCTGCTGCTCTTGGAGGTGCTATCCCCCTTCGGCGCTTGACTCCTCTGCGGATATCTTCTCATTACCCCCTCGAGTGTTTGGCTGCCTTTGCCTTTGTCCGAGGATCACACCCCAGGCCTCTCAAGCTAGCTCCTCGTGCCCAAAAGGGTGTGTTCGTTGGTTACTCTCGGACTCAGAAGGGATACCGTGTGTACTTCCCCGATCGGCACCAGTACGTTACTTCGGCAAATGTGACCTTCCATGAGGATGTTCCCTATTTTCCCTCTACTCAGTCTGCCGAGGATCTCTCCCCTCCATCCCTCCTGTCCTCGGTCTCTGCTACTCCTGTTACCGATCTCCCCATCCCCGTCCCGATTTCTTTGCCTGAGGCGTCACCCTCTACGGCATCCCTCGAATCCGATCCCTCCTCTGAGCCAGAACCTCCTCCCTTGCCGCCATCTCCTGCTCCGGCCACATTGTCACCCCCCCCCCTCACCACCGCCTCCCGTTTCCGACCTTGATCTTCCCATCGCTCTTCGCAAGGGCACTCGCCAGTGCACGCACTATCCTATCGCCCATCATGTCTCTCCTGCCCGCCTTTCTCCTTCCTATCAGTCCTTTGCCCTTACCGTTCTACGCAGTCAATTCCCAAGTCGTATCTTGAGGCGTTGCAGTGCAGGCGTGGAAAGCGGCGATGGATGTGGAGTCTGCGGCCTTCCTCCCGGCGGGAGACACTGGGCGTTGGTTCCTCGGCTGTTGATGCCAACGTTGTCTCCTGCAAGTGGGTGTACTCCCTCAAGTACAACCCTGATGGCTCCATCGCGCGCTACAAGGCGCGTCTCGTGGCTCGTGGCTTCTCTCAAGCCTATGGTCTTGACTATCATGAGACTTTCTCACCTGTGGCGCGCCTCAGCTCCATCCGTGTCCTCTTCTCCATTGCTCTGGACCAGTCCTGGCCGCTTCATCAGCTAGATGTGTCCAATGCCTTTCTTTACGGAGACCTTGATGAGCAGGTATTCATGGAGCAACCGCCTGGGTATGTTGCTCAGGGGGAGTCAGTGCGAGGTGTGTCTCCTCAAGAAGAGCGATCTATGGGCTGAAGCAAAAGCCCGCGTGCGTGGTTTCACAAGTTCTCGCAGCTGCTCTTTGCGTATGGCTTTGTCTCTACGTATCTCGATCCGATTGTCATGCGGAAACACACCCGCATGGATGTGTTATCATGGCTGTGTATGTGGATGACATCATCATCACTGGTAGTGACGACGTAGAGGTGGTTGCGACCAAGGCTTATACGGCTCAGCACTTCGTCACACGCGATCTGTCTTCCCCAGGTACTTTCTTGGACTTGAGATTGCTTACAGTCGAGGGGCGAGATGTCCATTTGTCAGCGGAGTACGTCTTTGGATCTCTTTTGGAGGAGACGGGGATGCTGGGGTGCAAGCCGGCCTCCTCACCTATGGAGCAGAATGTGGACTGGTGGGACAATGCTACCGCCCTTATTGAGGATGCAGGCATCTATCGCCGACTTGTGGGGAAATTGATCTACCTCACCGTGACTCGTCCGGACATCTCCTATGCGGTTAGTATCTTGAGTCAGTTTATGCAGGCTCCTCGCACTATTCATCTGGAGGGTGTTTATCGGCTTCTGGCGTACCTTAAGAGAGCTCCGGGGAAGGGCCTCTTGTATCGGCGACAGGGTCATCTACACATTGAGGCCTACTCTGATTCTGGGTTCGCCGGTGACAAGGAGGATCGGAAGTCACTGACGGCTCGTTTTTGTGCGTCGTTAAAACACAAATACGATGGTCAAACAAAATTTATAAAACCGAACTCACAAAGACAAGATAGAATAATCAAGTACTGGGTAAGTATCGGGTCGATCCACAGAGAGCAGGGTTGACTTTAATCGCAGAGTTGACTTGGTCAAACTTAGGTTTAAAAGGAGATTTAAATAAGAGAAAATAATATTTAAGATATGGAAATGATATAAATAAGGTAAATAAGAAGTTTTTAAGAATTGAAATCTCGGATTTGACAGAGAAAAGTCAAAAGTCAAAGTCAAAGCGTTGACTTTGACCAGCAGTAGGTGTTCTGCAAAATCAGAGAACCAGACTAAGTCAGAAGATTACGAAATTTAGATATTTGGAAACTAGAGAGAAAATGGAATTTATTGATATAAGTTTTGTAATTTTTTTGGATAAGAAATGGATTTATTATGAATTATTGAAAAATCAATGATCAGAAAATCCCCGAAATGAACACCTCAGAGGAAATCTTCAAATTGAATGACCAAATGAAATCCAAATCTTGCAATTTATATGTTAATAGAAAGCTAAGAACCAGAGGAATCCAACAAGACCGAAATTATCAAATTCTGATTTGCCAATGAAAAGTAATTGACCCCGAAAGTCAACGTTTGACTTCTGATGAAAGAGGAACAGTCCGTGGTCAAACGTTAAATTGAAGGGGCAAATGAACTCAGAATTTGATGAAATTTCTATCCACGGAAAGCTGATGAAAAAGAGGAATCCAATGAAACCAAAAATCAAGTGATTTGGAATTATAATCAGAGAGATATCCTATTTTCAAAATCAGCGACTTTTCGGACTGAAATTTGGGGAAAATGAAGAACACTATGAACTAATTTGCAAAATTAAACTTCTAAATCTAATAAAAACTCAAATTACCTCTTGATAATCGATCGAATCTCACTACTAACCCGATTGCCACGAGAATTGAGCTCCAATTTGCGCGAATTGGAGTGAATTTGCTCGGATCCTTTCTCACGGACTTTCGGAATTCAAGGGGAAAATTCGATGAAATCAAGGAGGAATTCGCGATCAATCCCGCTCCAATCCCTTCGGAATCGAGTCTAAACGCGGGGAATCACGATGAACTTAAGATCTTCCTCGAAATTCGCTTAATTCCTTCACGAATCGATCAAAAGTTGAAGAACAAAGAAGGGTATACATGAGTTTTTAAAGGGAGAATTAGGCCCGAAATCGTGGGTGATGGAGCGGGTCGTGGACGCGGATTTGCAGCGTCAAGGGAGCGGTTTTACTTGAGCGATGTTGAGGCTTCACATTCGGGCCGAGTGGCTTGAAATTGTCTTCAATTTCGCTCCGAAATAGCCGTCCATTTGGCCACGATCGGGCCACGATCGCGCCGCGATCGGACCACGATCATGGCTCGATCCACGATCACTAGCTCCCAATGGAGACTTCCAAAGCTTGGGGAGATGATTCCGTCCTCCAGGAATCACGATCGCGGCTCGATCGCGCCGCGATCGCGGTCCGATCGGGCCGCGATCGTGGAGTTCTTCCACTAGCCTTCCGCGCCGTCCGATCGCATCTCAGGTGAGCGAACGATTGGGATTAATCCGATCCCGTATACCCCGATCGTAGATCACGTTCACCGCCAGCCGTCTGATATTTATCGCCTTTGATTGCATTGCAGCAGCCGTCTGATGGAGATCTATCGCCCTTCACTTTGATGCCGATCGCGCGGTCCTCGGGTCGCCACGTGGCGCGAGGTAAGACGTCCGATGCACGCCACTTAAGTGTTTTTTTTTTAGCACGTGTCTTGATCTATGATCGCGTGGACTCCGGTCCACGCGATCCACGCTCTCGATCAACGCCGGCTGGATCCGACGTCCCTTGTGCGTCCACGTGGCCTGCAAAAGAAAGACCCGTGTGGGACTATGTCCCACACGGAAGAAAACAAATTTCTTCGCCCCTATAAATTAGGGGGCGGTTAACGCCTATTGCGTTACCGCCCCAAATAACTTACCAGGGCCCACTAACCCGTGGGCTCTCCACATGCGAACCCCCTCCTGCCGCCACGTGGCGCCCCACCTGGGCGCCCACGTGGGACCGTCCGCGTGGCCTCCTGCCACGCGTCAGCGCCACCTGCGCCCCGCGCGGGCCACACGCGCCCTGCCACGTGGCCTCAGCGCCACGTCGTAACGGCGCGGTGGACCCGCGCGCCACGTCAGCCCGTCGCCTGGGCCCGGTCGCCACGTCAGCTCCGCTCGCCACGTCAGCCGCAGGTAAGATTCCCTTTTTCACGATTTTCACTTAAAAAGAACTTAAAAATTCAATTAAAAATCAAATAAAAATAGGAAAAATCAGATTAAACTTCAGAAATTCATAATTTAAAATATACAACTCCTTTTTAATTGAAATTTTCTCCATTGGATCATAAATTCTTTCCTTTTTAATATTATGACATTTAAAATATGTTTTCAAAAAGGAAATAAGGATGAATTAAAATTTTATTAAATAAGTTCTAATTAAACATTCTAAATCATAAATTCATCCTAAAATCATCCTTCCAAACATTTACTAAAGTCAAAACTCATTTAATAATAGAGATTAACTTCTCTTAATCTAAACAAAAGATTAATCATATCTGAAGCATGAAATTATCTCTAATTTATGCATAAATATCAACTTTAGTGAAATGACATGCCAATGGAGAAAATTCCTAAAAAGTATGATAACATGCATCATATTCACATAAAATAAGCATGAATATGAGTTAATTAGGGTAAGAATTCAGGTTATAAATGCATGTTATCAGTCACATGGTGGCTATGCCACCTATGTTGGAGGTAACCTGGTCACGTGGCGCTCTCAGAAGCAATCTATCGTGTCTCGCTCTAGTGCCGAAGCCGAGTATCGGGCCATGGCGGATACCACGGCTGAGATGCTGTGGCTACGCTCCTTTCTCACTGAGCTCGGGTTCCCACCAGAAGGTCCTATGCCGATGTACTGCGACAACATAGCTGCTACCTTCATCGCCAGTAATGCGACGTTTCATATGAGGACGAAGCATATTGAGATCGACTGCCACTTCATACGATAGTACGTTGTTAACGGTACTATCTGTACCCCACACGTTGCTTCCGCACATCAGTTGGCAGACATCTTTACTAAGGCCCTACCAGGCCCTGCATATGAGACCATCGGATCCAAGCTGGGCATGTTTGACCTTCATGCTCCAGCTTGAGGGGGAGTGTTAAAGCCTCTCCTATTGAGCTAAGGCCCATTCTTCTCTCTCCTATCTCCTCTCCCTTCTCTCTCTTCTTTTCTATATATTTCTCCTCACGCATGTATACATCACATCAAACCCTAGCCGTCGGGGATTATCGTTTTTTGTCTTACCTATTCATCGTCTTCTTCCTCTTCTCTCCTCACTTTTGACAGTATTGATGATAGAAATTGGGGAAATGGTAATTTATGAAAGAGAACTTCAAATCGTATCCACGGAATCAAAAATCATTGAATTTGATCTTGATTTTGCGGAGAAATTGAACATCAAAGTAGAGAGAAAATTCCGAAATTGTGAAGAGCGAAATTAACAAAAATTAATTAAAATTGATCCTTAAATCCTAATCTAAATCAAAATTAAATGTGAATGGATGATAGATTAGCAAAAACCAACTCTAATAACCCAAGATTGCGATCAAATTAACACGATTAATCCTCTTAATCGTCGAAAACGTGAAGAACGCGATCGTGGAGTTCAAGCTTCAATTTCTCCTTCGTCTCTCAACCAAATCTTTATTTCAAGCTTTCCGTGGATGCGGAAATGAGTGTAGAAGAGGATGGAATCGAGAGATTCGAGAAGGGAGGTGTCTAAATAGATCAATTGGATTGATTTCTAACTCGAATGCTTATAAATCAGAAGAACATGCCCTTTTATAAGTTATTTGGGCGTAACCGTACAATCGAAACGATCGACGGTTATGATGAAACGGTCCATCGTGGACCGTTTCGGTTAAGTCATAGCCGTCGGATCTTGATGGATGGTCAAGATGTGCCGCGTGGATAAGCGTTATAAAACACGTGAGATCGTGGCCGTTAGATCGTGGCCGTTAGATCGCGATCCGACGATCAAGATGCTCCCCAGCGCGTTTAATCTGAGCCGTTATAACCCCTTCCTTAAAGCACATGCGTTTGATGGGCTCCGGTGGAGTGCGAGTACATCCAATCGATGCGCCATGATCCGCGCTCCATCCGATCCGACGCTCCTCGTTCGGCCACATGTCCTGCACACGAAAAATCCGTGTGGAACTTAGTCCCACACGGAGAAAATTAAAGAAGAGAAATTGGTTTATAAGATGCGACGATTATGAAGGGTTAGCGAGTTCCGAATACGGAATGTTTATACGTACTATAACCCTAAGTAATAAAATATATATTATATACACATCACATCGCGCCGCGTAGGCGCTGCGTGGGCCTGTGTGGCGCTACCACGTGGCCTTGCGTGCCACGTCGCATCCACGTGGGTCCCGCGCGAAAATACCCCCTTATTCCTCTCTTTTTGAATTATTTTTAACATTAAAAATCGCAAAATTAATTCAGAAAAATCTAGAGAAATCCCTAAAAATTAGAAAATTCATAACTTTTAATATATAACTCCAAATTAATCAAAATTTCTTTCATTTGATCCAAAATTTAATTATCTATCATTCTAAAAGGTAAAAATTCATAAATAATGAGAGTTTTAATATTTATTTCATAAATATAATTATTCTTTAAGTGTTTTCTCTTAAGAAAATATAAATAAATGTTTTTAAAATGATTTCTCTCATTATTTTAACTCTAAAAACATCTATAATCTCAAGTAAAGATGGGTTATTAAATTATTTATCTTTAAATCATTATTTTTAACCCTAATTTAAAGTATTTTTGAGATTATAATAACTTTTCATAGAATGATAGAAAAATACACATAAATATGATAACATGCATGGAAATGAAATCATTTATGCCTTAATATGTATCAATAATCATATTTATCATGTTAATTTAGCATGTTATCACACCCCCCAACTTAAATTATTGCTAGTCTCTTAGCAATTTACTATATAATTTCCCTTGAAAGTCTTTTCATCCTTTGATCCTACTACTAAAAAGGTGAAGCGTATAAATGTATGATCACGTTTTTCCTCATAGTGTAGGCCATAATAATCTAGATTCCATCTCTAGGTTGACTTCTTTAGTTCATGTTAGGGTAGTGCTCATCGGCTAATGCTCAAGTCTAATTCTTGATTGTAATCAAGGTGAGGATATCTAAGGTATGATGCTATGGTGATGAAAATATACTCACTCTCTCACGAGTGGATGTAATTCCTTACCCTCTCCATAAATACATC